>CAMRHE010000154.1:2400000-3600000 GCA_947044405.1 Leptodactylus fallax | reverse complement strand
CTTGGGCTCCTGGAGTTTGTGCAGGAGAAGGTTGCACCTGCCGGGGAAGTTCCAGCTTTTTTAGCTCAAGCTGATGCTCCCTCTCCGCTTGGCGATCACGGGCCTCTCGCTCAGCCCGACGCTTTGCAGCTTCTCTCTCCGCCCGGCGCTCTGCAGTTTCTCTCTCCGCCCGGCGCTCTGCAGCTTCTCGATACTGGAGAATCACCTGCAGTCGGGTGCTAGAGTCACTGGCGTCTATCTGCTGTAAGGCCATTTGCAAGTATAAGTCCGTTACCCCCACAGAACTGGGGTTACTTGTCCCTCCAGGCACAGTTACCTCTGGGGTTCGGGCACCTGCTGAACCGTCTGGCATGGTGATGTTTTCTTGTGCCAGCCCCTCAGGACTTTGCTCCTCGTCCTGCCCGGCTGCAGCACCTTCCATATCAGCCATCTGCGCAGCGTTTGTATCAGTCAGTTGCTGACGTCCCCTGGCTCCACTTCTCAGAGACCGAGACATCCACTGGAAGTCGTTGCCAAATAAAAGATAGGACAGAAAAAAGAAGAAGGGAGGGAACAGTACTGTACCAAACTTTCACCGTATTTTAAGCTTGATCTCGTACCGCGCTCGTTCCATAGGATTGCCGCAATCCCCAGTGTCTGCGTGATACCACACCCACACACTGTTATCCTAAGATCCCACAACGCTGCCACCACTGTGAAGAATATCGCCTCGCCCAGCTGCCTGGCACGCCTGCGATCAAACTTCTTTCTTAACCTCCCACTCACACACCGTGAGTAGACCGGGTCATAGGATAAAAACGAAACGAGCGATATAAATTTTATATGTTTAATAACCCAAGTGGGTCGGTATGAATTAATAGCATATACAGAAATATACAATATTAATATGATCAAGCATAAACATACAAGCAAAAGTGTAATGATACAATACACCAAAATAAAAGGAAATAAAGATTAGAAAAAATACCTGAGCACACAGCCCTGTCCTGGCTGTCTCTCTTCCATGCTCAGCACAATAGACTCTTAGTCCGTTTCTCTAGGCCACAGCAGAGTTTTGGGCCTAGGATGCAAGCTTAAGCAAGTTGCATAAAACAATCCTTCTACATGTTGTCCAGAACAAGTGAAAGGCTTCAGGCCTCACTGCTAGGCCCTCAATGCATTCCTCAGTAGGGCAAGCTCTCTCCTCTTCTCCCAGATCAGAGTTCCTTACTGCCTCTTTGCTGAATGACCCCAGAATCCAGGTCTGCCCACAGCATATGGCTAGTGCTCCACCCACCCCTTGCACCCAGGCAGCCCCCCTTCTCCCACCTTTGCAGAACCCTCGGAGAGATGGGTGAAGTTAAGGCTTGCTATCCCCCATCCCATCTGGCCAGGGATAATAAAAGTGCCTGGCTATAGCAAGCCATCTCCAATGAACACACATAAAACCAGTGAAGCCTATCGTTCAGCAATGTGGACTCAACTAAAGCACCGCATTCCAAGTGGGGGAAGGACTGACCTAAGCAAGTAAAACACACTTCCAAGAAAGATATAAAACTGAGGGTCGGTTCATCACATGAGTATTACTACTACTATAATTTTTTTTGTCTTTTTTAGGGCAGTTGGGATCCTTATATGTGGCATCAAAGGGGATATTAGAGGGCATTATTAATATAATGAGTAGATCATTTATATAAGAGTCATAAAAATAATGGGGGAGATCATTCATATAAGGGCTCATTAGGGGGCATTATTGGAAGAATGAAGAAATCAGGCGATACCTTTTAGAGGCTAACTGAGTATATTTGATGGTGAGCTTTCGAGAGTACTAGCTCTGTTCTTCAGACATGGTGTTATACAAGAAACTGAAAATTCACAGACTTTTTATACACAAAAGACATGGACCTTCAAAGGATCTTAGAATCCTTAAAAAACAAAATGCAATATAAGTAGGGAATTTATAACAGGTCAAAAAATAAACAATCTGGAAACTTGTGGGGCGTGACGGAGGGATCAGTAATTCTTGCTGTTATCTGTTTGCTATCAGGTGGTGATTTGTGACACTCACAGTTCATACATAGTGTGACATGAAACTGGCATGAATATTAAGTCCAAATTGCAGAGTTTGAAATTTTCGCATTAACCTATTCCCATTCCTTTCTCTCTCTCTGTGTCTTAAAATGTCCCATTAAAACCACAACCTGCAAATCTTCAATAGAGTGGTCTTCTCCGGAGAAATGCGTGGCCACTGGGAGATCTGTTCTGCTGTTATTAATGTTGAATCTGTGTGAGTTCATGCGCTGACTGAGTGTCTGCCCTGTTTCCCCCACATAGAGGCCTGTGGTGGGGCGTTGCACACACATTATGAGATACACCACATTGGAAGACCTGCAGGAAAATGTCCCCCTAATTCTGTGCACCTGTTGTGACTGTGGGACAGATACACTGTCAGCGGTGTGGAGGTGCCTACAGGTCTTGCACCTGTTGTGCAGGCAAGGTGAGGTGCCATTTTCAGTTGGGGCCTTCAGGGCACTCCGGACAATAATACGTCGCAGGTTTGGTAGTTGCCAAAAGGAAAGGGTGGGGGGGACTGGAAATATATTTAGGAAGTACTTATACTTCTCCCTCCTGCTCAATCCATTCCTAGCTTGAGCTGAGTTCAAAAATACTGCAGCAAAATCTGCAACAAAAAAAGCAGCTTTTCCACAAGGGGCCTCAGCCTAAGGCCCCACGTAGCAAAACTAAATGTTGCTGCATTTTTCTAAGCATTTTGTCATCCCCTATACTGCATTGTATGGATGAGGTGAAACGAAATCTCTTTGACTATGCTGGTAGTTTAAACGCAGCAGCCAAAAATGCTGCATGTTCACAACATGTAGCCTTACCCAAATACAGACAAATGCAAATATGTTGCTTCCTTTCAAACATTCTTAGAGTTAGACCTCATTCACATGTTAGTGTTTGTAAACTAAAACCAGGAGCAAGTTGAAAACACAGAATAGGTGCAAATCTTTCCACTATACCTTTTATCTGTCCAGTCCTGGTTTTGACTTAGATACACTGAAGTAAATCACTGACCAAAACACTAATGTGTTAATAGGGTCTTAGGCTGCGGCCCCACGTGGCGTAAACGCCACTGTTTGCCAGAAATGCCGCAGAAAAAAGCGTGGCATTTCTACAGTTACAGCAAAGTGGATGGGATTCTAGTGAATCCCATCCCCACTTTGCAGGAAAATGTGTGCAGCGGACACACTGCGATTTCCAAAACCGTTGCGGTTTTGGAACTCGCAGCATGTCAATTATATCTACGAAAACACCGGCAGTTTCCCTATAGGTATAATTGAAGCACAAAGTCTGGAGAGGAAACCTCTGCGATCTTTCTGTGAAAAGCATTGCAGGAAAAACTGTGAAGCGTTGCCTCATTGGTTTTTCCTGCAGCGCTTTTTTGCTGCGGGACACTACGTGGAGTCTTAGCCTTAAGGGGAATGGACCACCTGAAAATGACCTATTTTAAACCAGTTTTTATATTAAGCATATTTTTGAGAAGTTTTGATGATTTTTTTTTTCATTTTCTATGGCCTAATAATAGGCTGACACTTGCTAATTCTGTAGATTCTGACAATAGATGATATAACAGCTTATTTACTCCCCCCTCCCTGCACACAGCATGTCTAGAATGCTAGTCTTTAATGCGTCAGTTCTAATCTATTGCTGCCAATATGGTTATACTGTATTGCTGTTAACATTGCAGAGTAGAAGCTCAAGCTAGATGACAGTCCTCATAATAATTTAAAGAAAATAGAATAATAATCATAATAACTTTATTTATAGAGCACCAACATATTCCGCAGCACTTTATAAATCAGAGGACATATGAACAGACAGTATTTGACATTACAATGTGATTAATGTATCAAACAATAGGAGTGAGGGCCCTGCTAACGAGAGCTTACAATCTATGCAGAAATAGGGAGACACAAGAGGTCAGAGGGCTTGTTTGGTATAATGGTCCAGCCATCTTTTACTAAAAAAGGTCATATAACTGAAGCTGTATGAGTCACCAGCCGGTATCGGCGATTATGCTAAGTGCAGGGAGTGCAGTGTAAATTCTAGATGGAGGGGTCAGGTTCTGAGGAATAGAGAGGGAAGGATAGCTTAGGATAAGAAATGTTAGCGTAGTGTGTGGAGGTGTAGAAAAATGTCATCAGGTGATAAGCCTGCCTAAACAGATGTGATGTAGGGCATGTTTGAAGCTGCTGTAGTTGGGTATTAATCTGATTGTCCGGGGTAAAGCGTTCCAGAGCACCAGTGCAGCAACTGGCACCAGGTAGATGCATCTGTGTACTGGTTTGACAGAAAGATGAGTCTGGCGGCTGCATTCAGGACAGATTGTAGAGTGGACAGTTTAGTAAGAGGAAGCCCAACTAGAAGATAATTGCAATAGTCAAGACAAGAGTGAATCAGAGCGACAATGACGGTTTTTGATGTTTCCACAGTGAGAAAAGGTCAAATTCTACAAATGTTTTTGAGGTGCAGGTGACAAGAGCGTGCAAATGTCAGAATATGTGGAGTGAAGGTGAGATACAAGTCAAATACAACCAAAGACAGTGGGCGTACTGCCTCGGTGTAATAGTAAGACCATAGACAGAAATGGAGATATCAGGGTTAAGTTGGTCAGTAGATGGAGGGAACACAAGAAGTTCAGTTTTTGAAAGATTCAGTTTCAGATAAAGAGAAGACACAATGTTAGATACAGCAGAGAGACAGTCACTGGTGTAGGGTGATCACAGGAGGTATATAGTTGGGTATCATCAGCATAAAGATGGTACCGGAAGTCAAACTTGGTGATGGTTTGTCCAATAAAGACTGTGTAGAAAGAGAAGAGGGGGTGGCCTAGGAACGAGGACTGAGGAACCCCAACAGCAAATGATACACTAAATGAGTGATCAGAAAGACAGGAAGAAAACCAAGAGAGAGCGATGTCCCTGAGACCAATAGAGTGGGACATGGTAAGGAGGAGTTGGTGGTCTACAGTGTCAAATAATGATGAGAGATCCACAGGAATAAGTACTAAATAGTTCCCTTTAGATTTAGCCGTCAGTAGATTGTTAGAGACTTTTGTAAGGGAAAATCGAATAAAAAAGAATAAAAAAAAAAAAAAATCACAATTCAGGAAATAAAAACAGCTTGTACAAAAGTGAGATACTTCACTTACTGATTTTAATAAATTGGTGATATATTCCCTTTATGGCTGAGGCCCCATGTTGTGGAAGTGCAGCTTTTTTTTGTTGCAGATTTTGCTGCATTTTTTTTTTTTTTTTGGAGCCAAAGCCAAGAATGGCTACAAAAGTAATGAGAAATATATAGGAAGTACTTATATGTCTACTTTTTGAGCAATCCACTCCTGGCTTTGGCTCAACAAAATGCAGCAAAATCTGCAATAAAAAAATCTGTGTTTTTGCAACGTGGGGCTTCAGTCTCAGGCTAAGACCCCACGTAGTGAGCCGTAGCAAAAAAACGCTGCAGAAAAGACCGCAGCGTTTTTTTTCTGCAGTGTTTTTCATAGCGATCTCGCATAGTTTTCCTCTGCAGACTGTTTGCACCTATTATTCTTATACAGAAAACGGCAGCATTTCCGTAGGTATAACTGACATGCTGCGATTTTAAAAAAAAGCAAGCGTTTTTGAATACGCAGCTTTTCTACTATGGATTTTATTCTGCAGTGTGTGGATGGGATTAGCCAGAATCCAATTCACTTTGCAGGCACTGTAAAATGCAGCATTTTTTGCCGCATCCAAAATGCTGCGTTTTCACAATGTGGAGCCCCAGCCTGAAGGGCCTAATCAGAAAATTAATGACCTTGGACATTCAGCACCCCTGCTGTGCTGTGGTCTGAGTTGCGGATTGGGGAGTTTCCAAGGGTCAGGTCCCCACTAATCTGATACTGATGCACTATACTAACAATAAGCCATCAGTATTATTATCCTGGAAAACCCCTTTAAAACATTATATTTTGGCTGCCTGTAGTAGCCATTTGAGGTAACTTGTATATGGATTTATACACCTGAGATTCAACACAATCTAAGCTCTTACTAATTGTGCCTATAGCAAATCCATATACTATATATATATATATATATATATATATATATATATATATATATACACAAGCATAGAACCTGCAAAAGTAGGCAATCAACTGTTATTACAAGAGAAGCAGTGGCTCTCCAGATATTTCCTGCTGCAGGGGATATATAGACTTTCCTACAGGCCATTCAAATGAATGAACAGTTATATAATGCATTATCAGGCATTATTAGTGCTTTCTGATTTGGCTCATAGACAGGGATCCCAAGATATCAGGCCAGGTCCACTGGAGTGAGTGCTCTCTGATCTGTCTCATAGACAGGGGGTCCCAAAATATCAGGCCAGGTCCACTGGAGTGAGTACTCTCTGATCTTGCTCATAGACAGGGGTCCCAAGCTATCAGGACAGGTTCCCTGAAATTAGTGCTTTCTGATCTGGCTCATAGACTGGGGTCCCAAGATATCAGGCCAGGGCCACTGGAGTGAGTGCTCTCTCAACTGGCTTGTAGGCAAGGGTTCCAAGCTATCAGGCCAGGTCCAATTGAGTGAGTACTCTCTGATCTGGCTCATAAGCCGAGGTCCCAAGGTATCACATTGAAATTTTACTTTAAATCTTACATCTAAGACTATGAGGAGGCAAGCAGGATTCTGAAAGAATATAGCTACTGAATATTTGGACTGTGCACTTGGTGAAAATTATAGTGGTGCAACCATGGCAATAGGCTGGAGATCTGTAGACTTTGCTGTAAAATGAACGTATGGGCACTACAGAAATTAGTGAAAGGGCTCTCTAGATGCTATTCATTTGCATCTGGCAGGTATCTCCCATCCCTACTAATAATGATATGGCCAGGACCACTACTAGGATTTGTTTGACTGGTCTATTCTGGTTCTATGGACTAATTGGTGCTGTACTTTCCTCCTATACAGGGTCAAACTGGCCCACCGGGGAACCGTTGAATCCCCCGATGGGCCCCAAGCCCCAATTATATTTAGTCCTCATTTTACCAATGCAAAGGTCAGGGGTCCGATCGAGACGGTCAGGGGCCCAATCAGGCCCCTGACCATCCCGATTGGGCCCCTGACCAATGGACAGTGGCGTAAGGATCGTGGTCACAGGGGTGTACAGTGACAGTCTGAGGAGACCCCAGAGTATGATAATAGCACCGGCTGTGGGGAAGGGGGGGCACTGTGGGCATATACTACTGTGTGGGGGCCACTGTGGGCATATAATACTGTGTGGGGGCCACTGTGGGCATATAATGCTGTGTGGGGGCCACTGCGGAGCATATAATGCTGTGTGGGGGCCACTGCGGAAGCTGTGTGGGGGCCATGCGGGGCATATAATGCTGTGTGGGGGCCACTGCGGAGCATATAATGCTGTGTGGGGGCCACTGCGGAGCATATTATACTGTCCCAGTATTGTTTACATGCCGGAGCTGCACTGCTCACTCACAGTATTCTTGATAACTGCAGTTGTGGGTACTAAAGCTGTATCTCTTTCAAGTATCTGAGATATCGCTACAGCACCCATAACCGTCACTATCAAGAATTCTCTCTAGGGAGGGGGCCCCGGACAGAAGTTTGCACCGGGCCCACAAGACCTTAGTTACGCCTCTGCCAATGCAAATGCAAAAGAAAATGATAACTAATGGAGGCCAATAGCCTGGGGAACATTAAAGGGGTTGTGCAGGATAACAGTTTTTTGTTTTTTTTTAATTACACAGGTGAAAAAAAAAAAAAAAAAAATTTCTCTCCTGTCCCCAGTGTATCCCAGCATAGTTTAGCCTGCAGCTCTGTTTTCTTCCAGCGCAAGTACCCCCTGCACGTGACTACCTGTGACGTCACATGACCCCTGAGGCCAATCAGCGGCCTAAAGGAAGGGACCTGGGACGTCACAGCCAGTGAGGACTTCCGGCAAAAGAAGACAGCGGAGCTGCAGGACCAGACCGAGCTGTGACCTGCTGACAACGGAGGACCGGGGATAGGTGAGTATGTTTAGTATGTTTTTGTTTTTTTTGGGAGGGGTACATCTCCCCCAGGCTAATTATAAAAAAGAAAAAAATTATGCTGGACAACTTCTTTAAAGTGTGGCGCATTAGGGGGGTATATTAAAGGGGTTGCCCAGGCATAATTTGTTATGGTGTATCCTCAGGATAGGCCATAGATACCTGATCTGTTGGGGGCTGACCCCAGACCGATCAGCTGTACGGAGCCACTTTTGGCACCTGTCCTGTACATAATATGGGGCCAGAAGCAGAAAGCTCTGTCCACTGTATATTAGCCAGGCACCTTCACTGCATCTCAGCACTTATTGAAGTCAGTGGGAGCTGTGCTGCAGTGACAGCACCGGGCAACTATACAGTGGATGGAGCTTTCTGCTTCGGCCCTGTGTTGTGTACAGAACGGGCGCCGCAAGTGACGCTGTACAGTTGATGGTGCCATGTGTCAGCCCCCTACCGATCAGATATTTATGGCCTATCCTGAGCATAGGCCATAAAAAAGATTAACCCTGGACAATCCCTTTAATATGCATCACACAGTTTAATGTTCCCCCCTCCACAGAATGTTAGCCCCCATCACTTCACCCACACAATATAATGGCCCCAAACATGGTGGTGGCAGCATCATGGTTTGGGCCTGCTTTTCTTCAGCAGGGACAGGGAAGATGGTTAAAATCGATGGGAAGATGGATGGAGCCAAATACAGGACCAGTCTGGAAGAAAACCTGTTGGAGTCTGGGACCTGAGACTGGGACGGAGATTTATCTTCCAACAAGATAATGATCCCAAACATAAAGCAAAATCTACAATGGAATGGTTCACAAATAAACGTATCCAGTTGTTAGAATGGCCAAGTCAAAGTCCAGACCTGAATCCAATCGAGAATCTGTGGAAAGAGCTGAAAACTGCTGTTCACAAACGCTCTCCATCCAACCTCACTGAGCTCGAGCTGTTTTCCACGGAAGAATGGACAAGAATTTCAGTCTCTCCATGTGCAAAACTGATAGAGACATACCCCAAGCGACTTGCAGCTGTAATCGCAGCAAAAGGTGGCGCTACAAAGTATTAACTTAAGGGTGCCGAATAATTTGGCACGCCCCACTTTTCAGTTTTTTATGTTTTACAAAAGCTTAAAATAGCCAATAAATTTCGTTCCACTTCACGATTGTGTCCCACTTGTTGTTGATTCTTCACCAAAAAATTTAAATTTTATATCCTTATGTTTGAAGCCTGAAATGTGGCAAAAGGTTGAAAAGTTGAAGGGGGCCGAATACTTTCGCAAGGCACTATAATAAGGACCAGATGAGGGTGTTCTTTGTTTTTATGCTGTAAGTATATTTAATATATCCTTTAGTTCTGTTATCACATTCAAGTTACAGCAGCATGCAATGAGGTGCTTAGAAAACAGGAGGCCTTAAAAATTGATCTGTGGTTATCACATTGTTTAATGTCTGTTTTTCCACGTTATATAAATGATGCCCTTTTATAAATAAATGAAGCTTAAACTAATAAAGTTGTGACCAACCTCCATACACCAAAATATCTGGCCATATCTGTTTGATCAAAAAACAAAATCATGCCCACACAAAAGTAAAAATAATTAACAATGTTTATTAACAAATAAATAAAATACAAAATACAAATGAACAAACACATGAGGGAATACAGGAAAAAAACAATAAATAATGTGTACAAAGGCATGAAGTTCAGGGTATCAGATAAATAAATAATCATGGCAAAGCACCTTCACAAATGCACTTGAGATAATCTGAAATAGCATATTCAAATACAACCAAAGCTCCTCTAAAGTCATATCATAAATTTAAATATAGAAAAGTGCTAAAAGACCATATGTTACAAGATGAAAGAATCCTGAAACAACATACCTAAGACAACCTACAAAGGCATGAAGCTCAGGGTATCAAATAAATAAATAGTCATGGCAAAGCACCTTCACAAATGCACTTGAGATAATTAGAAATAGCATATTCAAATGCAACCAAAGCTGCTCTAAAGTCATACATAGATTTAAATGTAGAGAGGTGCTAAAAAACCATATATTATAAGATGAAAAAATCCTGAAACAACATACCTAAGGCACAAACAACCTGACACGCGTTTCGCCTACAGCTTCGTCCGGAGGTATGTTTGTAAGGACACATGCATCATTATTTAAACCCCACCCCACCAATCAAATGCCACAGAACACACCTGAATAATAATAAATTGATGTCTGCTATATAGATACAAAGAAATAAAGAAAAAATATATATATATATATATATAAATGTATATATGTAATTCAATGCCCATATAACAGTAATAAATATCAATGATCTACAAATAGTGAATAAATACAGATAAATATGCAATAAAATATGATAAAATATACACTAAAATATAAAAAGTGAGAAAAGTGCCGGTGCGCAAGTGAATGGTGAAGAAAACATATAATAATATTATAATATAAGAAAAGATGCATAAGCTTTATTGCTTGTCCTGCACATTTTTTGTTAATTGGTTATTGGCCCATTTTTTGTTCATACATATCTGTCTGATGTCTGTACATCTTGATTCTATCTATCTATCTATCTATCTATCTATCATCTATCCATCTATCTATCTATCTATCTATCTATCTATCTATCGATCTATCGTCTGTTACTCTATGGATATATCGCTATCTCTATATGTCTATTTATTTCAGTGTATCTGTGCTTCTGACTCACTCTCATTTATCCACACATACAGTATATATAAAGAACAAATGTATTATTGTAAGTGAGTGGATAAACAATACTAGTTATAATAGCCCTAGAGGGAAGAGTCAGAGATTGTGAATGGGAAACCATTGGGAAAATCAGATCCCTGTTGTGTCTAGGTGAGTGGAAGACAGTATTATCCAGATGTCTGGTCTTGTCTGGGAGGTTAAAGGAACTAAATGACAGCATTATTAATGTCTACCTATGGATTGCTCCAGACATCCCACACACACATTTATTCCGTGGTCTTATTGAGTACTTATTAAACACGCCAGACAGATATGTACAGTTACAGCACTTACCAATTATCTACAATTTTAAAGTCTAAAGTATAAAGAGAGATTTATGGAATTTATATGAAAAGCATGAGTCAAGGGGATGTAAATGTCAATACAGAGGTATGTAAGAATATGTCTATAAGAATGTAATGAGAAGTGATTGATTTCTGCTGGAAAAGTGTATAATGTAAAGTAACCTGGTTCCGTTCACTGCAGAAAGAAACCAATGTGAAGACACAGAAACAAAACTATTTCACAGTTGTGACATAAAAGTTACATTGACGAAGGTTCCTAGTTATTAATGGAGTGTCCATGAGCACTTGTTTTCCACGACAGTGAGTAGGGCATTGGCTCCATGCATATTGTCTGATTATAGATCTGCATTGTACAAATCAGTAATGTGGCATCCATTGATGACAATGTGTGCCTTTGCTCAAGTTTAATACATACAGCAATTCCCTTTACAGGGACTGCTTGTTGGACTGGGGTGTTTAGGGTCCACCAGTAAAACTTATTCTGGGGGCCCACTATACAGCTCAATGCAAATATTACCTTTCTCCCATTTTTTTCAGTATTAGCCTGCTACTTTCCTCTTGTCTTGGACTAGGGCTCCCTTAGCTTTGTGAGTATGATAATTGGTGATTGGGGCCCCATAGTGACAGTAAGGAGATGGGAGAAATAGTGGTTGTCCTGCATCTTTGCCTAGATGTCACCCCAGCCACCTAATACATCCATATATAATAAACTGAGTAGTTTGTTAAATATTCTACCCAGTTTATTACATGGAAGCATAGACTGTGTGAGATGCTGTACTCTGTCTATCTGTATGTTGTGTAGTGAGTATACTATGGAGTTCATGCATCACTCTGACAAGCCCCTTGGATTGATCTGTTGTCCTGTGGGCCAGTCCAAGTCTGCATGAACCCCTTGAGAAGCCAACTAGTTGTATGGACAGCTGATACAGCGTAATAGCTGAGGACCTTCCAAAACAGTTACCTACCGTGTTTCTCCGAAAGTAAGACAGGGTCTCATATTTTTTTCTCCAAAAAAAGGGCTAGGGCTTAATATCAGGATAGGTCTTATTTTTCAGAATTTTTTCTGATTCGCTCCAGGCGAATCTTGTAAAATCTAACTTACATTCACAATTGATGGTGCAGTGTCAGTGGGTCTTAAACTTACTGGCACTCTCTCTCTCTAAACACTTTGTGAGGCAGTGGCACCGTGCCCACTCTCTCTCCTTTATGCTAAGGGGAGAGGTAGTGGAGTGGCTGTATCTGTGGGAGCGAGCAGGGAAGGCACTTGACGTCTGGTCATATAGGTAGCCAAGCACACAGCATAGGAGGTGTAACCCAGGAGGTGGCACTCAGGCGGACTTGGGAGGCAGGAGACGGGATTCTGGACTGGGACTCGAAAGTGGGTGCCCTGCCATGGCGGGAGGTAGTGTGGCACTTGTCTTGGACAGTTGGGAGCTACATTATTCCTATACGTCAAGTGACATAACCTAGTGCTGGAGGCTCTGACTGCGCTGACTGTAAATAGGTCTCATTTTTGGAGTAGGGTTTATATTTCAAACCTACCTCAAAAACCCTGCAAAATCAAGCTAGGCCTTAATTTCGGGGTAGGGCTTATTTTTGGAGAAAAATGGTATATTTTAATTTCCTGTACAGAGTGATGATTGTGTGAGTGAAGTGGAATAAGATTTTACAGGGATTCTCTCAAGAACGACTGTCTCAATTTCCCATTTACATATGGATGTCAAAGAGTGCCTCCTACTGTGACAGACAGCCATGCAATCCATGATTTCCCATACAAATTAATGGCTGCTATCTAGTATTTACTGCCCGTAGTTTCAGAAGCCAAACCTGTATGGATCAGCTGATCGCCAGGTGGCTTCGCTTTAAAAAGGGGTTATCCTTGTGAGACAACCAGCATTTATTCATTTTTTTCTGTAATCTTAACATTTTTCATATTTGGGGAAACCATATCTAATTCATTAAAATACATATAATTCATTTAATGAATACACTCACTGGCTGTGGACTGTGGGTATCTGTGGGGAATGTAAATCTTTCCAAGTGCCACATCTGAAAAAAAGAAAAACGGTACAGAGAAGAATAGTATGTGAACATCTAAAACTGATCATCTGTACAATATCATCATATTAGTAAAAAAAATTGAGATTCTTTGTGAAAAGGTAAATGGAATGGTGTACAAAGTTTTGTTAGAATATTGTTAGAATAAAGTTTGGATTTCATAAATGAATTGTATCCAAGACGGCAGCCTGTAATACAAATGTATTGTATATGCTGTTTTATTAGTTCTTGGAGACTGTTCAAGAAAATAACATTCACAAGAATGTAATGTGGCTACTGCAGTGACAACAATGCTAAGTGTGTACAAGTGATATACAGAAGGCACTGTCCTAACCACCCTTTGAACGATCACAACTACTGCAATTCCACTTGTGACCTGCTGATGTCAGTGTAGAATCCACCATCTATAATTTTGCTATGTCTGATACTACATCTTATATATAAAAATGAATTTTTGTTGTTTGTTGCCTATGCATGGCCAAAGGACAGGACCAACCAGTCCCGAATTTACCACATGGATACATCATGTGCTTATAAAGATTTTAGACTGGGTTTCAGCACTCTCAACCCACTGTTCTTCATATATTCACAAAAGCAAATATAGCACCACTGGTTTCCTTATCAAAGACATCACATGACCTGTAATAGCTAATAGAAGCTTGCAGGTCCTTTATTCTGAGCTTCATTGACATACACCATTATAAGAGAATTGCAGTATCTCAACATATTCACAATAGCAAACATAGCACCACTGTCTTTCACATCAAGGACCTTCCTCCATATCATATCACATAACCTATATTCGCTAATACAAGCTCGCAGATCCTTCATTCTTAATAGTCCCACTGACATACACCAGTATCAGTGGATTGCAGAATCTACCATTGTAACAAAAAAAGACCTACAAATGTGCCCCCACCAATAAATACACAATAAATACCATATATCATAGATAAACACAAAAATCTTTATTATAAATAATTGCAGGCAACAATTATTCCATTTACGCAGCAGCCTACATCACTCCCACTGTGTATCTTTTATTGTCTATTTAAATTTTTGCCTGAAATTCACTTACTTTAATTTATAATAGTAATTTGCAAGTTTTGATGAGTGATATTAGGGTGATTTGCAGCAACGTATCAAAATTTATTGAAATGTTGATTTATGGCTGCTATTTACGCCACCCACAAGTTTAGTCACCGTTGTCAGAAAAAATAGTGTCTTCGATTTGCAGCGTTAGAGGAATGTGGTTAATTGGAGGGACAGTAGACAGTATTACCGGTTGTAAGCTGCCATCGAATCGGCAGGTGTTGGCCCGGTTTTATTTCCTGCATTGTGCAGAATCGCAACCAACATGTACCAGTGTTGCTGTCACAGCCAACAAAGTACTTCAATTCTGGGAAAAAGCGAGAATCCCGACAAGGCAACAATATCACGTGATTAGTAAGGTGAAGAGTCTGGTCAATGGAAGCGTCTCAAGAAGAATGCTAAATGGTGAACCAAAACCCAAGAATCCAAGAAGGAATTCATTAATAAACTTGAAGATTTGTTTGATGTCGCTCATGCTGATGCCATGAAACTTATAAAACTTCAGGAAGACCGTGACTTCTTGCTTGCTCAAGGAGAAAAAGATCGTCGTGGAAACATGGGACCATTAGACAGAAAGCTGGCCAAGGTCGAGAAAAGAAGATTTATGAGAGAATTACTGGCAGAGAAACGAAGAAAAAAGGAAACTGACCGAGTTCAGCAGTCGACAGCATCGGCTTTCAGCAGACACCTGTGGTACCTCATTGAGATTATGGTGGGTCTGGCTTTTTTTGACAATGAGGTTCCAACCACAGAAAAGGTTGAGATGGTACTGGCTCTGCAGAAGGAAGGCAATGATGACTGCTCAACTCACATGCAACTTGCTGGAGACCTTGTGTCACACAAGAAACGTCATCACTTTGTATCGTCCAACACAAAAAAACTGTTAGTTGCACTGGAAATAAACCAAGATTTTCTTCATCAAGATCCATGTCTGTGGCATTCTAATGCAAGTTATATCGATGAATCCTCAAAAGTGGCCGGATTGAAAATCGTGAATGATGCTGCAGAACGCTCTACTGCACTCATGAGTACATTCAATTCGTCACTGAGCACTCAAGAAGACCAGAAACAGTTTATTCTCTAGTGTGTAGAGAAACATCGCCATGACTATCCTGAACCAAATAAAGTGTGTTTCGCAAAAAAAGTGACACTGTGAAACCGCTTTAAAATTGTTCATTTACTTTGCTGCAAGACATTCATTACAATTAATAGTTAGTTTTGTGATAATTGAGCCACCAGTAAACAATGTTGCAATGATACGGAATTTTGTGTATGTTACAATCACATCAAAGGAAATAATTCCCAAAATGTTTTGACTGCCACCCTAATATATATATATACATATATAGATATATATTGTGACAGCTTGGGGAATTAAACTCATGATGGCGGCTTGTCCTGGTCCGGACAGCGGTGGTTCATGGTACTGGGCGCCGGAAAGATAGCTTTCAGACGGTCCAAGTGTAAAATAAAAGTGCCTTTATTCAGCTTAACTGCAACACAACAAAACAACAAAAAACCTATGCCACAGTTAGGGCCTAACTCACTCCTTGAGCCCCTAACTGTCCTGACTGTTACTCAGCTCCAGCAACAGTCCTCTGTGGACGCCAGCCCTCTGGGACAGAGCCTATCTCTCTGTCCTAGCTGGTCCACTCCTGTGGACGCCAGCCCTCTGGGACAGAGCCTCTCTCTCTGTCCTAGCTGGTCCACTCCTGTGGATGCCAGCCCTCTGGGACAGAGCCTCTCTCTCTGTCCTAGCTGGTCCACTATTTCCTGCTTCCTGCAGGACACTCCAGCCCTCCTGGAGTTACGTGCCACCACCCACAGGCGTGGCTGAGAGCCTTTTCTGGTCTGGCCTGGGTCGCTCCACAGCGCCCTCTGGCTCACATACTTACAATATATATATAGATATATATCTAAATATATATGAATTTCTGTTGTCTGATGTCTGTTCTTTATGCACGGCCAAACAACTGGACCAATCTGCAACAAATTTGGCACTTGGATAAATCAGGGCACTTCCAAAGATTTTAGCCTCAAAATCTGCCTCAAAAAACGCCTCCCGTTCATTTCAATGGGAGTCGGTAGCGGATAACTTATAGTCAGGGGGATTCCGCATTGAAAAACCTATTGAAATAAATGGAAGGCGGAAAAAACAAAATGCATTTTGTGATGATTCTGCTTAAATATGGCTATAACTCAGAGATGTATTTTGATCTCTGGGTATAGTATCTCCCTTCTTACCTGCATTTATTCATAATGTGCGCAGCTATAAGCCTAGGTGTATATTGACAGTAGTAGCAACACTGGAACAATAGGGCTTTGTATCCATCCCAGCAGGGATCCATTGTACTCCTACACAGCCCTGAGTGATCAAACAAACACCTGCATTGTCCAGTCTGCACTGGTAGATCAGATATGGCTGATAACATTGTATCATTCCACTTGGTCTCAACTCAATACAAAGAATCTGGACTTGAGTGCATTATTCAATCAGACTTGCTGCCGCCGGTGACCTCATTCTGGGAGGTGGCATAAAGGGTATAAAATATGAGGTAAGAGGCAATGGGAGGAGATTGGGCTGAGACTACAAGAGTTTACTGAGAGACTGTGATGAGAGCATGCAGGCTGGAATATACTGTGATGCCACATGCTAGGAGTTAATGCCACATGCCAAGAAGCCTCCACTGGGTGATTCACACATGACAGAGCATGTGTGAGTGTTGGACTATAGAGCCACATCAAGGAGATGAGTGGTAAAGTAATTATTTCAATTTTAGTCCCTTTTATTTCATTGCACTGTATCTTGTAACTAGTAACTGTTAATTCTTGTATATATCTGCATATCTGTTCTGAACTGCATGTGTTAGATGTTAATACTGACCCATTTAGGGGTTAATAAATATATAAAATTTAGAAAGCTTGTCTTGTATTTATCTTGTGAACCCGGCACTCACTGGCGGTGAGTGTGGTTTTTATATGAAAGAAGACTCAGGTTTGGCCACAGCGGTGTTGGCGCAATGAGGATCTTTCACACATTTTTTATCTGGTTTTTGCAAAAAGCGCATTAAAAAGATCACTAGTGTTTTTTAAAGTGAAGTTTTCAGGTCCATATAGTGTGCTGGGGTAGAAAACGCTTCAAAAAGCACATCATGTAAAATAAAGTGTCAAAAAGGTTTCGGAATTCATGAAACAGATTAACTCAAATAACTTTCAGTGAACATGTCTGTAGTATTATAAAATTTAGTTTATAACCTACTTTTTGGTAATATGGATATAAAAGAAGATGAATGAAGAAGATGAATCTTTCTGTATCTCCCCTTTTTACATGTGGGCTTCCTTATTGATGCTCTTTCCATCATCATCTAATATATGATATGATACAAGTAGTATTTTTATGCTTTTATTCATTCATCTTCTCAACTTGCATGATGAATTTAGTATTTGCTTTTCAGAACAAACAGTTCCTAGGTCCAGGCTCCATTTACCTAATGCTACGTATGTACTAGGAATGGGGGGGTTGGGCACAGTTCCATTAGTCAGAACAACATAAGGACATCAATATATATTACTCTTTCCACTTAACACAGCGGGAAAGTTTCAGCTAAATATTCTCCTATACTGTCAATATATTTCCCTCTGACGGCTTGCTGTGCAGAGTACGATATCAGCCACATTATTGACTATATATATTACGTCTGATCATTTTACTAGATGAGTCCACTGGGCTTTAAACAACACTTTCTGTGAAAATCCATATTTTAATGATGACAGACAACAGTACCACAATCCACACAAAGATGTCTGAACAAATCAATGAGAGCTAAGGTCAGTGCTGCAAAATTAATATAGAGAACTGTGGTGTTATCCATAAAGGAGATGGAACTGAAGTATGTAATGGAAGGATATTGCTCTATAAGAATGTGCTACAATAAAGCCTCATTCCTACAACTTGTCTCAGTATAAAATAGAGGGCAGATAATATTTAGGGTTCAAACATAGACCTTACACAAAGAGGTATGCCAAGTGTTTACAGGTCCATATGATAGAGCCATAGGTTCTGTAGTCCTGATGTAAGGCCTATCACCTTACTAGCATATGCAATGATATTCTACTGGTTAGGATCTATGTGCACTAAAAATATGAATTTAATGTAATTACCCTGAGATAACTCCATAGACCTAATAAAAAGTAAATTGCACAATGTTGTAATACCCTGCACCACTGCTTCTAAATAGACGTGTAGGTAGACAGATCCATGTAAGCAATGAAGAGGCTGCATTGCTCTCAAGCACCATGGCAACTTGAGCTGATTGTCGAAGGGGAAGGGGGGGAAGAATTGGTTCCCCAGAAAATCCAATATTTTAAGAAGTACTGCAGAACTTTTATATTGATGGCTGTCACATAGTGGGGTCTGATATCCGGTACCCCCACTGATCAGATAATTGAAGGAGCCTAGGCACTCAGGCATGCTCTGTGGCCTCTTCTTAGGGACTGACATCACATCCTTCTACAGCTCAATCATGTACGAAGGTGTACCTGTTATGCGATAAAAGGGTGAAAAAGGTAGAGAAATTTTAAGAGAGCTGTAGCTCCTTCAATCAGCTTATTCTGGTAGCACCAATCTGATATTGATGACCTATAGCAAACTATAATAGTATTGTACTGCTGTACATAAAGTATTGGTATATAGAGAGATCTGTATATGCCAGTACACTGCATGCTCAAAAATATATTTTGTAAGCATACCATGTATTGGCATATAGATATATTTCTCTATATATCATACATATGCAGGGAAATAAAAAGCTTGGTATGAGGAAAAAAACAAAACATACCTAATGAAAAAAAATATTATTAAATCAAGGCTTTAGCAATTTTTTATTAATAAATATATATATATATTAGTACAGGGGTAGGCAACCTTTTTTGTTCAGCGTGCCGATTTTAATTAAAAAATCAAAGATGAGGTTCTCGGAGTGCCGGTCAATAATTGGAAGTCTGACGACCCCTAAACTAAAGTCATATACCACAAACCATAACACAGAAGTGCTGCCACCAGATGCTTTAGGACGCATGCGCTTACTGCTATTTCCTGGGACGCTCATGTACTTTCCAATTAGAACCAATGAAAGTCCATGTGCATCCCGCAATTAGTGGTAAATGTAAGTGTCCAGGAGCACCGTATGGCGGCATCCTTATGGTGAATACACACTATGTATCTGGATGCACATATAGTCTTAGGCCACTGGAACTTTTACTTCAATGTAAAACTGCGTTCACAAGGTGCATTTTTGCACAAAAAAAAAAATGCCTGTGTTTTCTGTGCAAAAACACATCCTTAATGCAGAAAACACACCGTTATATAGAATAATGTCCCATAGCAGCCTCTGCACACGGTATTATATCCCATAACAGCCTCTGCACACCGTATTATGCCACATAGTGGCCCCTGCACACGGTATTATGTCATATAGTGGCCCCTGCACACCGTATTATGTCACATAGTGGCCCCTGCACACTGTATTATGTCATATAGTGGCCCCAGCACATGGTATTATGTCACATAATGACCCCTGCACACTGTATTATGCCACATAGTGACCCCAGCACACGGTATTATGTCATATAGTGGCCTCAACACACGGTATTAGGTCCCATAACAATCTCTGCACACCGTATTATGTCACATAGTGGCCCCTGCACACAGTATTATGTGATATAGCGGTCCCTGCACACGGTATTATGTCCCATAGTGGCCCCTGCACACGGTATTAGGTCCCATAGCGGCCCCTGCACACGGTATTATGTCCCATAGCGGACCCTGCACACGGTATTAGGTCCCATAGCAGCCCCTGCACACGGTATTAGGTCCGATAGCGGTCCCTGCACACGGTATTATGTTCCATAGCTGTCTTCAGACCCCCGAGTATAATAAGTGCACGACCAAGAAAGGTGACAAACTTTAAAAAAAACAATGTATTCACCTTTTCCTGCACTCTGCAGCCGCTCTTTTCTCTTCGGCGCTTCTGCGTCATTATGCGTAACGACGCCGGACGTGACCCCTGAGGCCCTGTCAGCTGTCAGAAGCGCCTGCTGATCGCACAGCCGCCGCATAGCACAGGGAGCAAGGTGAGTATCATTGTTTTTTATGTTTCATCACTTCTCCTAAGTCTCCGGTTATTATACTCGGGGGTCTGAAGAGACCCCACAGTATAATAATAGCAGTTTCGTTTCGGCCATGTTTGGTCCGATCGAAGCTGCTGGGTGAGGACTCCGCTGCCGTGCCAGGGAAATATGCCTCGCGTGCCACTCTTGGCACGTGTGTCGGGGGTTGCTGACCCCTGTATTAGAATCTCAAAAAATGTTTTTATTTAAAGTGATCACTAAATGGCATTATTAAAAGTAGTACAATTGTTTATTTTAATTAACTAGTAACAATCTGGGGTCTAATATTCTAATATTATTACAGGGGGGAAAAAAGTATTTAGTCAGCCACCAATTGTACAAGTTCTCCCACTTAAAAAGATGAGCGAGGCCTGTAATTGACATCATAGGTAGACCTCAACTATGAGAGACAAAATGAGAAAACATATCTAGAATTTTTTAAGAATTTATTTGCAAATTATGGTGCAAAATAAGTATTTGGTCAATAACAAAAGTTCATCTCAATACTTTGTTATATATCCTTTGTTGGCAATGACAGAGGTCAAACGTTTTCTGTAAGTCTTCACAAGGTTGGCACACACTGTTGCTGGTATGTTGGCCCATTCCTCCATGCAGATCTCCTCTAGAGCAGTGATGTTTTGGGGCTGTCGCTGGGCAACACGGACTTTCAACTCCCTCCAAAGGTTTTCTATGGGGTTGAGATCTGGAGACTGGCTAGGCCACTCCAGGACCTTGAAATTCTTCTTATGAAGCCACTCCTTCGTTGCCCTGGCGGTGTGCTTGGGATCATTGTTATGCTGAAAGACCCAGCCACGTTTCATCTTCAATGCCCTTGTTGATGGAAGGAGGTTTGCACTCAAAATCTCACGATACATGGCCCCATTCATTCTTTCATGTACACGGATCAGTCGTCCTGGTCCCTTTGCAGAGAAACAGCCCCAAAGCATGATGTTGCCACCCCCATGCTTCACAGTAGGTATGTTGTTCTTTGGATGCAACTCAGCATTCACTCTCCTCCAAACACGATGAGTTGTGTTTCTACCAAACAGTTCTACTTCGGTTTCATCTGACCATATGACATTCTCCCAATACTCTTCTGGAACATCCAAATGCTCTCTAGCAAACTTCAGATGGGCCGGGATATGTACTGGCTTAAGCAGGGGGACACGTTTGGCACTGCAGGATCTGAGTCCCTGGCGGCGTAGTGCGTTACTGACAGTAGCCTTTGTTACGTTAGTCCCAGCTTTCTGCAGGTCATTCACTAGGTCCTCCCGTGTGGTTCTGGGATTTTTGCTCATCGTTCTTGTGATCATTTTGACCCCACGGGGTGAGATCTTGCGTGGAGCCCCTGATCGAGGGAGGTTATCAGTGGTCTTGTATGTCTTCATTTTTCTAATTATTGCTCCCACAGTTGATTTCTTCACACCAAGCTGCTTGCCTATTGCAGATTCAGTCTTCCCAGCCTGGTGCAGGTCTACAATTTTGTTTCTGGTGTCCTTCCACAGCTCTTTGGTCTTCACCATAGTGGAGTTTGGAGTGTGACTGTTTGAGGTTGTGGACAGGTGTCTTTTATACTGATAACAATGTCAAACAGGTGCCATTACTACAGGTAAAGAGTGGAGGACAGAGGAGCCTCTTAAAGAAGAAGTTACAGGTCTGTGAGAGCCAGAAATCTTGCATGTTTGTAGGTGACCAAATACTTATTTTCCACCATAATTTGCAAATAAATTCTTAAAAATTTATAAAGTCCACGCCCCTTAAAAAGGCCATTCCCACTTTTGCCCCAATTTCTGACACAAGTTATAGTAAACCTATCGGTCCAAAAAAAGCTTCCCACTGTTTAATAAACTGTATCATCAAGTTTTATAAGCCACAAATTTAAGTACAAATATGGTGTGCAACAAAGCCCCCCCCCTTCACCACCCAAAACCCGCAAAAAACAAAAAACCCCCCCCCTCCTTTTAAAATAGGCCCCAATTTAACGCCGGAAAACCCCCCCAAAAAAACAAGGGAAAAGAGATTACCAAGACCAGACTCTGAGCATTCTGTATACATGGTCTATAAAGGACCCTACACAAAGTTCATATTAACAATGTAGTGGAGATTTATGAAAACTGGCATACACAAAAAGATGAGCAGCTGTTAGGTTGAGCTAAAATATGGTTGCTATGGGCAACTGCTCCACCTTTTGCTTGACCTAGTTTTGATAAATCTTCCCCAATACTGGGCCTAATTTATTCATGCCACCTGCTTCGGTCACTACTTCCCTCTATCCTCATGAAATATCAACAAGGCTTCCTAACAAATGGACATTCTGTTAAAAATATCTGCAAAGCAATTACTGCTATGGTCTTTGCCCCAAATAAAAATCATCCCTTTCCATGCTTCTTAGCTTGGACGCGAACAAAGCATTTGACTGGGTATCTTGGTCCTTTTTGTACCTCACATTACAAAAACTTAATTTTGGCCCTACGTTTGTGTCTTTTCTTAACCACTTCAGTACTGGGCCAATTTCTGACACATTTTTGTTTTTTTTTCATATGTGCGGTTTTGAGGGCTGTAACATTTTTATCATTTGCGTTATTCGACTAATTTCTGCGTCTTTTTTCGGTGACACATAGGGCTTTATTTTTATGTTGTTTTTATTTTTGCATGTGTTTTAATTGTTTTTATATATGGGAAAATATAAACAAAAGAGGAGGGAAAACGTGTCTGTTTTTCACTTTTCATTTTTTTTTTTTTTATTTAATAACACAAAGTGCTACTAAAAAACTTTTTAAAGCCAAGGCCCCACGTGGCGTCCCGCAGCAAAAAAAAGCGCTGCGGGAGAAACCGTGGCGGGTTCGCATCGCGGTTCTTCCCGCAGCGCTTTAGACATAAACTTTGCAGAGTTTTCCTCTGCGGAATTTCTGTTTCAATTATACCTATGGGAAAACGCCGGCGTTTCCGTAGGTATAATTGACATGCTGCGATTTCCAAAACTGTGTCGGTTTTAGAAATCGCCACGTGTCTGCAGTGCGTTTTTTCCGCAAAGTGGGCATGGGATTCACTAGAATCCCATCCACTTTGCTCTGACTGTAAAACGGGTGAATTGCTGCGTTTACGCCACGTGGGGCTTTAGCCTAAAATAGTTTTTCCTCTCCGTTACGGTAATTTTTATTTTGTATGGTGTTGGGGGTGGGGCTATAACTTTAATAAGGGAGTGTTTTTGACGTATTATTTTATTTATTTTTTTAATTATTTTATTTCCGTTTTTTTTTTTTCCTATTCATTTTTTTTTATTATTTTCATTTTTACATTGTGTCCCCATAAGGTCATAATAGACTATTTGGGACATCTGATCACTTTTTTTTTTGTTGGAGAGGCTGATTTCCCCTGTAACTGGGGCTGGTACATTTAGTCCCAGTTGCAGGAGGAATACAGCCTCCTGCCCGTTACTATATAGCTTATAGAGCTGATCTGGGTCCTGTAGGACCCAGTCGCTCTAACACACGTTGATCCCGGCAGATCAGAGGGGAGCCGCAATATGGCGACGCCCATAGCGGTGTATACAGCGCTCATTGAGCGCTGCATACACAGCGATCGGGAAGGCAGGGAAGGTAATAAACCTTCCCTGTCTTCTCTCTGGGAGCTCCGGCTGAAGTTACAGCCGGCTCCCCGTTTCAGAAGGTGCACGATTTCAAGCAGCTGCTGAGTTCTGCTTGGACGTACCGGTACGTCCTTGCAGAACTAGACAACCACCTTCCAGACATATATAGTGTATAGGCGGTTTTCCGGGCAAGTGGTTAAAGGGTTTTTCCGGGCAAAAAAATAGTTGTTGTTTTTTTTTAAAAAGTCCTGTTAGTGCTATTAATGGGTTAATAAGTGCACCCAAATACCTTTACCAGTGTTTTGAGTGATTTATGGGTTTCTCTGGGAGTGCTTGTTTACATGGTGTAGCTTCCAGCTGCCTTAGCTAATGCAATGCATTATGGTAGTGTGAGAGCCTATAACTATCTCACTCTCTTTTCTTCCCCTTCCCTCTCTAACACCCCTACCTTGTCGCCCTAGCTATCCCGCCCACTACTAGCCCTTCACAACTAACTCAGTCCACCCCCCTACCCCATTATACTTACCTGTCTTCTTCCTGTCCAGACTTCCTTCTGCGGGGAATGGCTCCTCCTCTTCTTTGACTCTGCCAGCACCTGTGCAGCAGTCCCGGCACTATGATCTAGCCTTCACTCCATCTCTACCGCGCAGGCGTGGGCGGCTCATTTGGGCTCCCACGCTTGCGCAATAGAGATGGAGTGTTGGCTACAGCGCAAAGCCGCGACTCCGGCTCTTTTGCACATGCGTGGGCAGACGTCACAGAAGGAGGAGGAGCCATTCCCTGCAGAAGGAACTTTGGAAGGAAGACACGTAAGTATTAGTGGTGGGGGGAGTATTGGTGACGTTCCATTTCCAGAAATGGATAGTCACTGGATAATCAGAAAAAGTGGGTAACTATACATTTTTGCTGAATTATGTAACTTAGAAAGTAGGCAGGGGAAGCGTGTTTAGATTACTGTAGGAATTTTTATTTATCCCGGACAACCCCTTTAAACATTTCCATGAGCAGTTACCTACAGTTATAATTGGTTCCTTCCATAGGCAAACTCTGTGGAACAAAACAAGGATCAGAGATCCACTGTCTTTCCTAGTTAAACTGCTCTGGAAAAATTAAAGTTTACAACTCCAATACCAAAAAAGTTGGGACGCTTTGTAAAATGTGAAGAAAATAAGAATGCAATGATTTGGAAATCTCATATAACTATATTATTATAATTCGCAAAAGAACATAGAACACATATCAGAAGTTGAAAGTTAGACATTTTTCCATTTCATTTAAAAAAAAAAAAAATTGCTCTCAGGTTCACCAATCTGTGAAACACTGTGTTCAAAAATTGTGGAGCAATTTCAGAAAAATGTTCTGTAACGTAAAATTCCAAAACTTTTAATATCCATTCGTCTACAGTACATAATAATTTCAAAAGATTCAGAGAATCTGGAGAAACCCATGTGCACAAGGGTCAATATTGGATGCTCGTAATCTATGGGCCCTCAGGTGGAACTGCAATAAAACTGGAATAAATTGGGAATGGCCAAAGACATACTGATAGGGAATGTAAATTGTGAGCCCTATATGGGACAGTGACCACAATGTCTGTAAAGCGCTGCGGAATATGATGGCGCTATATAAGTAAACATAATAAATAAATAAATAAATAAATATCACTGTATGGGCTCAGGAATGATTCGAGAAATCACTGCCTGTGAATACAGTTGGCAGTGCAATCCACAAATACAGTTAAAACTGCATCATGCAAAGAAGAGGCCATACATTAACACAATCCTGAAACATCGCAGTCTTCTCTGGGCCAAAGGTCACTTAACCTCTTCTTACAGCAGGCATTTTTCGATTTTCATTTGTGACTCCCTGTCTTCCAAGAGCCATAACTTTTTAAGTTTTCCATTCATAGAGCCATTTGAGGGCTTAATGTTTGCAGGACAAATTATACTTCGTAATGGTACCATTTAATATTCTGCACGATGTATTGGGAAGTTGGGAAAAAATTGAGAAAGGAGTGGAATTGGAGAAAAACTGCGTTTTTGTGGCTTTCTTACAAGCTTGTTTTTACGGAGTTCACTATGTAGCCAAAATGACATATCACCTGTATTCTATGGGTCGTTACAATTCCACCGATACCATGCATAGGATATTTTTTACAGGGCCAGATGTACTTTTTAGAGATACCATTTTGGGAAATGTCTGTTGTTTTGATCACTTTTTAGTTAATTTTTTTATGGGAAGCGAAATGGTGAAAAAAAAATTATGACTTGGCCATTTTGATTTTTTTTTCCTGTGTTCACTGTATGGGAAAAATAATTTTATGTGTTTGTAGACTAGGTGTTTTCGGACATGGGGATGCATAATTTGTTTATGTTTATTTAACTCTATGTGAGATGTAGGGAAAGGGGAACGATTTTAATTTTTTTATATTTTTCTAAACCCCTCGGGGGCTTGAACCTATGATCTTTAGATCGCTTGTCTTATATACTGCAATACTATTGTTTTGAGGGTTGCCACAGGCAAGTCTCAATAGGTATATAGTTAAGACAGGCCTGGGAGTCTTCGCAAGGCTCCCGGGTGTCATGATGACCAGACAGCTGTCAAATTCTCCCTGTGTAGGAGTTATACCAGTAGAAGAATGGGAGGAAGTGGCTGGGGCACTACTGGTAGGCGTTTTCTTTATTTTAGGGTCCATAATGGAAGGGTTAATACCTGTGATTGGAGCAGGCTCCGATCATGTGTATTATTGCAGGATTGCTACTGTACAATACAACCGAGACCCCGCGGCTATTATGGCTACTCAGCCACTATATGTAAACACCCAACTTCCGCTGTAATAGTATGCTGATTTTCAGGAAAGGGTTACAATGGTTCTGTGGTCAGATGAATCAATATGTAAAATTCTTTATGGAAACCATAGACACTGTGTCATACAGACTCAATAGAAAAGGGACCATTCAGCGCGTTTTGAGCAGACAGTATGGGATTACAGCAGTGCCTGAGCCAAAACCATGAACTAGTCTTGAGTACATCCAGCTAGGCCAGTCCCGCATTAGTCAACAGTCAGGAGATGGGAATAATTATTTCTTAAAAGGGTTGTCCAGGTAAATATAGACACACAAATTATTTTTTTTAATCGGCCGGGGGCAGTGAAAAAAGTAAAAAAAAAAAAAAATCATAGTCACCTCTCAACGAGGTCCGGTCCTCCCGGACTGTTGGTCTCTTCCGGTGGAAGTCTCCGCCGCACATGACCACTGAGGCCAGTCAGCGGCCTCAGAGAAGGGCACCTGATGTCATGTGACCGCTGAGGCCAATTAGCGGTTTCAGCGGAAGAGTCTGGGACGTCACAGCTGGCGAACAGTTTCACATTGAGAAGACTCTGGAGCAGGAGTACCGGACCACGCTGGGAGGACACCAGAGCACCAGGGACAGGTAAGTATGATTTTCACCTCCCCTACCCTATTTTAAAAATAATTGATTTGCCCGGACAACCGCTTTAACTTATGGTCAAAAGAGGAGTATGCCAGATGAGAATGTGAGAATAAGTGTTATATCAGAGGTTTGACCCAGTCTGCACTTTCAGACAAACAGGGCAACCATTCAGAGGAAACCTTTAGAGACGTTATGAATTTTGTGAGAGAGTACTGCACACTAATTTAGGCTTCATGCACACAGCCAATTTTGTATTTCGATTGTCTTCTATTTTTTAACTGAAGGCACTTGGATGACATCCTAGTCATCTGTTTTACATAGATTTCTGTGGATGGTTCAGATCTGTAAAAATGGATCTTAATAGGAACTAAAATAATCGGAACATCAAAAGACATTTGAATACAAAATCTGTAGTGTGCATGAAGTCCTAAAGAGATTATCAGTTTATAAAAATATAGCTCATATCACAGGATTCCTCAATATATAAAAATCACTAAATATACATCACATTAAAATTATGTGTCGTTTAACTTTTACCTTTGGGTTACATGACCACATCTATGTGTCCTAGGGAAAAGACTTCCCTCAGCACTGCACAAGACCAGGAGGAAAGTTGGAGGAGCTGGTTGAATTTTTTGCCACTGTGATCATTGTGAGTACTACTACTCTTCCCTGCCTGGCCTCTCCCAATGGTTTGTTGCACAGTGGTGCATTGTGAGGCTAACATGAAGGATGTGAGGGTAAACCAGCACGCAAGGGGTTGATGAGTCATTGAGGACATCGCCTGGCTGTGCTGAGCAACACCACAAAAAGGGAGAAGCTTCTATTAGACAGCTTTGCCGCAAAAGGTGGACGTGGACACGCTAGTTGATCTCCCTTTTGTGATTGGTTGATATGGGCAAATAAGACTATTTCTATTACAAAGTTGAATATATTTGCTCCATTGACTGCTTCTAGACCTTGCCAAGCCCATTGGGAAAACTCAACTTAAAGCTACAGTTTGACTGCTGCAATTTCCGACTGTGGTATTCCACTGGGAGCACTGCAAAATACTTATAGTTAATTAGTGCCTTGTAAAATATATTTGTACTGTGATCTGTATATACTGTTTAGTTGTCCCTTTTAATAGCCTAAACCACTGTGGAATGGAAGCTGAGATATGGTACAACCTACACAAAGAAAGACTTCTGGAAGGAGGAGGAAGAGATCGAGAGCTTGCCTCAGTCCTTTGAGGAGGAAGTGTGCAGTGAAAGAGACTGAGCCAGAACCCTAGCCATCCTGGAGACTACCCGCATAGCATAGTTCTACATGATTCCAGGAGACGGGAATAATCCCTGCATGGCTTATGTCATATTGGAGATTGTGCCTGATAAGCATCTGAATATAAATGTTATATAGGCCCCAGAGCCATGACCCTCCTTGTGCTGTAGGACAGACAGGGCACCCTACTGATCTACACCCCACTACCCACAGTGGGAATCTGTAGAGACTTGATGGACTTTTTGTGAGAGATAATTGCACACAAATTACAACAGAGATTGCTTCATCAAGGGAAACACAAACTGCAAAATGGTGTACCAATTGCCAACTCAGTCCCAGCCTCTGCATACCTCTTGTCTCCTGAATCTTATTCCTTCATGACCAAGGGCACTCCAAACTCCATCGAGCTCAGGAAGGCTGACTATAACTAGGACATGCCCTGGGGAAAACGATACCAGCATTATGAAGCAACCAGCAGGCCTCCTCAGCACTGCATCAGCCCAGGGAGAGCTGGAGGAGTTGCGATTTTGCCGCAGCCTTTTACAGTACCTGCAAAGTGGAAGGTATTCTGGCTAATCTCATCCACACATTGCAGAAAAATATCCTCAGCAAACATGCTGGAATTTCAAAAACCATCTCCTTTTTGTAAATTGCAGCAAGTCTATTATACCTACAGAAACGCTGCTGTTTTCCATATAATAGAGGTAGAAACTCTGCAGACTTTCTGTGAAAAGTTCTTCGGGAAAAAATGCAATGCGTTTCTGCTACAGTTTCGCATGCAGCGCTTTTTGGCTGTGACTCACTATGTGGGGCCTTAGCCTAAAGGTGAAAGACAGTAGGATCTAATGGATCATGAACTATTTGTTATTTTCAGATATTGGACTGCCATAGAAAAGTATACAAATCTGACTTGAGAAGGGAAATACAAAATGAAATGTTAACAAAATCTGATACTATTATCTTTTTTATTTTATTTAGAGGAAGTTCCTATTTGATTCCCTCTGTTCCATCTTTTGCTTCTAGACTTGGAAAATTCTATACTAGCCTCATTTTTTTTTTTTAAAGAATCCCTTCTGAAGGAATCTTTTAAGAATTCTTCCTTAGTGCAGCATTGCTCACGGTTTCTGTATTGAGGTCATCCCTGCCTGCCCTGATGTCAGCAGACTTTGTGGCTGAGCAGCTTTAGTGAGTAACAGTAGAGGAGAGCATTCATAACACCAAGTGTTGCATTTTTAAGAAGTGACTTGTAACTTTCCAACCTGATAATTGCTCCCGCCACCTCTTCCCTTTCCTTCTGATTTCAATTCCTATTGGTATAGCCTGTGGGCTTATCATTTACCTCCTGTCACAACACTAGTGTCAGTGCAAATCACATAGATAAAGGAAGAAAGTGTGACAGGTATTGCTGTTCAACAAAAATAAGGTATACGTATATATAGTGTGTGTGTGGGTGGGGGGGGGATTCACATCAGATCAGATTCAGATCAATCCCTTTTTGCCAGTTTTCTGACTTAGAGGGATCATATTGTGACAAATGTGTACCACAAACCCCAATCCACAATTTGCTTGCCACATTGTGCAAATGTGGGTGGAGTGGGGAGGGTATCGGGGCGGGCCAGGAGCGCCTTGGCCTGACATATTAATTATAACTCACGTCAGTGAAAAAAATCCTCTCCTCTAGAGGCCCTAAAGTATAGTTCAGCATGCTTATAGGGATTTTAATGGGATCTTGTAAGACTAAAAAATACATATATCGAGTCAGTATCTCAGTATGTGAGCATGTTCAGCAAATGCACTAAGACAGCTCTAAGCACATATGCTGAATGTATCCATAGGACACTATGCATCCAGTATATGCCAAAAATAAGGAATGGTTGTTTGTAGAAACACGCATTCACCTGGATCACTGTCCCATATGAACATGTCCCCGATCAGCCAACAAAGGTGTTAATACTCGATTGTTGGATGACCCAATCATTTAAGGGAGCCTAAATGTACCAACAGTGTGTCCTTTTGTCAGCATAGATGTTTTGTTACTGTGTTGGAAATTGTAGTCTACTGTGTAAAAGCATGTGTAAAAAAAGTGTAAAAGTAAATTGCACGTTTTTTCCACAGTTTTTTCCATATAATACAGCCTTCTGTTGGAGGTATATATATCAGGTAATACTCCCAATACATACCTCCAATGGGAGAAAAAAACAAAATGTGAACAGAGCTTTAGAAAAATATAGCTGCATTTTCCAAAAACAGCACAGCAGTGTAGTATGGTAGTTCAGCGCCATTCACTAAAGTGTAGCCATGTTTTTCTAATCCTTTATCCTACAGATTACACAAACGAGATGGAGACATATAAGTACCAAATCTTTCTATCTTTGAGGGTGAGGCTAGCGTAGCGTTAACCAGCATCAGAAGTGGCCACATTTAATCTCTGCTTTAGGACTATTTTACCTCAATATACAGTCCTTGCTGCGTGCCTTTACAGTATGAAATATAGGTGTAGAAGTCTATTGCCTTCGACAGAAGAGAGGACTTCTGGTTGAGCTGAGTGCTGGGACAAGCACCTGTTCCAAGTTACGTTCAATCTTTCTGTACTGATTATTTCTGTAAAGGAAGAGTCTGCGTTTCTGGCAGCAGTTTGCTGAAGACAAATTGAGTTATTTTTTGTAGGAACTCAACCATTATGCTTTTATTTTAGGAAATATACAAAGTAAAATTAAAATAAAAGAAACAGATAATACCAAATTAAAAGTATACAATGTTTTCAGTTAATGAAAAATACTGCAATAAAGAAATGAGTGGACATACCAATTCTTGCATACTAATGTATCAAGAAAGTGTCTATAGGAAAATGTGTTGAATAACCAATTTCAAGATTTACAGCTCTAACCTATAAACATTCCTCAGTGCCAACTGCGTCAGTCTTGTGTATTGCCTCACTCATAGATTAAGGTGGTGAGTCATATCCTTGAAGTTTTAATAGACATGACTTCTTTCTGTAGGGTGGGCTGTGGTTTCTTTGTGCAGATTGTGTCTAGATGTTCTAGCAAAGTTCATCTGTAGACTGAGAGCAAAGTTGACCAAGGGCTGCCATCAAGACAAAGAGTTTGCAGGCTTTATCTCTGTTCAGGTGTCATAATTAGTGTTTGGGTGCCCATATGCATCTTCACGCAAGCGCTGGTTCTCCAGCATTCGGGAACCTGACGGACCATATTGATTGTAATGGGGTCCGGCAGGTGTCCATCGTTTTTAAACTGAAACTGGCAGAGGAAAAAAGTCTTCCCTGCAGGACTTCTTCCTCCACTGATTTTTGTCGGACTCTGTGACAGAGTTTCCTACTGAGTCAGCTAAACCTGCTAATTTCATGGGGGGATGTCAACATGTCAGATCCTTTTGTCCCATGGAAGAAAAGTTGCTGCCAGAAGTTCTGAAAGTCAGTTATTCCTTTCTCCCTGTTAAAAACATGTGCGTACTTGGCTGAGCTGGGTAAACATGTACAGTCATGGCCAAAAGTTTTGAGAATGACACAAATATTATATTTTCACATGATCTGCTGCCCTCTGGTTTTTATGTGTGTTTGTCAGATGTTTTTATCACATACAGAAATATAATTGCATTCATATTATGAGTAACAGAAGCTTATATTGACAGTTAGAATGAGTTAATGCAGCAAGTCAATATTTGCAGTGTTGACCCTTCTTCTTCAGGACCTCTGCAATTCTCCCTGGCATGCTCTCAATCAACTTCTGGACCAAATCCTGACTGATAGCAGTCCATTCTTGCAGAATCAATGCTTTAATATTGTCTGAATTTGTTGGTTTTTGTTTGTCCACCCGTCTCTTGATGATTGACCACAAGTTCTCAATGGGATTAAGATCTGGGGAGTTTCCAGGCCATGGACCCAAAATCTCTATGTTTTGTTCCCTGAGCCATTTAGTTATCACCTTTGCTTTATGGCAAGGTGCTCCATCATGCTGGAAAAGGCATTGTTGAGCGCCAAACTGCTCTTGGACGGTTGGGAGAAGTTGCTCTTGGAGGACATTCTGGTACCATTCTTTATTCATGGCTGTGTTTTTAGGCAAGACTGTGAGAAAGCCGATTCCCTTGGCTGAGAAGCAACCCCACACATGAATGGTTTCAGGATGCTTTACAGTTGGCATGAGACAAGACTGGTTGTTGCGCTCACCTCTTCTTCTCCGAATAAGCTGTTTTCCAGATGTTCCAAACAATCGAAAAGTGGATTCATCAGAGAAAATGACTTTACCTCAGTCCTCAGCAGTCCACTCCCTGTACCTTTTGCAGAATATCAGTCTGTCCCTGATGTTTTTTCTGGAGAGAAGTGGCTTCTTTGCTGCCCTCCTTGAGACCAGGCCTTGCTCCAAGAGTCTCCGCCTCACAGTGCGTGCAGATGCACTCACACCTGCCTGCTGCCATTCCTCAACAAGCTCTGCACTGCTGGTAGCCCGATCCCGCAGCTGAAACACTTTTAAGAGACGGTCCTGCCGCTTGCTGGTCTTTCTTGGGTGCCCTGGAGCCTTTTTGGCACCAATGGAACCTCTCTCCTTGAAGTTCTTGATGATGCGATAGATTGTTGACTGAGGTGCAATCTTTCTAGCTGCAATACTCTTCCCAGTTAGGCCATTTTTGTGCAGTGCAATGATGACTGCACGTGTTTCTTTAGAGATAACCATGGTTAACAGAAGAGAAACAATGATGGCAAGCACCAGCCTCCTTTTAAAGTGTCCAGCGGTGTCATTCTTACTTAATCATGACAGATTGATCTCCAGCCCTGTCCTCATCAACACCCACACCTGTGTTAATGGAGCAATCGCTGAAACGATGTTAGGTGGTCCTTTTAAGGCAGGGCTGCAATGATGTTGAAATGTGTTTTGGGGGATAAAGTTCATTTTCTAGGCAAATATTGACTTTGCAAGTAATTGCTGTTAAGCTGATCACTCTTTATAACATTCTGGAGTATACGCAAATTGCCATTAGAAAAACTGAAGCAGTAGACTTTGTAAAAATTAATATTTGTATCATTCTCAAAACTTTTGGCCATGACTGTACATAGCAGTCTCAGGAAGTATAGCAACTGCTATTGTAAGTGTAAAGGTAGCTCTGCTATCAGGATGACAGGCATAGTAGCTACTATGCAGAGGTGTAGCTAGGGGGAATAAGTGGGGCTTCTGGCCTAGGCACAGGACTGTAGTAATTATTATTTTTTTTGATTTTGCAGGTGATTGCTGTAGCAGATGCTCGGCACACAGAGCACCTTGATCAGCTGTTTCATTCCTGTGACAGAGGAACTCTGGGTGCCCCGCATTGTCTTCTTCTCCACGGCACTGCTGATAAGCTCAGTGATGTCATGATCTGTTTTATTTCTCATTCACCTGAATGGCTTAACTAAGCTTAAACTGGGCATGAGGACAAAAAGAAATTTTGTCTGGATACTCTGGAGATAGAAGGGACATTCTGATTGGTTAACACGGCTCAGACTGGGTTCACATCGGAATTGGTATCTCCTACAGGAATTCAGTTTTTTTGGTCTGTCTAAGGCACCTTGTAAACAACCGTGGGCGAGATCCGTGTTTTTCGCGGATAGCACACTGACCCATTAATTTCTATTTGCACATACACACGACCATGTTTTTCACTGATCAGTGTTCGAGCTGTGATTCTGCGCTGCATCAGATAGAGCAGGTCCTATTCTGTTTAGTTTTTGCGGATCGGACTCGCCCATAGAAGCCTATGGGAGACTAAAAACAAAGGGCGGCACACTGATGTACTCAGTGTGTCATCAGTGTGCCGTTCGTTTTTGCGGACAAGCTAGGAATATCATTAGATGTCTCTGTTATGGTGGCTCCGCAAACTAGGATCACACACTGAGGGCACACTGAAGACACTCTGTCCGTTTTTGCAGACCTACTTCACTGATGCTGAAGACTCACTGAAGACACTCTGTCTGCAAAAACTGAACACTAACTACTAGTTTGCTGACCGCAAAATACACACGGTCCTGCAACTAGTCTAAAGATCATAAAAACTGATTAGAAAGGGTCGTTTAACCCCTTACCACAAAATGACGTACCTCCACGTCATGGGAGTGAATGCCTAATGGCAAACAGGCAAACAGAAGCTGAGCGGGTGACATCGAGAGTGGGTGTCAGCTGTAAGCAACAGCTGACACCTGCATGTAACACCCGTGGCTGGAGCTGAGCTACGATCGCGGGTGTTAACCCCTTAGATGCCGTGGTCAAACATGACCGCGGCATCCAAGGGGTTGCGCTATAATAATACCCCCTGGCAAGATCGGGGGGTGATGTTATGAATTTTCTGCAGCCCGTGTCTGGTTAGTGACCCCAGGCTGCGAAGACCCCCAAGTACCTGGTTGATCCTGCCGGGACCTCTGGAAGTCAGGCTATGCGTCTGATTAGGCTAACTTCCTGTATAGACTGCAAGACATGTGTATACTCGTGTATTACAGTCTATAATACTGAACCAGCGTTCAGAGCATCGCTGGTCTAGATGTTATTATAGGGCAACTAAAAAATGTAAAAAAAAATAAAAATAAAAAGTGTTTAAAAAAAAAAAAAAAGTTATAAAGCCCCAAAAATTCCCATTTCCTATGTAAAATGAATTATGTAAAAAAAAAAAAACAAAAAATGAATAAAAACAATACATATTTGGTATCGCTGTGTCCGTAACAACCTATACAATAAAATGGGAAACAATATTTAACCTGCATGGTGAACGTCAGAAAAAAAAAAAAAAAACACGCCGGAAGTAATGATTTTTTGCCATCTTATCTCACAAAATAAGCTATAAAAAGTGATCAAAAAGTCATATGTACCCCAAAATAGTATCAATAAAAATCACAGGTTGTCCTGCAAAAAAATAAGCACTCAACCAACTCTGTAAACCCAAAAATAAAAATGTTACGCCTCTCAGAAGATGGCGATGCGAAAATTTCTTTCCCCAAATGGGTATTTGTTCTTCAAAATTATTATCGCATAAAAAAACAATATAAGTGAGGTATCGCCGTAATCGTACTGACCCGCAGAATAAAGCTAACATGTTACTTATGCTGTACACTGCATGGCGAAAAATTTAAAAGGTAAAACTCAATGCCAGAATTGATGGGTTTTTTTAATCCACCAAATGAAGAGTTAATAAAATGTATTCAATAAGTTGTAGGTGCCCAAAGCATCATTACAAAATGCATCACCAAAAAAATAAAGAAAATATAGCTTGTACAATGTGAAGACAAAAACCCTCAAAATCGCCAAGTCATTAGAACATAATTGGCTGCGGCAGGAAGGGAATGTATAAGCTGTGCAAGTGTATATCAGGGTACACCTCAGATTTAGAGCTTATAAGGGAAAAGACACCAGAAGTGACCTCCAGAGTGATCCCCCAATCATAGGAGCTACTGGGGAAATAGTAGGGAATTTGGTGTTCCCAATTCACTCCGCACAGCTTATATATTCACTGTTCACCATCCACTGTGCAGTCCCGCCTGGGATACTAATGCTCACTACACCCCTTTTCACAATGGGGTCATTCCATTCAGTGGTGAACCTAGCCTCTTTGCTGCCTGAGGCGGACTATAGAAAGACGCCCCCCCCCCCCCAAAAAAAAAAAAAAAAAGTTTCCATGCTACTAGTTTAACACACTGTTATCGTCGCACAATATACACAATACACAAAGTTATAAAACAGTTTTTAAGAATTCTTCTTCCTGTATTACTTCAGTATCAGATCAACAACACGGCATTAACAATGAAAGTAACTTCACATATCTTCTGCTTGGTGGATGGACGAGCCCACGTGGCCCCCATTCTCTATAATAGGAGCCCCGCAGATAGCTGAGTACTGGACTTCGGCTATCTTTGGCACTCCCATTGAAGTGAATGAGAGCCACGCAGGTTCGTCCATCCACCAAGTGACACCTATATATATGGCTGCAGCCAGGCTGGATTCCCACCTAGTGGGGGGAAAAAACACAATTCTCAGGCTCAGTGGTTGTCTCAGCAGACAGACCCCCTTCAATCAGGTATTTATCCTCTATCATTTAGGTGAATACAGTGCAGTAACATTCTGTGACTTACAGGTGACGTCTGACTAATCCTTCACATTTCCCTTCTCTTCCCTCTGGACCGCCATGACCACTTCTTTCAGCTGTGACTTGTCTCTGTAAAGGTTGCAACACAGACATCTTTGGCTCCTCACTTTTCCAGGCATCCAACCCACATTGTCCTCACCTACACAAAGCCCCCATTCTGCTGCTACCCCCAATTATATAATATATGATATAACCCCCCATAATGAATAATACCCCCAAGTGCATCTTTATATTAATAATGTCCGTGTGTACCCTGTATAAATAATGCCCCTTATTAATAATGCCCCAGGTGTTAACTAATTAAAAGGTTTTCCAGGTCATTAATAAACTAATCAGTGGGGCTCAAAAACCCAGGACCCCCACTGATCAACTGTTTGAATGGTACCTGTGTAAGCGCCGTGACCGCTTCTCTGTTTACATAGTGTAATTCATCTCATAGCGGCCATGTAATGTAACTACAGCCTCGTCCTGTACATGTCTACAGTATGTGACAAGGCTACAATTACATCACATGGTCACTATAAACAGACAGCGTATAATATAAACAGGTGCCATAGCCCATGTTTATAGCGCCCCATTTACACACATTATAATGTTCCACAGCAGCCCCTGCACACAGTATTACACAGTGTTATGGCCTGCAGCAGCCCCTGCACACTGTATTATGCCTCTCAGCGGCCCCTGCACACGGTATTATGCTCCATAGTGGCCCCTGCTCACGGTATTATGCCCCGCATTGGCCACTGCACATGGTATTATGTTCCACAGCAACTCCTGCACACAGTTTTATGCCCCATATTGGCCCCTGCACACGGTATTATGCTCCATATTGGCCCCTGCACACGGTATTATGCTCCACAGTGGCCTCAGCACACGGTATTATGCTCCATAGTGGCCCCTGGTATTATGCTCTATAGTGGCCCTTGCACTGGTATTATGCTCCATAGTGGCCCCTGCACTGGTATTATCCTCCATAGTGGCCCTTGCACTGGTATTATGCTCCATAGTGGCCCCTGCACTTGTATTATGCTCCATAGTGACCCCTGCACCCGGTATTATGCTCTATAGTGGCCCCTGCACTTGTATTATGCTCTATAGTGGCCCCTGCACTCGGTATTATGCTCTATAGTGGTCCCTGCACTTGTATTATGCTCCAGAGTGGCCCCTGCACAGGGTATTATGCTCTACAGTGGTCCCTGCACAGGGTATTATGCCCCATAGTGGCCGACCCATGAACTATTATTATACTCTGGGGTCTTTTCAGACCCCAGAGTATAATGATTGGAGACCCAGGGGAGAATACAAACATAAAAACCAGAGTTACTTACCTATCCTGGACACCGGTGCACTCCTTGCAGCTTTCGGCCCTGTTTAATTGCGCACACACGTCACGTGATCAGGCCGGCGACGCGACCTGATGACGTTACCAGAGGCCTCAAGCCTGCTTGGAGTTACATCGGATCACAGGAGGTGAGTAACACTGGTTTTTATGTTCCCTCACCAACCCTAGGCCTCCGATTATTATACTCCGGGGTCTGAATAGACCCCGGAGTATAATAATAGTAGTATTTGTGGCCCACGGCCTAACTTACTGATCCCCGCGGCCGCTCACAGCGGCATCCACTTCCCTTTCTGCGGCCCATAGCAGAAGGGGAAGCGGGGGCGGCCACGAGCAGACGCGGGGTAGGTAAATAAATAGACCCTGACCTGCCGGGGATGCTCCAACAGGTTACGGTCTATTTATATATATAAAAAAAAAGCTATACTCACCTGCGATGCCTTGATGCAGCCGCCGCCTCCTCCTCTTCTTGTCTGCGACGTCTGTGTCTCAGCGTAGGCGGCGTGATGACGTCATTGTATCGCCGCCTGCGCTGAGATGCGACATCTTGTAAACCAGCCCAGGACAGGCCGCGCTCAGCTCTGTTTTGTTTTTTTTTTTTTAAAGCGGCCTGTCCTGGGCTGGTTTACATTAAATAGTAAAAATGCCGCCTCCCGGACAGTGCCGCCCGAGGCAGCCGCCTCACTTCGCCTCATTAGCGGTGCGCCCCTGATTCCATTGGTACTTTAGAGGCTCTGCAAACATGACATGGTGTCCAGATACCAAACATCTAAATCTGTGTTCCAAAAGCCACATAGCTCTCCTTCCCTTCTGTGCCCTGCTGTGTGCCCAAACTGCAGTTTATACCCACATGTATGACAATGGTGTACCCAGGATAATGTACTTAATGTCATATCTGGGAATAAAAACTGATATTTGGGCACACAACCAAGCACAGAAGAGAAGGAGCGTTATTTGGTTTTGGGCGCACAGATTTAGACGGTTTAGTTTTTGGATGCCATGACACTTTTGCAGAACTCTTGAAATGCCAGTAAATTGGAATCCTCTGAGATGTGACCCCATTTTGGAAACTACACCCCTGAAGGGATTTATCCCGGGATACAGTGAGCATTTTTAACCCCCAAGTGTTGCTATAATTTAATTTACAGAAATGAATACGCAGCTGATGGTGAAAGGAGAAAATGGCAATTTTTCCAGGAATCCGTCATTTCGGTGCGTAATATGTTGTGCCTGGCTTGTATCAGAGACAAATGCTCCAAAAGCTGTTGTGCCCGGAATACCCACTTAACAGTTTTTGGAGTGTGTGTCTCTACTGACATAAGCTGGGTACAACATATCGGGCAATGGTGTATCTCTGGAAAAATTGCAGTTTTCACTTTTCATTATCAGCTACGCATTCATTTCTGGAAATTAAATGAATGCAATACTCAAGGGTTAAAAAAGCTCACTATGCCATTTGATAAATCCCTTGAAGGGTGTAGTTTCCAAAGTGGGGTCACAAGTCTGCGGATTCCACTTTACTGGCAATTCAGGGCCTCTGCAAAAGTGGCATGGTGTCCAAAAACCGAAATAGCTCTCCTTCCCGACTGTGCCCAAATAGCAGTTTATACCCATATATGACATTGTTAAGTGCGTTATCCTGGGTACAACAGTGTCATGCATGTGGGCATAAACTACTGTTTGGGCACACATGTGAAGCTTCTGTGAGCATGAATGTGCTTTTGGATTGCAGATTTTGTTGGTTTTTGGATGCCATGTACTGTTTGCAGATACCTTAAAATTGCACTACAAAATGCGGTCACTTCTTGGGGAGTCCCACCCTTGGGGCTCTCCAAAAACAACATGGTGTCCAGAAAGTCCCTGTAAATCTATAAAAGTTAAAAAGCGCAGTGCTCATTGCCTTCTGAGTCCTGCTGTGTGCCCAAGCAGCAGTTTACGCCCATATATACAACTTTTTTGTCCCTGGGATAGCCCACTTAATAGTTTTAGGAGTGCGTGTCTCTGATGACACAAAGTGTCACACAAACTATTCCTTCAAAAGGAAAATAGCGCTCTTTCCATTATGAGCCCCACCATGTACCCATACAGCAGTTTACAACCACATATGGGGTATTGGCGTGTTCAGGAGAAATTGTGTAACAAACTGTGGGTTGTTTTTTCTTCATTAACCCCTTGTAAGAATGAAAAATTTGAGACTAAATGGACGGTTTATAGGAAAAAAATAATTTTTAATTTTTTAGGTCCCAATGCTAAAAAAATCTGTGAAACAGCTGTGAGGTCAAAATGCTCACTATACCCCTTGATAAATTCCATAAGGGGAGTAGTTTCCAAATGGGGTCACTTTTTAGGGGTTTCCATTGTACTGGTACTTTAGAGGCTCTGCAAATATGACATGGTACACAAAAAATATTCCAGCAATATCTGCCCTCCAAAAGTCAAATAGCACTCTTTCCATTCTGAGCCTCGCCATGTACCCATACAGCAGTTTGTAAGCACATATGGGGTATTCACGTGTTCGGGAGCAATTGTTTAACTAACTGTGGGGTGTTTTTTCTTCATGAACCCCTTGTAAAAATGAAAAATTTGGAGCTAATTTGACACTTTATTGGAAAAAAAGTAATTTTTCATTTTCACGTCCCAATGTTAATAAAATCTGTGAAACAGCTGTGGAGTCAAAATGCTCACTATAACCCTTGATATGTTCTGTGAGGGGTGTAGTTTCCAAAACGGGGTCACTTTTGGGGGTTTCCATTTTATTGGTACTCTTGTTCTTCAAATGCAACACGGCACCTGAAAACTATTCCAGCAAAATCCGCCCTCCAAAAGCTCTTTCCATTCCGAGCCCTGCCATGTACCCATACAGCAGTTTTTAACCACATATGGGGTATTTACATGTTCAGGAGCAATTGTTTAACAAACTGTGGGGTGCTTTTTCTCCTTTAACCCCTTGTGAGGGGCGCACCACTAATGAGGCGAAGTGAGGCGGCTGCCTCAGGCGGCACTGTTTGGGGGGCGCCATTTTTTACATTCTATTTACCGTAAACCAGCCCAGGACTGGCCGCTTAAAAAAAAAAAAAAAAAAAAAGCAAAGCTGCGCGATACCTGTCCTGGGCTGGTTTACGAGATCTCCGCATCTCAGCGCAGGCGGCGATACAATGACGTCATTGCACCTCCTACACTGAGATGCGGATGCAGGTGAAGAAGAGGAGGCTGCAGCTCCATCAAGGGATCGCAGGTAGGTGCGGATAACGGCCTATTTATTTACCGATCCCTGCGCCTGCTGTAGCCGCCTCCACTTCCCCTTCTGCTATCGGACACAGAAGTGGGAATCAGAAGCGGCTGTGAGCGGCAGTGGACATCGCTAACTGAGGCCAAATACTACTATTATTATACTCTGGGGTATTTTCAGACCCCGGAGTATAATAATTGGAGACCCTGGGGAAGTGATAAACATAAAAACCATTGTTACTCACCTCTCCGGCGATCCGATGTTACTCCGAGCAGGCTTCGGCCTTCTTTGGTGACGTCCCAGGCGTCACGTGAGCCAGGCCGACGTCATTATGTTGCGACGCCGGTCTGTGTGACATTGAAGAGGGCCGAAAGCAGGGAGTGCAGCGGAGCCCAGGTAAGTAACACTGGTTTTTATGTTTGTCACCACCTGGGTCTCTGATCATTATACTCTGGGGTCTTTTAGACCCCAGAGTATAATAATAGTTCATGGGTGGGTTACTATGTAGCAGAATACTGTGTGCAGGGGCCACTATGGGGCATAATTACGTGTGCAGGGGCCACTATGGAGTATAATACCGAGTGCAGAGGCCACTATGAAGCATAATACTGTATGCAGGGGCCGCTAAGGTTTTCCAGGTCATTAATAAACTAATCAGTGGGGTTCAAAAACCTAGCACCCCCACTTCTTCAGCTGTTTGAATGAACCGTGGTATCTGTGTAAGCGCCGTGACTGCTTCTCTGTTTACATAGTGTCATTCATCTCATAGCGGCCATGTAATGTAACTACAGCCTTGTCCTAAACACGTCTATGTGACAAGGCTGTAATTACATCACCCGTTCACTATAAACAGACAGCGTGTGATATAAACAGGAGCCATAGCCCCTTCATACAGCTGATCAGTAGGGGGATCCACTGATCTCCTATTGATAAACTGTCCTAAGGATAGATCATCAATAAAAATTACCTGGAAAGCCCCTTTAATAAAGCCCAAGTGCCACCTTAAAGGGGTTGTCCAGGATAATCACTTTTTTAATATGAGGCTGGGGAAGGTGCTCCAGTGTCTCCCAGCGCGTTCCAGTCCTGTTGCTCCGGTGTTTTCTTTCCCACAGCACTGTGATGTCCCGTGTCAGCGACCTCAGCGGTCATGTGCAGCGGGGACTTCTGCCAGAAGAAAACACCAGATCAGCAGAACTAGACTGTGGTGGGAGACATCGGAGCATAAGGGACAGGTGAGTAGGTGTTTTTTTTTAAATACACTATTACATGGTATTATGGCCCACAGCTGCCCCTGCACACAGTATTACATAGTATTATGCCCCGCAGCGGCCCCTGCACACGGTATTATACCCCGCAACGGCCCCTGCACACGGTATTATGCTCCATAGTGGCCCCTGCACTCAGTATTATGCTCCATAGTGGACCCTGCACACAGTATTATGCCCCATAGTGACCCCTGCACACAGTATTATGCCCCATAGTGGCCCCTACACACAGTATTATGCAGCATAGTGGACCCTGCACACAGTATTATGCCCCAAAGTGACCCCTGCACACAGTATTATTCCCCATAGTGGCCCCTGCACACAGTATTATTCCCCATAGTGGCTCCTGCACACAGTATTATTTCCCATAGTGGCCCCTGCACACAGTATTATTCCCCATAGTGGCCCCTGCACACAATATTATTCCCCATAGTGGCCCCTGCACACAGTGATTTTTTTTTTTTAATATTATGAATTAATAAATGGACTATTAAAAAAATTTGTAATCACACAATACTTTTCATGTCAAAACACAAAAATGTACTGTAAGATATTGTCACTTCTACATATAATGAATTTGTCTCTGCATCCAAGTCTATACACTCAGATACCGGTATTGATTTCTGAATACTAAGTGGACTACCTGTGAGGATGGACTAGAAACCAGAGACATGGTCCAACATAAGTCCAGATGGTTTTGTCTCTGTTGCTCTAAAGCCCAGCCTTTCTGGTTGCCATAGTATTAACTGAATTCTGAAAACACTTTGGCAACTGGTAAGGCTGGACATAAGAGCAACTGTCAAAAGTAAGTCTATCATGGTTGTCCTAGTGTGCTCTGAATAGAGATAACAATAGGGCAACTGGATAGACTGTGCTAAGAGCCACAGACACAAAGTGAAAGTTGCAAAAAAAAAAACCTGCAAAGAGAAATGTATAAGTACATAAAATGCAATACATCAATAAGGGTTAACCACAGTTAATATGATAGTTGAAAAAAATGTGTGCATTCTAAAATTAATGTTTACATTTTTTTTTTTTTTTTAAATTATATAAAACTTTTTTTAGGAAAAAAAATTCAGACATTAATTTTTATTATCCTTAAAATAATAAAAAAACAAAGTGATAGAAAAGTCAAGCTATTAAACAATTTTTGATAAAACAGACCAAGCTCAAATCATGCACTCTTGCCAATCGACCCATCCAGCATTGGACAGGAAGAACTCGGAAAACTGGTCCTGTGTCTGATTTTCTGCAACAGTTGACCTTGGTTCAGCTGAATCCAGGTTTTCCAGTGTAGAGTCCATATCCTCTGGGTCTATTGCAAGAGGACCTCTGAAAAGAAGGTACTTGTGCCTTGACCACCTCATTGACCCCCTGTGGTTCAAGCTGAATTGGCCGAGTGAAGATGCTCCACTTTGCAGCCAGGATGTCAAATGCACACTCCACTTGTCGCCTGCCTCTCGAAAACTTGTAGTTTAAGATGCATTTCCCATAATTCAGTCTGTGATTTGAATATGGCTTCAGCAAGTTGCCACACATCTGTAAGGCCTCATCACCAACAAGAACAAAGGGCATAGGAGGTCCATCAGTTCCAGGAAAGGGTCTTGGGGGTTGAAGTCCTATTTCTCCTAAATAAAGTCTCAGTCTTATAGCAGTGTTCTTAAATACTCTGGAGTCATTCAATAAAGAATTTGCTAAAAGTATTTAATAAAAACATTAATTAATCCTTTAATGACGCAGGGTAGTTTGTACGTTAATGTTCGGCTAGTTTTTTTTTTATATTTTCCCTCCCCGCCTTCCAAAATTCATATTTTTTTATTTTTCTGTCAACATAGCTATGTGAGGGCTTATTCTTTGCGTGATGAGTTGTACTTTAATTTGCCACCTTTTGGGGGTACATATAATGTTTTTATTAGCTTTTATTTATGTTTTTTTGGGGGTCCATGTAAAATTACACACAATTCTATCATTTTTTAGCATTTTGTTTTGATGGCGTTCACTCTGCATTAAAAACGACATGGCAGCTTTGTCCGGCGGGTCATTACGATTACAGCAATACCATATTTATAATGGGAACTTATATGTACGTGGGGATACCTAACATGTTTATTTGTTTTTTTTTCACATTATGTATTTTTTTAAATATAAAGGTGTTTTTTTAAACTTTTTATTGTTTGTTTATTATTATGTAATTTAAACTATGTGGGGTTTATTTTCTTCACTTTTTACATTTCCACAAGGGGACTTAAAGCTGGGATCTCAGATCCCCTGTGCAATGTCCTGCAATACATAGTAAAATACATAGTAAATATTGCAAACTTAGGCCCGGACCCCTAGATGACTCCAGGCATCCAGGGGGTTAAGCCCCCGGAGTCAGAGTATCTTCCGAGTCCGCCGGCTGGTCCTGTCCCTCGTCTGTGTAACACAACAGAGTGCTGGAAATAATGCCTAAGGCACAGCTTCTGTGGGACCACTGCATTACAGCGTCATATTATTATGGCACTGAGCATTAACTAAATGCTCAGCGTGACATAATAGTACGGTGCAGAGCGGGAAGGGGTTAAAAAAATTATTTCCAAGAGGAAAAAAAAAAAGGCATGGACCGCACTTCCCAATCTTATACATTGATCTTGTGCTTCTAAGTAAATTCTACAATACTGAACATGAGGTACCATATGGACTGCAACACGTGAACAGGTCTCAAAGAATTCACCTTGCCATAAGGTCTCAGTCAGAGGACTGAACCAGTAGAAAGCTCCCTTAATTTAAAAACACCTGGGCCAAATGGGAGGAGTACTGGTACCAAGGCAACAAAAAAATGGAAACGACAGAAATGCTATGCATAAAATATCTAAGAGGGAAAAAAAGACATGGACTGCACATCCCACTCTTATACATTGATATTGTGCTTCAGCAAATTCTTCAATACTGAGAGGTTCTTAGTATATATATTGATCAAGGTGTATAAGCCCACTAGCCACTTCATGGAGACCTTTTTATAGTGGGTCCCTACTCTACTGGGTGGGGCACTGAACAGCAACCGCCACACCAGTGTCGGACTGGGATGTCTAGGGCCCACCAGTGGAATTGCTTCTAGAGGCCCACCATCAGGACCCCTGCAGATCAGCGGTACCGAGACAGGGCGGCTAAAGGTAATAACATCTCGGGAGCTATGCTGCTCACCTGCCATAACATGTGCACCACTGCACTACCTAAACCTACTGCTACGCCCTGTATGGCAAGTGAACAGCATGGCTCCTAGAATTGTTACCATTACCTGTAGATCATCATTACATCGCAGATGTAATATTGCTGGCCTATCCTAAGCACAGGCCATCAATATTAGAAAGATGGATAAATACTTTGACGAGGTTGTCCAGGCGCAACCCAAGTCCCGGGCGGGAGGTGTAAAATAAAAAATAAGTAAAAAAGCATACTCACCTGTCCCCGGCACTCCGTTGTCCGCTGCCAGTGTCCATTCAGTCTCGTGCCGGCGCCTTCCTGCTGGGAGTCCTGCACCTCATGGGACCGCTAAGACCAATTAGGTACAGGATTTCCAGAAATGAGGCGCCACCATGAGACCGAATAGACAGAGGCAGGGGACAACGGGGTGCTGGGGACAGGTGAGTATACTTTTTTTGAAATTTTTTTTATTTCTAAACCTCCCTGCCGGCCGCCACAGTGGTTGCTCCAGTTAATAGACAACCTCTTTTAAGGGGTTGTCTGGGCCAAATTTTTTTATAGGCACTTCACTGGTCCCCCCACATAGTGGCCTCTTCACTGGTCCCCCATACTGTATGGAGAATAGTGATGGGGCCATTATATTGTGTGGGAGAAGTGATGGGGGCTAACATCCTGTGTAATGCATATTAAAGGGATTTCCAGGGTTAATCTTTTTTATGGCCTATGGATAGGCCATAAATACCTGATCGGTAGGGGGCTGACACATAGCACCATCAGCTGTACAGTGTCTCACTTCCGGCACCCATTCTGTACACAACACAGGGCCGGAAGCAGTAAGCTCCATCCACTGTATAGTTGCCCGATGCTGTCACTGCAGCTCAGCTCCCACTGACTTCAATAAGTGCTGAGATGCAGTGAAGGTGCCCGGCTAATATACAGTGGACAGAGCTTTCTGCTTCTGGCCCCATATTGTGTACAGGACAGGTGCCAGAAATGGCTCCGTACAGCTGATCGGTCCGGGGTCGGCCCCCAACAGATCAGGTATCTAAGGCCTATCCTGAGGATAAACCATAATAAATTATGACTGGACAACCCCTTTAATAAACCCCCTAATGCGTCACACTTTAAAGAGGTTGTCCAGTATAATTTTTTCTTTTTTATAATTAGTCTGGGGGAGGTGAACCCCCCCCAAAAAAAGAAAAAAAAAAAAAACATACTAAACATACTCTCCTATCCCAGGTCCTCTGGTGTCAGCAGGTCACAGCACGGTCCGGTCCTGCAGCTCCGCTGTCTTCTTTTGCTGGAAGTCCTCACTGGCTGTGACGTCCCAGGTCCCTTCCTTTAGGCCGCTGATTGGCCTCAGGGGTCACGTGACGTCACAGATGCAGGGGGTACTTGCGCTGGAAGAAAACAGAGCTGCAGGCTAAACCGCGCTGGGAGACACTGGGAACAGGAGAGAAAGTTTTGTTTTTTTTTTCACCTGTAAAATTAAAAAAAAAAAAAAAAAAAAAAAAATGCTATCCTGCACAACCCCTTTAATGTCCCCCAGGCTATTGGCCTCCATTAGTTATCATTTTGCCAATGCATTCTTGTGGGCCCGGTGCAAACTTTTGTCCGGGGCCCCCTACCCCCCTCCCTAGAGAGAATTCTTGATAGTGGTGGTTATGGGTGCTGCCGCGATATCTCAGATACTTGAAAGGGATACAGCTGTAGTACCCACAACTGCAGTTATCAAGAATACAGTGAGTGAGCAGCATGTAAACAATACTGGGACAGTATAATATGCTCCGCAGTGGCCCCACACAGCATTATATGCTCCGCAGTGGCCCCCACACAGCATTATATGCTCCGCAGTGGCCCCTACATAGCATTATATGCTCCGCAGTGGCCCACACACAGTATTATATGTCTGCAATGGCCCCCACACAGTATTATATGCCCACAGTGTCCCCCCCCCCCTCCCCAGTGCCGGTGCTATTTTTATACTCTGGGGTCTCCTCAGACCCCAGAATATAATAAGTAGAGGCCCAGGAGAAGTGATTAAAAATAACAAACACTTATACTCACCTTGTCTTATCTCTCCGGGGCATCCTGCTCCGTCCTGCTGTCTTTCCCATCTTCCTTGGTCCCCTGGTCCCCACATCCCGTTCCCCAGACGTTACCACTGGGGCCTGTGATTGCACCTCTGCGGTCACGTCGGGCGTGATGACGTCATTACGCCAGCACGCCCATGTCACCGCTGCGGCCTAACCACAGGCCCTTGCAGTGAGGCCGGAAAAGTGCCGGAGACAATGCTGACCCCAGGACAGGTGAGTATTTATTTTTTAAATTTTTTGTCACTTTCCCTGAGCTGGCATACCCTTTCCATTAACAATAGGTGCAGCGGTCGGGGAACTAGGGTTTCCCCGACCACTATCATGGTAGTCCAGGGCCCCGGCCACTTCCAGCTGGCCGTGGGTCTCGTACCCCTCTGGTCGCACCCCCTGCGACCACGATCCTTACGCCACTGTCCTGACCATCCCGATCGGATCCCTGACCTTTGCATTGGCAAAATGAGGACTAAATATAGTCGGGGCTCGGGGCCCACTGGAGGATTCACTAGTTCCCCGGTGGGCCAGTCCGACCCTGGCCACCACCACAATACAGCGGTCACAGGGAGAGCGATCCAACAGCCCAGCAACACCCCTGCCGCCAGGCTAAGCCCCCAGGCTCTGGCCCACATCGGCCCATAGGCACTGCACTGCAGCAGTGGCAGACACTGCACAGCACCGCACCATGTAAACAGTTCATAAAAAAGTTCACCTTACCATATGGTGTCAGTCTGCTACTGTAAAGCTGAACAAAGTTTATTTTAACTAGGGAAACAAAATGGTATAGGGCCTGTAGGGGTTAAATGAATAAAAATTCCAGACTTACAGCAGAGTTACCATGAGCATTCCCACTGTCCCTAGACTGGGGACACTGATCTGTGGTAACCGCTGGATCCTTGTAGTGATTCGCTGCAGCAGGTCATCAAAGCTGGAGACAGACATCTGCAAGTACTCAAAGAACTTGTCCAGGTTTTGACACAGCTCCAGATACAGTGTACAGTACAAGCCATGTGACATCCTCGCCGATGTTAATGGGTGAACCCAGTAGCGCCATTGTTCCTGTCTCTCCTGTTGCAGACACTTCCTCCACATCCACAGCATGTAGTATTGAAAACTAAAGGTACCATAAGCAGGCAACATGTTTAGGATAGGTAAAAGCAGGCAGGCAATGAATGAAGTGCATAGGAAAGATATTCTCATTTTCTTACTTTGCGCTTCCTCTCTGTCTGCTTTCTGGAATGACATCACTTCCTTATATTTTTAATCTTCTTTCCCCAAAAAAATAATGGGAAAATGAACACTTTTTTGACTGATACCCATTGATGGATCAATCGAAAACAGTGGATTATGGTATGTGCTGTGTCCGTTTTTTTATTTTTTTGAGAAATCCGTTTTTTTTTAGATGGATTTACAATGAGCAGATACCAGACGCAGATGTGAACATAGCGTCAATGGCAGGAAATGGTCACTTCTGAGGTGTCTTTGATGCTTCACCATATTATGAAGACCCCTCTCACCCCCTATTTCATTTTAATTACCCCTTAAAGGGGTTTCTGGACCCAAATTTTCATACTGATGACCTATCTATCTCAGGCCAACTGTTTTAGCAGCCTCTGTGTGTGGGAAGAGGCTAGTGGACGGGGGAGCGTGCACAGGCTGCCCTGTTCAAGAAAAAAAGTGGGTGGGAATGAATAGAAACAGCATATGGAGGCTTCTGCAGCTGATCTGTGAAGAGTCTGGGTGTCAGAACTCCCACAGATCATATACTGATCACCAATTCTGTGAATAGGTCTTCAGTATGGATAATCGATTTGGAGCTGGAAAACCCCTTTAATATACATGGGAAATAGCATAAGTAGGCACAAAGCTTGTTCACCAACCATAAACCACCTACATTGTCTGGCTGACCAGATGATGGACCTTTGGCTAGACACGTCACCTTGAGGCATAACCTCTAAAAGGATAGTGAGGAACGAGGAATAAGATTGTTTCTCTTTCACTGGTAGGCTGCAGCCCTCAGATTAAGGCCCCTTGCAGACGGATCCGTGTGCCGCCCGTGCACCCGTTGTGATTCTGTGGCCCCATTCATTCAAAGAATAGAAGCCGTAGAAGCACCACTGCAAAACTGTACAGGAATAGGACCTGTCCTGAGTTTTGCAGCCTGGACTGTTGGCCCGCACATTGATCTGTGTAATACACGGTCATGTACGTGGGCTGATAGAAATGAACGGGTCAGTGTATTATCCGGGAAAAACCTGGATAGCACACAAAGCTCACCCACAGCCGTCTGAAAGAGCCCTTACCCCACTTTAAAATACAAGATAATAGATGAATTTGGTAATGTAGAAGAGTCAATATGGATGCTACACACCAGAGTAGACAACATCATTGTTGAAAAGACAAAAATGTCTAAATATAAGCCATGTTGCTTAAAAGTAAGGTAAAAAAAAAAGAAATACATGCAAATAAGAAAGCATTTCAAACATATAAGTCCTAAGGTATAGAACCTGCTTTTATGGACTATAAGGTAGCCAATAAAAGCTGCAATAAGGCAATCAGACAATCTAAGGCTAAGGTCCCACATAGCAGGCCGCGGCAAAGAAAATCGCTTCAGGAAAAACTGCGGTGGCAATGCACTGCACTTTTCACAGAGAGTACACAGTTTTCCTCTGCAGACTTTCTATACCTATAGGGAAACCACTAGCATTAGCTTATATAGCTTAACCCCTTTACCACTTCCTGCTGGTGGCATTTTTCAATTTTCGTTTTTGTCTCCCCGCCTTACAAACCACATAACTGTTCTATTTTTCTATTCAGAGAGCCATATGTGGGCTTAAACAGAGTCTGGCAACTGGGTAGTATCATCTAACAGCTTAGCTCCAGTGAAAAACGCAAAAGTCCTATACCTACAGTATTTGGAAGCTGTTTGGAATTACCCTGTTCTACCTAAGTGAACACTGTGAGTTACCTTGTTTATAGCCCTGTCTGTCATATTCCTACACAGATAAATAATTCTGGGGGCCCACCCTCCAACCACCCCTAGCAAAGTGTGGTGAACTTTAAAAATGGGCTCAATATGTTCCTTGTAAATCACAATATACAGGGCTGCTGGTATTAATGGAGAATGTTGATCCAGGGATCTGTCTTATTGCTATCATGGGTCAGAAAGGAACTTTTTTCCATGTTATGGTAAATTGGGTTTGTGCCTATAACCCCTTCATACCACAGCCAATTTTCGTTTTTGCATTTCCATTTTTCCCTCCTTCCATTCCAAGAGTCATATAATGGCTTATTGTTTGTGGGACTAATTGTACTTTGTAATGGCACCCTTCAATATCCTGTAAAATTTACTGGGAAGCTGGAAAAAAATTCAGAATGACCACTATGATAGCGGTCGGGGAAAGCCTGGTTCCCCGACCGCTATACATATTGTTATTGGAAAGGGGCCCTGGCATATTGCAGGCCTCTTTCCAATACATGGCAGCCCAGGGGAGGTGACTGAAAATAATAAATACATATTCTCACCTCTCCTGGGCTCAGCGTTCTCTCCGGCGCTCCTCCGTCATGTGACTGAGGCCTGTGATTAGGCCCCAGCGGTCACATGGGGCGCAGTCGCGTAATGACGTCAGTGCGCCCCCATGTGACCGCTGAGACCCAATCACAGGCCTCGGCAGCGACGTCGGAAAAGGTCCTGAAGACGCTGAAGACGACAGGATGGAGCGGGGATGCCAAGGAAAGGTAAGACAAGGTGAGTATGAGAGTTTGTTATTTTTAATCACTTCCATGGGCCTCCGATTATTATACTCTGGGGTCTGAGGAGACCCCAAAGTATAATAATAGCACTGAAGCGGAGGGGGGCTATTGGGCGCATATAATACTGTGTGGGGGCCCCTGTGGGGAGTATATAATACTGTGTGGGGGCCACTGTGGGGAGTATATAATACTGTGTGGGGGTCACTGTGGGGAGTATATACTACTGGGTGGGGGCCACTGTGGGGAGTATATAATACTGTGTGGGGGCCACTGTGGGGAGTATATAATACTGGGTGGGGGCCACTGTGGGGAATATATAATACTGTGTGGGGGCCACTGTGGGGAGTATATAATACGGGGTGGGGGCCCTGTGGGGAGTTAACTGTGTGGGAGCCACTGTAGAGTATATACTACTGGGTGGGGGCCACTGTGGGGAGTATATACTACTGGGTGGGGGCCACTGTAGAGTATATACTACTGGGTGGGGGCCACTGTGGAGCTTATAATAGTGGGTGGGGGGCCACTGTGGAGCTTATAATAGTGGGTGGGGGGCCACTGTGGAGCTTATAATACTGGGTGGGGGCCACTGTGGAGCTTATAGTGGCTCCTTCATTTTTTTTTTTTTAATTACGCTGGGGAAGGTGAAAAAAAGCAAAACCAAAAAAAAAAACAAAACCCAATCTTTCTTTCCTGTCCCCAGTGTCTCCCAGCGCAGTTCGGTCTTGCAGTTCTGTTGTTTTCTTCCAGCTGAAGTTCCCCCTGCACATGACTACCTGTGACGTCACGTGACCCCTGAGGCCAGTCAGCGGCCTAAGGGAAGGGACCTGGCACGTCACAGCCAGTGAGGACTTCTTGCAAAAGAAGACAGCGGAGCTGCAGGACCGGACCGTGCTGGGAGGACACTGGGTACAGGTGAGTATGTTTAGTATGTTTTTTTTTTTTTGGGGGGGGGGTAGGGGGGAGGCATAATTTGTTATGGTTTATCCTCAGGATAGGCCATAGATACCTGATCTGTACGGGGCTGACCCCGGACCGATCAGCTGTATGGAGCCACTTCTGATGCCCGTACTGTACACAATACAGGGCCAGAAGCAGAAAGCTCTGTCCACTGTATAGGGGCTGGGCACTTTCACTGTATCTCAGCACTTATTGAAGTCAGTAGGAGCTGAGCTGCAGTGAAGGCGCTGGGCTGCTATACAGCGGATGGAGCTTTCTGCTTTCGGCCCTGTGTTGTGTACAGAACGGGCTCCGGAAGTGGCTCCGAACAGCTGATGGGGCAGTGTGTCAGCCCCCTACCGATCAGGTATTTATGGCCTATCCTGAGCTTAGGCCATAAAAAAGATTAACCCTGGACAACCCCTTTAATATGCATCACACAGTTTAATGTCCCTCCCCCACAGGATGTTAGCCCCCATCACTGCTCCCACACAATATAATGACCCCATCACTATTCCCCTACAGTATGGGAGAACCAGTGAAGAGGCCACTATTTGGGGGGACCAGTGACGTGACCATAGAAAAATTTGGCCCAGACAACCCCTTAAAAGAGGTTGTCCATAAACTGGAGCGACCACTGTGTCGGCCACCAGGGAGGTGTAAAAATAAGAAAATTAAAAAAAAAAAAAGCATACTCACCTGTCCCCAGCACCCCGTTGTCCCCTGCCTGTGTCTGTTCGTTCTCATGGCAGCGCCTCATTTCTGGAAATCCTGTACCTAATTGGTCTTAGCGATCACATGAGGTGCAGGACTCCCAGCAAGGAGTAGCCGGCATGAGACTGAATGGACACTGGCAGTGGACAATGGAGCGCCAGGGACAAAGTAGTATGCTTTTTAATTTACTTATTTTTTACTTTATACCTCCTGCCACCCACATGGGTTGCTCCAATTCCTGGACAACCTCTTTAAAGGATTTATCCATCTTTCTAATATTGATGGCCTGTCCTTAGGATAGGCCACCAATATTACATCTACGATGATACAACAGCCAGGACCTCTGCAGATCAGCTTTTCCAGGACAGTGCGGCTACAGGTAAAGGTAGCAATTCTTGGAGCCACGCTGTTCACTTGTCATACAAGGTGTAGCAGTAGGTTTAGGTAGTGCAGTGGTGCACATGATATAGTGGGTGAGCAGCATGGCTCCCGACATGTTATTACCTTTAGCCGCCCTGTCTCGGTACCGCTGATCTGCAGGGGTCCTGATGGTGGGCCCCTAGAAACAATTCCACTGGTGGGCCCTAGACATCCCAGTCCGACACTGGTGGCACAGTTTCTTATTCTGACCAGCATGCCTAGAACAGAGTTTTGATATTACAGCATTTCTCATTTTTCATGGATACTGTCCCCCAGGTATTCTTAATATTCCTGTTTGTCAACCTTCATGATTATCTGGAAAATGTATAGGAAATGATCCCAGTTGTGAGACAGAATGCTTGAAAAGGTTAAGATGTCCATGAGCATGTAGCTTAATGGAGCTAAGAGAGAGCTAAGCTAAGAGAGAGCAATAACATTCTCAAGAATAAAGCAATGTAGCCCACAGATAGGAGGTTAAGGTCAGATTCAGCTTCTTTGCAGTCTTAACTAAAAGTGCTCTTTTTAAAGCTTGTGTTTAAAACAGCTCAATTCATTCTGCTCACCCCGGGTATTGCTCTACCCCAATTGTAATCCAAGGAGAACGTAAGTGAAAGTATGACCTATTTCAAAAGACATCGCTGCTTTTGTATTTTAGGAAACAGTTGCAGCTATTTTATGTTTCTCAGAGCCTATGGAATATATTTGCACTCACCTTTGAGTGTATGGCAGGTCACATTTTTATATTTGAATTAACATTACAAAATACAGATATGCATAATAATGTCACAATATGGTTTAATTTCCCTAAAGGGAAAATAAATGTTACTTATAATAGTGTATTTTTCCTTTTAATGGGGATCTTTGGTTAAAGGGTAAGAAAAAAATATCAGAGCACATTTTCACATGTAACCTATAATATTCTCAATTACTAATGCAAATAACCCTAGACATGTAACGCTATGTAAGATGCATTATAAAAGCAGACTTCAAGGAGCACGCAGAGCCTCAAGGTCAGGATTGTGTTATTAGGATTGTGTTTTTGAGCTAGACCATGCACTCTGAAACCTGCAGTGCCTATTATATAGCGTTGAAATTCTGTAATTCATGACTATCATTAGTTCTGATGAAAATGAAGACTGACACAATACAGGATACACAGAATGAATATTTAATTTATTTATTACTGGTAAAGAGAAGGCTGAGTAAAGCTTTCTAAACATTACATTATAAATATAATATAATCACAAAAATATATCATAGAAAATTGTCTTTTTTTATGGCGTTTTCAGCATTTTTTCAAGGTAGCATTTTTTGTCCAAAATGATAATCACAATAAACTTGACAGAATTAATACATAACTTTTAATAATAAATCAGATAAAAAGTGTGTAGGCCGCACCCAAGTAGAAAAAATTCAACCCTACGCCAAAATAAATGACCTGTTGGTAGCACAATATTAAATAATCCAAACACAGCAGCCTGGAATGGTAAAGATAAATAATAGTAACCAGGACTTACCGTGACAGATGACACCAACATGAACGACACAAAGAATGGTGGATTGAATTTTTTCTAGTTGGGTGCGGCCTACGCACTTTTTATCTGATTTATTATTAATTCTGTCAAGTTTATTGTGATTATCATTTTGGATTTTGTATTGTATTGATAATCTTTATTCTATTTTTTGCATCGTATTTTTTTTGGATTTCAAGCATTTTTGGATTTTCACAGCGTTTTTCCAGCGTAAAAAAGTTAGACCCAGAGCATGACGTATTTTGAATAAAATGCTAAAGATTGACATGGAATGAAAAAAAACAAAACATTGTGTAGTCGCAAGAGGTTAGCCACCAGCAGAATTTCTAACTTGCTGCGACACAGTATATACAGTACAAATCCCATACACACACTGCTGAAAGTGTCTTGTGCTACAGGATTCAAAACTGCAGCAGGTCAATTTCTTGCTGTGGGACTTTGCATTGCAAAGGTTGAAAACCAGTACAGATGCTGGAGTAAAACCTGTGGCGAAAACCAGTTGATCTAAAGGGAGCTCCTTAGCATGGGTTTCCATGGCCACTCAACTGCATGCAAGTCTTGTATCAGCATGAACAATGACAAGCACTGAGCTCTGACATGCCACCTTGAGTGACAAATAATAATAATAAATTTTATTTTTATAGCACCAACATATTCCGCAGCACTGTACAATTTGTAGGGTTCAAGTACTGACAAAAAAGATACATTACAAAGAAATAGTCAATTCACACACTGGGACTGAGGGTCCTGCTCGCAAGAGCTTACAATCTATGAGGTAGAGGGGGGTGACACAAGAGGTAGCAGGGGCGGCAACAGACGTAGCATTGCTTGTACAATGGTCAGACAATTCTGTAATAGAGGTTACTGTCATTACACAAATATAAAGCTGTATGAGCCGTCATCAGTCGTGTCCTTTAACGTGCAGATGGTGCCTGGACATATAAAGTTAGTCTGATACGGCATCATATCCTGTGAGGTAATTCGGGAGTGTGAACAGAGGAGGGTATGTTTTAGGGATTCTAACTACAGAAGGGTTTACATTAGGAGTTATGATAGGCCTGTCTGAAAAGATATGTCTTTAGTTTACGCTTGAAGCTGTGGAAATTGGGGGTTAATCTAATAGTCCGACAAATCATGTTTCTCTCTCTGGTAGACTGATGGACGAGTCTGGGATTGGTGAATTTCTGGAGAATGTTATCTGTCTGACTGCCTTGTGACACCTGTAAAGTTTGGTGGAGGAGGGATAATGCCATGGGGTTGTTTTTAGGGGTTGGCCTAGGTCCATTAGTTCCAGTGAAGAGAAGCCGTAATGCTTCAGCACACCAAGACTTTTTATACACTTGTATGCTTCCAACTTTGTGGGAACAGTTTGGGGATGGTCCTTTTCTGTTACAGCACGACTGTGCCCCGTGCAGAAAGCAAGGTCCATAAAGGCGTTTATTGCTTGAATTTGGTGTGTGGTAGAACTTGAGAGGGCCATACAGAATCCTGACCTCAATTCCATTGAACACCTTTGGAATAAACTAGAATGGACATTACAAGCCAGTCCTGCTCATCACATGAGTGTCTATGCCGCAACCTGGATGGAGGAGACCGGAGGATGGGAGTAGTAGTGGCGGATGCTGTGCCACCTAGCAGGCCGAGCACGCTCCCCAACCGCTCCAGTTCCACTCCTAGGCCGGACAAAGTCAAGGGGGGGTCCTGCAGCACTACCGGATGGTGGTGATAGTAGTTCTTTACCTCGGGGCACTTCCAGTGGAAGAGGTGACCTCTCCTACCTGAGCCGGTGTGGTGTTGGTCGGAAGGGCCCTGATGGTAAAGCAGGCACGACTCAGGGGTCAGTGATGCAAGTAAACCAAACAGGCTTTATTTGGCAACAGGAATCACAAGGCAATAGCAGCTTCTAAGTGGGGGTAGTAATACAGTGTCCAATCCCCAGCCTTGGTTCTAGGAGGCCTGACAAGGAACTGGTTACGTGAAGACTAGGCCCGAAGTAATCCTCCTGAAGGCTGTGATGGCTAACCGTTGGCCTCAGTGCAGCTTGTGGTGGCAGGAAACCTCTGCACACCCTTACTGTCCCACTGCTCACACTAGACTAACTGCTCTCAAACCAAGGGTTACCGTGAAGACAGAGTCTCCCACAACCCCACCCAGTGGCCTGTGATAGGCCAGGGCTAAACCAAGGCTAGACTTAAACACTGCAGGGGAAAATAACAGGGAAAGCTGCAAACAGTGACACTTAACACAGAAGACGGAACATAACCAACAAAGCCCAGAGGCACAGGGACAAACACATAAAAGCCGTAGCACTCTGGGATGCTGCATCTAACCTTATAAACGTTCTTCTGGATGAATGGACAAGGTGTACCAATACATTTGTCCATATAAGTCATATTTTAAGGGAGTTCCTACTATACACATAGTATTTGCTGTGAATTCACTGTGTGACAGATGTCTGTTCTGCTTTAAATATACTGTACAACTAAATAAAAAAGAAGAAATGAAATAACACTAAAAGAAATTCAGTAAAGTAGCACCCTGGGCATGTTGTAATATCATGTGAACCTTGCATGGTGTCCTTTAAATGCTGCAAACTTCTCTAAATAAAATGTACACAATAACCTGTGAGGAAGTTTTCTCCCTGTTTTTAAAGGGAGTCTGTCAGTTTCAAAATGCTTCTCCAACCAATAACATCCCATGATTTTCATAGGAATAGAAACATACCTTTGTGGACACAAATTGATGAACCAAAGCATCTTTTTATAATTATGCAAAACAGTAAGGCCAGATTTGGGAGCAGGGGCAGATTATAACAAGGATGGAATTTTGTTGTTGTCCAGGGCCAGAGGCTGCAAGGAGGCCCAACGGCAAGTAATTGCCCATCTGCACCCATTATAATCCAATTTGTAACGTAAGTGTTGTGAGAGATGTTGTAAAGGTATGTTCACACAGAGCCGATTTGCTGATGAAATTTTGGAACTGTGCGCAATAGTCAGGGTGGCGGGATATTCCACAGGTCTGGCCTTGGCCCCTGGATCCTGTGATACTTGCTATGGAGCACGTGTTCCAGAATGTTCTCTCCACAGTCTCATGCTGACAAGATAATGATGCTTGACTTCCTTCAGGGCGATGGCTAGGCAGACAGGGGACAGGATCTTCTGAATAGCTGGAGTATGTCAGCTCTCCAACCTTCCTGGGCCTGTCTAGGACTTGAGATTCCTGCACTAAACTCACTGCTTTCTTCACAGGACATCACACTTATCTCCTCACCTCCTCCTCCTAACACTCCACACTTCTAACTCCTCACACGCAGGACCTTCCTGCAGGGGTGTTACCATGGGGACCCAGTGATCAGCTGACTCCTCCCCTTTTCCCAGGCGATGTCCTCCCATTGGACATTTGGTTACTATTCAATCCTATGGGAGGTGTAATGCATGTGTGAGGCTCACTAGGTGGCGCTGTGTTGTGTGAGACTCAGGACCCCCTGCTATGTCACACAGGCTATGAAGCAACAGGAAATAATACAATGCACAGAGATCACCCTCAGCCCAGCCATAGCCAGCTCTGGGATGCCACAACTGTCCCTTACAGTTTTATGGGGCTTGCAAAATACATGTGTTTGCTGCAGAAATAACCTCAATCAGATGAATAGAACTGATTTTCATTTGCAGAAATTTCTGCTACAAATCTCCCACTTGTGAATTTACCCCCAGATAGACTCTCCCTAGTTTGTGTTATTTTTAATAGATATTATTTTATAGAAGTTTCTTTAAAGAGGACCTGTCACCATGTACAAAATACTAAAATCCATATATGGATTGACTGCTGCTGCGCCCCTGATCAATTTGGCGTTTTTATTTTTAAAATCCATTCACCCATTCAAAACAGAGTCTGTGTACCTGTTACCCCATGACAATAAGGACTATCAGACCTCTGAACTCCATGGTGCTGCCATAGTTTTGCAGGGAGAAAAAGTGTTAGTTAGAAGGGGCAATTGTAGTAAGAGACCTACATAACATGATGATGAGCATTCAGATTAAGGTAAACTACTATGCTGTTGCTGTTCCAGGTCATGTATGTGTAAGCGGTTTTCTTAGACAGAGTCACTATACAAAAGACATAGACTTGCACTGTTTGGACCACTTGGTGGTCTTGGGCCTTACTTTGGTAACACACATGTTTAACGGTGTATATATGTATGTACAAAGCTGTGGATGATCAGAAGGGTGGCCTAGCTGTCACAAAGATTCATGGAGGCACTAGGCAGTCAGAAATACAGGGGGGGAAAAAAGTATTTAGTCAGCCACCAATTGTGCAAGTTCTCCCACTTAAAAAGATGAGAGAGGCCTGTAATTGACATCAGAGGTAGACCTCAACTGTGAGAGACAAAATGAGAAAACAAATCCAGAAAATCACAGTCTGATTTTTTTTAAAGAGTTTATTTGCAAATTATGATGGAAAATAAGTATTTGGCCACCTACAAAAAAGCAAGATTTCTGGCTCTCACAGACCTGTAACTTCTTCTTTAAGAGGCTCCTCTGTCCTCCACTCATTACCTGTAGTAATGGCTCCTGTTTGACATTGTTATCAGTATAAAAGACACCTGTCCACAACCTCAAACAGTCACACTCCGAACTCCACTATGGTGGAGACCAAAGATCTGTGGAAGGACACCAGAAACAAAATTGTAGACCTGCACCAGGCTGGGAAGACTGAATCTGCAATAGGCAAGCAGCTTGGTGTGAAGAAATCAACTGTGGGAGCAATAATTAAAAAATGGAAGACATACAAGACCACTGATAATTCTCCCTCGATCAGGGGCTCCACGCAAGATCTCAATCCGTGGGGTCAAAATGATCACAAGAACGGTGAGCAAAAATCCCAGAACCACATGGGGGATCTAGTGAATGACCTGCAGAAAGCTAGGACTAACGTAACAAAGGCTACTGTAAGTAATACACTACGCCGCCAGGGACTCAGATCCTGCAGTGCCAGACGTGTCCCTCTGCTTAAGCCAGTACATATCCGGGCCCGTCTGAAGTGTGCTAGAGAGCATTTGGATGTTCCAGAAGAGTACTGGGAGAATGTTATATGGTCAGATGAAACCAAAGTAGAACTGTTTGGTAGAAACACAACTCGTCATATTTGGAGGAGAGTAAATGCTGAGTTGCATCCAAAGAATACCACACCTACTGTAAAGCATGGGGGTGGCAACATCATGCTTTGGGGCTGTTTCTCTGCAAAGGGACCAGGACGACTGGTCCGTGTACATGAAAGAATGAATGGGGCCATGTATCATGAGATTTTGAGTTCAAACCTCCTTCCATCAGAAAAGTCTTCTATGTATCTACTGTAGCTGCTTATGTGATTACAGATGGGATATTATTCACAGACAGCAAGCAGCTTTACTGACTGTGCTCATAGATTGGGGATTTCTTTTAAAATGTGTTTTATCTGCTTGGCTGCAAGTATTTGCCCTGTATTAACAGTCCAATGTTCCTGGGTCTCCTATGTTATGGTCACTTGGGCTTTTTTTCAGGTATTTGTTCGCAATTGTATAATTTCTACTGGCAGAATGGCAGAACATTATCAGCGGTAGTTGAGAGAGAGGGGCAGACTTCTCCTTATTGTACTCGCCGGATGGCTGAGAGACAAATGTAAACTGCGTTTCAGCAGAAAACCTGATAGGACACCACGTATGCATGTATGGAACCCCTTAAGTGTAGAGTATGTTTACTTAGATCTCCAAGACTTGTGCAACCTGGCATCTACCCAGGTTTGACTGGTGCCAATTCCAGACCTGCATTTGTTGTATTAGAACACTCATGCATTACCCTGATTCCATTTTAACTTTACTTAGTGTAAAACACAGGTTTTGAGTAAAATAGCAGGCCACTCTGCAAACACAGGAGCACTTGGGAAAGGGCATAGTATGGTAATCTTTGCAGCTTCGGAAATCAAGCAGACATGGCATAAAAGGCAACTGTATAAAATTGATCTTGATAATGATGTGGAACTGGGGTGAAGGAAGGGTGTGCTGGGTAATAGGTGCTATTAATGCTTTTACACTTTCTGGCTGTGCTTAGAAATAGATCGATCTGTAGTGGGCTGCATATGACAAAACAAAAGTATTCAGCACATAATCAAGTATAATACTGCCCAGGATATATGTTCTGATCACCAGGGGCCTCACATGGCGTAAACGCCGTGGTGTGTCCATGGTGGAAACATCGCGGAAAAAAACGCGGCATTTCACAGTCACAGCAAAGTTTCACTAGAATCGCTAGTTTCGCTAGAATCCAATCCCCACTTTGCACTAAAATACACGCAGCAGACACGCTGTGATTTCCAAAGCCATCGTGGTTTTGAAAACCGCAGCACGTCAATTATATCTACGGAAACACCGGCGGTTTCCCTATAGGTATAATCGAAGCAGAAAGTCTGCAGAGAAAACCTCTGCAAACTTTCTGTGCAAAGCCCTGTGGAAAGAACCGCGATGCATTGCCACCGCGATTTTTCCAGCAGTGCTTTTTTTTTTTCATCAACAAGTTTTATTAAGAATTTTCTAAAAACAATAACCAAAATACAAGAATATAAATATTTAAAAGAGGGGGGGCAGTCAAATTAATAACAGAGAACAGTGGGGAAGGGTCGGGGAAACGCTCCTGACACAACAGGGCGATATATAGCACAGCATATCAACAATACGGTCCAATGTGAAAGGCATAGAGAGACCCTACAGGCACCGGAAAGCGGCTCCTGGGAGGGGGGTTGGAAAAAAGGAGGAGTGAAAAGTGTGAGAATAATAGAAGGTATTCCAGAGCTGCCATTCTTTTTGGTGGGTGGTATCATTCAGTCGAAGGGCTCCAAATGGTGAATGTGCAGAATCTCCAGTAGCCAGTCTGCTATGGTTTTGGGGGGGGGGGATTTAGACTTTCAGAGGTGGGAATAACAGACCTAGCCACAATCAGCATAAATCCAGACAGCCGGTGTACATGCCTCTGGATCTTGCAAGGAAATATGGATAGGAGAAGGGGGGCTGGATCATCCTCAATGCAACACCTGTCCCTTCCCTAACGACCCTACGAACCTTGTGCCAGAGGAGGCGGAGACAAAGCCAACATTCAGCAGAGACTGCGGGAAAGATCTCATGAAGGACCGATGGGACACGGTACCATCTGGAGAGAATCTTATAGTTAGTTTCCTGTGCACTGCAAGAGACACAAAACTTATGGCAAAAGCGAAAGGGAGGAAGCCACGCGTCTGGTGGAAATGTAGACCCAATCTCTCTTTCCCAGTCAGGCACAAAAGAAGGCAGAGGATTGTCTGCATCAGAGGAAAAGAGGGCATAGATGAGAGAGATAGGGTGTAGTGGCATAGAGGAGAAAACACAGAGACGTTTGAAGGGGAGGAGAGATCCCTGCAGCACTTTTTTGCTGCAGGACACTACATGGGGCCTTAGCCTTAAATGTCCATTTCTTTTTTTTTTTTATAAAAGGTTAATGGTTATAAATCAAGAGGATCTCCCAGTGTGTACTTTAGATGGAGGGCTGCAATGTATCCTATTGTTATACACAACAGTGGTATATGTTGCTTATAGGATCCTATTGTAGAGTAAAAAAAAGGTAACCCATTCAATATACATTTTACTATGCAAATACTACACAGTTCTACACACAAAAAAAGTGTATTGATCTATATCAGCCAAAGGTTTACATGGGCCTTTGAGTTTACAGAAGGCTTCTTAATGCCTCACCATCCATTATAATATACATCAATAACGGAGCCAGACACATTTTTGTAATGGGTTTTAGTGTGCTTCATTTTTAATATATTAGCGGGGCCCAGTTCAAACTTTTCCTAAGTGAGCCCCTCCCCGAACCGCCATGCTCCAACCCCAGTAGACATAATGCAGCAGACATTATCAGCCGAAGACAGACTAGAGGAGCACAGAACAGATAGCTCCGTACTCCACTATTGAATTCAACTCTGTCTGTGTCCTAAGAATGCAGATAGAGTTGAAATGGCTGCCACCTGAAACAGTGGGACAGCACCTGAAATGCGGATGTGTCCCACTTGATCCCGATCAGCTGATGGGGCCCCCACTACCATAGTGCCCAGTGTGGCCAATTGCCCAGTTTGCCCAATTGCCCAATGGGTAAAGCAACCCTGGCTTCATTGGGTTTTTTGTTTGTTTGTTTTTTTTTTTAAATTACAAATATATTTTCCTGTGACATTATTACAAAAAAAAAAAATGGAAAAAAACCACCTCATATGAACATACCCTGTAAAGAAAAGAGGAAGTTTGTGGAATGTACTTGACATAGCCAGAAAAAAAATCTTTTATTTTTACATTCTCAAATGCATAGCTATAATAACATTTTTTTTTTTTTTTTTTTTTTTTTTTTTTACATTAAAGAGCAATTGTCATTTAAAATTTGTTCAGAAATGTATAGGTTAGGTGAATATAAGAAAAGATATTGCAAAATATCTTATCAGAGGAAAATGCTTCCAACTCCTGTTATCAGCCCACTCCTGCCTGCTAAACTGCCCAATTCAAACACGTCTTCACTGAATATAGGCTAGAGCTCATGGACAGATCAGGTAAGGGCCAGTTCACATCTGCGTTCGGGTTGGGGACCCCCCGAACGGAAACCTATACGCATAGAAAAGCGGTTACCTAAGGAAACCCACAGACCACATAGACTATAATGAGGTCCGTGTGGTTTCCGCTCGGTTTCCGCACGAAGCAAGCAGCACTTTCCTCTCCGCATGTTTCCACATATTTCGTGCGTATAGGTATCCATTCGGGGGGTCCCCAAGCGTACTCCCCGAATGGGAATCCGAACGCAGATGTAAACCGGCCCTTACTTAGATGTCTATGGAGGGGAGGAGTAGCCCAGTTAGTGAGAAACAAGCACAGATACATGCTGAAGAGACCCCAGAGTATAATAATAGCAGTTCTGATTGGGACGTTTTTGGTCCGAACAAAACTTCACGTAGACTGTTGCAAATATTCTAATAAATGAACCAAAATAACCAACCTCAACAAAATCACTTTGGTTATCCTGGTTGATGTTCGGTTTTGGTTATTTTTCGATTAATTAGCCAGCCCTAGTACCTTGTGTGAGATTAAAATTACCAAATACATTCATGTCCCAGCATACACACACACATACACACGTGGACAAAATCGTTGGTACCCCTCGTTTAATGAAAGGAAAACCCACAATGCTCACAGAAATAACTTGAATCTGACAAAATTAATAATATATAAAAATTCTATGAAAATGAGCAAATGAAAATCAGACATTGCTTTTCAACCATGCATCAACAGAATTTTTTTAAAAAAGAAAACTCTTGAAACAGGCCTGGACAGAAATGATGGTACCCTTAACTTAATATTTTGTTGCACAACCTTTTGAGGCAATCACTGCAATCAAACGATTCCTGTAACTGTCAATGAGACTTCTGCACCTCTCAACAGGTATTTTGGCCACTCCTCATGAGCAAATTGCTCCAGTTGTCTCAGGTTTGAAGGGTGCCTTTTCCAGACAGCATGTTTCAGCTCCTTCCAAAGATGCTCAATAGGATTTAGGTCAGGGCTCATAGAAGGCCACTTCAGAATAGTCCAATGTTTTCATCTTATCCATTCTTGGGTGTTTTTAGCTGTGTGTTTTGGGTCATTATCCTGTTGCAAGACCCATGACCTGCAACTGAGACCAAGCTTTCTGACACTGGGCAGCACATTTCTCTCTAGAATCCCTTGATAGTCTTGAGATTTCATTGTACCCTGCACAGATTCAAGACACCCTGTGCCAGATGCAGCAAAGCAGCCCCAGAACATAACAGAGCCTCCTCCATGTTTCACAGTAGGGACAGTGTTCTTTTCAAAATATGCTTCATTTTTCCTTCTGTGAACAAAGAGCTGATGTGCCTTGCCAAAAATTTCGATTTTTGTCTCATCTGTCCATAGGACATTCTCCCAGAAGCATTGTGGCTTGTCAACATGTAGTTTGGCAAATTCCAGTCTGTCAGATTCAAGTTATTTCTCTGACCATTGTGGGTTTTTCTTTCATTCAACGAGGGGTACCAACAATTTTGTCCAAGTGTGTAAATACCACTATAAAGCAAAGTAGAATGGAGATGTTTTATGTGGTGATTTTTAGCATACAAGTTCTATACCAGGCAAGGGGAGATGTTGTCAACAGAATCTCTTAATAGTGCAGCCTTAGACATTGGGTGGGTGAATTCAAGTGATCATATTTCAATAAGTTATGAAACACAGCTTTGACATTTGTAATGTACATTAAAGTTTTTTTTCAAATTTTCTTCTGGGACTTCTGATGGACTAATCAATGGCCCAATCTCCAGACCTAAGCTTTGAAAGATTACAGAAAAAAAAGTTATAATTGTCTTTAACTGACATTCAGAACAGTTTTATGCAAATCTGAAATGAACATGCTGAAATGATGCCGAATTAGCAACATTTTCAGAATATACAATACCAGATTAACAAAGCACAATTTGCTTTTGACATTAAGATGCCTGTATTTACCGCCTCAGGTTTGCTATAAATGCGATTGATTAAGATCTTACTAGCTCTGCCTTATTTTTGTTCCACAATGACTGATTTTGTACTGCAGAAAGACTTCTGCAAATGACAGCCAAATCCATGATTAAAAGAAAAAACATGATTTTTCATGAGAGTATTATATATGCAAATCTGATGGAAGTAACACATGAGCATAAATATAATATCACCTTTAATTGTAGATTGATGTAAAATCACAGTAATGCATGCAAAATCTAGCGAACAACAAAGTGCAAAGAAACAAAGTATAAGACATGATCTGTCAAATTCTGCAAAATCTGGAATGACATTAAGAGCATGTCTTATTTCCAGACAAGATGGGTCTTTTCCAGGCTTTATTTCCTACCTTGATATTGTGGTGGGTACCTGAGGGGAATAATCTGATAATTATACAGTATTAAGATAAAGTGGTCCTCTCTCTCATAACAGCAGTGTCCCTAAAGTGAAAGGAAATAAATCAAGCTAGGTTCACTCTTGTGCCTCATCTACTTTCGGGGTTTCCGTCCCCCTGCAAGCAGGACTTTTCTCGCATTTTTCTGCCCTTTTTGGGTGGAAACCTGGTGGACCCTATTACAGTCTATGGGGTCCATGGGTTTCCGAGGGTAACTGCTTTTTTAAGTGGTTTAGGTTTCCATTGAGGGGGGTCCCCAAGCAGACCCCATGAACTTAAACTCAAATGCAGGTGTGAACCTAGCATAAATATGATATTTACCCTTTAGGTCTTTTTTTTTATATATTTGAAGGGCGCCTAGGTGAAATAAGTACAAGACGTACTAGTGTATGTTGAGTTTCAACAATGAATAGGTACCATATTCAGTTACTTACTGGCAGAAGTCCTGGCATATAATATACTTGGATTACAGTCACATTTCTCTGCTTATGGTTTAGCTCATCTCAAGTCCCATGGAAAAATCTGAAAGACTAATAATTATTATAATCAATGAAACTTAGGGCATGTAAGTGACAACGTGAAAGGGCATGACTGTGATTTTACCGTAATGTAAATTGAACTTGATTTTATGATATATTTTATACTTAAATTGTTTGCTTCTAAAATTCCATATTTTGGACACGATATAAGTATATAACTTTGTCAGATCACACATCATATTTGTTTTGTATTTCAGGGAATATACATTTATAAATATGCTTTTAATATACATATATATATATATATGTATACACATACATACACACACATATATATATATATATATATATATAAACACACACACACACATTTATATAAATTTTTGCTTTTTACCATATCAGGACAGAGCCATTACATTAGCATTGGCTAATTAGATATTACAGTGAGGAAAAAAAAGTATTTAGTCAGCCACCAATTGTGCAAGTTCTCCCACTTAAAAAGATGAGAGAGGCCTTTAATTGTCATCATAGGTAGACCTCAACTATGAGAGACAAAATGAGAAAATAAATCCAGAAAATCACATTGTCTGATTTTTAAAGAATTTATTTGCAAATTATGGTGGAAAATAAGTATTTGGTCACCTACAAACAAGCAAGATTTCTGGCTCTCACAGACCTGTAACAACTTCTTTAAGAGGCTCCTCTGTCCTCCACTCATTACCTGTAGTAATGGCACCTGTTTGAAATTGTTATCAGTATAAAAGACACCTGTCCACAACCTCAAACAGTCACGCTCCAAACTCCACTATGGTGAAGACCAAAGAGCTGTGGAAGGACACCAGAAACAAAATTGTAGACCTGCACCAGGCTGGGAAGACAATCTGCAATAGCAATAATTAGAAAATGGAAGACATACAAGACCACTGATAATTTCCCTTGATCAGGGGCTCCACGCAAGATCTCACCCCATGGGGTCAAAATGATCACAAGAACGGTGAGCAAAAATCCCAGAACCACACGGGAGGACCTAGTGAATGACCTACAGAAAGCTGGGACTAACGTAACAAAGGCTACCGTCAGTCACACACTACGCCGCCAGGGACTCAGATCCTGCAGTGCCAGACATGTCCCCCTGCTTAAGCCAATACATATCCGGGCCCATCTGAAGTTTGCTAGAGAGCATTTGGATGTTCCAGAAGAGTATTGGGAGAATGTCATATGGTCAGATGAAACCAAAGTAGAACTGTTTGGTAGAAGCACAACTCATCGTGTTTGGAGGAGAGTGAATGCGGAGTTGCATCCAAAGAACACCATACCTACTGTGAAGCATGGGGGTGACAACATCATGCTTTGTGGCTGTTTCTCTGCAAAGGGACCAGGACGACTGATCCATGTACATGAAAGAATGAATGGGGCCATGTATCGTGAGATTTTGAGTGCAAACCTTCTTCCATCAGCAAGGGCATTGAAGATGAAATGTGGCTGGGTCTTTTAGCATGACAATGATCCCAAGCACACCGCCAGGGCAATGAAGGAGCGGCTTCGTAAGAAGCATTTCAAGGTCCTGGATTGGCCTAGCCAGTCTCCAGATCTCAAGCCCATAGAAAACCTTTGGAGGGAGTTGAAAGTCCGTGTTGCCCACTGACAGCCCCAAAACATCACTGCTCTAGAGGAGATCTGCATGGAGGAATGGGCCAACATACCAGCAACAGTGTGTGCCAACCTTGTGAAGACTTACAGAAAACGTTTGACCTCTGTCATTGCCAACAAAGGATATATAACAAATTATGAACTTTTGTTATTGACCAAATACTTATTTTCCACCATAATTTGCAAATAAATTCTTTTTAAAAATCAGACAATGTGATTTTCTGGATTTGTTTTCTCATTTTGTCTCTCATAGTTGAGGTCTACCTATGATGTCAATTACAGGCCTCTCATCATTTTAAGTGGGGGAACTTGCACAATTGGTGGCTGACTAAATACTTTTTTCCCCCACTGTATACTGTATTTTAGCTATGAGGCTCCTATTGGGAGTTTCTATGCACTTTAGCACATAACACAATCTGATTACTAGACCAATCAGAATACAATAAAAAGTGTAAAAAGGTATTATTTTCAATATTGGAACACAGCGGCATGCTGAGTATATATCTTAAAAGTACAGCCACATGCATAGAAGGGATATATTGAGAGAACTATAGAGCTCAGAGTAACATAAATACAAATACAATTAACAATAATACATAATACATAAATACACATACAAAAGTGGCTCAGGATATGCTTCAATTTCTATTATGCTCTTAAATTGGGAATATGGTGTACGCCTCGGGTACGAACATGCGAGTAAACTTAGAAGAAGGGTGGAGGGAGGGACACACATCCCAGGGATCTCAATATTGTATACAAAGTTTACCCAAATCTCCCCATAGTGATGATTCCAAGCCCTTGATACATTGAAATGTTGTGACAGTTGTGGTGATATCTTCTGTATCATTATTATGTGTTACAAGTACCCCATTTTTTTTAAAGAATTATTTTGCCAAGTGTTCTTTCCATTTGAGAGGCTGTAACAATTCCTTTTCCATAAATCCTTTTAGCTGTGTGACAACCTCAGTAATGCTCAGGGCAGATGGCGAGAACCACCTTTGTAAGAGGCAGCACTTGGCCACCAGTAAAGTCACCACACAAGTGTCATCGTTTTGGATCTAAATGGGTGCAGGGGTATTTGTATTGTTCATACATCATTGATGAAGTTATGCACTTGTTTCCAAAAGACCTGAGCTATCTGACACATCCAGATACAATGAAACATGTCTGCTCTTCTCAGATCACACTTGGGACATGCTATCAAGCAGATGGAGACATTAGAGTGTGATGGGATATTGAATGCATATACTGTACAGCCCTATGTAAAATGACTGCCTTTTTAATTTTTCTTAAGCTTTTGATGCTGTTAACAAATCTGGGGCTTGGTGAGTGTCCGCCCAGCTTTTAAATACCTGGGACTTGGTTCTCTCCAATGTTGTCAATTGTAATCCCTTGTACAGTCAAGAGATAGCTCCCCTGCCTACACCCAGGGGCGCACCTCTAATGAGGCGAAGTGAGGCGGTTGCCTCAGGCGGAACGGTCTGTCACTGTCTGGGGGCGGCATTTTTTACTTTCTATTTACCGTAAACCAGCCCAGGACAGGCCGCTTAAAAAAAAACAAAAAAAACCAAAGCTGAGTGGGCCCTGTCCTGGACTTGTTTACGAGATCTCCACATCTCAGCGCAGGCAGCAATACAATGACGTCATTGCGTCTCCTACACTGAGACGCGGATGCGGGTGAAGAAGAGGAGGCGGCTGCTCCATCAAGGGATTACAGGTAGGTGAGGAGAACTTTGGGGACGTCCCAGGCGTCATGTGAGCCAGGCCGACGTCATTATGTGGCGACGCCGGTCTATGCGACATTGAAGAGGGCCGAAAGCAGGGAGTGCAGCGGAGCCCAGGTAAGTAACACTGGTTTTTATGTTTGTCACCACCTGGGTCTCCGATCATTATACTCTACCAGATAAAAGGTTGGTATGCAAAATGAGAATGTTGGGACTGGGGGAAAACATATGCATTTGGGTTCGCAACTGGCTCACTGAGGGTGCTTATTAATGGTAAATAGTCATACTGGGTCACAGTCACCAGTGGGGTGCTGCAGGGGTCAGTATTGGGCCCTCTCCTGTTTAATATCTTTATTAATGACCTGGTAGATGGTTTTCAAAGCAGGGTGTCCATATTTGCAGATGATACTAAACTTTGTAAGGTAATCAAAAATGAGGAGGATAATATAATATTACAAGGGGATCTAAGGAAGCTGGAAGCATGGGCCAAGACTTGGCAAATGAAGTTTAATATTGACAAATGTAAGGTTATACATTTTGGACAACGAAATAAAATGTATGATTATGTACTTAATAGTAAATTACTGGGTAAGACTGCCAATGAAAAAGACTTGGGGATTGTGGTGGACAGTATGCTTGCCTTTCGTGACCAGTGCCAGGCAGCTGCTGTCAAGGCAAATAAAATTATGGGATGCATCAAAAGAGGTATAGATTCTCATGACAAGAACATAGTTATGCCTCTATACAAATCACTGGTACAGCCACACAGACTATTGTGCACAATTCTGGGCCCCAGTATACAAGAAAGACATAATCGAACTAGAAAGAGTGCAAAGAAGGGCAACCAAAATTATTAGGGGAATGGGTGGATTGGAGTACAATGATAGATTAACAAACTTGGGGTTATTCAGTTTAGAGAAAAAACGTCTACGGGGAGATCTAAGAACAATGTACAAATACATGAAGGGACAGCACAAAACTTTCTAATGATTTTTTTACCCCTAGGCCAGTGACAAGGGAACATCCTCTACGACTGGAGGAGAGAAAGTTTCACCAGCAACATAGAAGAGAATTCTTTTAAGTAAGAACAACAAGGCTATGGAACTCTCTGCCCCAGGAAGTGGTGATGGTGGATTCATTGAACAAGTTCAAAGAGGACCTGGATGCCTTTCTCGAACAGAACAACATTACGGGTTATGACTTTTAGATTTTAAGGGCACGTTGATCCAGGGTTTTATACTGATTGCCAGACTGGAGTCGGGAAGGAATTTTTTTCCCATGAAATGGTGCAATTAGCATAAGCCTCATGGGGTTTTTTGCCTTCCTCTGGATCAACACTGTAGGGTTATAGGTTTGACTTGATGGACTGATGTCTTCATCCAACCTCATCTACTATGTAACTATATATAATAGTTCATGGGTGGGTCACTATGGAGCAGAATACCATGTGCAGGCGCCACTATGGAGCAGAATACCATGTGCAGGGGCCACTATGGAGCAGAATACCGTGTGCAGGGGCCACTATGGATCATAATACCATGTGCAGGGGCCACTATGGAGCATAATACCGTGTGCAGGGGCCGCTACGGGGCATAATACTGTGTGCAGGGGCCACTATGGAGCATAATACCGTGTGCAGGGGCCACTAGGGGGCATAATATCAAGTGCAGGAGCCACTATGGAGCATAATACCGGGTGCAGGGGCACTATGGAGCATAATACCGTGTGCAGGGGCCACTATGGAGCATAATACCGAGTGCAGGGGCCACTATGGAGCATAATACTGTGTTCAGGGGCTGCTGCAGGGCATAATACTGTGTGCAGGGGCCACTATGGGGCATAATACCGAGTGCAGTGGCCACTATGGAGCAGAATACCGTGTGCAGGGGCCACTATGGGGCATAATACCATGTGCATGTGCAGGGGCCACTATGGAGCATAATACCGTGTGCAGGGGCCACTGCAGGACATAATACCGTGTGCAGGGGCCGCTGCGGGGCATAATACCGTGTGCAGGGGTTGCTGCGGGGCATAAGACTGTGTGCAGGGGCCGCTGCGGGGCATAATACCATGTAATACTGTGTGCAGGGGCCACTGTGGGCCATAATACCGTGTAATACTGTATTTAAAAAAAAAAAAAAAAAAAAAAAAACCTACTCACCTGTCCCTTGTGCTCCGATGTCTCCCACTGCAGTCTGGTTCTGCTGATCTGGTGTTTTCTTCTGGCAGAAGTCCCCACCGCACATGACCGCTGACATGGGACATCACAGTGCTGTGGGGAAGAAAACAGCGGAGCAGCAGGACTGAAATGCGCTGGAAGACACTGGAGCACCTTCCCAAGCCTCATATTAAAAAAGTCGTTATCCTGGACAACCCCTTTAAGGTAGCACTTGGGCTTTATTAAAGGGTCTTTCTAGCTCATTTTTATTGATGTTCTATCCTTAGGACAGATTATCAATAAGAGATCAGTAGACCCCACCTCTGATCAGCTGTATGAAGGGGCTATGGCGCCTGTTTATATCATACGCTCAGGGGCGCACCGCTAATGAGGCGAAGTGAGGCGGCTGCCTCGTGCGGCACTGTCCGGGGGGCGGCATTTTTACTATTTCATGTAAACCAGCCCAGGACAGGCCGCTTTAAAAAAAACAAAAAAAAAAAACAGAGCTGAGCAGGGCCTGTCCTGGGCTGGTTTACAAGACGTCGCATCTCAGCGCAGGCGGCGATACAATGACGTCATCACGCCGCCTACGCTGAGACACAGACGTCGCGGACAAGAAGAGGAGGCGGCGGCAGCTGCATCAAGGCATCGCAGGTGAGTATAACTTTTATTTATATATATATATATATATATAGATATATATATATATATATATATATAAATAGGCCGTAACCTGTTGGAGTATCCCCGGCAGGTCAGGGCCTATTTATTTACCTATCCCGCGTCTGCTCGTGGCTGCCCCCCGCTTCCCCTTCTGCTATGGGCCGCAGAAAGGGAAGTGGATGCCGCTGTGAGCGGCCGCGGGGAGTCGGTAAGTTAGGCCGCGGGCCTCAAATACTACTATTATTATACTCCGGGGTCTATTCAGACCCCGGAGTATAATAATCGGAGGCCTAGGGTTGGTGAGGGAACATAAAAATCAGTGTTACTCACCTCCTGCGATCCGATGTAACTCCGAGCAGGCTTGAGGCCTCTGGTAACGTCATCAGGTCACGTTGCCGGCCTGATCACGTGACGTGTGTGTGCAATTAAACAGGGCCGAAAGCTGCAAGGAGTGCACCGGTGCAGTGCAGGGGCCACTATGGAGCATAATACCGTGTGCTGGGGCCACTGTGGAGCATAATACCGTGTGCAGGGGCCAATATGGAGCATAATACCGTGTGCAGGGGCCAATATGGGGCATAAAACTGTGTGCAGGAGTGGCTGTGGAACATAATACCGTGTGCAGTGGCCAATGCGGGGCATAATACCGTGTGCAGGGGCCACTGAGAGGCATAATACAGTGTGCAGGGGCCGCTGTGGAACATTATAGTATGTGTAAATGGGGCTCTATAAACATGGGGGCTATGGCACCTGTTTATATTATACGCTGTCTGTTTATAGTGACCATGTGATGTAATTGTAGCCTTGTCACATACTGTAGACATGTACAGGACGAGGCTGCAGTTACATTACATGGCCACTATGAGATGAATTACACTATGTAAACAGAGAAGCGGTCACGGCGCTTACACAGGTACCATTCAAACAGCTGATCAGTGGGGTCCTGGGTTTTTGAGCCCCACTGATTAGTTTATTAATGACCTGGAAAACCTTTTAATTAGTTAACACCTGGGGCACTATTTATACAGGGTACACACGGACATTATTAATATAAAATATGCACTTGGGGGTATTATTCATTATGGGGTGTTATATCTTATATTTTATATTTGGGTGGGGGGGGCATCTTTCGATAGTCCGCCTCAGGCAGCAGAGAGGCTAGGTTCACCACTGCCTACACCTTGCATTATGAAGGCATCAAATGGGTTTCTAGCTGTCTCCTGGGAGGGTAGTGATTTTTTTTTTTTTAAACAGAATATGTTTATTTGAACGTAGGGTAGGAAAGTCCCCGCATAACGCTGAAAATTCAAGCCTAGTCTTAACATATATATATAAAGGACCAACACCAAGTCCCAGCATGCCTGTAGTCATAGATTGCCTAAAGTCCAAATATCATACAGGAAGATCACAGCACCACAGAGACTAGCATCAGATGAAAAAAAGGCATCTTTTTTATTGGATCAAACCGGGTACATCACAAAATGCCTATTGTGCAACGTTTCTGAGGAATATTGGCCATTATCAAGCATACATATGGCTTAACGAAATAACTATATACACCCCACCCTTCACATTAATTGGTTGTGTAACATTTACAACACATCAATAATTATCTCCATGTAATAAATCAGGGGGCATGTTCACATACCCAAGGCTTAAAATGCATGGATGAAAATTTAGAAACATCCAGTGTTTAGTCTGAAATTTAAACTGCATGCTAAAGTGCCATGGTACTGAATATACTGTATATATATATATATATATATATATATATATATATATATATATATCCAACTGCTTCACCCAAAGTGGCCACCACTACATGTACTGAATAATACACTTGTATGAGTTGAAATTTGTTGGTAACATGGGCATTACTCCAAACTTCCATCATGTGACCCAATATAACAACAGCACACATTCAGATATTGTCAATTAACGCTTATCATCAGTATGTCATTGTAAGTCACATATCTAATACCCCTAGCCCTCCAATTATGAAATAAACTATTTGTTAGCCCCTGAGAGAAGTCAGGTATGCCCCAGATTGGCATGCATGTAGATATTTGGTAAGAAAGCCTAAACCACAGGCACCCACTATATCCCAGAGGACCAAAGAATTAAGTGTGTCTGCTAGGAGAGTTCTGTATGGGATGTGTAATAAATCTGCCAAATCCCAAGAGGGAGACAGGTTAGCCTCTAGTTGGTGGTGCTGGTTTATTGTAGCTAGTTATAAACATGTCTTAGGGGGAGTTCACACTACCGTTGTAAATGCCGCAGAGAGCTGTCACAGACTGATTCTGTGTCCATTCCCATTGACACTAATGTAAACATGACGGAAGCTATCTTCCATCTTGTTTGTTTGTAACATAAGATAAAGTCCTGCATGCATGACTTTATCTTCTGTTATAAGAGTAAAGAAACATGACAGAAGCTAGATTCCATCATGTTGTTTACATTAGTGTCCATGGGAATGGACACAGAATCAGTCTGTGACCGTTTTCTGTAACAGTTTAATGTCTGTTGCTGTCCTCTTATGACAGAAGACAGCAACTGACATTTACAACGGTAGTGTGAACTTCCCTTAGAAGACTAGCAAGCTTGTAGCTAATCTAAAGGAAGTTCACTCCTCCATCCTCTGGAGAAGCTGGAGCTTCAACATGGAAATACAGGGACAACGACCTCTCCACATGTATATGACACAGACCTATCCACAACCGCACCACACACTGATCAGCTGTTTGCCCACCAGAAACTATATACCAGTTTTAAGGCCAGTACCAACTCTGCTTCTACTAAAGGGAATGGGAGCAGATCTGTATTTCCCAAAGTCACTGCTACAGTGTACTCCATACACTATATACAGCTTCCTTTCAATACAATATAGTGATGACGCTGGGAATTGCATTCACTTGAATAGGAACAGATCTGGTTCCAGCTGCATATGGCTTCCAGGTGGGCAAAACAACTGACCAGCATGGAGTCCTGGTGTCAAACCCCAACCAATCCGATACTGATGACCTAACCTGTGGTCATCAGTATCCAATTTTACTAGATTCTGGACAACCCCTTTAATCCCCAGGTATTATATACAGCCGAAACTACCTTTATTGGGGAAGGTAGGTTTTCTAAGTGTTTCCCCTAGTCATCCACTCAGGCTCAAGACTTTGCTCTTTGTAATATTTAACTTGAGTAATAAATGTTTTTTTTTTTTAGTAATTTCTAAATGAAAGACTGAACGACTACTTATGAACATGGAATTCATGATAAAGTGGATCTTTAGATTAATGAGACTTAGACGGTTATTTTCACCTTATAAAGTCTACAACCTCTGAGACCCCCACCTGTTCTGGTTTAACATCCCGAATCCAGAGCAATGAAGGGGTTGTTGCTCTATACCAGGATTCTCACAATGTATGAATGTCCCAGAATTTGGCCCTCAGACAATCACAAAAGTGATGGTATACCCTTGCAATAAATCAAAATTGCTTCTATGGTATTTGGCTATGGTGAAATGCACTATAAAACACAAGAAAACTATTATTACATTCAAGTCATTTGGTACAAAATTAAACCTATCCTTAATGTTAAACACAGATCATCCATCTTGCAAATAATATATTATAACCTATCATATCTAGGGAGCAGATCACCACAGCACATATGCCACTATTATGACCAACTATATCTTAAACTGCCTGAAGCATCCCACAGGCTGCGACCATGCTGCCCATCAGCTAGACCTATCTAGAGCTCATAGAAAGACAAATGTACACTTTGCTACGCTGCATACATATGACATACAATCCAAAGAAAATTTAATTTACCCTTTTCTATAGTGTACTTGAAGTAGATGGTCCCTGGCTTGATCTCTGCGGAAGATGGTTGATGAACTGATTAACTAATCAGCAATTACATATTCTTCTTTACTTATCATGCATGTCATTAAATCCAAACTAAACGAGCGCTAATCATTTCATTATAAATTGAGATTCTATGTGCCATTTGTAAGTCTGAATTTCAATCATGAAATTATTATCGGGAAGAAAAGAACTGATCTTGCATAGAGTACTCTCCATATGCCCTGTGGGGATTATCTATCACTGTTGTGTTTACAATGGTGCACACCCTTGCATTATATATAAATTGTGTAATTAGAGATTCTTTAGGACAGTAAAGGTATAGTCACATGTAGCATAACTAAAATTTTTCATACTTTCCCATCCACTTGATTAGGGATTACAGAAATCCATGTGCTTCCAGGGTCTTAAAAGATCAGGGGCACAAGTTCCAAGACACATATTTTGAAACCCTCCAAAATTATACATATATTGGAGACAAGTTAAAGCATAACTAAACTTTTGGACAACTTTTGATTTTCTGGCAGTATTTGTGACATTAATAAATTTTGTATTATACTTTATTAAAAATTTTTTGTCTTCTTTCTGTGAAATCTTGCCTTTCTTTATTCTTTCCCATGATTCTGTATTGAGAGCTATTCCTGCCTCTCACTGAGTAACTGGAATACAGGAATGTGTAATACAGGTGCATCTCAATAAATTAGACTATCTTTGAAACATTTCTTTCTTTCAGTAAATAAATGAAAAAAGTGACCTCCTATATTTTCTAGATTCTTTACACACAGAGTGTTCTATTTCAAGTGTTTTATTTCTGTAAATGTTGATTATGGATTACAGCTAATGAAAACCAAAATCTAAGAAAATTAGAATATTGTAAAAAAGTTCAGTATTGTAAATTCAGCGTGTCACCTGCCAAGGTTTCCTAAGCCTTTAAATGGGCCCTCAGTCTGGTTCAGTAGGACACACAATCATGGAAGACGCTGATTATGAATTGTATTACTGAAATGAATGTACGTTTCAAAGATATTCTAATTTATTGAGATGCAACTGTATGTAGAGAAAATGAGGGTGGGGGAAGGTCACTTCAAACAGTGATATCTCAGGCATTATAAAAAGTATAAAAGGAGATTCTCTTAATCTCATATTACACTAAGGTTGCATTGCTATCTAAATTATTTCCAGAGATATCACTGGTTGAAAACACATTTGAGATTAGGATAATTTATATGCAGATGCATATATATATACACATATATACATACAAAAGTTTGGACACACCTTCTCATTCCAAGAGTTTTCTGTATTTTCATGACTATAAAAATTGTAGATTCACACTGAAGGCATCAAAACTATGAATTAACACATGTGGAATTATATACTTAGCAAAAAAGTGTGAAACAACTGAAAGTATGTCTTATATTCTAGGTTCTTCAAAGTAGCCACCTTTTGCTTTGATTACTGCTTTGCACACTCTTGGCATTCTCTTGATGAGCTTCAAGAGGTAGTCATCTGAAATGGTTTTCACTTCACAGGTGTTCCCTGTCAGGTTTAAAAAGTGGGATTTCTTGCCTTATAAATGGGGTTGGGACCATCAGTAGTGCTGTTCAGAAGTCAGGTGGATACACAGCTGATAGTCCTACTGAATGGAGTGTTAGAATTTGTATTATGACAAGAAAAAAGCAGCTAAGTAAAGAAAAACGGGTGGCCATCATTACTTTAAGAATTGAAGGTCAGCCAGTCTGAAAAATTGGGAAAACTTTGAAAGTGTCCCCAAGTGCAGTGGCCAAAACTATCAGGCGCTACAAAGAAACTGGCTCACATGAGGACCTCCCCAGGAAAGGAAGACCAAGAGTCACCTCTGCTGCAGAGGATAAGTTCATCCGAGTCACCAGCCTCAGAAATCGCAGGTTAACAGCAGCTCAGATTAGAGACCAGGTCAATGCCACACAGAGTTCTAGCAGCAGACACATCTCTACAACAACTGTTAAGAGGAGACTGTGTGCAGCAGGCCTTCATGGTAAAATAGCTGCTAGGAAACCACTGCTAAGGACAGGCAACAAGCAGAAGAGACTTGTTTGGGCTAAAGAACAGAAGGAATGGACATTAGACCTGTGGAAATCTGTACTTTGGTCTGATGAGTCCAAATTTGAGATCTTTGGTTCCAACCACCGTGTCTTTGTGCGACGCAGAAAAGGTGAACAAATGGACTCTACATGCCTGGTTCCCACCGTGAAGCATGGAGGAGGAGGTATGATGGTGTGTGGGTGCTTTGCTGGTGACACTGTTGGGGATTTATTCAAAATTGAAGGAATACTGAACCAGCATGGTTACCACAGCATCTTGCAGCGGCATGCTATTCCATTCGGTTTGCGTTTAGTTGGACCATCATTTATTTTTCAACAGGACAATGACCCCAAACACACCTCCAGACTGTGTAAGGGTTATTTGACCAAGAAGGAGAGTGATGGGGTGCTACGCCAGATGACCTGGCCTCCACAGTCACCAGACCTGAACCCAATCGAGATGGTTTGGGGTGAGCTGGACCGCAGAGTGAAGGCAAAAGGGCCAACAAGTGCTAAGCATCTCTGGGAACTCCTTCAAGACTGTTGGAAGACCATTTCAGGTGACTACCTCTTGAAGCTCATCAAGAGAATGCCAAGAGTGTGCAAAGCAGTAATCAAAGCAAAAGGTGGCTACTTTGAAGAACCTAGAATATAAGACATATTTTCAGTTGTTTCACACTTTTTTGTTAAATATATAATTCCACATGTGTTAATTCATAGTTTTGATGCCTTCAGTGTGAATCTACAATTGTTATAGTCATGAAAATACAGAAAACTCTTGGAATGAGAAGGTGTGTCCAAACTTTTGGTCTGTACTGTATATGACATAAATATCCTAATCCCGACTGTGTCATCAACCAGTGATATCTCTGGAAATAATTTAGATAGCACTGCAACCTTAGTGTCATATGAAAGAAGAAAATATCTGTTAGGAACCAAAACGCAGTGCCGGACAGAGTTAGTATTAGGAAATCCAGACCCGCCCCTGTACACTAAGGTAAAACAGCGGCGAGCGTCCCGAACCGAAGCGGAACTAGCCTCCAGATGTCTTCGCCAGAGTTCCTGATGGTGGAGTTGGACTTGGTCACTGCCTTCGGCCAGAACCACAACAGTCCTAAGGGTGCAGAGCGCACGGCGCACCACAAGTCACAGAAGGGCCCCAGAATCCCCAAAACACTCACCTGAGCAACTTTGGAGGCAGATGGATACTGAAAAGCTGGAGGAGATGCAGTAACAGATTTTCTCCAGAAGGTGGCAGCAGTGCAGTAGAATTATCAATTAATCTGAGTCGGCAGCAGGAGAAACTCGTAGTACCAGAGGAAGAGACCTAAGAAGAGTCAAGATAAGCCGGGTCGATTTCAGGAGGTCACGAGGTACAGAATCAGCGTTCAAGGAGAGATAGTCTGGAAGACAAGCGTGGTTACAACTGGAGGGAGCAATAAACAAAGAGGCAGCAGGATAGGATCGAAGGTCGGGACAGAGTACGAGGAAGAGCTGACACCCAGAGGAAATGAATAACCAGCAAGAGCAGACTGCCGGAAGGGAGGCTAAATAGAAAGGTGAGTGCAGGAAAGTTAACCCCTAGAAAAGCGAGCGTGCCGGAAAGTGTGAGGACCGGAGCACCACCTCACAGCACTACTGCAGAGGCGCCAGCTCCGGTCCTAACAATATCCTCTTTCATATAACACCAAAAGCAAGTTTTTAGGTTATACGTAAACACCAGAGATATAACTGTATGTAGTGACCTAACCCTACCCCATCCTTATTTTCTCTACATTTTACACAGCCCTATACTCCAAGCCCATGCATAGTTACTGAGTGAGAGGCAGGAACAGCTCTCAATACAGAAAAAAGGGAGAAAATAAAAAGATGTAGGATTTCACAGAAAGGAGCCAAAATGTGTCAATAAAGTATATTACAAAAATTATTTACACAAAAAACCTACCAGAAAATCAAAAGCTGCCTGAAAGTTTAGTTACACTTTAACTATATGTTAACTTTATAACATAGCTTAAAGGGGTTGTCCGGGATAAAATGATATTTCTACTCTAAGCTAAACACCCCCCCCCCCCCCCAGCTACCTTCTAACTTAGTTTCCAAAAAATCTACATTTACCTAGATCCCCAGTCGGTCATGTGACAGCCCCAGGCACATTTTCAGATTTTCAGTGACGTTCTGTTTCCCCGTTTCTGGAAACTGAACATCACCTATACTACCCCCTCCCCACCCCATCATACTTACCTGTCTTCCTGTCCAGATCTTCTGGGCAAGGAACATCACTTCCTTCTGGGCATACGACAAGAAGAGGAGGAGCTGGCCACCCATGCCTGAACAATAGAGCCAGAGTACTAGCTACTGCGCATGTCGGCACTCTGGCAGATGTCAAGAAGAGGATGTCCTGTGCCCAGAAGATCCAGACAGGTAAGTATGGTTGGGTGGGTTGAGTTAGTTGGGAAGGGCTAGTAGTGGGTGTGAGGGAGTGAGAGAGGGAGGTAGTGCGATTCAGCTCTGAGTGAAGCACAATGCATCATGGTAGTTGTAAGAAAACAGAACAGGAAACTACCCATGCTATCCCTATGTCCCTCTCAGTGCCCAAAGTAGTAACAATGCTCCCTTTTGTGTCACATAGTAATAACCATACTTGTCAATTCTCTCAAAATGTCTCGGAGACTCGTTAAAAAAAAAAAAAAAAGGGGGATTTCTTTTATGACATTGCCACAGGAGCAAATTTTCTACAAATGCAAAAACTTGCAAATACCAGAGAGCAGTAGAACAAGCTACCAAAATCTCATGCAGCGTTGGGAAATAGAATTTAAGGCTACTGCAAAGCCAGTTGGTCATGAGCTGGATTTGGACAGTTTATCACCCCAAAAGCTTAGTGTAAGAAATACATGCACTACAAATGGAAATCAAACCATGACCCACAGCAAGACTCACAAGGCAGATCAAATCAGGAGAGAGAACTCTAAGGAATAAACATGTCCAAGCTGAGGTCAATCCGAGAATTAATAGTCAAAGCCAAAATCAGTAAGTAAGGTAATATCTAGTAAATAAGACAAGGTCAGGAAAACAGCAAACCAACATATATGTTCAGAGCACAGGAGCCTAACTAGTCACAGTTAATAGTAGGCACATGGGGAGTTCAGAACAGACTTTGAATATCCCTCCTCAGCTGCTGATTTGTTCAGCATCTCAGAGCTCTCAAAGCTGCAGAAACCATGTTGACATGGCAACCTTAAGGCAACAGCAGCAAACAATGCTGCAGTGAGGATAATACACAATGAGATTCCTAACAACATTCCTAGACTCCTGGAAAAGTTAGAAAATCTCCAGAGAATGGCACTGCACAATGCTTTGTGTGCACCACTGGGATGCAGACCAGTGGCCAGACTTACATTCAGGGGAGGGGGCAATATATGTAAAGAGGGCATGATTTGAACATAACAGGTAAGGCTATGTCTTAAAAAAAAAGTTTCCTTGCTTCTGGTCAGTGATTTGGAAATATTGGCAAGTATGGCAATAGTGTCCTCACACAGTAAAATTCCCTTGTTTGTGCCCCACACAGTAATAATACCCTTTTGCACCCCTCACAAAATAATAGTTGCCCCCTTGGTCTCTCCCACAAAGTAATAATGACCCATTGTACCCCACAGTGACAGTACTCTCTTTGTAATAATGCCCAGTTTGTACCCTTCACAAAAAGTAATAGTTGTCTCCAATTTGAGCCTCACAAGGTAATAATACTCTATGTCCCCATTTGTCACAAACCAAGCTTTGTGGTGTCAAACTTCTGTGGCCCCCTCTGCATTACCCAAAGTAATAATACCCACTTTGTGCCAAACAGTATTCGTTCCCCTACATCAGGGGTGTCAAAATAATTTTTGCCAAAGGCTACATCAGCGTTATGGTTGTCCTCAATGGGCCATTTCGTACTTCTGTGACTGTATAAATGTAGCTATGCCAGTTAGGTGTAGTTACATGTATAGCCTGTTTAAGGCAACCATAAGGCTGATGTTAACATATTGTTAATACACATAAGTAATAGTGCCCTAATTATCTCCCCCCTACAGGTAACAGTCCCCCCATAGGTAATGGTGTCCTATTTGTCCCCCCCCCACATAGATATTGGTAACCCCCACAGGTAATAGTTCTCCCCACCCCAAAGTACATCACATATCCAGCCCACACAACTCTGCTGAATTTCATACTTAACTCTTTTTCCTACAAAGTGCTGATTTGGTTCCCAGCTCGGTTCCTCCTTACTACCCTATCATCTGTATTATGGTTACCACAAAGGATACCACAATGCGGGAGACAGCATGGCTGAAAGGACATTAAAAGAGGTGCACAGCCAGGCGCCACATCAGCACTTTGCAGGAAAAAGATGCAAGTATGAAATTCCCTACACCTGGAGAAAGTAGTGTGGCAAGGGGGCTTATGAGGCTCGCTGGTTATGTGCTCAGTCGCAGCCCCTATAGCCGTTTGTTCTGTCTTTGGCTGGAAGGTCCATAGTACTCCCCAGCTATAGAGTACTAGGGACATTCCGGCTGAAGACCGAACAAAGTGATGTCACATAGCATGGCTTACTAGCCCACAACATATAATATAGCCCCATTTTTTTGGATCCTACACAGTATATGATCCCTTTTTTTTGCCCCCACACAGAATATGGCCCCTACACTTTTCTCCCTGCATTTTTTAAGCGGATTCAGGGACGGAAACCCCGAGTGGAGACTGGACGCAGGTGTGAACCTAGCCTTAATGGTAATTAATTTGAGAACTTTTCAATAATGTTTCTTGAGGACAAAAATGTCTTTTATACCAAGAAAAAAAATCTTACCCCTGGGATCCAGTAAAAACAAAAAAACAACACTTTTGAATCAAATAAAATGAAGCTCAAAAACACTGGGCCTTCTATGTACTGGAAATGGGACCTACAGCTACCAGATTGCAGCTCTGACTGGTTGGCAACTGCCCCACTTTTTATACAGCGGGGCATGACTGTTAGTTTACACATTAAAATATGCTTATTCAAGTTAATGTAGGTATACAAACCTTATCTTCATACATACAAGTTGGCAAGCAAACATGTTAGTGCTGTCTTCAGCAACCAAACCAGAGCAGGTTTGAAATCAAAAGATGGTTTGTTGGTTGTTCTAGTTAACAGAGATGATATAGCCATGATAATCACATACAGAATTATTATTATTTTTTTTTTTTTGGAAAACACCACACAAGGTTAAACCTTCTTACCAAATTATCTTTATTTAAAAATATGAATTTAATTAACCCAACTTTTCAGTGAAATGTTTTTGTAGTACAAAGCAAGAAAATTAAAAATGTTCTGTCCGTATTCTCACTCTCCAACAGCTTACCCCCTCATACACACAACATTATCAAGAAAGACAGAAAACATTTACTGGCATATGGAAACAGATTCAAAGACCAGCTATGGCTGAAAAATCTGTCATATGTCTATGCCGATACAGTAAGAACACATGACACTGCCTTAAAACAGTGGTTCCCCCTTCCCCTGCCTCACAAAGAAATCCTGTGTGCACCACTGTCAGAAATACACGTGTAATAAAATAGTCCTGACATCACAAGACTTAAAGGTGGCCATACATGTTAGTGTTCTGTCGCCTGAAATGACCGATCATTTAAAAAAAAAAAAAAAAAAAAAAAATACTGTTCACAATGCCAGACTCAAGTCTGCCAAAAATAGATAAGCCGTGTTGGAAATTCATACCCAGCAGTCAGACATAAACAGAAGTGTTTTGACCAATCAAAAGCCAAAACTGGTGCAGATTCGCAAAAGTTTTTTTTTTTTTTTTTTTTTTAAACAAACACTAGATTTCCCCCAGATTGGGTAGTTTAGTCATTAAAGTCGATGGCGGGATCATTCCTACAAACCATCAATGGAAGTGCTGCATCACAGTTATTAAAACTAACGTCTAAGGCCAGCTTATTGACTTGATACACCTCCAGCCATATTTGTGCCTTGCAAATTGAAGAGATTCTCTTTTGTTGACTGCTCCATTATATATTTAAAAGAACCAAGGGGGCAGTGTGTCAGTGTACCCATACCACCGCTCATTAGGTATTCACAGCATAGCGTTTCAATGGGTCATTTGAAGTCTTAAATCCCTCCTCACGGTGATGTGACCGGAATTGCGCTGCTTTGAGTGTAAACTTTAAGGCCTTAGATTAGAGAACCAGTGGCTTCCAGTCGCAGAGAACAATTTGTGAAGTCACGTTGTCACAGATTTAATGGAATTTCCTCAGGAATCTATAGAACTGCTGGATATTGTTGTGAAGTTGAAGCAATTACATTTAAGATATTCAGCAGAGCTGAACTAAACCATTCTAAGTAAGCAAGAACTGGGCACAAAAAGCCCTTCTGGTTCTGATACCAGCTGGAACATTTGAAATTTTTGAGCTTTTTTGGCTTTAATGAAGAGTCTTCCCTCATCGAATATCCCTGACATTTAGATTTTCACACATTACACAGAATATTCCAAGCCATGGAGAGAGGGAGAGAATTATACAAATTCAAGTCATCTAGTAAATCGACTTCCTTAGAGTAAGTAGTACTGTGTCTGTGCAATGGATAACAAGCTCTTATTTAATTACAACTTCAGCTACCGAGACCGTGTCCTGGGGTCTGGACAAAGTTGTTGCTTCCAGTAGAGCGTAAACATTAATAAAATTCACCATGCCGCTTCAGTGGTCTTCTCTTTGGTAACAATATATTTCAGTAGTTAAAATCCATAGACAAGGCATTTTGCTCCAAACAAAATATTCATCCTCTTGAAATCACACTTCAGTCATACAAAAAAACCCAAAAAGAAACACACATGTTGACTCAGTAACTTCAACTGGGATGATCTGATCTGGCAGAACCCCTGTGTAAAAAGAAATATCAAAATTAATTTTAATTATTAAAATATTTAGTATGTGACAACAAATATTTTAAGATCTTCTAAATGACCCCAATACTAAGTTATATTATACCAAAGAGGAAAGTTGCCGTTATTTTAAGTATTTTTCCAATCTAGTGAGATGCCACTATTATAAAAAAAAAATATATGCATTTCGCTGATTTTAACAGAGGGATAGCTATACAGTGTCCATATTAGGGCATCCTCAGATATCAGAGTCAAACATCAAATTAATGGCAGTTTACAACTGTGATACCTGACTTTGATACCTGACTCCTGACACTCATCTCTGACTGAAGTCAGCTATCAAGCACATACGGTGTGTCTTCTAGTGATTGTATCTGTTGCCAAGGATTACTGACCTCTGATTGACCTCACTGCTCACACTCAGGAGTAGAAGATACATTGTATAAGGCTGCAGGCTGAGAAGCTGCATGAGGTCTGATACATGAGTCTGATACATGAGTCTGATACATGAGTCTGATACATGAGTCTGATACATGAGTCTGATACATGAGTCTGATACATGAGTCTGATACATGAGTCTGATACATGAGTCTGATACATGAGTCTGATACATGAGTCTGATACATGGTCTGATACATGAGTCTGATACATGACTTGTGACTCAATCAGAGATGAGAGTCACACATCATCTGAGCTTTTCATATACATGCAAGCCAGCCAGCACATACAATGGTGGAGATTTATCAAGTAAAATGCTCCATAATTCTGGTATCATTTTCACCAAATAAATTCTCTAACATGTCGTGCGCCACATTCATAAAGTGTTTTAAATACTTTTATGACTTGTACAAAAAAGGGGCGTGACCTACACACTGTGCTCCAAAATACACCCAAATCCTAAGAACTTTTAGTTTAACCAATCACTGGTGTAATGTTAGGCTGTGTTCACACTACCGTTAGATGTCTGTTCTGATAGTGTCCATTAAAAAAAACAAAAAAAACAGACGCCTATCATAATGGACATTAACATACACTAACTGATGTTAATGCGTCTGTTTGTTTTAACTGATCCATTTAAGGCTGTGTTCACATGGCGGAAAATTTTCTGCCCCCAGAGTTTTCGCCGCGGTCAGCCGCGACGGGATGCCGATGCCATGCATCAGCATTCCATTGCGGCGAACCGCTCCTGATTAAGCCCAGATGAATGGGCCTAATCAGGAGCGCGGCTTGTGCCGCAGACACCGCGGGCAGAATCCGCGGCAAGATAGGTCATGTTGCTTTTTTTTTCCCCGTTAGCGAAAAAAAGCGCTACTGACTCCCATTGAAATGAATGGGAGGAGTTTTTTCAGGCGGATTTTGAGGCGGATTCCGCGTCAAAATCTGCTGCTAAAAAACTCCGTGTGAACACAGCCTAATGGATACATTAGTATCCATTAGTGTCCGTTTTTGTCCTTTTTTTTTTATACTGTCCATTTTTTTTTGCTTCTACTTTCTGAGCATGCTAAAAAAAAAAAAAACAGTCAATAATAATGGACAGTATAACAGACAACCGTCCATCACTGTCCGTGAGCCATAGATATTAATGTTAAAAAATAACGGACACTTAACATCCGTCATAAGTCCATTATTTTGAATTGACATAAAAGTCCTGCACCCCGCGTTATGCCTGCTAAAAAAAAAAACCCGACGTGACGGATTTGGTGAAAATTGACACTAACCGATAACAGATCAAATCCCATTGAAATCAATGGGATTTTTAACAGATTTATGGCGGATCTGTTGGTGTCGTTTGTTAACATTTAGTAACGGATGCTAACAACAGACACTAGTAACAGAAGTGTGAACGCACCCTTAGATTACATAGTAAGCTAGGTTCACGTCTGGCGAACCCGAACGACAGAGAGCTGGACCGCTAGACAGGCGGACACCCGCAGACTCCATAGACTATAATGTGGTCCACTGGGTGTACGCCATTTTTATACTGAAACCAGCATACAGAAAAGTCCTTTGTGCAGGACTTTTTTCTCTGACAATTTTCGCCAGTTTCTGTGGCGGAGTCCTAGGTTCACACTAACATTCAGGTTTCCGTTCTTGAGGGCTGCTTGGGGACGAGAAAAATGGAAACCCTAGTCTATTTAATAGACTTAAATAGACTATAATGGGGTCCTCTGGGTTTCCGCCTCAAAACGGGTGGAGAGAAAAGTCCTGCAAGCATATTTTAAGCTGAATGGCGGACAGAGACCCTGAACGGTCCCCGAACACTAGTGCAATGGTAGCCTTATGTAGTGCACAACCGTGTGGCATTGCCAGTTTGATAAATATACTAAGCCATAGGTTTGACACAACACAGTGACACAAGGATGCACAAAAACATAAGGAGGTTAAAAATAAAAAACACAAAAAGAGGAAGAGAAATCCCCAAAAAGCATTTAGTGCTGATAAGGGGGCTTATTCCCTAATCAGCAGCCAGCAAAGGGGTGGGGGGACAGAAGTGAAAACAAAACAAAAAAAAAAAAAAGTACACAGAGACAGTAGTGGAAGGTGGGATGGAGGAATAGATGGTAATGCCAGGAGGCACTGCAGTAGGCTCGTCTATTGCCAGGAGGCGCTACCATTAGCTCACAGTAACAGCACCGTAACTGTCCTGCTCACAATTCCCAGAGGGAGTGATACGAGCAGGGCAGTTACTGTTAAATTGAACTGTAGAGACCAACCAAATGCAGCGATCAGTGGAATGGTACCATTGTACGCCCCCTGATCCTCGACAGTGATCAGTGCTATATATAGATGTCGGCTTACCTGCCGGTACAAATGCCAGGATCCAAAGCAGCTATGGGGGGCACAATTTTCCCTCAGACTTGGTCTCTGGATTGTCTGCGGTCAGGAATCCCCCAGACACGGTGACCTGTAAACACCACACCATACTATTACAGTACCTTGTGCAAAGTCACTGGCTTCAGCGCTGTAATAGTACGACATGTGTCGTTAAGGGGTTAAATAACAGTAGTGTGAACCTAACCTGAATTAGACTGGACAATCCTGAACTGCCTCAGATTTATGAAAGTGTCTGATGAGGTTTGATAAATATGGTGTATTGTTAGGCCAGGCTCACATCTGCGTGTAGGAGACTCTGCCACAGAAACCGCCGAAAATCACCAGAGAGAAAATTCCTGCACGGACGACTTTTCTCTGCGCCAATTTCAGTATAAAAATGGCGGACTCAGTTATAGTCTATGGGTCCGCAGGTAACCCATGTCCAGATGTGAACCTAGTTTAGCATTACACAAGTAATTGGTTGAACTAAAAGTTCTTAGGATTTGGGTGTATTTTTGGAGCACAGTGTGTAGGTCACGCCCTTTTTTGTACAAATCATAAAAGTATATAAAACACTTCATGAATGTGGCGCACAACATGATGGAGAATTTATTTGGTGAAAACGATACCAGAATTATGGAGCATTTTACTTGATAAATCTCCACCATTGTATGTGCTGGCTGGCTTGTATGTATATGAAAAACTTAGATGACTTCTGACGCTGATCTCTGACTGAGTCAGGTATCAGACAACTTTGTATCAGACCACTTTGTGTCAGAGCTCATGCAGCTTCTCAGCCTGCAGCCTTATACAATGTATCTTCTACTCCTGAGTGTGAGCAGTGAGGTCAATCAGAGGTCAGTAATCCTTGGCAGCAAATACAATCACTAGAAGACACACTGTATGTGCTTGATAGCAGGTGCCAGAGTCAGAGTTGTAAACTGCCATTAATCTGATGTTTGACTCTGATATCTGAGGATGTCCTAATATGGACACTGTATAGCTTATATGGGGTGCAGAGCTAGACAGTGCCCCTGAGTCTAAGCCAATTTTGCATTTGGCATGTTTCTGTATTGCTACATACTGCATTTATGAAGTGAGTGCAGAATGAAGAGTCAGTGCTATTGTATAGGGAAATTTCCTGCTCACATTGGGCATTTTTCAGTACTCAAAATATCCAATCTAATTCTGTATTACACAATGGAGAAAATATTCTGTACCTGTATAGAACAGTATGACTAAAATTGTGCAATACACATCTATGTTATGTAACATATTACCAGCAGAGTTTCAAAGGTGGTTGTGAATAAGACCTAAGGCAAACATTGGAAGAGTTATGTTAACTGTTAAGTCTCCCCCAAAATAAAGTGTTTTTTTAAATACTTATTCTTGGAACATCTGCAAATTCCTGCAAACCAGCTTTTACAAAAATGATATGATTAAAATAGAGCTGAAAAGTTAAAGGGGTGTTCCCAAACATCATTCATCACAGCACAGTGGCACAGTGGTTACCACTGTAGCCTTGCAGCACTGGAGTCCTGGGTTTGAATCCTACCAAGGACAACATCTGCAAGGAGTTCTCCCTGTGTCTGCATGGGTTTCCTCCGGGTACTCCGGTTTCCTCCCACACTCCAAAGACATACTGATAGGGAATGTAGATTGTGAGCCCTATATGGGACAGTGACTGACAATGTCTGTAAAGCGCTGTGGAATATGATGGTGCTATACAAGTAAGCATAATAAATAAATAAAATATCCGTGGGGTCCAATTATTGAGCACTTCACCAATTACTGTGGTCAGTCAGTAGTGCACATCAAAGACTGACAGAGATAACCAAGTACAGTACTCCCTCAGACTCACAGAAGTAAACAGAGTAGTGGTCACACATGTACATGCACTATTTCTCCTTTCATAGGGGTGACCCTTGTTCTCGTAATCATTATGGTCCCTGTGGTCAGATGCCAAGAGACGATACAATACATTTACCACTTAGCATGAAGATAGGTGATAAATGGTAAAACTCCTTTAACATCACAGTAAGATAATCCTGGAGTTGTATGTAAAACATGACATTAGAGGGAATGTGGACTCTTGAAAAAGAATCCGTTTTACAACTTGGTGGAACTCTGAAATAGTCCAATAGTTTGATCTGTCAATGCAACAGGTTGCCAAACCTATAGGCTTGTGGAGCATTACTGAATGTTTTAATACCTGTGATAAGGTGGAGGGGGTGCATCATATGTTCCAGATGCCTCCAATGCCTCTTCATAGGATGGCAGTCCTGGGGCTGTAGGTTCAGGTAATGGAGGTTGGTTCAGTGGGAGAGCTTCAGGAAGTGGTGTATTACTAGTGAGGTGTACTGGCGCCCTGAAAATAAAAGAATTTAAAACAGATGGTCAATAAATGGGTGATTTATTACTTAAAGGGAGTCTACCACCACCAAAATCACTTCCAAACCACATCTATTTTGTTGTAGGGCAGCTAGTGACATAGTGAATATACTCTTTTTTGTGTCAAAGTGCAATAAAAAAACAAAAAACTTTTAATACATACAATCAGTAGATGGTTGCATATACAGGTGCACCAGTTTTTCCCTGTGATCATTCAGACCTGTAAATCTTTATGTTTGGAGGTGGTGCTGGGTGGTGACCACTGGTGAAATCATATGCTCTGGCCACATCCTGGGTGCAACATGGGGCCTTAGTCTTAAAAAGTAATTCTGTCAGGTTTTTTTTTTTTTTTAAATTTAACTGTCGCCAGCACGTGTAGAATCAAGTAATGACCTGTTCTATGGTGTCCCTCACTAAATTTTCTGTTGTTGAAAAGTCAAAGTTATAAGCTTTTAAAACCTTAGATCAGCATATGCAAATTTACCTTAACTAGTCAATGGAAGCAACTTCATCTAGTCATGCAGTCACTGCATTAGATCACACCCGGTGAGGCCAACAGTTAGGTAGGGTATCAGGCGGACCTTTGACAGTGAGGGTTATGTTAATCACGCCAAAAACTGCATGACTACATGAAGCTGTTCCCTGCCCCTGCTCCCATGATTAGCTATGGTAAATTTGCGCAAGCCAGTCTAAGGTTTTAAAAACTTACAACTTTACTTTTCAGCAACAGAAATCTTAGTGAGGGGAAACATAGGAAAGGTTATTACTGGACGCTACATATCCTGGGGTCAGTTTATGGTGGAGAAACCCTGACCGGTAACCTTTAAATCAAGTTATGTTAACACAAAGCAATTCCTTTTATTCCCATCATAGAAATAAATCTGACAATATGGCCAAAAATTCATGAGGACCAAGTAATTACTTTTGATTGGACATTTGTTTCATTATTCCTATAATGCAGCATTCTCTTTTTTTTTTTTTTTTTTGTATATAAAATCATAACCCAAAACATGCACCCAAAAGTATAGGACACACCTACCTCCCATGTCTTGTCTGCTCCTTAGCTTTGTATCGCACACAGTACATGATAAGAACACCTATCATTACCAGCAATACGAGTCCTCCCACCAGTCCTGCAACCAAACCAGCAACATCCACAGCAGGGGAGTTTCCTTAAAGTACAGAAATGAATACATGTGGTAGAAATTAGGACATGCTAATTAACCACCACCCACATCTTATACAAGTATACATGACTATAGCAAATTATGCAGGAAACCAGTACTGACTTGTACCAACATATAGAAGAGATATAACCACATGTCAGTACACAGTATACAGTCTAGAAACCAAGAAGAAACACGTTCCAAGATTTTGCAGATGTCAATGATAACCTTTGTACAGTGGTCTAGAAAATGAAGCCGTTATACAAAAACAAAACAAAACAAAACAAAACCCCCCCAAAAAAGTTCAACAAATGTTATGATGCTATGCTGTCTGGAACAAGAAGCTCTAAGGTTTCTAGCTTTGGAATATCTGAGGCTCAGGTTGTAGACAAGGCTGAAGTGTCCCATCAGTAATCTTTGCAAGCATATACCATATATATAGGTTTATTTGTTCTTTGTTGGACATACTGTAGTTTCTTAAAATGTATTTGTATGAAAATATTACAATGTTTGTCAGACTACTCCTTCCATTGAGATAAAAGGAAACCCTATGAAACTGGTGTAATAACGTTAGTAGACCCAGCAAAAGTTACGGGAGCAAAATAAGATTTACGCTAGGTACACACTAGCGCCGGACTCTCTGTCCTTGGGGTCCATCGGGGGGGATAGTCTTCTCAAAGGGGTGGTCTTATGCAGAGGATTTAATGTGTATGCATATTTATCTGTTTAATATAAATATAAGCTGTATTTCCTGCATGGCAGTACTATGGTGGTCAAATGATTAAAAGGGATTCTGTGCATTGTGTCACCACCGATGCCCAATTACAGCTGCCTTTTTACATAGCTGTTATTTTCCCTTTTTGGTGTTTTGGGGAGTGGAACCTTTGTGAAGTATGGACATTGTATTACATTCACATATGAGAAGGAACTGAGAAGAGGAATAATTTCAATGCAACATCTATAATGGGGCCACAACCTACCAAGTGTCATCTATAATACTGGTGTCTTATGTTGTAGAATCCTTTGGGCCCCCTTAGGCTCCAGGGCCCAGTAACAATTTCTATCTCTGCATCCCCCTATAGCTATGCCCCTGCAGCTGAGCATGCTCTGTGATATGGTCCTATGTAGCTTCTGCTTTAGACTGGATCTCATACCATTAGCATGGTACTCTATAAATTGGAGTGCTTGCGCAACCCTTCAGGAGTGTCCGGGTGTGGGGATGTTACAAGTCCAACCTCCATGCCATCCTCAAAGTCCAGGTGATGCGCTACAAATAGACAGTACAAGTAGCTACCACTATAAGTGCTACATCAATGACTGCCAATAGCTTTGCTTAACCCATAAGGAATTTTGTCATAGTATGTAGTTTTGCTAGAGAGGGAACTTCCCATCAACATAACAAAATTTTAATGTATAGGAAAGTTATAAAACATCTTTGCAATCAAAATAATTTTAAAATATTTTTTTTCTAAATCAGCTTATTGATGACAGTGTTGTTTTGATCAATTGCCAACAGATACAACCATAAACGAAGGCTCTTTCTATGGTAGAGCACTTATCCAAAAACCCAGCTAAGATTTCCTTATTGTGGCAGGGACACTACATGCAGGAGCAGATAACCTGGCCACAATAAGTAAATCATGGCTGTGTTTTAGAGCATAGAAAGGTCTTGAATTCATGGTCATAGCCATTGACAACCGATCAAAATGATAGACTGTCACCACTAAGATGATTAGAGAAAATCTTTAACCCCTTCCTGACATCCGCCGTAATAGTACAGTGAATGTTGTGTATTTAAATATGGCAGCAGAGACCAGGGGCTAATGCCCGCGATCAGTGACTGCGCTGATAACGGGCATTAAGGCCCGAGGTGCCATTTTGCCAGGAATCGCCAGCACCTAGATCGAGATTGTCATGACAGCTGGGAGCCTATTGAAGGCTCCCAAGCTTGTCTCCCATTCATTCGTATGGCAGGCTGCTTTATGAATCCCTGTCATACAAATGCCGATATTTTGCAATGCATTAGCATTGTTATGCATTGCATTAGTGATCAGATCCCCTGGGGTTCAGGACCCCTAGCGGGTCAAATAAATGCAATAATATAAATACATAAAAAAATAAAAATAAATAAATAAATAAATATATATATATATATATATATATATATATATATATATTATTAAATCACCCTTCTTTCCCTAGAACACATATAAAAGTACAAACTTACTGTGAAACACAAAAACACCCGGTCTACAAACAAGCTATTTTTCAAAAAAAAAAAAAAAAATCAAAGAAGTGCCAAACCATGTTTTTTTCTGCTGTTTCTCCTCTGATAGAAATTTGAATAAAAAGCGATCAAAGCAATAGACATTCCCCAAACTAAAAAGTACACCTGATCCCGCAAAAAAAGACTCCATATGCATTTCTGTACATGGAAATATATATATATAAAAAAAAAAAAAAAGTTCTGGGTGTCAAAATATGGCAACTTTTAAAAAAAAAACAAACATTTTTTTTGCAAGGTTTTATATTTTTGTTAAGGGGTTAAAATGTAAATAAAAATTATATAAATTTGGCATCCCCAGAATTGTACCAAAACATAGAATACAGGTCAGACATGTCATTTTGGCTGCAGGCGAACGCCGTAAAAATGAAGCCCATAGGAAAGTCGCACAAATGCACTTTTTCCTCCATCTCCACCCCATTCTGAAATTTTTTCCAGCTTTCCAGTACATTGTACAGAATAATAAATGGTACCATTATGAAAAACTATTTTTCCCACAAAACATTAAACTCTCATATGGCTCTATGAACAGAAAAATAAAAAAGGTTATGGGGTTTGGAGGCGGGGAGTCAAAAACGAAAATCAAAAAATTCCTCTGGCGAAAAGGGGTTAAATCTTTACAAAATGTTAAATTATTTATAAATGCAAAAATGTTTAACATTTAATTGTAAAGAAATATAAATATGGTTATGCTCATGGGGATACCCCTTTAATCACTTAAAGGACACTTGCTTAACTATACTGTGAAATATATCTACTATACCTGTCAGGAAAAAGGACATTGGTTTATGAGAGATTTGTGCAATTTATGCTCAGTTACTGTTCTATCACTGGATCGTTTGCGAGTAGAATGCTGGTTCTCTACAAATACATCACAGTTTTACTCCACGCCATGACTACAACGTGGGGAAATAAGCCAGGGTCTCACACATTTGAAGGCTGATTTATATATCTATAAAAAAAAAGTGTTTGTGGCCACTAAACTATATTTCTGCTCAATTTAAAAGGACTCTGCCAGGCAGTATTATTGGTCTGGGAAAGGTTTTGGACCTGACAGACTGACTTTAATGAATTCACCTTATGTCCAACTGTAAAACTTTAACCACTTACCTGAATTACCTCCATGCCCATTGTGTGCATACGTTTTCCAAAAGTCTTTCTGAAATACAAATAAGAAAACATCAGTACTATATTTAAGAAATCTCTTATACAGAAATATTACAAATACAAATGCACACATATTATATACAGTATAATGTGAATGTCACGTAGGGGCAGTCCTAGCATGTGACGCTGGTTCGGCTCTCAGGGGTCACCTCACTTCCCTCAATCTTGCACTCACCCTTCACTCAGGCTGCAAATTGAGTATAAATCACACCCCATCTACACACCACCTCCAACTATTCTATGCAGAATCAAGGACCAATAGGAATCCCAGACACACACTACTGCTTCCAATAGTCAGACAAAAACACACTTCATTCATACATTCCATCTCAATTGTGGCATAGGTGACTTGCTGGACAGAAGTTTTTGGCTCAGGTAGAGGATGGGGTGCTTTTCCCCAGTGTCATTCACCTGGCTTAAGACCACACCCAGGCCATAGGTGCTGGGATCAGTTTGTACCACAAACCTACCAGCAAAATCTGGGGTTTGGAGAACAGGTGAGCTAGCTAAGATGGCTTTTAATGCATCGAAAGACTCCGGACATTGAGCTGTCCAAGAATTTGGGGAAGCTTATTCTTGGTCAGGTGGGCTAAGGGTTTAGCCATTAGCTGTAATTTGGCACAAACTTTCTGTAACAGCCAGCTGTACCTGGGAACAACTTCATCTGCTTCTTAGTTTTTGGGGTGGGCCAGGTGGTAATCGCTTCCACCTTGCCTTATTCAGGTCTTAGCAGGGACGTTTTTCATACCAATTGGCATAAATAAGAACTCAAAACCCAAAGTAGTGTTATAAAGGCACATCTTTCTTGGACCTCTCTAGTCATAGGGATTTGCCAGTGTCCCCTACTCAAATCCATAATGGCCAGGTAAGATGCATTAGGTAGCTGATCAAATAGCTCATCTATCCTTGGCATTAGATAAGCATCAAAGTTTTTAACAATTTCATTTCCTATAATTGATACAGAACTTTGTAGTTCTGACCTTTTTTGAAACAAGTACAACAGGTACGGCGAATGCAATCTGGGTTTTTTGTTTTACTACCAGATCTAAAATCTCTTCCGGTTGTCCCTTCATATTGGCTTTTACTTCTGTGGTTACCCTGTATGCAGAATGCCTGATGGGGCGGATGGCTGCCTAGGCTTCTCTGTGAAAGTACCTGCAGAGGCCTGGAGCACCTCAACAAGCTTGGACTTCCAGTTCCAGTTTTTTTTTTGTTTTTTAAGGACTCAGTGCTGTGGCCTTTAATCAGCTATTTGTTTGCTATTTTACTTGGGATGCTAGGTTCACACTAGTGTTTGGGTTTTTGTTGTTTGGTTTCACATGGGGACCTGAAAGACTGAGAACCTGTCCACTTAAAAAGCAGTTACCTGTGGACCCCAGGTCCACCGGGTTTTCTTGCAGGACTTTTCTCTCTGCTGATTTTAGGTGGAATCTGTGGTGGAGACTCGAACACAGATGTGAATCTAGCCTAACGTTATAGTTAATCCTGGCAGAACTACATGTAAATAAACTAGTAGTAGTAGTAGTAGTAGTAGTAGTAGTAGTAGTAGTAGTAGTAGTGATAGATGGTGGAGGGGCAGACACTTGTGTCTTATGTGTATTTTAACCCTTTAGCAAGCTAACTAATTTTAGCCTTACACCAGTAACTCTCTTTGTACCAGCATTTATAAAATGTTATTTCTTAGTTTTAAGAGACCTTTTATTGATATATTTTTTTTTTTTTACTCTTTTTGCACAATACAAAACTTTTTTCCAGAAAATCTAATTAAAATTTGCTTGTGTGTCACCCATGAGTAATCAATAAATATGGATTGGGGCTTCAGATTTTCTGTTTCACTTACATATTTGAAATATAAAATTATAAAGCAAGTGAGCAGGTTGGAAAGCAATGTCAGAGGTTGGACTGTTAATTAAAGGGTGCTAGATTAGGCAAAAAAAAAAAAGATATTGGTTATTTACATGGAAATCTTTATTGGGAGATGTAAAGAGAAGCTCCCATACAGAAAAAAAAGTGGGAGATATTTAACACAGGGACTCCTGTTAACAATTTGGCCTGGATTATATCGGTAGTACCATAATCATAAACTCTATATAAATCATACTGAGATTTTTGAGAACATTCAAATGAGATGGCATTATAGTGATCTGTCCATTAGTATATTTACTGATGGATACTCTGTAAAGGGGCGTTCACACTACCGTTGGGGACCCATCAGTAGTGTCCGTTGCTATTGTCCATTACAAGATTTTAGCATCGGACACTAGCTGAACCGTCAGAAATCCGTTAAAATTTCTATTCATTTCAAAGGGTTTTTACATTGTGTCCGTTAGTTTCCGTTTACACCCAATCCGTCAGAAATCCGTTTTTTTTCCGCGGACAAAAAAATCTTACATGCAGGACTTTTTTGTCCGTTTGGAAAAACGGATTCTTGACGGACAGCAAATGTCCATTATTTTTTTTTTACATTGAAGTCTATGGGTAATGGACTTATAACGGACAGTAACTGATAGTCATCAGTTACTGTCCGTTATTTTATGTCCATTTTTTTTTTCTGTGCATGCTCAGAAAGCAGAGATAAACAAATCTGACCTAAATGTCGGAAAACTGGATAGGGACAGGTTTGAGACGTCCTGCATGTCCAACTTTGTTGCCAGCTAAAAAAAAAAATGGTTTGCAGCGCAGAGGGTGTAAGCGCACACCCGCGCATTGCTTTAAAAACCCATTGAAGTGAATGGGTTTTTAAGCAAAGTGTTGCAAACCTTTCCCTATCCAGTTTTCCTATATATAGGTTGGATTCGCGGCAGACAGTGCCGCTGCAAGTGTGAACCCACCCTCATCTGCTGGAAACAGTGTGGTGGGGAGAGTAACCCATTACATTGTTTTTGGACCTGTTCTCAGCTTTCTCAGAGTCTGGGCTAGTGTATTTGCTCTGATTCCTTAAGTGTCTAAAAAGGAAATTACTCCCACCCCCACAATGGCACTATTAAACTATGGAACAAAACTTATTTGTTGTGGCTTATGAGGGCTCATAAATAGAATGTTTAGTGCTGCTAGGTTTAAGATATCATTATAGAAAAGCCTCAAACCTCCTAAGCTAGGCAAAGTGATCCACAGGGTGAACTATTTCTAGTATAAATATTGGTTGGGCAATAATAGAGGAAAGGGCAGGAATGTTACTGGATTAATAATACGATATTATATATATATATATATATATATATATATATATATATAAGACTAAATGCTTGATTTTGCTTTTTGTCCACATCCCTCTGCTTTCTCTATCTTTTCTTTTATTTCTTCCTCTTTTACTTTTTATTTTGCATTGTTATTCTATGGTTTATTATAATAGGTTTGTATCATTATATGTGAAATTATTAGTGAATTTTGTCATTTTGTGTTGAATTTCAGTAAAAGTTAAAAAGACAGTAAGTTGGCACATTAGTAGTAGTTAGGGTCTTGCCAGACGTAGCAATACCCTACACTACTGCAGCGGTCTGGGAGGAAGGACAGAGACAAGTGAGCCCTAATATCACCCCAGCCACTGTCCCTTCCTATTGCCTCAGTTACCCTAAATGGTAAAAGGACAACTTGAAGACAAGCCCTACACTGGGTAAGTGACACACAGAACAGGACAAGACAAAACAAACACAGAAACAGAGTGAGCAAGCCAAGGGGTCGGTACCAAACGAGCAATGCAGTACAAAATCACAATCCAAAAGAATAGTCACAAGGCAAGCCAAAGGTCAGAGAAATAGTACAGTAAATATCAAGGGCACAAAGAGGGCAGACAAAGTCAGAGCAATAACCGGCCACTTGCTGAGTGACATCCCGTATATAGAAAGTCTGGGCCCAGCCCCAGACCTGATAGGTACACAGGCTGGCAATCACACAGGCCAGGAAGAGATTAACTCTATGCAGTCCAGAGAGAAATGCTCAGAACACGGGTGTGGCCGGAAATCCATTACATTGTCTAGGACCATGTTCAGACTAAGCAACAAGAAACCTACACAAGGAACCAAACTGAACACGCCTCCTTCGCTGCAGCATGCGAGCAGAGGGTGGCGCAGAGACCCGAACAGGCAGAGACGTTACAGTAGTACTGCAGTGGACACCATTGCAGACTAGACCAGAAGTACTTCACATGCACTAGTTACTGAAACATCTGCACATGCGTGAAATTGGATTCAGGTGTACTAGTTAGCTAATTTGCATAAAGAATGAAAGCTTGATTTCTGCAAACTTAAAATATCGCTGAAACAAAGGAAAGATATGTTTAAAAAGCTTATGCATTGCCCTACATCTCACTGCTAACTGCACATGGACAAATCTGGTTGAAGACTAGCGTTAAGTGCATTCTGGTGAACTGTCACTAGAGGGCACACTTTGTTTTTCGACAGAACAAAAACTGCCTTGCTCTTCACATCTTAAAAAGGTCACACACAGAAAAATAAATAAATAAATAAAAATCAGTCTTCTCTTTCAGAAAATCCGAAATTGTTTTTTTTTTTCAGATAATTCCGATGTGCATCTTTAACATCTGCATTTAAACTTGCACTATAGCTACAAAAAATAAAATATACATTTTGGAGATTTTTAACAGGTGCAGTCAAGGAATACATAACAAAATCCCTGCAATCACGAACCATCTCTCAATGATAGGAAAGAACCAAGAAATGTCAAATCTTAAATCATGCAGCGTCCAATATAAAAACAAAATGCTTTACATTCAGTATAAAAGGAAACAGCACACTGCATAAAATGCCAATACAATACAGAAGGAGGTCACATATATAGTACGTATTTAGACAGTTACCAGCTGCTTAATATCCCCCCCCCCTCCTTCTCAAAAAAGATCCAATATTACCAAAACCCTGCAACTTATCCTTTAGAAGTAAGGTTTTATGATTTGTCCAGCCTACAAGACATCTGTCCTTGCTCTGTATTTTGTGATCGGAAGCAAACTAAAAATAATTAAATTCTTTCATCATTAACAATATATAAATAAAATTAACTTCGAATTTATAACCTGGTTTATGGGCATTATTAAGACAAACTAATCAAATTGTATTTTACTTTATTCTTTTCCCTCGTTGTTCAATTTTTCTATTTAATACTTTGCAGGAAAAACAAAAATAAAAACCATCCTTCTTCTACATTGCATCTGCCATAATTATACCCCCATACAATGCCTCTCCCTTTTTAGAGCTCTGCAAAAGGGTTTTGGTAATAGCCATCTGGCAGTCTGTCAGCAAATCACTGCCGGCACAGTTCAATCAGATCTCAGGTGTCCATGGCAACCACACTGCCAGAACTGTCAATCATGCACCGTTCCAATCTCCATCATTAATGGGACTGGATTACGTGACTACACAGGAGCTTGTCTCTTCAGGCTGTGCTTCCATTGCATTCAGTAGCAGATAGATGTATTAATTCACTACTATGCTATGGCATAGAGGGCTTGTCAGTAATTGGAGGAAGTCAATGATGTCACACCAGCATCAGTTTTATTTTTTTTAGTGTGTATTTGTAGCCATTCTGAATATAATTTCTGGGCAGGACACAAGTAAAATAACAAGCAGACAACAAGATTTTTTTTATTTTGCATATGATCACCTAGAATGCCCAACCCATGATTCAGTGCAAATACATAGGGTCAGACTGAAATTAAAATTTCAGTCTCCACTGCAGCTCAAGCTACGGTCACACTAGCGTTGTCTCCAGGAACTTAAAATATGCAGAGAGAAAAGTCCTGCAAGCGGAATCCGGGCAGAAACCCGCGGACCTTATAGACTATAATGGGGTCCACCGGGTTTCTGCCCAGATTCCGCTTGCAGGACTTTTCTTTCCCCATATTTTAAGTTCCTGGAGATAACGCTAGTGTGACCGTAGCTTGAGCTGCAGTGGAGACTGAAATTTTAATCCCAGGTAACCGCAGGTAACCGTTTTTTAAGCAGTTATTGTTTCCGTTTTTCAGGTCCCCAAGTGGACCTAAAGAACTGAAACCCGAACGCTAGTGTGAGCCTAGCGTCACTAAATACCTATAGATATGTTTTTGGAGTGTGAGAGGAAACCCCCACAGAGAACATGCAAACACTATGCAGTTGTTTCCCTTGGCCAAATTTGAATCCAGGACCCCAAAGTAACCGTGTTTACCCAGGATCCACTCCAAAATATTACTCTTTATTCTTCCATATGACAAAGCAAAAGCACACACAATGTGTTTCAAGGTTAACGTAGCCCTTCTTCAAGTGTAAGGAGTAAGAACCTAGTATGTTAACCCCGAAACGCATTGTGGATTCTGGGTGAGTGTGGTTCCTTTCCTTTTGGCATCTCCAAATCTGGAGGTGCTTCTGGTCCTGGTTTGATGGACCTATCAATCATAGCAGGTGCAATGAGAGCAATGGTGACACCCTGGTTGCAACAGAAAACTTATTAGCATAACAGGTAAAAAGCCAAAGCAGAATTTTTGCTATGTTGTTTTCACCACTCCATATAAAACCATGAGGGAAAAAAAAAGCAACATTTTTGCAACTAAAAATAACATACTGCATTTTACAAAACCGCACACCAGTGCATTTTCCACAAGGTTTCTTTCTGCATGTGTGGATAAGAGGAAATTAAATCTCATTCTATGCCTGGCAGCAGGCAATGCGGATCCTGCTGCTACCTCACACCCAGTGATGTGAGTTGATTTTGGTTAAAAAGGTGGTTGTGTCCCAGAACACAACCTGTCAAGGTGATAGACCATCTGTGTATTGTACTTATCTACCTGCCTTTATATCAACGGTAATACACCATGCACTTCTGAGGGCTTGTTCTTATTTGTGTCCCACAGTAACAGTGTTAACCTTTGATTCATTACCCTCTTTTCACTGAAAAATATTGCACGAACATAACGAACAGCAATGTTGTGGGCTCAAGGGGCCCACTTCATGTGCTGGGGGTATAAGCTCTAATTCCAGCAGTTTACTACTACCTAGATACTATCTAGTGGTCAATAGCGTAGTGGATGCTCTCAGCCGCCTCCGCTTCAACCCTCCTGGGGGCCCTGTGCATTCCACATCACATTACTGTCAGTGACGTCCCGACGCTGTTCTCCTGGAGGGCAGAAGGGGAAGCTGAGGCAGCCATGGACAGGAGCGGGGATCCATAAGTAAATAGGGCCAGTTACCTGCTGGGGTTGCTCCAGCAGGTAACAGCCGATTTAAAAAAAAAAAAAACAAAAACACACGCAGAGGCCCACCAGGCCCCCTAAGGTCACACCCCTTGAGCAGGTGCTACAGCCGTAGTTCCACCACTGATTTCAAGTAAGAAAGTCAATCAACTTTTTCTGCTATAAAGACCTTACAGGGTATGTTCACATGGAGTTTTTTTGCAGGCAGAATCCACCTTTAAAAAGTCCTCCCATACTCATCCATTCTTTTCAATGAGAGTCAGTAGCAGATTTTTTCCTCTAGCCAATTCTTTCAGGTAGAGAAAAAAAAAAAAAAAAAAAAGTAAGTGTCGTGAGCCATCAAAAATCAGCTAAAGGAAAAAAATCTGCTACTGAATTCCATTGAAATGAGAGGAGGTGGTTCATGAGGGTGGAGCTGTCAGTGACCCACTGCTCCACCCTAGGTGTGAGAAGGAGCGCTATCGGAAGTCTTTCCTCCCCACCGCGGTCAGGCTGTACAACCAACACCGACCTAAGCGGAGATCATTACACACAGAGAACTGAAATATCTCTCTGCCTGTTAAATCCCCCCCCCCCCCCTCCTCTGCTACTTCCTATCAATGTAATGCCTCTCACCTTGGAACATTCCTGTACATGTTGTATTTGTATTTGTATCTGCTTATCTTTGCTGCTGTAACACACTGAATTTCCCCATTGTGGGACTATTAAAGGACTATTATTATTATTATTATTATTATTATTATTATTATTATTTTTGATGCGTGAACTTACCTTAAAGTAGCTATGACTTATGCACTGATAAACTAAGTGAGGTTTCTTAACAGTATTTATTTTGCTAGGCAAAGCCACTTCAAGCATATTATAGCTTGGGATGGCATCCACTTTCTAGCATTGCGAAGTCTTGCCAAAAATAATCTCTCTTGCTAGTTTTTTTAGGATTAGATGAGGAAGTGAAAACAGATGTCTAAGTACATGGATTGAGAGTTACAGTAAAACTAAAATTAGATGGAGTTTGTCTCCAGAACAGTGCCTTTTCAACTAGAAGCAGTCACATAGCCAGGGTTCTGCTTTTTTTCCTCATATGCTAAGAAGCAGTTTGGTGCAACAAAGGTGTCATCATTGCTTTCATTGTACTGAACAGTTATGCTTTCCAGAAAACAGTCCCTCCATCCCACCCTAATATGATTAACATGTGTACTGCCTGAACCTATCAATCATAGCAGGTGCAATGAGAGCAATGGTGACACCCTGGTTGCAACAGAAAACTTATTAGAATAACAGGTAAAAAGCCAAAGCAGCATTTTTGCTATGTTGTTTTCACCACTCCATATAAAACCATGAGGGAAAAAAAAGCAACATTTTTGCAACTAAAAATAACATACTGCATTTTACAAAACCGCACACCAGTGCATTTTCCACAAGGTTTCTTTCTGCATGTGTGGATGAGATGAAATTAAATCTCATTCACTTTGCTGTAACTGTAAAAAGCAATTTTGACACTTGCATTTACACAGTGGCTAAAAATGCTGCATTTCTGCAATGTGTGGTCTTAGCATAAGGCTACATGCACACGAACATGTGCCCTGTCAGTGTGCTAGCCATGGTTTTTCACAGCTAGCAGACTGACCCATTATATTGTAATACCCTATACACACACTCCTTGTATTATCACGAGCTTATGCATGGTGGTGTGATCCCGGGGTCCTATATCTATATAGCCTAAAGATATTGAACAGGTTCTTAGAATAGGTCATCTGTGTCGGATCAGTGGGGGTAAGACCTCTGGCACCATCACCCATTGGCTGTTCACATCAGCTGTCAGCACAGGAACATACACAGAGAATGGGAACTGCCAGTGTGAGCAGCCAATGAATGGGACCTGATCTGCAGTAAACTATGCCTGACCACTACACAGAGGACTCAGCTGTCCATTTCCAACTCCATTAATTGTGTAGGTTCTGGGAGCTGCTGTGAACAGTTGATTGGTGGGTGTGCTGGGTTTCAGAGATCTACCAATCTGATATTGATGCCCTATCTTAAGGATAGGGCATCAATATCTTTAGCCTGGAAAACCCCATTAAAGAGGGCCTTTTGCAGCATGCCAGAGGCTGCTGCTTTAATTTGTTTGTTTGAGTGCCTCTGGGTTTTGTCCCGTTCTATGTTAAATGTGTTGTTGCAGCTTTTCCCTGTTTCTCCCCTGCAGTGTTCAAACCTAGCCTTGGTTTAGCCCTGGCCTATCACAGGCTACTGGGTGGGGTTGTGGGAGACTCCGGCTCCACAGTGACCCTTGGCCTAAGTTCAGTCTTCAGTCTAATGCATGCAGTTGACGAGGGAAGGTGTGCAGAGCCTTCCTGCCTCCGCCTCTGAACTAAGGCCAACAGTCAGCCATCACAGCCTCCAGGAGGATTATAATCGGCCTCAGAGACAGCCAGGAGTACCTATTCGGATGTCCATTATTGTGGAACTTTCCAGTGCCGTTCCAGGAGGAACAGAGGGAACCCTGACAGGAGGATCATGTCGGGCCTAGTCTTCAGGTAACCAGAACCCTGTCAGGCCTCATAGAACCAAGGCTGGGAATTGGACACTGTACTACTACCCCTATTTGGAAGCTGCAGTTATCTTATATTCCTTTTGCCAAATAAAAGGCTGTCTGGTTTACCTGCACCGCTGACTCTTGAGTCATGCCTGCATCACCATCAGGGCCCTTCTGACCAACACCACACCGGTTCAGAGAGGAGAGGTCCCCTCTTCAACTGGAAGCGCCCCGGGGGAAAGAACTACTACCACCACCATCCGGTAGTGCTGCAGGACCCCCCTTTGTCCGGCCTAGGAGTGGGACTGAAGTGGTTGGTGAGTGTGCTGGGCCTGCTAGGGGGCACAACATCCGCCACTACTACTCCCATCCTCCGGTCTCCTCCATCTGGGTTGCGGCACTTTCATGTTCTCTGACACCGGCAGTATTATATACAACTAGAATGATGACAGTCCTCTGGGTTAGCTTTGAGTTAGACAGTGACGTCCTGTGTCTTTCGCTTAGGCTGCTGATTAGCCCTCAGCGGTCACTTGGGATGGGAATTCCACCGGAAGAGAACATCCAAGCAGCAGGATCGGAGCATCGGGGACTGGCAAGTTTTTTTTTTTTTTTTTAAATTTAGCTCCCCTGCCCTAATTTTTAAATAAAATTTTATCGTAGGCAACCCCTTTAAAGTGATTGTTCTAGCCAATCAGTGGCCTCAGAGGTGATGCTAGCATATATGTCAAGAGACTGCTGAGGTCAGTGATAGTCACAGTCACATGCATGAACTACATGCCTCTGTTTTAGGAAAATATAGCAATACCAGTAGGAACAGTTAGAATCATGACAATGAATCAGTGTGGGATTTAATAGGCAAATATTTGATTTAGATTTTTTTTTTCCTTACAAAATTTCCTGCATTCCAGTTACATTTCTTAAACTCTAATTTTTCCCACACTTAATAGAGAGCAACCTATCCTCGAAACGCGCTGTGTGTACTTTTAGTTTTTGTCAATAAAAACAATTTACTTTGGACCTTTTTGAAGAGCGCGGATTCTTTCCTCCTTTGTCTCCTCCACTTAAGTGGAATGAGATATAACAACCTCCTTGTATTCCTATTAGCCACAAATTCAGAGAGAATACAGCCTCCTAACATGCACTGCAAAACTTATCTGGGTCTGCTAGGACCGAGCAGCTTTTGCAGCTAGGTGTAATGGTCTGGGTTTGGTTCAGAGTCTTTTAGTGCGACTTACTTGGGGTAATTGCTAAGCTGAGCAAGTGTAGAAGCTGATGGAAATCCAGAAGCAGAGGAAGATGCAATAGCAGGTAGTTTCCAGGAGGTGGCAGAGGTCCAATATAATTTAGTCATACGGTCCAAGTCGTCAACAGGAGAATAGTGCAGTACAAGCCAGAGTAATCAGCAAGCCAGGTTGGTATCAGGAGATCACACAGTAGCAAAATCGAAGACCAAGGAGAGGAGTTCGTAGTCAGCAAGCCGGGTTGGTATCAGGAGGTCATGCAGTAGCAAAATCGAAGATCAAGGAGAGGAGGTCGTAGTCAGGAAGCCAGGGGTCAATGCACGTCAGTATTAGCAGCAGAGCAGGAGAGGCTAGCTAGATTACAGGCTAAGAGCACAATAGTCTTGCAAAGCAGGAAGTGCAAGGCTGGATTTAAATAGGAAGTTCAATCAAGGAACAGGGTGGAGCAAACCAGAGAGGCGGGAACTGAAGCTAGAGACACTGGGAACTAGGCTTTAGATCAGCACAGGAGCTGTCCAGGAGGCCGAATAGCTCAGTTGGAAGAGCTACAGCCTGGGACACTGAAGTCCCTAGATTCAAGCTTCCTGATCTGTAAAAGTATACATATACAGCACACAGTATGGCAGGTATGGTAATACACCATGCTTGCTTTCAATGATGTAACATTTTTTCTTTGCAGAGTTAAAAGCTATTCAACCTATACAGTCTATGCATAGTAGGCAAAAGGGTTGTCCAGACAAAACTGGACAACCCCTTTAAATCAGCTGAGGGCAGTAAAACAAAATGAAAAAAAAATGCATACTCCCCTATCCCCGATGCTCTGGTGTCCTCCCGGTTCTTCTGCTCCGGTAGCTTCTCCCGGGTCTTTTCCTGAGTTCCGCTGATTGGCCTCAGCAGTCACGTGACCACTGAGGCCAATCAGCGATCTCAGGAAGAGACCCCTGATGTCACAGGTTAGTGACATCACATGCCCTTCGCTGATTGGCCTCAGCGGAACTCCGGAAAGAGACCCGTTGAGCACAAGGAACAACGCGCTGGGAGCACACCATAGCATCGGGGACAGGTGAGTATGCATTTTTTATCTTTTTTTTTTATTTATTTTTTTTCACTGCCAACGGCTGATTTAAAAGTTAAAAGGGTTGTCCATTTTTGCCTGGACACCCCTTTAAATAGGAGTGGAGGGGCATAAGAAAATGCAATAAATACTCACCCCTAAATGTTATCTCACCTGGTTCTGATGCTGCTTGGGTCCCCACTGCTGACCAGTTCCACAAGAAGTGGCTGGAGATACCTGTTCAGTTAAAGTGGTTGGTCACTTTCAGACCAGTTTTGAGATACCAATGTTATTTTTTTTTTTGTCAAATAAAAAGTTGGACAATTTTCCAATATACTTTCTGTATCAATTCCTCAGCCTTTTTTTTAAATCAGACCATGTTCATGTTATGAAAACACAGGTGCACAGCTCGTTACCAGGCAGAAGTCTGATTACTGTGCTGTGACTATTACGAGCTGTGCACCAGTGTGTCCATCACATGACCATGGACTGATTTTTTTTTTTTTATCTATTGAGAGCAAGCAGAATAAATGAAAGCAAGCAAAGATCTAGAAAACCATGAGAAATTGATACAGAAAGTACATTGGAAAATTGTACCACTTTTTATTAGACAAAAAATAACATTGGTCTCTCAATTTTGGTCTGAAAGTGGACAACCCCTTTAAAATCCTCCAGTCAAAGGCTCCCCATATGCAGCTTTTAGCGCAGGATAGAGATGAGCGAATCAAAGCTGCAGAAGTGGAATTCGATCGGGAGAGATAGATATAGATATATATAGATAGATAGATAGAGACAGACACATTTTGCCACCCACCCCATCTCTGCAGACAGGAAATAGCTGTTTATTTGCTGTGAATTAATTTGGATCGAATAGAATCGTATCGGAAAATTCGGCGAAGTTGCCGTATCGAATTTTTAAAAAAACTTTGCTCATCTCTAGCTCTGGATCACCAAGAAGAATATATTTGAAGCAATGCAAATGCACAAGATTTCAATAAGGAAAAATAAAGTCCATATTGTGGGGAATTTTATTCCAGACAAAGTGCATGGACAACAACTTTAAAAAAAGACATAAAATAAATGCACTTACTGTTTTCTGATCATCTTCAAAGCATTCTCGTGCCTCCTCATAGTTACACACCTCCTCGTAACATTCCCGCTCCAAATTACCCGGAGTAAACATCTCAAAATCCCAACTGTTGTACTGCAGCTTGCGGGTAATGAAGGAATTAGCATCTTCATCATCTAAGAACACTTAAAAAAAAAAAAAAAAAAAAAAAAAATTCAAGGCACTTTAAATCCAATTTTATATATTAAGAGGGGGTTTCCTTAGAATAGGTCATTGATTTCAGATCACTAATGAACTTGATGTCAAATAGCCTGTGAAGCAGAATGTCTGGTGTCAGATCCTTGCAGATCTACGAATGATTACTATATTTCCAGAAAATCCTATTCATCAACCCTCCCTCACCCAATTTAAAAATATTAATAATTAATGCAAATTACAATTAAAAATTTAGAAGGAATCTGTCATCGGAACCCAGCATATCAACCCCGGCCCACAAATTGATTCAGGTACCCTAACCGCGCATTTTCCCCTTGTGAATAGGTACCTCTATCTGCCTTTTTGTCAACATGCAAATCATTGGAGCAACAAGATTATTGCAGTTGCTCCAAAGAGGTTGTGACAACACCCTTGCAGCTCCAAAGACCTTTGCATATTGACCAAAACAGAGCCATCGATTCACAAGATGAAATCGCCATTTGAGGAGCACACATGATTTGTTTTTATACATGCTAGTCTATCCAAGCCTTAACATCTAGGTGCAGCCCTGCTATTTATTGGTATATACAGTGGGTACGGAAAGTATTCAGACCACTTTAAATTTTTCACTCTTTGTTTCATTGCAGCCAGGGCCGGCGTTAGGGGGGGGGGGGGGCAAACTGGGCAATTGCCCAGGGCCCCGTCCCCAAAGGGGCCCCCGGGATCCGGAGCCTGATGACTCCAGATCCCGGAGTCAGGCCTGGCCATATAAATAACATAAAGGGACCCAGCGCCACAGGGCCCCTTTCCGAGGTGAGTAAAAATAACAAACATTTTTACTCACCTGTCCTTGCCGTCCGACGTCATCTTCTGGCGTTCCGGATATCACCGCTGAGGCCTGGCTACAGCGGTCACGTGGGGCGTGCTGACAGCTTGCTTCACGTAATCGCTGAGGCCCAATCACAGGCCTCAGCGGTGACGTCCACAACGTGTGACGTCAGCCACAGAGAAGAGGAAGCGGTCGCCGGCGGGGATAGCAGAGCAGCGAGAGGAGGCCCAGCAGAGGTAAGACAAGGTAAGTATAACTGTTTGTTATTTTCACTTACCTCCCCCGGGCCTTCGATTATTATACTCTGGGGTCTGGAGAGACCCCAGAGTATAATATAATAATAGCACTGACGAAGTCTGTAGGGCCACTGTAGAGCATTATACTGGGGGGCCCCTCTGGATAGCATATTATACTGTGTAGGGCCACTGTGGAGCATTAAACTGGGGGGCCCCCTCTGGATAACATATATATTGTTTTGGGCCACTGTGGAGCATTATACTGGGGAGGGGGCCCTCCAGAGAGCATGTTATATTCTGTGGAGCATTATAATGTGGGGGGGGGGCTCTGGAGAGCATGTTATATTCTGTGGGGTTACTTTTGAGCATTATGCTCTCCAGAGGGGCCCCCCAGTATAATGCTCCAAAGTGGCCCCATAAAATATAAAATGCTCTCCAGAGGACCCCCTCCCCAGTATAATGCTCCACAGCGGCTCCACACAGTATAATATGCTATCCAGAGGGGCCCCCCCAGTATAATGCTCCACAGTGGCCCAAAACAGTATAATATGCTCTTCAGAGCCCCCCCCCCCAGTAGAATGCTCCACGGTGGCCCCACACAGTATAATATGCTATCCAGAGGGGCCCCCCAGTATAATGCTCCAAAGTGGCCCATAGAATAAAATGCCCCCCCGGGGGCCCCCTCCCCGTTTGCTCCACAGTGGCTACACACAGTATAATATGCTATCCAGAGGGGCCCCCCCAGTATAATGCTCCACAGTGGCCACACAATAACAGTATAATATGCTCTTCACAGGGCCCCAGTTTTGCTCTTCAGCCCCCACCAGTATAATGCTCCACGGTGTGACCCCACACAGTATAATATGCTCTACAGAGGGGGCCCTCCAGTATATTATACTGTGCGGGGCCACCGTGGAGCATTATACTGGGGGGCCTCTGGAGAGCATATTATACTGTTTTGGGCCACCATGGAGCATTATACTGGGGGGGAGACTCTGGAGAGCATATTATACTGTTTTGGGCCACTGTGGAGCATTATACTGGGGTAACCTCTCTGGGCAGTATATTATACTGTGTGGAGGCCATTCTGGAGTATGTTATACTTAGTGGGGTCACTGTGGAGCATTATTCTGGGGGGTCCATCAGCAGAGCATATTATATTGTGTGGCGCCACTGTGGGGCATTTTTCGGGGGGGAACTAAGGAGCATTATAGTAGGGGGCCCTCTGGGAAGCATATTATACTGTGTGGGGCCTACTGTGGAACATTACACTGGGGGGACACTCTGGGGAGCATAATATATTGCGTGGGGCCACTGTGGAGCAAAATACTGGGGGGGCACTGTGGAGCATTATACTAGCGGGGGCCCTCTGGGGAGCATATTATACTATGGGCCACTCTGGAGCTTTATATTGGGGGGAAGGGGCAGTGTGGGGAGCCTGTTATACTGTGTGGAGCCACTGTGGAGTGTATTATATTGTGTGGGGCTTTTCGGGATTATATTATACTCTGTGGGGCCATTGTAGAGCATTATACTGGGGGGGGACTATGGGCAGCATATTATACCGTGGGGGACCACTGTGGAGCATTATACTGGGGGAACCCCTCTGGGGAGTATATTATACTGTGTGAAGGCCATTGTGGAGCATGTTATACTGTGTTAGGCCACTGTGGAGCATTATACTGGGGGGCACTGTGGGGTGCATATTATACTGTATGGCGCATATTATATTGTGGGAGGCTGCTGGGGAGCATATTGTACTATCTGTATGGGCCACTGTGGAGTATTATACTGTGTGGAGCCTTATATACCATGTGGGGCCACTATGGGAGGCTCAGGGGAGCATTTTATACTGTGTGGGGCCACTGTGGAGCATTATATACCATGTGGGAAAACTGTGGAGGGGTCAGGGGAGCACTTTATACTGTGGAGCATTAGATACCATGTGGAGCATTATACTGTGGGGGAGGGGCTCAAAATTCCTGCTGGCAGCCCTGTGTGCTATGTCTGCATCACAGCTTCCTCGCTATAATCTTTCACCTACGTGTAGTGCCCCATGGCCATGTCATTCCCCATACAGTACTGTGCATGAACTGGCCATGGAGATATTAGGGCCTTCACAGTACTATAGGGGCTGACTATACGGGGAACATACACATGGACAAAATTGTTGGCACCCCTCGTTTAATGAAAGAAAAACCCACAATGGTCACAGAAATAACTTGAATCTGACAAAAGTAATAATATAGAAAAATACTATGACAAGCCACAAAGCTTCTAGGAGAAATTTTTGGCAAGGCACATCAGCTCTATGTTCACAGATGGAAAAATGAAGCATATCTTGAAAAGAACACTGTCCCTACTGTGAGACATGGAGGAGGCTCTGTTTTGTTCTGGGACTGCTTTGCTGCATCTGGCACAGGGTGTCTTGAATCTGTGCAGGTTACAATGAAATCTCAGGACTATCAAGGGATTCTAGAGAGAAATGTGCTGTCCAGTGTCAGAAAGCTTGGTCTCAGTCGCAGGTCATGGGTCTTGCAACAGGATAATGACCCAAAACACACAGCTAAAAACACCCAAGAATGGCTAAGAGGAAAACATTGGACTATTCTGAAGTGGTCTTCTATGAGCCTTGACCTAAATCCTATTGAGCAGCTTTGGAAGGAGCTGAAACATGCCGTCTGGAAAAGGCACCCTTCAATACCGAGACAACTGGAGCAGTTTGCTCATGAGGAGTGAACAAAATACCTGTTGAGAGGTGCAGAAGTCTCCTTTACAGTTACAGGAATCGTTTGATTGCAGTGATTGCCTCAAAAGGTTGGGCAACAAAATATTAAAGTTAAGGGAACCATCATTTCTGTCCAGGCCTGTTTAATGAGTTTTCTTTTTTTAAAAATTCTGTTGAAGCATGGTTGAAAAGCAATGTCTGACTTTCATTTGTTCATTTTCATAGAATTTTTATATATTATTACTTTTGTCAGATTCAAGTTATTTCTGTGACCATTGTGGGTTTTTCTTTCATTAAACGAGGGAGGGGGAACAACAATTTTGTCCACGTGTGTATGTAAGACTTCAGTGAAGGAGCCTTGGTGTAGGCTATTAGCAGGAAGCTGTTGGGTGGGGCCCCAGAACAAGTTCCTCTGGTGGGCCTAAGGCCCTTCAGTCCGACACTGTATAACGGAGAACTATTATATATAAGGGGGCTCTTATTTATAAGGGAGGAACCATTATATATAAGGGTGGGTTACTATATATAATTGGGAAACTTAAATATGAGGGGGCTATTATAAGGGGGAACTATTATTTAGAAGATGGGCTATTATTTATAAGGGGAGAACTATTATATATAAGGCATCCATTACAAGGGGGGAGCTATTATTTATAAGAGGGGAACTGTTTATAAGGGGGGTATAATTGTTAAGTGGGCTTATTTATAAAGGGGGCTATTAGTGATAATGGGGACTGTTATTTATAAGGGCAACTATTATTTATGAGGGGGCTATTATTAATAAGGGAGCAGTATTATTTTTACGGGGTGACTGTTACTGATAAGGGGGAATATTACTGATAAAGGGCACTATTATTTATAAGGGAGCTATTACTGATAAAGGTGTAATACTATTTATAAGCAGGGACTATTATTTATAAGGAGGCGCTATAATAACTGATGACTGTGTGCAAAAATCTATTAGGCGGTACAAAGGTGCTCATTTGAATTGTGTGTGGTAAAATGGGGCTTGTTATTACTTTTTTGTTGGCAGAAAGGAGGCGTTATTATAGGGGTTGCCAATGGAAGATGATGTTGTTTGCCTATCAGCATTTGGGGCCCTGCTTTTAATTTTGCCCAGGGCCCCACTTTGTCTAAAACCAGCCCTAATTGCAGCCATTTGCTGAAAGCAAAAAAGTTTATTTTATTTCTCATTAATGTACACTCAGCTCCCCATCTTGACAGGAAAAACACAGAAATGTAGATATTTTTTCAAATTTATTAAAAAAGAAAAACTGAAATATCACATGGTCATAAGTATTCAGACCCTTTGCTCAGTATTGAGTAGAAGCACCCTTTTGAGCTAGTACAGCCACGAGTCTTCTGGGAATGATGCAACAAGTTTTTCACATCTGGATTTGGGGATCCTCTGCCATTCTTCCTTGCAGATCCTCTCCAGTTCCGTCAGGTTGGATGGTGAACGTTGGTGGACAGCTCTTGCTGGGCCAGTCAAGAATGGTCACAGAGTTGTTCCGAAGCCACTTTTGTTATTTTAGCTGTGTCCTTAGGGTCATTGTCTTGTTGGAAGGTGAACCTTCGGACTGAGGTCTGAGGTCCAGAGCACTCTGGAAGAGGTTTTCTTCCAGGATATCTCTGTACTTGGCCGCATTCATCTTTCCTTCAATTGCAACCAGTCGTCCTTTCCCTGCAGCTGAAAAACACCCCCATAGCATGATGCTGCCACCACCATGTTTCACTGTTGGGATTTTATTGGGCAGGTGATGAGCAGTGCCTGGTTTTCTCCACACATACCACTTAAAATTAAAGCCAAAAAGTTCAATTTTCATCTCATCAGACCTGAGAATCTTATTTCTCATAGTCTGGGAGTCCTTCATGTGTTTTTTGGCAAACTCTATGTGGGCTTTCGTATGTCTTGCACTGAGGAGAGGCTTCCTTCGGGCCACTCTGCCATAAAGCCCCGATTGGTGGAGGGCTGCAGTGATAGTTGACTTTGTGGAACTTTCTCCCATCTCCCTACTGCATCTCATCTCTGAAGCTCAGCCACAGTGATCTTTGGGTTCTTCTTTACCCCTCTTACCAAGGCTCTTCTCTCACGATTGCTCAGTTTGGCTGGACGGCCAGGTCTAGGAAGAGTTCTGGTCGTCTCAAACTTCTTCCATTTAAGGATTATGGAGGCCACTGTGCTTTTAGGAACCTTGAGTGCTTCAGAAATTCTTTTGTAACCTTGGCCAGATCTGTGCCTTGCCACAATTCTCTCTGAGCTCCTTGGGTAGTTCCTTTGATCTCATGATTCTCATTTACTCTGACATGCACTGTGAGCTGTGAGGTCTTATATAGACAGGTGTGTGCCTTTCCTAATCAAGTCCAATCAGTTTAATTAAACACAGCTGGACTCCAATGAAGAAGTAGAACCATCTCAAGGAGGATCAGAAGGAAATGGTTAGCATGTGAATTAAATATGAGTGTCACAGCAAAGGGTCTGAATACTTATGACCATGTGATATTTCAGTTTTTCTTTTTTAATAAATTTGCAAAAATATCTACATTTCTGTTTTTTTCTGTCAAGATGGGGTGCTGAGTGTACATTAATGAGATAAAATGAACTTTTTTGCTTTTAGCAAATGGCTGCAATGAAACAAAAAGTGAAAAATGTAAAGGGGTCTGAATACTTTCCATACCCACTGTATAAATTAGTATGTAGATTATTCGGGAGTATTACTGCTGGGAGTTTGCCCAAAGCATGTAGTCACCAGACGAACCTCTAAGGTAGGGTTCATACTACCGTTGGAAATCCGTTATGAAGGTGTCCGTTAAAAAAAACCAAAAAAAAAAAACCACCACACACACACACAACGGACACCTACAATAACGGACACAAACGGACAGTAAATGATACCTATGTGTCCATTTTTTTTTATGGATCCGTTAAACTCAGTCCGTTAAAAATACATAAAAAACGGACAGTAGACCATCCGTTTGTGTCCGTTAATTTCTAGTCCGTTTTTTTGCTTAATTGGTTGCCATAAGCACAGAATGACAACAGAGAGAATATAAAAGCAGGAAGAGGAGCTGACAATTCAGTCTGGAGCTAACTTTGGAGAGGAGAGTATCGTTCCTGTGTTCCAGTTCTTCTTGTGGTGCTGCTGTCATTTTTTGAAAATGATTCCTCCATCTCTTTTATTTGATCTAGAGGTGATCCAGCTGAGGGCGAAGTGGAGAAGGCAGAGGTGGCGGCAAAGGTGGCGCTTCTGGGTCCATCCCATTAAATGCACCCGCATGACAAGGGGAGTGTATTCAAGCCTGTATGGAGAACTGTGACAACATCCAGAGAAATTCCCACAATTATCTGCGTATGTCCATTCCCAGCTTTGATGAACTTCTTTGGCGGCTGTCAACCAGACTCCAGAGCCAGGACACCCACTTGAGGAGAAGCGTTACACCAGAGGAGCGCTTGATAGTGACCCTTCGGTGAGTATCAACTCTGTATTTCAAATGTGTGTGTGTATCTATCTATCTATCTATCTATCTATCTATCTATCTATCTATCTATCTCTATATACATACACACAATTTTTTTTTTTCTCCAAGGTATCTGGCAACAGGCAAGAGCTTCTCCTCCATGCACTTCCAGTTCTGCCTTGGCAAGTCGACCATCTCCTACATCGTCCGGGATACTTGCCAGGCCCTGTGGGATTTGCTGCATGAAAAATTTCTCCCACATCCATCTACCGAACAATGGAGGGACATTGCAGAAAAGTTCTGGGAGGTGACATGGTTTTCCAAACTGTGTAGGAGCAGTCGACGGAAAGCACATCCGTATCCAGAAACCTGCAAGGAGCGGCTCCCTGTTCTTCAACTACAAGAAGTACTTTTCCATTGTGCTGATGTCCATTGCTGATGCCCAGTATTGATTTTTGGCTATGGACATTGGGGCATACGGCCGCACCAACGACTCCAGAATCTTCAAGGACTCTGACATGACAAAAAGTCTATTCTGGAAATTTCGGATTGCCAGCACCAAAGCCATTTACAGGAATTGATTGACTCCTATGCTGTTTGTGGTTGTTGGTGACAAGGCCTTCCAGGTGTGTGGAAACCTTCTGAAACCGTACTCCAGCTGTGGACTCAACTTCCAGAAAAGAATCTACAACTATAGACTATCAAGAGCCCGGAGACTTGTGGAGTGCGCGTTTGGGATCCTCACTTCGAAATGGCGAATTTTTACCACTGCTATCCAGGTGAAGCCAGAATCTGTAGAGGATGTTGTGAAAGCTTGCGTGGTCCTCCATAACTTCCTGCTGACAAGGGAACCGTTGCCAGTTGACACCCAGGAACTGGAGTCTGGGTTATATGGTCTCCACTCATCTGGCCCACGATCTACAGTAGCTGTCAGCCGCATGAGGGACAATTTTACAGCATTTTTTCTTTCCAATGCAGGTTGGGTGGACTGATAGGATGGCAGAGTGTAAGTTTTTTCCTTGGAATTTTTTTTTTTTTAAACTTTTTTTGGACAGTCAAATGTGCTGAAAAGTCTTGATGGTTAAAGTCCTGAGCACTGAAAATGAGAGACTTTATTACTCAGCATGCAGACTGCTCCATTTTCAATGCTTTCAACTGCCAGAGACTTTTTTTATTCCTCAGTTGTCTTTTAGACATGCTTTCTTAAGGGTAGTGTCATGGGGGGTGGCCCTCAGTGGACAAAGTGTAAACATACACTTTTTCCACCGAGGGTCCCTCCCCTGACACCGCTTTTAAAGAAAGCGTGTTTGTTCATCCTTTTGGCTCTGTTTGTAATTTTGTGGATAAAAAAAAAAACAAACAAAAAAAAAAAAAAACACGTTTTAATAAAAAAAAAAAACTTTATTAAAATATTTTATTGTATATAAATTTATCTTCAAAAATCACTGTCATGAAAAACAAATCAGTTAAACATAGTGAAACAGTTCAGGCAGATTTTCAGAGTGAGTGGTGGAGGTACAGTGCACAGGAGTGCAAAACTTTTTTTTTTTTTTTTTTTTTGGTGTTTGAACACCTTTTTTTATATTTTTTTGGTGATGAATTTTTTTTTTCCCCCTTGTACTTTGAGCATGCGCAGAAAAAAAAAAACGGACATAAAATAACGGACAGCAACTGATGGCTATGAGTTACTGTCCGTTATAAGTCCATTACCCATAGACTTCAACGTTAAAAAAAATAACGGACATTTGCTGTTCGTCAAGAATCCGTTATTTCAAACGGACAAAAAAGTCCTGCATGTAGGATTTTTTTGTCCGAAAAAAAAAACAAAACGAACTTCTGACGGATTGGGTGTAAACGGACACAAACGAACACTAACGGACACAATATAAAAACCCATTGAAATGAATGGAAATTTGAACGGATTTCTGACGTTTCAGCTAGTGTCCGTTGCCAAAATCTTGTAATGAACAATAGCAACGGACACTATTGACGGTCACCAACGGTAGTGTGAACGCCCCTAATATAAAACTTGTACAGAATTACAAAAATATTGGTCCTTTGTTCCATAAACAGCACTATTTGTCCATGGGTTGCAGCTTGTATTTCAGCTCAGCTCGATTGAAGAGAATAGGATTGAACTGCAACATTAGATACAATCTAAATGCACCGACACTAGCATTCGGGTCTCAGTCATTCGGGTCCTCGTGGAGACCTGAAAGACGGAGACCCTGTCCGCTTAAAAAGCGGTTACCTGCAGAAACACGCAGACTTCATAGATTATAATGGTTTCTGCTGGTTTCAGTATAAAACCTCCTTCTTGCAGGACTTTTCTCTACAAATTTAATATCTAAAACCGCCTAACCACCTATACGCTGTTTCAGGGCCATTATTGGCATAGTGAACATTTTCACCTGTGGTCACCACACACTGAGATCTGACAATCTTAAACAAAAACAGGCATTTTGGCAGGTGCGGCCACACCAAATAGCTCATTTGCATACGGATTAAAAGTTGATTTTGTCAATGGCAAAGATTGCACTTTGACACAAAAAATGTATGTTCGCTATGTCACAAACTGCTCCTACAACAGAATAGTTTAGTTTTAGGTCGGTTGCAGACGACAGTGTGCTTGCAGCTGGCCGTGATCTAGGTGGTGGTAGACTCCCTTTAAAAGATTCTGGATAATGATCAGATTTAACCTGTGCTCACCTTTTTTGTCTGACTTCAACATAGACAGCATCCGGGATTCAGTAGCAACTACAAATGCCTGGATTAGAAGGAGGCATCTTGCCCACTGCATGGTGCCAACCTGTTTGATAAAATATCACAAATTTCAAAGTATGTCTCCACAATAAAGCAAAATTCTTAGCCAGAAACTTTAATTTTAGAAAAGATTTGGCCCATGTATTTTATCATACAAAAACAACTTCCAGCCAAATGCAAATCTGAAGGTTTTTTTTGTTTTGTTTTTGTTTTTTTAAAGGGTTTTAAAGTTTTTAAATTCACTAGTTGCTGGAAGTGAATGGAAAGTTTGCATCCAGCGGCTCACAACCCATATGCTCATTTCAAATGGAGTTCAGGGCTTTTAGCTATAACAACTGAGTTCTGTCTGGGAAACACTGTGTGTGCAGGCCATATTTCCTGGACTGAATTTGGCTGAATGGAATTTAATGCATCATAGCTTGTTATGAAGCAGTGAGCTCCCAAACAGCTGAATTTCTAGAGCACTGAACTGACAGCTTTATGTCGGTTCAGTACTGTAGTGATCCAGCCATTCGGGAGCACACTGCATAACCGTAACTCACTATGATGTTCTAAACATACAACAGAGTTCAGTCCAGGAAAAAGTACATTTAAGAGACTTTCTTACAGGCTTCGTTTTAACAACGTTCACTGTGCAGCCAAAATGACATGTCACCTGTATTCTAGGTTTTGGTACGATTCCTGGGATACTAAATTTATATAATTTTATTTACATTTTAACCCCTTAACAAAAATCCATAACTTTGAAAAAAAAAAAGTTCTCAAACTCTCCATATTTTGACACCCATAACTTTTTTTTTATATTTCCCTGTACAGGGATGTATAAGGCACCTTTTTTTTTTTTTTTTGCAGGTCCAGATGTACTTTTTAGTTATACCATTTTGGGAAATGTCTATTGCATTGATCACTTTTTTTTACATTTTTATCAGAGAAACAGCAAAAAAACAAAACCAAAAAACAAAACCACAAGCACTTTTGATTTTTTTTCCCCACTATGACATTAACCATATGGGTAAAATACTTTTATAAGTTTGTAGAACGGGCTCTCTCGCCCACAGGGATACCTAATGTGTACGTGTTTTACATTATTTTTTTTAACTTTATATATTGTAGGGATCAGCACGCACGGTGGGGACGGCAATGACCAAGTTCACACACAGCAGGTTACTTAAAACTGTGATAGTGCTTTATTGAGGCAATTCCAGCACAAAACAAAAGTGTCCAAACAGAATAAACGTCTAGGCCTGTCCGGCGCTAGCTAATATCAGCGTACCTCACTGTCCTCATGCAGTTAAACATAAAGAAGTGAGCACAGAGGTCCAGTGTAAACGCTCACCTCCAGGAGTGTTTGGTCTCTCTCCTCTGCAGTATATCAGAACTCCATTTACTGTTAGGCTTCCTTCCTCAATCAATAACACACAAGAAACCTCACCTGGGAGCACCTGGGATTAGGGGAGGCAAATCCCAAAGTGGACTGGAGAGTACCCACTACCAATCCTGCCCTCCAGTCCAGAAAAAAACAGCCCATATAATATAATGAAAAAACGCTAGCAGACTATGGTCTGCTAAAGCAACCTAAATCCTGGATTTCCTTTATCTCACCTGGCTGAGGAAACCAGGCGAGATATACACCCCGTCTAGTACTTTACCGTACACTTTACCACAATGTATTCTAGGAAAAAGGGGGTGATTTGAACTTTTGTTTATTTATTTATTTTTATTACTATTTCTTTTCATTCCTGGGAGCTATGGCGGCTGTTCTGCAGTAGATGCCATCTTTAAAGACCTGCCACCCGCCGTAATACTACAGCAGATATCAGGAAGGGGTTAGTGTACTTAAACAAAAAAAAAGTAAAAAATAAAAGAGCATACTGTATATTGCAAATAGATGGAAAACTGACATTTCACATATTATCTCCATTTCCGCCCATGCGAACAGAAAATTGACCAGTTTGTCAATGGGGCATGAACCAGTCTCATGCGATAAACCATGGGGCTTTACCACACAATCTAGTTGGGTTGTTTCTTGGACTTTTATTATTTACTTCAAGAGTATATTCAGTGGGGCATGAACCTGTCTCATGAGACATTCTGAAAGTATCCATAATGAGTGAAAGGAGCAGCTCAGGTTCACACCCGATGACACTGGGTGATGGAGATCACCCAGTTGTCAATCTCTTTGCATATTAGTCACATAAACAATCCAAGTTGACTGTAAAGGAATGGAGCAATAAAAAGACAAAGACTCTGCAGTTAAGAGAAAGGTAAGAAGCAAGGTATGGTTGGAGTTTAACTTCATTTGGGACTTGAACTCAGTGTTAGGCCTGGTTCACATCTGCATTCGGGTTTCTGTTCAGGAAGTCCGCTTGGGGAGCAACCAAACGGAAACCTATATGCATAAAAAGCGGTTTATCTGGGAAACCCGCGGACTCCATAGATTATAATGGGGTCCGTGTGGTTTCCGCACGAAACATGCAGAGAGGAAAGTGCTGCTTGCAACACTTTTCTCTCCGCTTGCTTTGTGTGGAAACCGAGCGGAAACCACATGGACCCCATTATAGTCTATGGGGTCCGCGGGTTTCCCGGGTAAACCGCTTTGTATGCGTATAGGTTTCCGTTCAGGGGGTCCCCAAGTGGACTCCCCGAACGGAAACCCAAACGCAGATGTGAACCAGGCCTTTAAGAGGAACTGTCACACCCCTAAAATAAAGTGTTTCTATACACATATACACTGACAGAAAGAAGGAAGTGATGGAACTACTGAGTGATGGAAATACTAGTACAGTAGAAGTGTTCAGAATGTTTTATGTACCTAAAAGTGAAACGTTTCAAATTACAATCATGCACACTCAGAAGAGGACCACGGGAGACCGTAAGGGCCAAGAGGTGATACTACAGCAAACATACAGTAGGGATAAAGTATTTAGTCAGCCACCAATTGTGCAAGTTCTCACACTTAAAAAGATGACAGAGGCCGGTAATTGACATCATAGGTAGACCTCAACTATGAGAGACAAAATGAGAAAACAAATTCAGAAAATCACATTGTCTGATTTTTAAAGACTTTATTTGCAAATTATGGTGGAAAATAAGTATTTGGTCACCTACAAACAAGCAAGATTTCTGGCTCTCACAGACCTGTAACTTCTTCTTTAAGAGGCTCCTCTGTCCTTCACTCATTACCTGTAGTGATGGCTCCTGTTTGACATTGTTATCAGTATAAAAGACACCTGTCCACAACCTCAAACAGTCACACTCCAAACTCCACTATGGTGAAGACCAAAGAGCTGTGGGAGGACACCAGAAACAAAATTGTAGACCTGCACCAGGCTGGGAAGACTGAATCTGCAATAGGCAAGCAGCTTGGTGTGGAGAAATCAACTGTGGGAGCAATAATTAGAAAATGGAAGACATACAAGACCACTGATAATCTCCCTCGACCAGGGGCTCCACGCAAGATCTCACCCCGTGGAGTCAAAATGATCACAAGAACGGTGAGCAAAAGTCCCAAAACCACACGGGGGGAACTAGTGAATGACTTGTAGAAAGCAGGGACTAACGTAACAAAGGCTACCGTCAGTAACACACTACGCCGCCAGGGACTCAGATCCTGCAGTGCCAGACATGTCCCCCTGCTTAAGCCAGTACATATCCGGGCCCGTCTGAAGTTTGCTAGAGAGCATTTGGATGTTCCAGAAGAGTATTGAGAGAATGTCATATGGTCAGATGTAACTGTTTGGTAGAAACACAACTCATCGTGTTTGGAGGAGAGTGAATGCGGAGTTGCATCCAAAGAACACCATACCTACTGTGAAGCATGGGGGTGGCAACATCATGCTTTGGGGCTGTTTCTCTGCAAAGGGACTAGGATGACTGATACATGTACATGAAAGAATGAATGGGGCTATGTATCGTGGGATTTTGAGCGCAAACCTCCTTTCATCAGCAAGTGCATTGAAGATGAAATGTGGCTGGGTCTTTCAGCATGACAATGATCCCAAGCACACCGCCAGGACAACGAAGGAGTGGCGTCGTAAGCTTTTCAAGGTCCTGGAGTGGCCTAGCCAGTCTCCAGATCTCAAGCCCATAGAAAACCTTTGGAGAGAGTTGAAAGTCCGTGTTGCCCAGCGACAGCTCCAAAACATCACTGCTCTAGAGATCATCATCTGCATGGAGGAATGGACCAACGTACCAGCAACAGTGTGTGCCAACCTTGTGAAGACTTACAGAAAACGTTTGACCTCTGTCATTGCCAACAAAGGATATATAACAAGGTATTGAGATGAGCTTTTGTTATTGACCAAATACTTATTTTCCACTATAATTTGCAAATAAATTCTTTAAAAATCAGACAATGTGATTTTCTAGATATGTTTTCTCATTTTGTCTCTCATAGTTGAGGTCTACCTATGATGTCAATTACAGGTCTCTCTCATCTTTTTAAGTGGGAGAACTTGACAATTGGTGGCTGACTAAATACTTTTTTCCCCACTGTATAAAGTAGTCACAGCCCATCCAAAACGGATACTGTAGAGGTAGACAATGCAGGTTGCACCCTCTACTGGTGCTGTGTACAAGGAAATGGAAAAACTACTTGAATTCTGAAAACTAACTAATGGCACAAGACCTTCTGTCATAGACAGTTAGGACTGGGGTGGTGTCAAGCAGTTTTTAAAAGGGTCCTAAATAACATCAATCTCCCAACTTGATTTTCCAGGTTCCTTGAACATGAATCCATAAAAGCATAACCTTGTACAACTTTCTCCTGGTTATACAGTCATGGCCAAAAGTTTTGAGAATGGCACAAATATTATATTTTCACATGATCTGCTGCCCTCTGGCTTTTATGTGTGTTTGTCAGATGTTTTTATCACATACAGAAATATAATTGCATTCATATTATGAGTAACAGAGGCTTATATTGACAGAATGAGTTAATGCAGCAAGTCAATATTTGCAGTGTTGACCCTTCTTCTTCAGGACCTCTGCAATTCTCCCTGGCATGCTCTCAATCAACTTCTGGACCAAATCCTGACTGATAGCAGTCCATTCTTGCAGAATCAATGCTTTAATTTTGTCTGAATTTGTTGGTTTTTGTTTGTCCACCCGTCTCTTGATGATTGACCACAAGTTCTCAATGGGATTAAGATCTGGGGAGTTTCCAGGCCATGGACCCAAAATCTCTATGTTTTGTTCCCTGAGCCATTTAGTTATCACCTTTGCTTTATGGCAAGGTGCTCCATCATGCTGGAAAAGGCATTGTTGAGCGCCAAACTGCTCTTGGACGGTTGGGAGAAGTTGCACTTGGAGGACATTCTGGTACCATTCTTTATTCATGGCTGTGTTTTTAGGCAAGACTGTGAGAGAGCAACCCCACACATGAATGGTTTCAGGATGCTTTACAGTTGGCATGAGACAAGACTGGTGGTAGCGCTCACCTCTTCTTCTCCGAATAAGCTGTTTTTCAGATGTTCCAAACAATTGAAAAGGGGATTCATCAGAGAAAATGACTTTACCCCAGTCCTCAGCAGTCCACTCCCTGTACCTTTTGCAGAATATCAGTCTGTCCCTGATGTTTTTTCTGGAGAGAAGTGGCTTCTTTGCTGCCCTCCTTGAGACCAGGCCTTGCTCCAAGAGTCTCCGCCTCACAGTGCGTGCAGATGCACTCACACCTGCCTGCTGCCATTCCTCAGCAAGCTCTGCACTGCTGGTAGCCCGATCCCGCAGCTGAAACACTTTTAAGAGACGGTCCTGCCGCTTGCTGGTTTTTCTTGGGCGCCCTGGAGCCTTTTTGGCACCAATGGAACCTCTCTCCTTGAAGTTCTTGATGATGCGATAGATTGTTGACTGAGGTGCAATCTTTCTAGCTGCAATACTCTTCCCAGTTAGGCCATTTTTGTGCAGTGCAATGATGACTGCACATGATTCTTTAGAGATAACCATGGTTAACAGAAGAGAAACAATGATGGCAAGCACCAGCCTCCTTTTAAAGTGTCCAGTGGTGTCATTCTTACTTAATCATGACAGATTGATCTCCAGCCCTGTCCTCATCAACACCCACACCTGTGTTAATGGAGCAATCACTGAAATGATGTTAGGTGGTCCTTTTAAGGCAGGGCTGCAATGATGTTGAAATGTGTTTTGGGGGATAAAGTTCATTTTCTAGGCAAATATTGACTTTGCAAGTAATTGCTGTTAAGCTGATCACTCTTTATAACATTCTGGAGTATATGCAAATTGCCATTAGAAAAACTGAAGCAGTAGACTTTGTAAAAATTAATATTTGTATCATTCTCAAAACTTTTGGCCATGAATGTACAGTTCTAAACAGATTCCCAAACAATTTCCCGGTCAATGTGCGGTCTACATGTCACTGGCAGGTTGACAGGAACACTCCTTTTACAATATTTGTATTAGTCATAGAAGGATTGTCCCATTAACCCTTTGTGAGTGAAACTCCGTTTTGTGCATGGAGAAACAATTTATTAAACACAAGCGTATCTCAGTTCTATTTTCCTTCTTATTTAAATCACCTTTTCACTAAAGAAAAAAAAAAAGATATACAGTATACAAGTGAGAGATGCTTTTTTTTTTTAAGAAAGCAATAATATTATTACATTCAAGTACTGTAGTAAGAAATAGGTCACAGACTGAAGAAAGTGCATGATCAGACTAAAAGTTTGTAGTTACCATGGAAACAGATGGGCCTGCATAAGAACTGTACAAACAAAACTATATACAATTTTTAATCAAGGTGCTTCATCTTTTGACGCTATATCTTGAGCCATAAAGAAAGATGGTCATGGTCTTTACTTACTGAGAATATGTGAGACACAGCTACTGTAGAGAGAATGTGAGAATAATCTACTTATAGCAAATGGCAGAGTCAGCAGTAAGGCAGAAGGAGTTACAAACACTGAATAAGAATACAATGTCATAATAGTTCCCATCAGAGAAGAAATGTTCATGACAAAGTGAGGCTTTGTCCTACGCAGCAGAACGGCCCACACACCTTATCTATACCAGCTTGGTCTTTATTGGGGAGATGAAGTTTCAACTACCAGTGAAAATCTAATTTAAAGGGTTGTCCAGTTTCAGAAAATAAATGTTATTGTCTGTATGCTGAAAAGCAATACAATTTTCTAATATATATTCTGTATCAACTCCTCATGACTTTCTAGGCTTCGCTTGCTGCCATTCATTGTTTAATTTCAGTGACTAAAAATCAGTCCATTTTCATGTAATGTAATGAGCAGTACAGCTGTGTGTCCAAGACAGATGTCTGATGACTGTGCTGTGACAGTAACGAGCTGTGCACCGGAGTGTCCATCACATGACCATGGACTGATTTTTATCCACTGGGAGTAAACAATGAATTACAGTAAGCAGAGATCTGGAAAGTCATGAGTTGATACACAACATATATTGGAAAACTGTATTAATTTTTAGCATACAGACAAACAGTTATTTGCTGAAACTGTACAATCCCTTTAAACATTGTAGACAAGTGACGCCAAAGTATGTTTTTTAGACTTGTTTCTTAGGTCTTGGAAGTGGCTGCATTAAGCATCCATAATACTATTACTGTATATAAAGAAGCATAAAAAGGTTTTCTTGCAATTAGATGCTGCATTACATATATATTTATGCATACACACATTTTTTTTTCCCCAAGTGCTCAGACTACCTGTACAATACATGTCTTTGCCTTATTCAAAAAAAATGTATGTAATATAGAAATCATCAGAAAAGAAACTATTGTGTAAAACAAGTTTTATATTAAACACACAGTACAGTCATGGCCAAAAGTTTTGAGAATGATACAAATATTAATTTTTACAAAGTCTACTGCTTCAGTTTTTCTAATGGCAATTTGCATATACTCCAGAATGTTATAAAGAGTGATCAGCTTAACAGCAATTACTTGCAAAGTCAATATTTGCCTAGAAAATGAACTTTATCCCCCAAAACACATTTCAACATCATTGCAGCCCTGCCTTAAAAGGACCACCTAACATCGTTTCAGTGATTGCTCCATTAACACAGGTGTGGGTGTTGATGAGGACAGGGCTGGAGATCAATCTGTCATGATTAAGTAAGAAAGACACCACTGGACACTTTAAAAGGAGGCTGGTGCTTGCCATCATTGTTTCTCTTCTGTTAACCATGGTTATCTCTAAAGAAACACGTGCAGTCATCATTGCACTGCACAAAAATGGCCTAACTGGGAAGAGTATTGCAGCTAGAAAGATTGCACCTCAGTCAACAATCTATCGCATCATCAAGAACTTCAAGGAGAGAGGTTCCATTGGTGCCAAAAAGGCTCCAGGGCGCCCAAGAAAGACCAGCAAGCGGCAGGACCATCTCTTAAAAGTGTTTCAGCTGCGGGATCAGGCTACCAGCAGTGCAGAGCTTGCTGAGGAATGGCAGCAGGCAGGTGTGAGTGCATCTGCACGCACTGTGAGGCGGAGACTCTTGGAGCAAGGCCTGGTCTCAAGGAGGGCAGCAAAGAAGCCACTTCTCTCCAGAAAAAACATCAGGGACAGACTGATATTCTGCAAAAGGTACAGGAAGTGGACTGCTGAGGACTGGGGTAAAGTCATTTTCTCTGATGAATCCCCTTTTCGATTGTTTGGAACATCTGGAAAACAGCTTATTCGGAGAAGAAGAGGTGAGCGCTACCACCAGTCTTGTCTCATGCCAACTGTAAAGCATCCTGAAACCATTCATGTGTGGGGTTGCTTCTCAGCCAAGGGAATCGGCTCTCTCACAGTCTTGCCTAAAAACACAGCCATGAATAAAGAATGGTACCAGAATGTCCTCCAAGAGCAACTTCTCCCAACCGTCCAAGAGCAGTTTGGCGCTCAACAATGCCTTTTCCAGCATGATGGAGCACCTTGCCATAAAGCAAAGGTGATAACTAAATGGCTGAGGGAACAAAACATAGAGATTTTGGGTCCATGGCCTGGAAACTCCCCAGATCTTAATCCCATTGAGAACTTGTGGTCAATCATCAAGAGACGGGTGGACAAACAAAAACCAACAAATTCAGACAATATTAAAGCATTGATTCTGCAAGAATGGACTGCTATCAGTCAGGATTTGGTCCAGAAGTTGATTGAGAGCATGCCAGGGAGAATTGCAGAGGTCCTGAAGAAGAAGGGTCAACACTGCAAATATTGACTTGCTGCATTAACTCATTCTAACTGTCAATATAAGCTTCTGTTACTCATAATATGAATGCAATTATATTTCTGTATGTGATAAAAATATCTGACAAACACACATAAAAACCAGAGGGCAGCAGATCATGTGAAAATATAATATTTGTGTCATTCTCAAAACTTTTGGCCATGACTGTATGTTGTTTTTCCCTAACTTTCCATGCAATTATCTATGTTTAAATAATAATTCTGAGATTTTGAAGTTTTCACACTGACCACTGAGACAGAATACACTGACTCTTCCTGTTCTGTAGGCATCACTTTTTAGCAGTCATCTAATTAATAATTATTCTCTGACAGTTCATTTTCTCTACCCCGCTTTCTTGCAGAGAGCACAGAGCAGTCAAGAACACTTTCCTATAGAAGTCAGTAACCAGACTACAGGTTGCTATGGTCCATATGGCTACTGTAAAGTAAGATGGCCACCCCCATAATCACTTACAAAAGATAGAAATTAAATGCACTGCTCAAAAAAATAAAGGGAACACTTAAAAACACAATGTAACTCCAAGTCAATTACACTTCTGTGAAATCAACCCATCCAGTTATGAAGCAACACTGATTGTGAATCAATTTCTCCTGCTGTTGTGCAAATGGAACAGACAACAGGTAGAAATGATGGGCAATTAGCAAGACCAGTCCTATAAAGGAATTGTTCTGTAGGTGGTGACCGCAGACCATTTCTCTGCTCCCATCCTTCTTGGCTCTTGTTTTGGTCACTTTTGCATTTTGTTATTGCTCTAAACCCTAGAGGTAGCATGACCCCCCTTAGGTAGTGCAGCTCATCCAGTATGGCACATCAATGCGAGCTGTGGCAAGAAGGGTAGCTGTGTCTGTCAGTACAGTATCCAGAGCATGGAGCAGATACCAGGAGACAGGCTTACAGCCCAACACCATGCAGGATGGTTGGCATTTGCCAGAGAACACCAAGATTGTCAGATTCAACATTGGCACCCTCTTCTCTTCATGGATTTGAGCAGGTTCACAATGAGCATGTGACAGATGTGACAGAGTCTGGAGACTCTGTGGAGAACGTTCTGCTTCCTGCAACATCCTCCAGCATGACCGGTTTGGCAGTGGGTCAGTAATGGTGTGGGGAGACATTTCTTTGGAGGCCCGCACAACCCTCCATGGGCTAGCCAGAGGTACCCTGACTGCCATTAGGTACCGAGATGAGATCCCCAGACCTATTGTGAGACCATAGGCAGGTGCAGTGGGCCCTGGGTTCCTTCTGATGCATGACAGTGATGCTATGGACTGGCCTGCCCGCTCCCCAGATCTGAATCCAATGGATCAGATCTGGGACATCATGTCTCGTTCAATCCACCAATGCCACATTGTACCACAGACTGTCCAGGAGTTGACTGATGCTTTAATCCAGGTCTGGGAGGAGATCCCTCAGGTGAACATCCGTGCCTCATCAGGAGCATGCCCAGGCGTTGTAGGGAGATCATACAAGCACGTGGAGGCTGAGCCTAATTTAACAAAGGGGGTTTTACCGTAAAGCAAGTTATTCCCTATCCACAGGATAGGGGATAACTTGCAGATCAAGAGCTCCCACTGATATGAATAGAATGGTGTGCGTGCTGCCCAACCACCACTCCATTCAGAATGGGGGATGAAAGTCCCTCGTTCTCCTGATTTGTGGGGGTCTGACCATTTGGACCACAGATCTGCAAATTCTCCCCTATCCTATTCATAAGAAAACCACTTTAAGGCTAAGGCCCCACATTGCTGCAGTTTTTTGAGCCAATATCAGGAGTGGCTACAAAAGGAATGGAAAATATATAGAAAGTACTTCTCCCTTCTGTTAATTCCACTCTTGACTTTGGCTAAAAAAACTGCAACAAAAAACACTGTTTCGGCAAGGTGGGGACTTAGCCTAAATGTTTCAAGTGATCTGAGTGTACATATAGACTAAAAACGAAGTCATTGAGACAACAAACTGGATTGACATGAAATGGAATATTAAGAAATGGAAAATACCATTGGATTTCACTTTGTCACTTTCAGTTTACTACTAGAGCCTTGCTCCACCAATTAATTCAGGGTTAAACATAAAAGTATCAGGATGCTTGCTTTTAAAAAAATACCTAATCTACAGCCATTAGTGGGAACTTGACTGTATCTCTCAGTTTCTATGTCAGGAACTGAACTCGCTGGGTCTTGAACCTTTGACTTCCTTGACTTGGCCATGTTCTGCAGCCTTGACCATTATGCCATTGTAGAAGCTTGTTTGTTCTTTGCTTTGCTGTGCCTGGTCCTTTCTATTGAAGTGATTAGCTTATGGACCTCACCTGCTCTGTGGCCAATCACAGGGTAGCTATCCCTATATAAACCCACAGCTTACTCCATCCTGTGCCTGATTATTCTGGCTGTCTGCTTCCTGTTTGCCCTGATCCTCACCACTACTCTATTGCTCCTGTGTACCAAACTCTGCATACGTCTGACTACGGTTGATCTACTGCTCCAGTGTATTGAACTCTGCAAACGTCTGACCACGGTTACTTCTACTCCTGAGGTACTATTTCTGCATCTCCTACTATTTAAGTACTGTACTGTGTGCCTCACCAATTGGACTCCAGATCTGATAACTAGCATCGTTACATAATAATCAGGCCCAATATGGAGGCCGGAGGGGCGGAGTCTGCCTTGTCACAGCATGCATTCCAGATCTTGGAATTACATAACCTTGTGTACAACCTTCAAGGACAATTAAATACAGTGAAAAGTCACTGAATTAGAAGGACGAGTACATGAATTGCGTGCAAATTCTGCTGTTGTCAGTGCCACTTCTCAAATTTACCGGATTCCACTACCTGAAAAATTTGGTGGAAAAAGACATTTGTACCAAGGATTTCTTAATCATTGCTGGGCATCACCCTATTTAGAACAGGATCATGCCATTTTGGATGATTTTAAGGACTTTCTTGCAGCAATGAACCTAGTATTTGATGACCCCAACCGTTGTGCTACTGCTGAGAGGTCTTTGCATGATCTTCGCCAGGGAAGACGCTCTGTTGCAGAATATGCTGCAGAGTTTCGGCGCTGGGCTTCTGATCTTTCCTTGAACACCTCTGCACTAAAATGGTGGTTCTATGGAGGATTTTCTGAATCAGTTAAAGATGAACTTGTTAAAATAGAACTTCCAGATGACTTGGAGGAGAATCTACGGTTATGCGTCCGTATTTACCAAAGACTCTTGGAAAGGAAGCAAGAAAGACGGGGTTATTACGATCCAGGGACCTTCTCCCATTTACCAGAGGGTCATTTTCTTCCAAAGATGCAGATACCTTCTCAAACAAGTTCTGCCCCAGAACCTATGCAAGTGGATACCATCCGGGGACCAATTTCGACTGCTGAAAAACTATGTCTTTATTGTGGGCAACCTGGACATTATATTCTTGACTGCCCTAATAAACCTCAACGAGCAGTTGCTGCAACTGAAATTAGATCAAATTCGGAGTCTTGTCCCCACTGTGCTTCGCTTAGTCTGGTGACACAGCCTCTGTTTTCCACCACACCATGTCCTGATGATATGATTTCTAACCGACCACATTTCACCTTACCAGTTCGGCTTTCTTATGGTTCTTAAAAGTTGTCCGTTACAACAATATTGGATTCTGTGCAGCTGGAAATTTTATGGACATTAAGTTTGCATTTGATAATCATATTGAGCACAGTCCAAGATCTTCACCAGTTGAATTAGTGACTGTTGATGGATCACCTTTAAATTCTGGTCCTGTAACTCATGAAACTACCAAACTGGAAGTATTGATTGATCCTGGTCATCAGGAGAGGATTTGTTTCCAGTTAATTTCTTCACCAAAATTTCCAGTGTTTTTGAGCATACCATGGCTCAGCATTCATAATTCTTCAGTAGACTGGAAGTCAGGAAATGTAAATTTCACTTCTGAATATTGTCGTCAACAAAATTGTCAACTGAAGCAGTCAATTCCTTCCCAGGTGGGAGCTACTGAAAGACCTATTGCTAATTCTGTAGAATTAACTGAACCGTATGAGGAATTTAAAGATGTTTGTAACAAAAGGAATGCTGACCAGCTACCTCCTCATCGCACTTATGATTGTCCTATTGAACTTTTACCAGGTTCATCCATACCTTATGGACGCATCTATCCACTTGCAGAGATTGAACTGAAGGTCCTGGATGAATAACTCAAGGAAAATCTGGCCAAAGGATTTATACGGCATTCCACTTCTCCAGCAGGAGCACCTATATTCTTTGTACCAAAGAAAGATGGCACATTACATCCTTGTATTGAAAAATCGTTACCCTCTTCCGCTTATTCTAGAGTTACTCGACAGATTACGGTCAGCAAAGATCTTTACCAAGTTGGATCTACGAGGGGCATACAATCTTGTCCATATACGACCTGGGGACAAGTTGAAGACAGCATTTTGAACACGCTACTGGCATTTTGAATCCCTTGTCATACCATTTGGACTTTGCAATGCCCCAGCGACATTTCAACATTTTATCAATGATGTTTTCTGAGATCTGCTGGATCAATTTGTGGTGGCATATTTGGATGACATATTAATATACTCTGAAAATCTTGAAGAACATAGTAAGCAGGTTACCATGGTTGAGCCATTTAAGAGAAAACCAACTATATACAGTTCCTTGCGAAAGTATTCGGCCCCCTTGAACTTTTCAACCTTTTGCCACATTTCAGGCTTCAAACATAAGGATATAAAATTTAAATTTTTTGGTGAAGAATCAACAAAAAGTGGGACACAATTGTGAAGTGCAACGAAATTTATTGGTTATTTTAAACTTTTGTAAAAAATAAAAAAAACTGAAAAGTGGGGCGTGCAATATTATTCGGCCCCTATACTTTCAGTGCAGCAAACTCACTCCAGAAGTTCAGTGAGGATCTCTGAATGATCCAGTGTTGTCCTAAATGACTGATGATGATAAATATAATCCACCTGTGTGTAATCAAGTCTTCGTATAAATGCACCTGCTCTGTGATAGTCTCAGGGTTCTGTTTAAAGCGCAGAGAGCATCATGAAGACCAAGGAACACACCAGGCAGGTCCGTGATATTGTTGTGGAGAAGTATAAAGCCGAATTTGGATACAAAAAGATTTCCCAAACTTTAAACAGCCCAAGGAACACTGTGCAAGCGATCATATTGAAATGGAAGGAGTATCAGACCACTGCAAATCTACCAAGACCCGGCCGTCCCTCTAAACTTTCATCTCAAACAAGGAGAAGACTGAACAGAGATGCAGCCAAGAGGCCCATGATTAATCTGGATGAACTACAGAGATCTACAGCTGAGGTGGGAGAGTCTGTCCATAGGACAACAATCAGTCGTACACTGCACAAATCCTTTATGGAAGGGTGGCAAGAAGAAAGCCATTTCTCAAAGATATCCATAAAAAGTCTCGTTTAAAGTTTGCCAAAAGCCACCTGGGAGACACATCAAACATATGGAAGAAGGTGCTCTGGTCAGATGAAACCAAAATTGAACTTTTTGGCCACAATGCAAAACTATATGTTTGGTGTAAAAGCAACACAGCTCATCACCCTGAACACACCATTCCCACTGTCAAACATGGTGGTGGCAGCATCATGGTTTGGGCCTGCTTTTCTTCAGCAGGGACAGGGAAGATGGTTAAAATTGATGGGAAGATGGATGGAGACAAATACAGGACCATTCTGGAAGAAAACCTGTTGGAGTCTGCAAAAGACCTGAGACTGGGACGGAGATTTATCTTCCAACAAGACAATGATCCCAAACATAAAGCAAAATCTACAATGGAATGGTTCACAAATAAACATATCCAGGTGTTAGAATGGCCAAGTCAAAGTCCAGACCTGAATCCAATCGAGAATCTGTGGAAAGAGCTGAAAACTGCTGTTCACAAACGCTCTCCATCCAACCTCACTGAGCTCCAGCTGTTTTCCAAGGAAGAATGGGCAAGAATTTCAGTCTCTCCATGTGCAAAACTGATAGAGACATACCCCAAGCGACTTGCAGCTGTAATCGCAGCAAAAGGTGGCGCTACAAAGTATTAACTTAAGGGGGCCGAATAATATTGCACGCCCCACTTTTCAGTTTTTTATTTTTTACAAAAGTTTAAAATATCCAATAAATTTCGTTCCACTTCACAATTGTGTCCCACTTTTTGTTGATTCTTCACCAAAAAATTAAAAATTTTATATCCTTATGTTTGAAGCTTGAAATGTGGCAAAAGGTTGAAAAGTTCAAGGGAGCCGAATACTTTCGCAAGGCACTGTATTAAACTGGAAAAATGTTAAAATTTGAAAAAGACAGAGATTCAGTTTTTGGGGTACATCATTTCTACAGAAGGATTGTGCATGGAGCCCAGTAAGAGCCAAGCTATTTTAGACTGGCCTTCTCCCAAGAATGTCAAGGAGGTCCAAAGATTTGTTGAATTTCTACCACAAATTCATTAGGAATTTCTCAAAAGTTATTAGTCCAATAACACCATTAACTCAGAAAGGAATTCCTTTTACACAGGTTTACTCTGGAACTCCCCCGAACGCAGATGTGAACCGGCCCTAACCATGACAGCATCTATAATCCCTCTAATAGGTTGTACAGAACACTATATGACATTTCAGGTGCAACATTTGAAGGTTTAAACCCTGGTGTGTGTGTGTGTGTGTGTATATATATACACATATACATACATACAGTATATATATATATATATATATATATATACCAAAAGTTTGGGCACCCCTATTAATCTTAATCATTTTTAGTTCTAAATATTTGGGTGTTTGCAACAGCCATTTCAATTTGATATATCTAATAACTGATGGACACAGTAATATTTCAGGTTGAATAAGGTTTATTGTACTAACAGAAATGTGCAATATGCATTAAACCAAAATTTGACCGGTGCAAAATTTGGGTACCCTTATCATTTTATTGATTTGAATACTCCTAACTACTTTTTACTGACTTACTGAAGTACAAAATTGGTTTTGTAACCTCACTGAGCTTTGAACTTCATAGCCAGGTGTATCCAATCATGAGAAAAGGTATTTAAGGTGGCCAATTGCAAGTTGTTCTCCTATTTGAATCTCCTCTGAAGAGTGGCATCATGGGCTCCTCAAAACAACTCTCAAATGATCTGAAAACAAGTTGTTCAACATAGTTGTTCAGGGGAAGGATACAAAAGTTGTCTCAGAGATTTAACCTGTCAGTTTCCACTGTGAGGAACATGTGGAATGGAGACCACAGGGACAGTTCTTGTTGCTCAGAAGTGGCAGGCCAAGAAAAATATCAGAAAGGCAGAGAGAAGAATGGTGAGAACAGTCAAGGACAATCCACAGCCACCTCCAAAGAGTGTAGCATCATCTTGCTGCAGATGGTGTCACTGTGCATCGGTCAACAATACAGCACACTTTGCACAAGGAGAAGCTGTATGGGAGAGTGATGCGAAAGAGCCGTTTCTGAAAGCACGCCACAAACAGGTCGCCTGAGGTATGCAAAGCACATTTGGACAAGCCAGCTTCATTTTGGAAGAAGGTCCTGTGGACTAATGAAACAAAGATTGAGTTGTTTGGTCATACAAAAAGGCGTTATGCATGGCGTAAAAAAAACAGCATTCCAAGAAAAACACTTGCTACCCACTGTAAAATTTGGTGGAGGTTCCATCATGCTTTGGGGCTGTGTGGCCAATGCCGGCACCGGGAATCTTGTTAAAGTTGAGGGTCGCATGGATTCAACTCAGTATCAGCAGATTCTTGAGAATAATGTACAAGAATCAGTGACGAATTTGAAGTTACGCCGGGGATGGATATTTCAGCAAAACAATGATCCAAAACACAGCTCCAAATCTACTCAGGCATTCATGCAGAGGAACAATTACAATGTTCTGGAATGGCCATCCCAGTCCCCAGCCTGAATATCATTGAACATCTGTGGGATAATTTGAAGCGGGCTGTCCATGCTCGGCGACCATCAAACTTAACTGAACTGGAATTGTTTTGTAAAGAGGAATGGTCAAAAATACCTTCATCCAGGATCCAGGAACTGATTAAAAGCTACAGGAAGCGACTAGAGGCTGTTATTTTTGCAAAAGGAGGATCTACTAAATATTAATGTCACTTTTCTGTTGAGGTGCCCATGCTTTTGCACTGGTCAAATTTTGGTTTAATGCATATTGCACATTTTCTGTTAGTACAATAAACCTCATTTCAATCCTGAAATATTACTGTGTCCATCAGTTATTTAGATATCATATTGATATGGTGGTTGCCCCCAATATTGGACTAAAATGGTTAAGGTTAATAGGGGTGCCCCAACTTTTTCATATGACTGTATATATATATATATATATATACACACACACACACATATATATATACACACACACACACAATGAGAGGGATTGATTGTATCATTTTTTGTGTTTATATTGTTTTTTATATATCCATTAGTATAGAGACATATTTTAATATTTTAGGGGTCCAATTAACCCTATAATATTTATATGAAGAATTATATGCCTCTTATGCATTTTATATACCGTATATATATTTATGTTATATATATGATTTTATGAGACCACCTATATCTATCTATCTATCTATCTATCTATCTATCTATCTATCTATCTATCTATCTATATCACCCATAAGTTTAATTGGACACTAATTTCAAACTAAACAAATCTCCTAGTTCATCCAGGTTGCAGTAAAATATACTGATCAGTAGTAACTACAACAAGACAAGATAGTAGAGACTTTGTCCCCTAACATAAGAGTCTGAATGGCGCTTCCAACTAAGCGGTCTTTCATTTTTAAAACATAGACACCACTTTATAGTTTTAACACCATACTGTATGCTCGCATGCACACGGTGACATCAAAAGTAGGTATTGTATTTATTTGGTTGTCTGTTTGTCTAATTCTGGAAGGTCACTATGTTTCCCCCAGATTCCTCATTTATGTATGGTAAGTGAGGTTACAACACGGATATCTGTAACAAAACCTCAGCTGTGAGAAGGCCTTTCTGTTAACCACTTCTTATCCTACTAGGGAGGGGCCTTCAATCACAGGTGGGAGCTGGGCCTCATTAAAGGCCTATAAAAGGTTGTCAAGATCTCAGTCCTGGACAGTTCATGGGGAAGAGAGGAGGAACCAGGTTCTGTCCAAAACTTGTGAAAACTGGTGAGACTGTGGTGTTAACTGCTGCCACTGTGTTTTGCCCTGTATATTAACCGTGTGGCTGAAGCAAGCCACACGTACAGATAGGAGATTACCTGTTTAGTTAGTAGCTCAGACGAGCAGGAGTTTTTGTTACCGTTTTTGCCTTTAGTTAAGGCTTGTTTATTTTCTGCCAGTTTTTTTCATAAATAAATGTACAGGGTAAAAACCTGTTTGAACCTCACTTTTTGTGTCTGTCTCTGCCTGTCTGGGTCCACTGCTGCTGCCACTGAGCCTATCCTTCCACAAATATATATATTTTCACAGTTGTGCTAAAAAGTTTACATACTCCAGCAGATTTTTTGGCCTTTTTTCAAAGAATATCAATGATCACACAAAAACTTTTTTCTCCACTCATGGTTAGTGGTTGGTTGCAGCCATTTATTGTCAAACTTCTGTTTTCTCTCTTTTTAAATCATTATGACAACCAAAAACATCAAAATGACCCTGTTCCAAAGTTCACATACCCTGGTGATTTTAGCCTGATAACATGCCCAGAAACCAAACCATGGTCAGGTAGACCAACCAAAATTTCGGCCACAGCTGCCCGGGAAATTGTTCAGGATGCAAAGAAAAAGCCACACATAACATCGGCTGAAATACAGGACTCTCTGAAAACTATCGGTGTGGTTGTTTCAAGATGCACAATAAAAGAGGCACTTGAAGAAAAATGGGCTGCATGGTCAAGTTGCCTGAAGAAAGCCATTACTGCGCAACTGCTACAAAGGATCTCAACTTCAATACACCAAACAGCACAGAGACAAGCCTCAAAACTTCTGAAACAAGGTAATTTGGAGTGAGGAGACAAAAATTTAACTTTTTGGCCACAACCATAAACGTTACATTTGGAGAGGTGTCAACAAGGCCATTGATGAAAGGAACACCATTCCTACTGTACAGCACGGAGGTAGATCACTGATGTGTGAGCTTCAAAGGCACAGGAAACTTGGTCAAAGTTGAAGGAAAGATGAATGCAGCACGTTATCAGCAAATACTGGAGGCAAATTTGCACTCAGCCAGGAAGCTGCGCATGGGACGTACTTAGACATTCCAACATAACAACAATCCAAAACACAAGGTCAAGTCGACCTGTCATTAGCTACAGCAGAAGAAAGTGAAGGTTCTGGAGTGGCCATCTCAGTCTCCTGACCTCAATATCATTGAGCCACTCTGGGGAGATCTCAAGCACGCAGTACATACAAGACAGCCCAGGAATTTACAGGAACTGGAGGCTTTTTACCAAGAAGAATGGGCAGTTTTACCATCTGAGAAAATAAAGAGCCTCCTCCACAACTACCACAAAAGACTTCAAGCTGTCATTTATGTTAGAGGGGGCAATACACGGTATTAAGAACTGGGGTATAAGAACTTTTGAACAGGGTCATTTTGATGGTTTTGGTTGTCATTATGATTTAAAAAGAAAACACACAGAAGTTTGACAATAAATGGTTTTAACCAACCACTAACCATGAGTGGAGAAAAAAATTGTGTGTTATCATTCATATTCTCTGAAAAAAGGCCAAAAAAAACAAAATCTGCCGGGGTATGTAAACTTTTTAGCACAACTGTATGTGTGTGTGTGTATATATATATATATATATATACACACATATATATATATATATATATATATATATATATATATATATATATATATATATATATATACATACACACACACACACATACATACACACACACACACACACACACACACACACGTATAGACCAAAAGTTTGGACACACCTTCTCATTCCAAGAGTTTTCTGTATTTTCATGACTATAAAAATTGTAGATTCACACTGAATGCATCAAAACTATGAATTAACACATGTGGAATTATATACTTAACAAAAAAGTGTGAAACAACTGAAAATATGTCTTATATTCTAGGTTCTTCAAAGTAGCCACCTTTTGCTTAGCTTACTGCTTTGCACACTCTTGGCATTCTCTTGATGAGCTTCAAGAGGTAGTCACCTGAAATGGTTTTCACTTCACAGGTGTGCCCTGTCAGGTTTAATAAGTGGGATTTCTTGCCTTATAAATGGGGTTGGGACCATCAGTTGTGTTGTTCAGAAGTCAGGTGGATACACAGCTGATAGTCCTACTGAATGGAGTGTTAGAATTTGTATTATGGCAAGAAAAAAGCAGCTAAGTAAAGAAAAACGAGTGGCCATCATTACTTTAAGAAATGAAGGTCAGTCAGTCCGAAAAATTGGGAAAACTTTGAAAGTGTCCCCAAGTGCAGTGGCGAAAACCATCAAGCGCTACAAAGAAACTGGCTCACATGAGGACCGCCCCAGGAAAGGAAGACCAAGAGTCACTCAGATATCCATTTTTCTGAGTGAGTGCTCACTCACTCATAATTCATTGCATAGTCTGATTAAACTTGAGATAACTGTATTTTTATTGATAGGGATACTGCCTGACCACTCTTGACAAGAAGCTCATGTCTATGCTCTGCATAGCACTAATTTATCCACTACTATTTAGCACCACTCCTGACTGTGTTTTCAACCAGTGATATCTCCTGGAAATAATATAGGTGTAACTCCTCTTTCATACAATACCAGAACCAGGTTTCTATATTTTATAATTCCCAAGATATGACTGTTTGCATTGACCCTCCCTACCCTTATTTTCCCTGCATTACACACAAGCCTGTGGACCGTGCACAGTGATAAGCAGGGTACAGCCCTTAATAGAGAAGAAAGGGAAATAATAAAGAAATGCATTTCACAGAAAAAAAAAAATCCAAAGTTGTTTGAAAGTTTAGTTATACTTTAATGCTGAGACCCCACGTATCGTAAACCCTACATAACAAAAACTGCAGCGTTTTACAGTAGCTGCAAAGTGGATGGGATTCTGGTCAATCCCACCCACACATTGCAGAAAAAAATATTCACAGCGGACATGCTGCAATTTCAAAACAACTCTTCGTATATTAGAAGTTTCTTCCCTTTAGCCTAATTTTACTTAGTCATGGAAAATTCTCAAAACAATACAAAGATTTCACCTGTGTTATTTTTTGGTTTTGTTGATGGTGTGTGTGTACATATTATATAAAGATGTAGTAGAGTTAACCCAAACTTCTACAGTGTGATATCTCATCATAGAAGAAATAAAAAACCAATGGGGGATGAGTTAATATACACACTCATATATACAAGTACCACAACTAACCATGTCTCCTATGACAAGAAATCACGCTACTATAATTTATCTCCCTAAAAGTTCTGGTTAAGGCTGGGTTCACTTCAGTGCTTAAAATCCCGCTTAAAAAATGCGGAGAGAAAAGTCCTGCAAGCAGTGCTTTCCCCTCCGCATTTATTCGTACGTTAACTGGGCAGAAAGCGGCAGACCACATTATAGTCTATGGGGTCTGCGGGTAGCTGCTTTTTTAAGCGGATTAGGTTTCCATTCAGGGAAGGGGGTCCCCAAACGGATGCCCTGAATGGAAACCTGAATGCAGGTGTGAACCTAGCATAACTCTGCTACATACGTGTGTATACACACACACATATTTTATATATACATACATACTTACATACAGACTGTGACAATTTGGGGAATTAATCTCTAATGGCGGCAGGCTCCTGGTCTGGACAGCAGTGGTTCGTGGTACTGGGCGCCGGAAAGATAGCGTTCAGACGGTCCAAGTGTAAAATAAAAGTGGCTTTATTCAGCTTAACTGCAACATAGCAAAACAACAAAAAACCTAGGCCACAGTTAGGGCCCTACTCCCCCCCCCCCCCCCCCCCCCCCCCCCCCCCTCCCCCCCCCCCCCCCCCCCCCCCCCCCCCCCCCCCCCCCCCCCCGGACACCCCCCCTCTCTCTGTCCTTAGCTGGTCCACCATCTCCTGCTTCCTGCAGGATACTCCAGCCCTTCTGGAGTTACGCGCCACACCCAAAGGTGTGGCTGAAGGCCTTTTCAGGGCTGGCCTGGGTCGCTCCCTAGCGCCCTCTAGGTTCACATCCTCACAATACATACGTCTGTATTTATGTGTATATAAATATTGACACACACACACACACACACACACACACACACACGAGGCATATACAAGAAACATGTAAAGCTATTCTATAAATGAAGCCATCAGACAGGACTGATAAAAGTAATTACTACGCTAAGTTTTCTTACACACACAATAATCCACAGTACATAATATACAACATAACAGCATTCATTAAATATACAGAGCTTTCACTTAGCCAGTTTCACCATTGTACAAGCAATTAGATTAATGCCAGTTTACATTACTTTAGTCCCCTGAGGGGATTTTGCTCCATTCATTATGGAATGAATGGGATAGAAAGGGTGTGAACAGGTTATCCCTTAAAAACACAATACACAAGTAGGTGTTGCAATGTGCACTTTCACTAACACTGAGGCGTGCGGTTCCTCAACCCTCTCCTGTCAAACTTAACATTGATTAGTTAATAACTAGATTACTCAGCATAGATTCAAGATAAATCCTCCGCCCTCTCCTGTGCAGAATATAAAATGTTATAGCATACTTTATATCTCAGTACAAATGTCAAATTCCAGGATTGTATGGATTTACTTGGCAACATGGTAAGCAAATAGTTCTCGTGACATCCTAAACCATTTGTTTACTTATACAGTGCTAACATATTCTGCAGTGCTTTCCAGATATTTCATCACTCACTGTCCCAAGTAGGGCTCTCAATCTATAAATATCCCATCAGTCTTTGCAGTGTGAGAAGAAACCAGAGTATCCAGGGGAAACACATGCAAACATGGGGGGACATACAAACTCTGTGCAGATGTCCTTAGCTGGATTTCAACCCAAGCCTCCAGCGCAGCAAAGTAACAGTGAGAACTACTGAGCCATAAATTGTTCACTTTTACAATCTCATTTTGTTACAAGGGTCCCCCCCAAAAATAATCTCTTGGTCCTCCAGGAATCAGCTGCGATTTCTGTGGTAAACCAGCTTAATTCTCCTGAAATGATACTACAGAGGAAATGGAAGATTTTCAGTTGAAGTCTATCCACTGTCCTAGATGTATTTGGTCCTCCTGGCTCTCATAGTAAGCTCTCTTTTCACCAGTGTGTTATCCTGATCTACTGTAGTATCTAATGGTGTACTTAGAAATAAATTTTGTAAACCAGACAACACCAAATGATTACATAGAACATGTAAATGGATTCTTTTAAGGCTAATGCCCCATGTAGCGGGCTGCAGGGAAAGAGGTTTCCTCTGCTTCCGTTATATCTATAGGGAAACCGTCAGCCTTTTTGTAGGTATAATTGACATGCTGAAATTTCCAAAATCAAGACGGTTTTGGAAATGGCAGCGTTTCCACTGCGCGTATTTTTCTGCAATGTGTGGATGGGATTCGCTTTGTAGTGACTGTAAAACGCTGTGGTGTTTCCGCCACGTGGGGCCCATCCTCCTTTTTCAATCCTCCACTGCTAAGAGTCGGTTTTGCTGTGAATAACCCAATATAATTTCTACACCTACAGTATTTTTTTGAAATACTATGTAATGCTTTATGGTTGTGGGTAAAAGATTATCATCTGATCCTTGTTGAGCTGCAGTCTGGGTTTGAGATAATGGCAAAACATTGAGCATGCCTGACAACTAGATCAAGAACAAAAAAGATTTAGTTTTAGAGTAATAGTATCATTTTCCATGGATATTGGGAATTAACCAGATTGTCTGGGGTAGACAATTTCACGGGGACTGGTGAAACTCAAGAAAATACTTGGAAACATACTGTAATTGCAAGGTTAGGATAGGGTTGAATGATGCATTAAATTTTCAATGCTATTTTGATTCTGTGCTGGGCAAACCATTTCAATACTGAGAATTAAGGTGTTTCAATACTAAACTGCACGGCTACTAAGCTTATTAGCAAGTCCTGCTCACTAACGAGAACATGGTGCTAGCATTGCCCACCGTGTTCTGTGTTAAGTGCCCCCAAAACCACCACATCATAGGAGGAGGGAGGAACACTCCTTTTTACTTTCTCCATTGCCATCAATGATGATCTCTACTGTAATGGACTTGTTGTCATGTATGAAGGGACAGAGAGGGAGGAGAATTTTGCATGTAGCAAAGGGAGTGGGTTCCCATTGATGGGGCAGTGCTTGCAGCTTAGTGTGCCTATGCTAGAGTATGCACTGTATAGCTAAAGTGACTAATGTCACAGATAAGCCCAAGGTAGGTACTATAGCCTGAAATAAAAGTACTAGGCACTTAGACAATGGATGGACTTTATATTTTGTGGGGTTTTATTTGGCAAAGTGTCGCTTTGCTAATGAGAATTATGATAATGTATTTGGTATTGCTACTGAAGTCCAAATTCTGGTATTGTGATAACTCTGGGTTAGGACTATGCAAAATGTTATTCTTAGATCATTGGCAAAACAGAGAGGCTTTTTTTACAATTCTAAAAGCTTGTATATGCATTTAGTCTTCTTCACCTAGTAAATATAATGTATTTACTTTAAGCTGTTTAAAGCTACTGATTAAGGCATTTGAGGAGTTAAAACTCCAGGATTTTAACTAGCTCCAATGCTAGAAGCTGCCAGTGGGTATCAGCTGTATAAAACCAGCTGGCATCCACTGTGCATGGAGTAAGCGCAGCTACTGATTGCTCTCCATATTCACGACTCAACATTATGAAGTACTGTTATTGACTACTATTAAATATGGTCTGATTGTTATCCAAGTTACAATTGTAGACAAACATACTGCTTAATGGCTGAGCCACACTATTGCAGCTCAGCGGCCAATACACAGAGTACAAAGGTGTCTGCTTCTGGCACTGTACATTGTCTAGATATCAGCTGATTGGTTAGGCATCAGGCATCTGAGGAGAGGATATCAATATGACGTCTTGAACAACACATTTAATACTGAGATTCACTTACTTTTTCTTCTGCAGTATGGATGTTTAATCAAGGTCTTCAATAAAACACAAACTGTACTATGGTTTGCGTGGCATTAACTTAGTTAGGTCCCTTGTTAGGTCAGTGTGCTATCCAGGTTTTTCCCATTCATTTCTGTTGGCCCACACATACAGCAGAGTATTACACGGTCCCGTGTGCAGGCAGACAGTCTGGGCTGCAAAAGACAGGTCCTATTCCCTTCCGGTTTTTTGGCTCCTAATCACTGAATGAATGTGGCTGCGGAAGCACGCCCGGTGCATCCGTGTCCCTCCAGTTCCACTCAATCATGGCCGGTGGCTAGCAGACAGTCTTGTGACTATGTTTTCCTATAATTTTGACTAGACATAGAACTATTATCTTATCTCCTACTGCAGTGTATCCTATGCAATGCAACTTCAGCCTATCTCCCCTGCTTCCTGATTGTAATAGGTTTCTACCTTGTAGCTCTTACAAGCTGGGAAGAGAGCCATATAAAGCAGCATCTCATAGAAGAACACTAGAGAGTTTGCATAGAACACACACCTACTGTATGTATAAGTGAGGGAGAATTACAAGTCTGCAGCTAACCCACCTACCATATCACTACACTGCAGCTCTCTTAGGTAAAGTAGAAATGATACCTTTGACAGAACTCTATACATGGGTGGCACATACAGGGAAGCAAGGAGGACACAGCTTGGTGGGAAGTGGAGGTTTTTGAGAGAAGCCAGGGGACATTTGATAGGATTACATTGAAATCTAATACTCATCAACACTCTAAGGCTGAGGCCACATGTTGCAGAAAAACTGCTTTTTTGTTGCAAATTTTGCTGCAGTTTTTGGAGCCAAAGTTAAGTTTGGCTTGAAAAGGAAGGGGAAATATAAAGGATGCTCATTTTCCTTTTACTAAATATATTCGTGGCTTTGACTAAAGAAAAAAAAACCCATCAAAATCCACAACAAAATAAGCATTGTGTGTAGCCTCAGCCTAACGGGACTGTGATGATAAAAAACCTCCAGTTAAGTATTTCTGCTGTAATATATTAGTACCGGTCTATAAGACTACACAGTGGGGGTTGGTGTCTAGGATCAAAAATAGCACGGGGGGGGGGGGCATCCTAGAGAAGTGTATTGGAAGGCTGTAAGCAAACTCAACCCAGACTCCTGGTCTGCAGCCAACTACACTTCAAAAGGATTATGGTTTTATGACAATATCTGCCCTGGAGAACCTCCTACAGTCGCCCCAATAAATTCCCCAGATGCGTCAAGTCAAGGCACACGCTCAGAATACACACATGTCACAGTTCAAAGCCCGGAAAAGGTCCAGACACTGATATCCTTACCCAAAGGGGATTGGGGTGTCATCCTTGGGGTCTACGCGTTGGAGATCTTGCCACGAACCCTATCATACCTCCGGCCCGACTCTACAGTCATTGGGCGAGGAATCATAAGGAAATATGATTCTGAGAGATGTAGAAAGGGGTGCGGGGCTCCTCCTCTTGGTGACCTCACTTAGGGAGGAGACCAGGGGAGGTAAAAGGTCTCAGACCAGGTAGAGGCTTGTCTTTGTTCTCTGTCTTTTGTCTTGTGCTATTCCTGGTGGAGATGTGTGGGGAGGTCAAGATGGAGACTTCTACCATGCGGCCTAGCATTGAGGCCTGAGACCCTTTGTTAACATGGAAGAGATGTAACAGCATGTAGGAAACACATGCTCTGCAACTTGCTTAAGAAAGAACCCTGAAGTCTACTACATGGGCTCAGAGAAACGGACTATCTACTTATTCTGGTAACCTGCTATATATGGTTCTTTGTTCTGCTGAAAGCCACCCAGATATCACTGCCCAGATCTATGGGGTGCCACCACTGGAATAGCATGCCTGGACACATGCTTTTAAGTATGTGCCCTGAGCTCACATCCGGAGCCCAGAGAACCAATCACTGTCTTGTGTTGGTAATATTTCCTTTTCTTCTGTTTATTCCCATTTTTATTTTGTGCACCGTGTCATGTTGCTTTCCACTTGTATTTGCTTGCTAATCGCTGCATGTATTCTCTGTATGTGTTAAGTGTCTAGTACCGACCCGTTTAGGGGTTAATAAATATATAAAATTTAGAAAGCTCGTTCTGTATTATCCTATTGGCTCAGAGCACTCACTGGAGGTGGGTGTGAGGTAACGGAAGCGATCTCAGGTGTGTTGAACGCGGGTTCAGTAGGACGAGATCCTTCACAGGGGCGTTGACATCAGATACACTAAAACAGATTCCAACAGAAAGGCATCTGTTTATATTGAGTTATTTTCCCTTCTGTCTGCATCAGTATAAGTGGTGTATTCGTTAAATGGATGATAGAAACATGGTGTGAACGGCCCCTAAAGTCCTATGGAAGGTACACCTCAAAAACAAAATCTCCATTATCCTAGGAATACAGCATATTCATACTCTAAAACAAAGTATCACTTTTGGCTAGAAACAAAACCAAGTCACCTGTCAAAAGGGCAACTTGAATTGTACACATGGTCTAAGGAGGCAGACTATGGCACATGGAAATCTTTGGTTTTCTCTCCAGAATCAGACTGGCCCACAGTTGAATCGACAGCTGGGCCCCAATCATCATGCAGTGTCTTTCTGCTGCTGTGTAAGTACATATTCCAGGCTTGAAATAAAAGGGCCCTAGATCAAGGCAAGAGCTAGGTAGAAGGCTACTGACAGGAGGCGATGGCTAGTCAGCAAGCTACTACTGAAAAATACATTTATCTCAACATTTTAGGAATTTGTGGACGTGTCAGGTAATATTTGCATGTAGCTGTATTGTGGACCCCTAGAATAAATTTTATTAGTGCGCCCTAGGCACCCAGTCCGACACCAATTCTACTCTGCCACTCAGGCCCCACACTATGCACAGCACAGTTAATCTGTTTTGCCCAGAGGCTTTCTAATCAAGTCCTTAGAAGTTTTTCCTATTGAAAAGTACATCTTGTAAAAATTCACAAATGCTGGTGTGTTAGGTGGTTTCCCCGTTACCACAAAAATGTACTGACTAAAGCTGAAAAGATAAGGGTGCTAAAGCTCAAAAACACTGTATGAATGGGAAGTCACAATCTCATAATATATGAGAGTGATTTTACATACTGAACATGACAAATGTCATACAGATGTTTTATTTTGTTAATTTGACCAGAAGTTATCAAATCTGGGCTATAAATATAATAGACTCTGGCAGTTCACAGTTTTCAGGACCTACAGTGTAAATTCAGAGGAAAACCATAACTTTGGTCAAAATAGACCACTTTGTAAAATATAGCTTGGCAATTTTTGCCTAAACATAAAATCTCAATTTTATTAAAGCTAGATTTTCATGTTTTTCCTTTACTAGTTCCCACCCATGACCAATACGGCAGCGGTGGGAACCTGTTCACGTGAGCTAACATAATAGTACGTCAGGAAGATGGCATCGGCTTAGGAGCCATCAGAAGAGCAAGTCAACTGTGACACACAGCTGACATCCTCTACTAATGGCTGTCAGCAGTGAAAACACCATTCATAGAAGTTTAACCCTTAGATGCTACCATCAATAATGATGGTATCTAAAGGGCCTCTTTATGTTTTCCCATCTCCATAAAAAAAGAAAAAAAAATATATATTGTAAAAATTCAATGCGTTCTTCCTCGTCCTACCACCCAACTGCTGACTACAGTGAAGAAACTGGTGACCGTGGTTTGCAGCAGGAAGAGAAAGCCTGCATGGAATATATTAGACTCCACCAAAAAAAATTAACATTGATTTAATTGATTATGATAAAAATCAGAATAATGATTCTTTGAAATGGTAAGTTGAATTAATTTGATTAATTGTGCAGACCTATTGTAAAGACTAGATTAGTTTCATTGACACAAGTAACCTCTTCATGAATAACATAGTGGTAGAGATAGTTTTATACAGTCATATGAAAAAGTTTGGGCACCCCTATAATCTTAATCATTTTTAGTCCTAAATATTTGGGTGTTTGCAACAGCCATTTCAATTTGATATATCTAATAACTGATGGACACAGTAATATTTCAGGATTGAAATGAGGTTTATGTACTAACAGAAAATGTGCATATGCATTAAACCAAATTTGACCGGTGCAAGTATGGGCACCTCAACAGAAGTGACATTAATATTTAGTAGTCCTCCTTTTGCAAAATAACAGCCTCTAGTCGCTTCCTGTAGCTTTTAATCACTTCCTGGATCCTGGTGGGTATTTTTGCCATTCCTCTTTACAAAACAATTCCAGTTCAGTTAAGTTTGTGGTCGCCGGCTGGCGCCCGCTTCAATTATCCCACAGATGTTCATGATATTCGGTCTGGGGCTGGGTGGCCATTCCAGCTTGTATTGTTCCTCTGCATGTGCCTGGTGTTTGGATCTTGTCTTGCTGAATATCCATCCCCGGCGTCTTCATTCATCACTGATTCTTGTACATTATTCTCAGAATCTGCTGTCCGGTTGATCCCTCACTTTAACAAGATTCCCGGTGCCGGCATTGGCCACACAACCCCAAAGCATGTGGACCTCCACCAAATTTTACAGTGGGTAGCAGTGTTTTTCTTGGAATGCTGTGTTTTTTGGCGCCATGCATACGCCTTTTGTATGACCAAACAACTCAATCTTTGTTTCATCAGTCCACAGGACCTTCTTCCAAAATGAGCTGCCTTGTCCAAATGTGCTTTTGCATCCCTCGGCGACTCTGTTTGTGGCGTGCTTTCGCGGCTTCTTTCGCATCACTCTCCCATCAGCTTCTCCTTCTGCAGTGTGCTGTTTGTTGCCGTGCACGTGACACCATCTGCAGCGTGTGCTGCAGCTCTTTGGGGTGGTCTGTGGTTGTCCTTGCTGTTCTCACCATTCTTCTTCTCTGCCTTTCTGATATTTTTCTTGGCCTGCCACTTCTGGGCTTAACAGAACTGTCCCTGTGGTCTTCCATTTCCTTACTATGTTCCTCACAGTGGAAACTGACAGGTTAAATCTCTGGACAACTTTTTGTATCCTTCCCCTGACAACTATGTTGAACAATCTTTGTTTTCAGATCATTTGGGTTGTTTTGGGAGCCCATGATGCCACTCTTCAGAGGAGATTCAAATAGGAGACAACTTGCAATTGGCCACCTTAAATACCTTTTCTCATGTTGGATACACCTGGCTATGGTTCAAGCTCAGTGGGTTACAAAACCAATTTTCTGCTTCAGTAGTCAGTAAAGTAGTTAGGAGTATTCAAATCAATAAAATGATAAGGGTACCCAAATTTTTGCACCGGTCAAATTTTGGTTTAATGCATATTGCACATTTTCTGTTAGTACAATAAACCTCATTTCAATCCTGAAATATTACTGTGTCCATCAGTTATTAGATATATCAAATTGAAATGGCTGTTGCACACCCAAATATTTAGACTAAAAATGATTAAGATTAATAGGGGTGCCCAAACTTTTTCATATGACTGTAAGTACTTCTATCCTAATCCCAGTGTAAAACAATATTTTTTTCTTTCCTTACAATTTTATGACCCTCTAAACGTAATTTAACAGGGAGAATCTGAGAAAACAACCATGAAAATTTTGAAATGTACCACATATGGTTTGTAGCCACAAATAGTGCCTTGTGTAAACTATCCCAAAGCCTTTGTTGGAAAAACCAAATTCTTTTGGTCAGATACCAGATGTTCAATCACCTAGCAAAATACCAAGTGTTGCTTATAAAGTGGAGGAAAAAAAAAAATGAACAATGGAAAATTTCAACAACTGTGAACCTAAAATGCAAGTCCCTGTGTTACAATTTTAGAGAAATCATGTATAGTTAGAGTGGTAAAACGAAAAGGAGAAGTTCTGTAACGTTGGCCATCCCCATAAGGCTAAGGCCCCACGTTGTAGAACGCAGCTAAAAAACGCTACACGGAAAAAACACAGCAGAAATGCATTGTGTTTTTTTTTCTGCAGCATTCTTCTCTGTGGTTTTTTTTCCCTTATTTAACCTATAGGGAAAACACAAACATTTTTGAAAACGCAGTTTTTTCTGCAGCTTTTTTTCCGCAATATCTGAATGGGATTTGCCAGATTAGCCATCTCATTCACTTTGCCAGTAATGTAAAACACAGCGTTTTTTTCTGCTGTGTTTCCACAGCAAGAAAAATGCTGCATTTCTGCAACTTGGGGCCTCAGCCTAAGATAGCTGTTGGTTAACAACCATCTCCTCTGCTCTTTTATAAGGCTGTATTCACACGTTTTTTTTTTTTGTCCTGCAAATACAGTTTGTGCATCAGACTGACAACAGCCATTTGAAATGGGGCTCAGTGCATCATAGCGATGCAGGGGAGCTCCTGAACGGCTGGATTGCTACAATACTGAGTGGACAGCTTTATGTTAGTTTGGTACTGTAGAGATCCAGTCACTGAGATGCATTGAGTTCCATTTCACACAGCTGTGGTTAGTCCAGAAAACACACCCCATACGCAAACTGTTTTCCAGATGGAACATGTGTGGATCAGGTGAATATGTGACTGCAAGACACATTTTGTAATTCCTGTCAACCAGGCTTAACTCTTTAAGGATGCAGGGTAGTTTGTACGTTGATTCTTGGAGACTTTTTTTCATATTTCCATCCCCTCTCCTTCCAAAATTTATAAGTCTTTAATTTTTCTGTCGATATAGCTATGTGAGGGCTTATTTTTTGTGTGACAAGTTGTCACAATTGCCACCATTTTGGAGTACATACAATGTCTTGATTAGCTTTTAATTACGTTTTTTGGGGGACCATGTGAAATAACACACAATTCTATCATAATTTTTTGCATTTTGTTTTCACGGTGTTCACTCTGCATTAAAAATGACATGGTAGCTTTGACTGGTGGGTTATTACGATTACAGTGATACCATATTTATTTTGTTTTTTATTACATTTTACTGCTTTAAAAATAAAACATCACTTTATGAAAATGAACGATTTTCCTGGGGTCACCGTATTCTGACACCTAGAACTTTTTTTTTACTGTATTGTTGACAGAGAAATGTCAGTGCTCTTTATTTGCAGGGCAAGTTGTACTTTTTATTGGTACCAATGTCTGGTATGTATGACTTTCTGATCACTTTTTATTGTTATTTTTTGGGGAAAGCAAAGTAACCAATATACATTAATATGCGCATTGCGGTATTTTTTTTACGGAATTCGTCGTACAGGATAAATAACGCTATTTTTGGATAGTGGGAACTTATACAAACGTGGAGATACCTAACATGTTTGTTTATTTTTTTGTTTAAATTATATAATTTTTTTTTTTTTAATATAAAAGTTTTTTTTTAAACTTTATTATTTGTTTGTTTTTAGTGTGTGTTTTTACTGTTTGTGGGGTTTTTTTTCAACTTTTTTTTTTACATTTCCCACATGGGGACTTGAAGCTGGGATCTCAGATCCCCAATGCAATGTACTGCAATACATACAGTCATATGAAAAAGTTTGGGCACCCCTATTAATCTTAATCATTTTTAGTTCTAAATATTTGGGTGTTTGCAACAGCCATTTCAATTTGATATATCTAATAACTGATGGACACAGTAATATTTCAGGATTGAAATGAGGTTTATTGTACTAACAGAAAATGTGCAATATGCATTAAACCAAAATTTGACCGGTGCAAAAATTTGGGTACCCTTATCATTTTATTGATTTGAATACTCCTAACTACTTTTTACTGACTTACTGAAGCACAAAATTGGTTTTGTAACCTCACTGAGCTTTGAACTTCATAGCCAGGTGTATCCAATCATGAGAAAAGGTATTTAAGGTGGCCAATTGCAAGTTGTTCTCCTATTTGAATCTCCTCTGAAGAGTGGCATCATGGGCTCCTCAAAACAACTCTCAAATGATCTGAAAACAAAGATTGTTCAACATAGTTGTTCAGGGGAAGGATACAAAAAGTTGTCTCAGAGATTTAACCTGTCAGTTTCCACTGTGAGGAACATAGTAAGGAAATGGAAGACCACAGGGACAGTTCTTGTTAAGCCCAGAAGTGGCAGGCCAAGAAAAATATCAGAAAGGAAGAAAAGAAGAATGGTGAGAACAGTCAAGGACAATCCACAGACCACCTCCAAAGAGCTGCAGCATCATCTTGCTGCAGATGGTGTCACTGTGCATCGGTCAACAATACAGCACACTTTGCACAAGGAGAAGCTGTATGGGAGAGTGATGCGAAAGAAGCCGTTTCTGAAAGCACGCCACAAACAGAGTCGCCTGAGGTATGCAAAAGCACATTTGGACAAGCCAGCTTCATTTTGGAAGAAGGTCCTGTGGACTGATGAAACAAAGATTGAGTTGTTTGGTCATACAAAAAGGCGTTATGCATGGCGTCAAAAAAACACAGCATTCCAAGAAAAACACTTGCTACCCACTGTAAAATTTGGTGGAGGTTCCATCATGCTTTGGGGCTGTGTGGCCAATGCCGGCACCGGGAATCTTGTTAAAGTTGAGGGTCGCATGGATTCAACTCAGTATCAGCAGATTCTTGAGAATAACGTACAAGAATCAGTGACGAATTTGAAGTTACGCCGGGGATGGATATTTCAGCAAGACAATGATTCAAAACACAGCTCCAAATCTACTCAGGCATTCATGCAGAGGAACAATTACAATGTTCTGGAATGGCCATCCCAGTCCCCAGACCTGAATATCATTGAACATCTGTGGGATAATTTGAAGTGGGCTGTCCATGCTCGGCGACCATCAAACTTAACTGAACTGGAATTGTTTTGTAAAGAGGAATGGTCAAAAATACCTTCATCCAGGATCCAGGAAGTGATTAAAAGCTACAGGAAGCGACTAGAGGCTGTTATTTTTGCAAAAGGAGGATCTACTAAATATTAATGTCACTTTTCTGTTGAGGTGCCCATACTTTTGCACCGGTCAAATTTTGGTTTAATGCATATTGCACATTTTCTGTTAGTACAATAAACCTCATTTCAATCCTGAAATATTACTGTGTCCATCAGTTATTAGATATATCAAATTGAAATGACTGTTGCAAACACCCAAATATTTAGAACTAAAAATGATTAAGATTAATAGGGGTGCCCAAACTTTTTCATATGACTGTAGTAATACAGAACGACACACATTAGTTCCTCATGTGACCAGGTGGTTTTTACTGGTGAAACACGTTAAGGCTAAGGCCCCACACAGCGGGACGCAGCAAAAACGCGTTGTGGGAAAAACCGCAGCGGCAACACATTGTAGTTTTCCCTGTAGTGCTTTTCGCAGAAAGTCCGCAGAGGTTTCCGTAGCTATAATTGACATGCTGCGATTTCCAAAACTGCAATTGTTTTGGAAATCACAGCATGCCTGTAGCTCGTATTTTTTTTCACATGGTGCGGATGGGATTCGCTACAATCCCATCCACATTGCTGTGACTGTAAAACATGATGGTTTTTGTTTACTGCGACTCAGGAATTAAATTCTGTGCAATGAAAAATTTGCTATATGGTGTGGTTTCCCATTGGAAACATTAAAAGACATCAGATTGCATTTTTCACACTGTGAAAAATGCACAAAAATCATGTGAACATACCCTAAAAGAAGAACGAGACTAGCAGCCAATAGCAATCTATCAGAACAAAGTTTTAACTTCTTAGCGTAAGTCCACACAGCAGAAAATGAAGAGAAATCTGCCACGGATTCAGCGTTGGAAACCAACCCCATATCCATGGCAAATTCCTACGTGTGACCATACCCTTAAAGTGCTGTGGAAAAGCGAAAGCACAGAGTGGTTACTATGGACAAAAAGATCAGTGTTCTTTGTGCTAAAAAAAGTGGCGTACATGCTTTACAACAGTGGTTCTCAACTTGCGGTATGTGTACTCTGAAGGTCCGCCCCAAAGGTTCAGGTTACCATCACCCTACTCTTTCGTGCATCTGCTGAGCATCTTGACCATAATCCCAAGCATTCTCTCACCATGCCAGCCACAGATGCCCCCATAAGGATCCTAATTTTTAACATTTGCAGCAGATTATTTCCTTGGGTTACTCAGTTGGAACCTTTTGTTGCTAAAGGGTACTTGGTTTCAAAAGGTTGAGAAAGACTGCTTTAGGCCAAAGCCCCACACAGCGAATCACTTAAAAAAAAAAAAAAACTGTGGAAAAGACTGCGGCGGAAACGCATCTCATTTGAAAGTCCGCAGAGTTTTCCTCTGCGGACTTTCTACCTCTATTTTACCGATACGGAAAAATTCAGTATTTCTGTAGGTATAATTGAAATGCTATGACTTACAAAAATGCAAGCGTTTTTGAAATCACCGCATATCTATTGCAGATTTTTTTGTGCAATGTATGGATGAGATTAGCCAAAATCCCATCCATTCTGCTGTGGCCAAAATGCTGCGTTTTCACAATGTGGGGCCTTGGCCTTACACCACATTTCTGAAAGTGTACCTAAACTTTAAGACAAGTTTTGATTTTCTGGCATTATTTTTGTTATAAATAAATTTTGTAATACACTTTATGAACAAATTTTGGATCACTTCTGTGAAATACTGCATTTTTCCACTCTTTCCCTTGTTTCTGTATTGAGAGCTGTTTCTGCCTCTCACTGAATGTTACTTTGTACAAGAGTACGGGGCTGTGTAACATGTAGAGAAAATGGAGGTGGGGGGAGGGTCACTTCAAACAGTTATATCTTGGACATAATAAAAGCTACACACTTGCTTCTTTCTTATGACACTAAGGTTACAGTGCTGACTAAATCTTTTCAATTGGTTGAAAGCACAATTGGGATTAGGATATTTATATGCAGCTGTATAATATATAGGATATAAAAACCCCAATCCTGACACTGTTTTCAACTGGAAATAATTTAGATAAAGAATCTCCCCTTTCATAAAATACCATAAGCAAGTGTGTACGTTTTATAATGTCGAGATATAACTGTTTGAATTGACCATCCCCTACCCTCATTTTCTCTACATGTTACACAGCCCTGTACTCCTGTACACAGTAACATTCAGTGAGAGGCAGAAACAGCGCTGAATACAGATACAAGGGAAAGAGTGAAATAATGCAGGGTTTCACAGAAAGGATCCAAAATTTGTTAATAAAGTAGATTACAAAATTTGTCCGAAAGTTTAGTTACGCTTTAAGAGGTTTAGACACTTTCTGCTCCTGGTTTGACAAGGGGATGTGGATTATTGGATAGATGGTATGAGACTTGATATGCAACACTGTACATCACGAATATGCCAAAGTTTTGACACTTTTTTGTTGCAATCTAAGTGATGTAAATTTGACAGTCTAAAGATACACCAGATCAATCATTCAGCATTGGCCACTACGAGAAATCTGGTGCATGATAATACTTTCTAGTCTAAGTTTACACTGTCTCCTTTTAGGCTAAGGCCTCACATTGCGGAAACTGCAGCAAAAATGCTGCGTTTTGATAATGTGAGGCCTTAGCCTAAAAGGAAAGACAGTACAAACTTAGGTTAGACAGGCAATGTGGGGCCTTAGCCTTAGACAGTATTTGTTAATATGACCCAATGTTAGCCAAACCCAATGATTTTGTCAGAACAGACAGTTATCTAATTTGCAAGGAGTGTGCCAACATTCCCCCAAAGACAAATGTCAAGAGAAAGAAAGAACAGGTATATTGTACTAGTGGGAGATAAGCCACTACCGTGGGTGTTTGGCAGCAACTTATTTCTCTCTCCCCTCACACATGCATGCTCTGCCAAGTCCAGTGTGCATGTGGACAGGCGATACAACATCTGTTCACCTGTGAAGTTGTCAGAGGCAGCAAGCAGTCAATATTAGAATTAGTCAAACTATATATGCAAAATTGTTGTATGTAAATATAAATATATTGTACATCCTGGTGTAAACAAGGATATCTGTCCACCTAGCTGTAATAGAACAGACAATATTTGCATGTACATTCTAAGTCATCATACTTAAATGTTACAACACCCTGATCAAGGAGTGGACTGCTTTTATTTACCACCCTTGTTGCGTAATGAATTGTGAAGTGATAAATCCTTTGTATTGAGTCAAAAGCTGACACTGCAAGTTAACATATCCAGCTGCAAGAATGAACGGCCAAAGAAATAACTGATAACAGGTTTCAAAACAGCAGAGCGTTATGGGGGAGGGCGAAGTCTGGTTGAGAATGCAGGAGAGAAATGGTTTTCTGCATCACGCCCTAGCTTCTGGGCAAGAAGGATTCATTATTCCTCATCTCCCAATAAAGAAAGCATGGTAGCTAATGGGAAAGATCATGCCACATAAATGCCATCCTATGATAATCTTTCATACTAAAAGACTCATCTGTTCACATAATTTGGGTCATGATGCGTTTGGTTGAGACACTTTTGAGACCTTTGTGATCAGCTGTTACTGTGGGAGACTGCTGAGTAAATACTCACTTTACATGTGAGAGATGTTCTATGCAGTAGTTCCTTGCCATAGGTCAAAGACCTAAGAGCTTACTCACAGTTTTGGTCATGTTACTGTTTTCGCTCTGAGTTTTTTTTTTTTTTTCAAATCAAGGCAAAAACTGCATTATCTTTCCTGCAATTTTGAAAAATTCCAGCAAAAAATAAAAATAAACATGTGAAATGACGATGACAACAACATGTCAAATAAACCCTCAGGAAACTATCCAACTTTAGAAACACGCATGTGAAGGATACCGCCTTGCCAAGCCGCTTGCACACCTGCTATCAACCTTCTTACCTCACACTCACATGCCATGAGTGGACAGGGTTCATAGGATAATATGAAACAAGCTTTATAAATTTTATATATTTATTAACCCAAGTGGGTCGGTACTAGCCACTAACATACAGAAATACACATCAATGGATTATCAAGCAAATACAGGTAAAAGCAAAATACAGTATAGAAGATAAAATGGGATTAAAAGAGAAAAGTATTACCAAGAACGAGTTTGTGATCTAGTTCTCTGAGCCTCCATGTGTTAGGCCTCAGGGCACTTCCTTAAGCAAGTTACACAGCATGTAACTTTACAGCTTCCCAGGATAGAACTCCCCCTCTTACCCAGGTGAGACCATATACTACCCCCAGTCTCCTCCCTGAGTGATGTCACTAGGAGGAGAAGTCCTGCCCTCCATTTGGAAATCCCATGGGTGTGATGGTGTTTGTGGCGAGATTCCCATTGTGTAGACACCAACAATGTCACCCGAATCCCCCTTGGGTAATGAGATCAGAGTCTGGACCTTTTCCCTGCGCCCCATGGTACAGAGTTTAGATTCGTGGTGCCCGTCTCTGCCTGGCGCACCCGAAGAATTTATCAGTGCGACGATAGGCGGTTCCACTGGGGAAATATTGTCATAACACCATATTCCCTTTGTACTGTGGCCTAGCGATATGGAGTCTGGTTTTGTGTATTCCAAGGTCTTTCCAGCCACAGGTTTGCAGGAACCCCCTGCTGGGATAATGAGATTAACAAGGGTATGCTAATTGAATCAGGGACAGAAAAACAAAGGGTCTTGGTTGCAGAGTAGAAATACCACATTCCTGGAGCCAGAAGGGTTATTATGACCAAGTGATAAGACATGAAAGACAAATATCTGACTGGAAATCCACAACTGGGGCTCTCATCATCACAATGCAGACAACCATGTGTATTTTGCAGTCAGCAAACTAGTAATTAGTCTTCAGTTTTTGCAGACAGAGTGTGTTCAGCATCTCTTCAGTGTGTCTTCAGCATCAGTGAAGTAGGTCCACAAAAAAGGACAGAGTGTCTTCAGTGTGCCATCAGTGTATGATCCTAGTTTGCGGATCAAAAAAAAACAAACAAAAAAAAAAAAAAAACACACACCACAAAGGAGACATCTAATTATATCCCTAGCTTGTCCGAGAAAATGGACGGCACACTGATGACACACATCAGTGTGCTGTCCTAGGTTTTTAGTCTCCCATAGGCTTCTATGGGCGAGTCCGTTCTGCAATAACTGAACAGAATAGGACCTGTTCTATCTGCAGCGCAGAATCATGGCTCGCACACTGATCAGTGAAAAATATGGTTGTGTGCATGTACCCAATGAATGAGTCATTGTGCAATCCGTGAAAAACAAGGATAGCACACGGACCTCGCCCACAGTCATCTGCAACGGGCCTTAATGACAGACATCAGGAAACCATGATAAAGTCTTATTCACATATCCACGTTTCACGGATGGCATACGTATCCATTAATTTCAATGTATTTATTCAGACATCCTTTTTTTTTTTTTGTAGACCATAGGTCTGCAGAAAAACAACAGAGGCACATCATATCATGGACACAGAGATATACAAAGTATAGGAAATTAAACTAAACAAAAAAGTTTAATAACCACGTGCAGATGCCACCCGTAAATTAGCAGGGTGGGGAGAAGTTTGTTACTAGCACAAAGATCACAAGTCCGGAAAATGCGAGCATGTGAAGAAGGCCTAAGATTGTCATTGGATTTGACAAAATGTATACCGCCTGCTCCATATGCATCACTTATGATGTCCCTATTTATTTGTTGCCTATTTACTGCTATGACTTTGTAGCGGTTTTAGGGCTTTTTGGATACTTCATATCTTCACTTGTGCAATAGATATGAAAGAAGTTTGTAAATAATAGCAACTCTAAAGGTTGTTGTCACACACACAGGGAACATTATTAAGACTGGCATTTCCTATGTCAGTCTTAATTCACTCCCCCAGTGGCGTGACATACACCAGAATTATTAAGAGGCTCCAGCCTCTTAATAATTCCAGTGCACAGCAGAAGGTCATAGGTTTCAGAGTTGAAATTTATGTCAGTCAGGGACTGACGTAGAATTATGGCATAACTGAAGCCAGTTTTAAAGGTTGAGTTATAGTAAATATGGCAGGTCAAGGCGTCCCTGACCCAGCTTGCCTCGATACCTGTAACTTTACTCAAAAGGGGCGCATGAGTCATAAAAATAATAAGTGGCTCATTTTTAGCATAAGCGGCTGTGCATCAAAAATGCACCACCTTTGTACTAGAAAACTTGCATGACCAACTTGGGGAATTCCCCCAGTGTGGGACACCAGGCTATTTTCACAAGCAGTATTTTTTTTCGGTGCATTTCGAATAATTTTTTTTTTTGCAGCCATAAATTATTTTAAGCTCCATACTCAAATATAAAATGCACAGCACACAAAGCTTGATCAAAGGAGTAGAATTTATCTCAGAGTATGGCATTTTGTTCATAGGCTTCTCAATAGTATTGAGAAATGCCAAAAATCATTCGAGCGGGACCATCTGACCCTGATGGCAGATGTCAGTTTTCAGGGGCGAGAAGGATTGAACTGCTAGATTTCAGCATGCCCGACACTTGTGTTGTTAAGGCAGAAGTGTCTGTCCCTATTCAGAACATATGCATGCTGTTCTTTGCATGTAAGGGCTATCTAACATGTATGGCCAGCTTTATACCGCACACGTCTCCTTAAATAGGCCCATACTGTACCTTTACATGCGTCCTATTTCATACAAAAGCATATGGAATTTTTTTTCTTATTGCTTAGCACTTGTTGGCCCTTTTGTCTTCACTCTGCGGTCCAGCTCACCCCAAACCATCTCGATTGGGTTCAGGTCTGGTGACTGTGGAGGCCAGGTCATCTGGTGTAGCACCCCATCACTCTCCTTCTTGGTCAAATAGCCCTTACACAGTCTGGAGGTGTGTTTGGGGTCATTGCCCTGCTGGAAAATAAATGATGGTCCAACTAAACGCAAACCGGATGGAATAGCATGCCGCTGCAAGATGCTGTGGTAACCATGCTGGTTCAGTATTCCTTCAATTTTGAATAAATCCCCAACAGTGTCACCAGCAAAGCACCCCCACACCATCACACCTCCTCCTCCATGCTTCACGGTGGGAACCAGGCATGTAGAGTCCATTCGTTCACCTTTTCTGCGTCGCACAAAGACACAGTGGTTGGAAACAAAGATATCAAATTTGGACTCATCAGACCAAAGCACAGATTTCCACAGGTCTAATGTCCATTCCTTGTGCCTTGAGTCTCTTCTTCTTGTTGCCTGTCCTTAGCAGTGGTTTCCTAGCAGCTATTTTACCATGAAGGCCTGCTGCACACAGTCTCCTCTTAACAGTTGTTGTAGAGATGTGTCTGCTGCTAGAACTCTGTGTGGCATTGACCTGGTCTCTAATCTGAGCTGCTGTTAACCTGCGATTTATGAGGCTGGTGACTCGGATGAACTTATCCTCCGCAGCAGAGGTGACTCTTGGTCTTCCTTTCCTGGGGTGGTCCTCATGTGAGCCAGTTTCTTTGTAGTGCTTGATGGTATTGGCCACTGCACTTGGGGACACTTTCAAAGTTTTCCCAATTTTTCGGACTGACTGACCTTCATTTCTTAAAGTAATGATGGCCACTCGTTTTTCTTTACTTAGCTGCTTTTTTCTTGCCATTATACAAATTCTAACACTCCATTCAGTCGGACTATCAGCTGTGTATCCACCTGACTTCTGAACAACACAACTGATGGTCCCAACCCCATTTATAAGGCAAGAAATCCCACTTATTAAACCTGACAGGGCACACCTGTGAAATGAAAACCATTTCAGGTGACTACCTCTTGAAGCTCATCAAGAGAATGCCAAGAGTGTGCAAAGCAGTAATCAAAGCAAAAGGTGGCTACTTTGAAGAACCTAGAATATAAGACATATTTTCAGTTGTTTCACACTTTTTTGTTAAGTAGATAATTCCACATGTGTTAATTCATAGTTTTGATGCCTTCAGTGTGAGTCTACAATTTTTTTAGTCATGAAAATACAGAAAACCCTTGGAATGAGAAGGTGTGTCCAAACTTTTGGTCTGTACTGTAAGTCTTGTTGCACGGTTTTAGTAACAGCATTCAAAATATCTGGTTTGTTATATTCGTATCCCACACAAGCCCATAACTGGGTACCCCCATTCCAGGGAAACAATGAGGATCCCACAACATGCTCTTAACTTTATGTAGTGGGGAACCCTTAAACTGAGCCCTGTTTTATTCCACAGCGTTTTCCTCTGCGGACTTTCTGCTTCTTTTATACCTATACGGAAAATGCCAGCATTTCTGTAAGTATAATTGACATGCTGCGATTTACAAAAACTAAGCACTTTCGAAATCGCAGCATTTCTGCTGCAGATTTTTTTCTGCAATGTGTGGATGGGATTAGCCAGAATCCCATCTACTTTGAAGGTAATGTAAAATACAGCGTTTTTGTTGCTGCATTTCTGCCGAGGCCAAAACGCCATGTTTTTCGCTACGTGGGGCCCCAGCCTTACACTCATTTGTATATCCACAAAGAAAGATGATCTAACGGTAATGGAGGCAACGATTTACAAGGAGAAGACAGTATATTATTCAGGCGACCCTAACCTCTCTCTCTGCAGAGCTGGGTTGATATGCTAGGTTCTGGCTGCCTAGTGACATGTGACACCTTTAAATCACCACTACACTTCTATGGACATCCACAGACTTCACCAATACAGAGCAGTCCCTCTGGATTTCACAGGAAAATGAAAGCTGGTCCCCAAACTGCTTGGGGTTGTTAAATTTCTGCTATGGGTGAGCAGAGGCAAAGAGATCATTGCTCTGCATGTGGGTTTTGCTTACACGTTCGGTCAACATTCTCTTCTCTGTAGAACTACAAGTTCCATAATGAAAAAGGTGAAAATGCATGGGGAGGGAGTGGATTTAATATTACCTCTATGACACAAAACTGGTGTGAATGGGAATAGTTGTGGCGCATGGGTCTTTTTTTTGCCAAAGATACGCCACTTCCCTCTTTCTATGCCCCCTGCTTGCCACATTTTACAAAATTGAGCAGAGTGGAGAAGACCAAAGTGGGTCAAGGATGCTTTAGCCCAACAAATTTTCTAAACAATTTACAGTTTTCTGGTGTGAGTTATATAGGAAATCTACGCCAGTTCCTGACTGGCATAGATTTCCATTCTGGCGCATGGGAGTGTGCCTGAATTATTAGGAGGCCAGTACCTCTTGCTTTTCCCCCCATTGTTGTAAAAGTTTTGCCCTAAAATTATTTAGTAAACATACAACGATAAAATTTTATGTTAAATTCTTAAGTCCCCACTGATAATTGTAACATTTCAAAGACACACACACACACACATATAGATAGCAAACATACTTAGCATTTTTATGAGCTGACAATAATCATATTTCAGGGATTAATACAGTTACAGGATTAAAGGTTTTTGAAGTAATCCTACTACACAGGGTGGGTGGATATTGTGTTCAAGGGAAATAATGTGTCACTTTATGAGCCATGTACTGCTATAACAACAAGCTAGACATAATAAAACAACAAATGCAACGGTACTTCACCGTCTAGCTGACGGAAATATAAAAAGAAAAAAAAAAAAAATGTACAAAAAGGTGCTGTACTCACCACTTGTAGATTTTAGCAGGTAATGAGTCACACCCTGGAATTAAAACAGCTGGAGCGCAGTTGTCAATAACTTAGTAACTGCCCCTTCAGAAAGAAAAAAATTTGGTTGCAGATTTTCAAAAAGAGTAGTGAATATCAATAATCCTTTGCCCAGGACACGGCCAGCTTCAGGTCACTACAGACCAAGCAGTTTATTTAAAACCATGCACCTCATCTTCCAGCACTGAAGTACAGCAACCAAACATACTGCAAGACCAAGCTTCTAGTTGCACTTGGGTTAAGAAACCAAATGTCAAGTGATTTCAAGTAGTGAGTGCTCCAGAAACAGGGGTCTACTTTCCAATGCTGAATCACAATGTTCCTCCTTTTCCTGTAAACTCTCCCTCCCCCTCTCCTTTACTGTGTCAGTACAGCCCCTACTACTAATATGAGGTTTGGCTGTCAGCCGCAGGTAGCTAAAGGAGGAGGAGGTGTGTTGTGCTGGTCACATGGATAGCTGAGAAACAGGTAGAACGCTGTACAAAGGGCTGGAGGCAGGTGTATGTGGGGAACCTTGCATTCCAACATGACTTTCTCTATGTGAAGGCTTCAAAGCTAAATGCCTGGATTAATCAGAAACAATCCTACATAAGCTTTCTGCAAATTCTCTTTAGAAACCCGAATTTCATAGCAGTGGAGTGTACAGAGAGGACAGGCGGATCAGGCCTGACTATTACTCACGCACACAATACAAGCCTCTATTTATTTTTTCCACATCTTCCTAGTTATCCAGCTAAACACAGATCTTGGGATTGTTCATTGTCTGCTATTTGTTATTCTCCTTGGAGGATCTGCCAGATTGTTATGACTTTCAGCCTTGCTTGTTAAAGGTGGAGACTGATACAATATAATAACTCTGCCATGCGGTTCCTAAACATGACATCATGATTCTCATTTCCTATTATTATTACATGATACCGAGGGTTCTCAGATTTGGGCCTTTAATGGTCTCTGTGTGTACTGAGCTCTACACAAATATGCACTTGTTTTCTACAATATTTAATAATTTATGTACTTAGAGTGCTACATACGTCAGTGGAGGACACGGACAGTTCTGTTACTAGCAACTACCCTAGACAGAAGGTTTTAGAACTCATTGGTATTCATGCATAAAAACCGTTCTAGCAAAAAATGTTAGTGTTGCCCATGGAAACCAATCAGGTCTTTTATTTACAAATCTAAATATGATTGTTTGTTAATGGCAACAATCAAATGTGGTTACAGTTCCTTTGCAAAGTTGTAGGAATAAAAACCTATATGTATGAAGTAAGCGTTTAAACTTAACAGAAATCTGACTTTTTAGCATATTTGCATAAACTCCGCCCTATGGCAAACACTTTCGCTATGGTCTTGACATATTGATTCATACAGTTAACACTAATGCTAGTATATTTGTGTCTGCATAGTGACCTATAATGTGGAGCACTGTCATCACTAATGTATAAAATCCCATTCACTACTATGTATCATATACCTATTATATATAGTGTCCATTAAAGGGAGTCTATCATTGGTATTTTACATTTTTAAATAATCGCATCATTAGCCTTTAGAAAGGCTATTCTAGACATACCTTTGCTGGTGAAATTCATTTGTCCGTTTTGTCTAAAAATCGCTTTTTCTCATATGCTAATTAATCTTCTTGGAGCACAGGGGGCGTTACCAGCCAAAAGCTGAAGTGGCCGAGTGTACAGCACACTCACGAAATTTCATTTGAGCCAATGGGAAAGGCTGCTGATGAAAGCAGTGAAGAGGAGAAGGCAGTGTCCAGATTTGAAGAAGGGGGCGGTGAACAACGCTCCTAGGTGATGACGCGGGTGTGCTCTCAGTTTTATTTGTAACATGAAACAAAATAGGATCATAGGAGATTCATGAAGGAATTTCTGAAATTTTTCTTATTATTTGTACAAATTGATGTTTAATGTTTCCTTAAAGTTATATTCATTTTCAGATTTGTTGCAGAAATGAATAATAATTTATTTCTATAGTGCCAACATATCCTGTAGCACTTTACAAATCATTGGGTACATATACAGACATAAATTAGACATTGCACATTTATTTATTTATTTTGCTTGATTATGTAATGCCAACATATTCCAAATCGCTTTACAATCTCTGAGGAAGAAGGGGGTGATATAAGAGGTAAGGAGTAAATGTGTTTGCACAATGGACCAGCCATGTTTTATAATACAAGGTAACATAAACAAAAAAATCTGCATGAGCCAGTATCTGTATGTACACTTACAAAATGAATAGGCTTGCAGGGTTATTCTTAGATGACGTAATTAGGTCCTGAGGGATAAAGTAGTGGAGAGGTTACACAGAGAAAGGCTAGATATACATCTGCATCGGAGTCTGCCACAGATTCCACCGAAAAATGGCAGAGAGAAAACGAACTCCATTATAGTCTATGGTGTAACCACTATTTTAGCGAACGGGCTCTACATCTCTCCATGTGAACCTAGCCAAAAGCTGGTTTAGGGAGGGGAGGGTAAGTCTGGAAGAGTTAGGTAGGGAATGTGATAGGCCTGTCTAAGAAGATGTATTTTAGAAGCTTTCCAATTTGGGGAGTAGTCTTATCCGAGCCTGTGTATACCAAAGATTGGCACTACTCAGGAGAAGAACTGGAGGCTAGTGTAGGAGGTTTGCATTATGGAGGATGTTTGTTCTTGCAGAAGAGAGGGGATGAGTAGGATGGTAAACAAAAATGAGTAAGAAAATTACTTATGTGCAGGACCGATGAGGGTGAAAAGTTTATATTTCCTAAATTGGACGGTTAACCTGTGGCGTGACTGACACAGACGGGAAGAATCGGTGTAGTGTTTGGACTTTAGGATGAGCCTGTCTGCAGCATTCTAGATAGACTGGAGAGGGGAGAGTTTAGTGAGGGGAAGACGATTAGTAGGGAGTTACAGAAGTCAAGTCGAGAGCGAATCAAGGTAGCAATACAGGTAAGAATGAACAAGAGAAGGTGCAAAATGGAGGGGGACAGAGCTGCTTGGAGATTGGGCGATTATTTTCTGACGGATCTTTAAAGTTACTAGCCAGATCCTCAGAACAGAGATCTGTATTAGGCACCTGCATTTTGAGAGTAAGCCTATATTCACACAACAATGTGCTTCAACGGACTGCTGTTTTCACGGAACCCTCAATACACTCAAATGTACACATCTGTTTTACACAATGTTCCTGTGAATCTAGGCTAAGGAGGGAAGTGTCAAACAGTTGTTTTGGGCTACTGGATAGTGATGAGATAAAAGTGGTAAAGTAGGCTTGTTTGAAGTAAAGGGCAGTTACAGGTTTCAAGCATAAACTTGAAATGAAGGATGCTGATGCATGTGATTTTCTTCACAGACGTTTGACACACCTTAAGCATTGCTCAAAAAAGAGCATTTGTGTCCTGTGCCAAGGTTACTGCCATCTGTTTTGAAAAGTCCACATGGAGGGGCCACTGCCTCATCCAGGGCACTATAAAGGGGTTGTCCAAGACCCACATGTAATGGATACTGCTGACATTTCCTTTGGATAGGTCACCCATATGAGATAAGTGGGGGGGGGGGGTCCAACACCTGGATCCCAAACCAATTGGATGATTCGGCTGCCAAAAGTCGTATACAAAGTATATAGCTGGAAACAGCTCTGCTCCTATTGGTATGAATGGGAGCAGAGCTGCAGATCCCCGATGCCACCACTACACTGCATACCTCCCAACCGTTCTGGATTCTGCAGGACAGTCCCAGATTGTGGGTCCTGTCCCGCAGTCCCGGTTGGCGGGAGGTATGTCCCAAATTCAACTCATCTGCGTCCATAGAGGACGCAGATGAGTTGAATCAGTGGTGAAGCAGCAGGAGAAAGCTCCTGCCTCACCACTGTGCTCTCCATGTGCTCCGGCTCCAGGAGCTGTAGGTGCGATGTGATGACGTCACTCACATCACGCCTGCAGCTCCCTTAACACTCTGGGACAAGAGACTGCAGACTGCGCAGCAGGGGAGCGAGGAGAGGTGAGTATCAGTGTTTTTTATGTTAACTTTGGCAGATGAAGAGGGACATTAAACTGTGGGGGTAGATGGAGGGGGAACAGTAAACTGTGAGGGGCATTTGAGGGGGGACATTAAACTATGGGGCAGATAGAGGGGGTCATTAAACTGTGGGGGCAGATGAAGAAGGACATTAAACTTGGGGAAGATGGAGGCGGCATTAAACTGGGAGAAACTGGAAGTGGACATTAAACCTGGGGTGTAGCTGGAGGAGGAAATTAAAATGGGGACAACTGGAGGAGGACATTAAACTGGGGGGAAATAGAGGGGGACATTAATGTCACGGTTTAATGTCCCCCTCCAGTTGCCCCAGTTTAATATCCCCCACCAGCAACCCCCATAGTTTAATGTTCTTAAACTATGTCCTTAATTTCCCCCCTCTAGTTACCCCCAGTTTAAACTGGGGCAGATGGAGGGGGACATTAAACCATGGGTGCACCAGGAGAGAGACTTTATACTGTGGGGTCAGTTTGAAGACAACATTATAATGTGGGGGCATATAATATTAGGGTGACTGTAGGAGCATTATACTGTGTGGGGAGCACAAAGAGAAATGGGCGGAGTCAGTTTAGAAGTGGGTGGAGCCAAATTTGCAGCAGCGCACATAGCATGCCGCACATTTTGTCCCTCTTTTTGTCCTATAAAAGTTGGGAGGTATGCTACACTGTATGGAGTGGGAACTGCAGTTCTGCTCCCTGTGTGGTGTCACTGTAGCTCTTTTCTCACTAACTTGAATAAGGTTGCTGCTGGCTTCCTGCAGCCAGATCAACTGATCGGTGCAGGGTCCAAGTGTTGGACCCCCACTGATCTGATACTAATAACCTATCCTGTGAATAGGTTTTTCATATACCTGAGTCTCAGACAACCCACAGGACACAGTTAAAAGGGACAGGAGTCTCCACAAGGCACAGTTAAAAGGGATAAGAGAAGGATATAGAGAAGAAAACTGCAATTACCCAAAGAAAGTGAACCAGGGTTGTGGGAGATATCCCCAGCAGCTAGGAGCAGCAGGCTGGATAAAGACAAAATAAGGTTTAGTGATTTATGATATCATTTTTTTCTAAGGGTGGAACAAGAAAGGTTAAAGTGGTTTAAGAAAGTGAAAAATGATTGAGGGCTGTGCATAGATAAGGGAAGGAGAGAGGGACTAATGTGCATAGAGGGCACTGGAGAAATAAATGAGTGGTAATTTAGCAGAAATACAGAATCTAACATAAAGATTATGGTGCACCCTACACGCCTCTACCAGAGAATCCACTTTTTACTCAGCGGCACATAATAGTTTTTCCCACATAGACATCTGTCTCATTATATAGGAAGGTGCAATCTGAGACCACGCCTCCAAACAGTTGGTTCTCCTGGGTCTAGAACCCAAAATCAATAAAAAGCGGGAGTACGCAGGAGCCAGAGGCACCTTGGAGGCCTTTGTACAAAGCCAGGCAATATGCCTCACTAGGGTAGATTCTAACCATTTTTACTGACAGGCAAATACTGTAAACCCAGATGGCTCCTGGTGTGATTAGCCCATTCCCACTCTAAATTCATGCCTATTCTCAAACTGGTTAACCCTGATACTAATGAGACATGAACAAAGGAAGAGAAACAAGGGACTCTTATTTAATGACTTTGGGGATCTCTACAGGGCAGACCAAGCTCAATTAGACCATATTGAATCCTTTTTGTCAATCTGCCATGACTTAAAGGGGTTGTCCAGGCAAAAATGGACAACCTTTTTAACGTTTAAATCAGCTGGGGGCAGTGAAAAAAATTTTAAAAAAAAATGCATACTCACCTGGCCCCAATGCTCCAGTGTCCTCCCGTGTGTTTCGGTTCTTCTGCTCTGGCGGCCTCTCCCGGGTCTCTTCTGGAGTTCCGCTGAAGCCGCTGATTTGCCTTAGCAGTCATGTGACCACTGAGGCCAATCAGCGAAGGGCCTGCAATGTCACTACCTGTGACATCACGGGTCCTTTTCCTGAGGCCTGCTGAGGCCGCTGATTGGCCTCAGAGGTCACGTGACCGCTGAGGCCAATCAGCGACTTCAGCAGAGCTCTGGAAGAGACCCAGGAGAAGCCAGTGCTGCAGAAGAACCAGGACGCGCAGGAGGACACCAGAGCATTGCGGATTGCCCCTAGCTGATTTAAACGTTAAAAGGGTTGTCCATTTTTGCCTGGACAACTCCTTTAAAGTAGAGCAAATGGATTTACTTGATGCCACATTCACCATACAGGAAGTATGTAATTGTACACTGTAATTATATCTTCCCCCTTTAAGTAATGAGAAATACAAAGTATTGGTCGACAAACTTGTCCCTAAAATGAAATTTACACTGTCATGTAGACTCCATTATTGACTGCTCAACTATCCTTTTACCAAAACTGAGTAAAGATCCAACTAGGCCACAATCTTACTGTTCCAGTTCAATAGCGATTGTATGTTTATTACTAAAATATTGGCTTGCAGGCTCCAGTCCTTATTCTGACTCTAATCCATCTGTCTCAGCTGGGCTTTAGAGCTACACATGAGGCAGTGCATAATGTGAGGGCTGCCGTGACTGTGACTGCGCAGGCGGATCATGGGGACCCAATGCTTTTTTTGAGCCTAGATGCTGAGAAGGTGTTTGACAAGGTCTGCTGGGCTTTCCTTCCATGCCATCCTACAATGGAGGAGTCTTGCCTTCTGGGACCTCATTGGATGCCTCTAAACCTCGACTCAAATGGTGGTCACAGTTAATGGCCACAAACCTTCACCTGGATATTTTTGTGGCACATGTGAGGGATACCTCCTTTCACCCATACTTTTTAATTTATCTCTTGATCCCCTTCTCTCCTACTTTAATCCAGTCCTGGCAAATGAAACTGGCCCCTCTTATGGTTCAGAACTACTGTAACTGTAGCTGCATTCATTCATTCTGTCGTTGGTCTTTGGGTGAGTTTCAGGAGTTAGGTTGGTTGTCAGGATACACATTGAACTTAAAACAGGGTTAATGCAACCAGATCATACCAGTTCGATGGTATGATGTCTATTTCTTACCTAGGGGTCTGTATCACTAAATCACCTGTGGGTATATATGACGCCAAAGTCAAATGCATACATTAATACCCTAGAAAATACCCTCCACTCATGGAAAAATCGTTTACCCTATGTGGGGAGGGCACATCTGACTAAGATAGTTGAGTTCCCCTTCCTCCTATATATGTTCCACACACTGCAAGTATACCTCCAACCAGGGTATGAAAATCAATTTCTTGTTTCTTTTCTTCATTTGGAAAGGCTATCCCTGTATACCATATTGTGTTTTACAACAACCTAGACTCAATGGTGGCCTGAATTTTCCCAAAGTGAGAGTATATAACATAGAAGCTCTGATGTAGGTGGTGATAGACTAGCTTCTTCACATGGAGGTATTTTCTGATAGGGGTAACAATTAGTCTTATGCCAAACATAGTCCTCCCAAACTTTTTACACCTCCCTTATACAGCTATTCAAAGATCGTGCACCTGGCGTGCATGACATAAAATGGGGCTTCAAAAGTGGCTACATTCCTCTAGCTCAGTTAAAGGGGTATTCCCACGAACATAACCATTTTTAAATTTGTAGATAATTAAAAGTTAAACATTTTTGCAAATATAAGTAATTAAACATTTTGCAGCATTTTAAAGATTTTCTCTAAATATCTTGTGGTCACAAGTTGTTGTCTTGATCAGTTGCCAGTGGATACAACCATGAATGCAGGACCTTTTAAGGTCAGAAAATCAGCCATGACTTCCTTATTGTGGCCAGGATATATTCTGATACATGTAGTGTCTCTGCCTGATAACCCATCTACAATAAGAAAATCATGACTGGGTTCCTGACAAGTCCCAGACCATAGAAAATTTCTGCATTTGTGGTCGTATCCATTGGCAACCGATCAGGAAAACAGACTGTCACTACTAAGATGGTTAGAGAAAATCTTTAAAACTCTGCAGAATTTTTAACTACTTACAGTACAGACCAAAAGTTTGGACACACCTTCTCATTCCAAGAGTTTTCTGTATTTTCATGACTATAAAAATTGTAGATTCACACTGAAGGCATCAAAACTATGAATTAACACATGTGGAATTATATACTTAACAAAAAAGTGTGAAACAACTGAAAATATGTCTTATATTCTAGGTTCTTCAAAGTAACCACCTTTTGCTTTGATTACTGCTTTGCACACTCTTGGCATTCTCTTGTTGAGCTTCAAGAGGTAGTCACCTGAAATGGTCTTCCAACAGTCTTGAAGAAGTTCCCAGAGATGCTTAGCACTTGTTGGCCTTTTTGCCTTCACTCTGCGGTCCAGCTCACCCCAAACCATCTCGATTGGGTTCAGGTCTGGTGACTGTGGAGGCCAGGTCATCTGGCGTAGCACCCCATCACTCTCCTTCTTGGTCAAATAGCCCTTACACAGTCTGGAGGTGTGTTTGGGGTCATTGTCCTGTTGAAAAATAAACGATGGTCCAACTAAACGCAAACCGGATGGAATAGCATGCCACTGCAAGATGCTGTGGTAACCATGCTGGTTCAGTATTCCTTCAATTTTGAATAAATCCCCAACAGTGTCACCAGCAAAGCACCCCCACACCATCACACCTCCTCCTCCATGCTTCACGGTGGGAACCAGGCATGTAGAGTCCATTCGTTCACCTTTTCTACGTAGCACAAAGACACGGTGTTTGGAACCAAAGATCTCAAATTTGGACTCATCAGACCAAAGCACAGATTTCCACAGGTCTAATGTCCATTCCTTGTGTTCTTTAGCCCAAACAAGTCTCTTCTGCTTGTTGCCTGTCCTTAGCAGTGGTTTTCTAGCAGCTATTTTACCATGAAGGCCTGCTGCACACAGTCTCCTCTTAACAGTTGTTGTAGAGATGTGTCTGCTGCTAGAACTCTGTGTGGCATTGACCTGGTCTCTAATCTGAGCTGCTGTTAACCTGCGATTTCTGAGGCTGGTGACTCAGATGAACTTATCCTCCGCAGCAGAGGTGACTCTTGGTCTTCCTTTCCTGGGGCGGTCCTCATGTTAGCCAGTTTCTTTGTAGCGCTTGATGGTTTTGGCCACTGTACTTGGGGACACTTTCAAAGTTTTCCCAATTTTTCGGACTGACTGACCTTCATTTCTTAAAGTAATGATGGCCACTCGTTTTTCTTTACTTAGCTGCTTTTTTCTTGCCATAATACAAATTCTAACACTCCATTCAGTAGGACTATCAGCTGTGTATCCACCTGACTTCTGAACAACACAACTGATGGTCCCAACCCTATTTATAAGGCAAGAAATCCCACTTATTAAACCTGACAGGGCACACCTGTGAAGTGAAAACCATTTCAGGTGACTACCTCTTGAAGCTCCTCAAGAGAATGCCAAGAGTGTGCAAAGCAGTAATCAAAGCAAAAGGTGGTTACTTTGAAGAACCTAGAATATAAGACATATTTTCAGTTGTTTCACACTTTTTTGTTAAGTATATAATTCCACATGTGTTAATTCATAGTTTTGATGCCTTCAGTGTGAATCTATAATTTTTATAGTCATGAAAATAAAAAAAACTCTTGGAATGAGAAGGTGTGTCCAAACTTTTGGTCTGTACTGTATATTTGCAAAAATGTTTAACTTTTACTTATCCACAAATATAGATATGATTATGTTCATGGGAATACTCCTTTAACTTGTCTCTACTAACCAATTCTGATTTCTAATTGGGTTCTCCTCACGGGAATTATACAGTCATGGCCAAAAGTTTTGAGAATGACACAAATATTATATTTTCACATGATCTGCTGCCCTCTGGTTTTTATGTGTGTTTGTCAGATGTTTTTATCACATACAGAAATATAATTGCATTCATATTATGAATAACCGAAGCTTATATTGACAGAATGAGTTAATGCAGCAAGTCAATATTTGCAGTGTTGACCCTTCTTCTTCAGGACCTCTGCAATTCTCCCTGGCATGCTCTCAATCAACTTCTGGACCAGATCCTGACTGATAGCAGTCCATTCTTGCAGAATCAATGCTTTAATTTTGTCTGAATTTGTTGGTTTTTGTTTGTCCACCCGTCTCTTGATGATTGACCACAAGTTCTCAATGGGATTAAGATCTGGGGAGTTTCCAGGCCATGGACCCAAAATCTCTATGTTTTGTTCCCTCAGCCATTTAGTTATCACCTTTGCTTTATGGCAAGGTGCTCCATCATGCTGGAAAAGGCATTGTTGAGCGCCAAACTGCTCTTGGACGGTTGGGAGAAGTTGCTCTTGAAGGACATTCTGGTACCATTCTTTATTCATGGCTGTGTTTTTAGGCAAGACTGTGAGAGAGCCGATTCCCTTGGCTGAGAAGCAACCCCACACATGAATGGTTTCAGGATGCTTTACAGTTGGCATGACACAAGACTGGTGGTAGCGCTCACCTCTTCTTCTCCGAATAATCTGTTTTCCAGATGTTCCAAACAATCGAAAAGGGGATTCATCAGAGAAAATGACTTTACCCCAGTCCTCAGCAGTCCACTCCCTGTACCTTTTGCAGAATATCAGTCTGTCCCTGATGTTTTTTCTGGAGAGAAGTGGCTTCTTTGCTGCCCTCCTTGAGACCAGCTCTTGCTCCAAGAGTCTCCGCCTCACAGTGCGTGCAGATGCACTCACACCTGCCTGCTGCCATTCCTCAGCAAGCTCTGCACTGCTGGTAGCCCGATCCCGCAGCTGAAACACTTTTAAGAGATGGTCCTGCCGCTTGCTGGTCTTTCTTGGGCGCCCTGGAGCCTTTTTGGCACCAATGGAACCTCTCTCCTTGAAGTTCTTGATGATGCGATAGATTGTTGACTGAGGTGCAATCTTTCTAGCTGCAATACTCTTCCCAGTTAGGCCATTTTTGTGCAGTGCAATGATGACTGCACGTGTTTCTTTAGAGATAACCATGGTTAACAGAAGAGAAACAATGATGGCAAGCACCAGCCTCCTTTTAAAGTGTCCAGTGGTGTCATTCTTACTTAATCATGACAGATTGATCTCCAGCCCTGTCCTCATCAACACCCACACCTGTGTTAATGGAGCAATCACTGAAACGATGTTAGGTGGTCCTTTTAAGGCAGGGCTGCAATGATGTTGAAATGTGTTTTGGGGGATAAAGTTCATTTTCTAGGCAAATATTGACTTTGCAAGTAATTGCTGTTAAGCTGATCACTCTTTATAACATTCTGGAGTATATGCAAATTGCCATTAGAAAAACTGAAGCAGTAGACTTTGTAAAAATTAATATTTGTATCATTCTCAAAACTTTTGGCCATGACTGTATAGCTGGCATAGGGGTGGGGTTGTGAGTACAGACCACTTGCTCAACAACACAACATACAAAATGTTCTCCCTAGTGGACCTCCGATCAAGCAAATAAATTCTTTAAAAATCAGACAATGTGATTTTCTGGATTTGTTTTCTCATTTTGTCTCTCATAGTTGAGGTCTACCTATGATGTCAATTACAGGCCTCGCTCATCTTTTTAAGTGGGAGAACTTGCACAATTGGTGTCTGACTAAATACTTTTTTTCCCCCACTGTATGTAGCTCTCTGTGATGATGAGAGAACCCCAGTTTATGAATTTTTCTTTGATACAGTCATATGAAAAAGTTTGGGCACCCCTATTAATCTTAATCATTTTTAGTTCTAAATATTTGGGTGTTTGCAACAGCCATTTCAATTTGATATATCTAATAACTGATGGACACAGTAATATTTCAGGATTGAAATGAGGTTTATTGTACTAACAGAAAATGTGCACTATGCATTAAACCAAAATTTGACCGGTGCAAAAATTTGGGTACCCTTATCATTTTATTGATTTGAATACTCCTAACTACTTTTTACTGACTTACTGAAGCACAAAATTGGTTTTGTAACCTCACTGAGCTTTGAACTTCATAGCCAGGTGTATCCAATCATGAGAAAAGGTATTTAAGGTGGCCAATTGCAAGTTGTTCTCCTATTTGAATCTCCTCTGAAGAGTGGCATCATGGGCTCCTCAAAACAACTCTCAAATGATCTGAAAACAAAGATTGTTCAACATAGTTGTTGAGGGGAAGGATACAAAAAGTTGTCTCAGAGATTTAACCTGTCAGTTTCCACTGTGAGGAACATAGTAAGGAAATGGAAGACCACAGGGACAGTTCTTGTTAAGCCCAGAAGTGGCAGGCCAAGAAAAATATCAGAAAGGCAGAGAAGAAGAATGGTGAGAACAGTCAAGGACAATCCACAGACCACCTCCAAAGAGCTGCAGCATCATCTTGCTGCAGATGGTGTCACTGTGCATCGGTCAACAATACAGCACACTTTGCACAAGGAGAAGCTGTATGGGAGAGTGATGCGAAAGAAGCCGTTTCTGAAAGCACGCCACAAACAGAGTCGCCTGAGGTATGCAAAAGCACATTTGGACAAGCCAGCTTCATTTTGGAAGAAGGTCCTGTGGACTGATGAAACAAAGATTGAGTTGTTTGGTCATACAAAAAGGCGTTATGCATGGCGTCAAAAAAACACAGCATTCCAAGAAAAACACTTGCTACCCACTGTAAAATTTGGTGGAGGTTCCATCATGCTTTGGGGCTGTGTGGCCAATGCCGGCACCGGGAATCTTGTTAAAGTTGAGGGTCGCATGGATTCAACTCAGTATCAGCAGATTCTTGAGAATAATGTACAAGAATCAGTGACGAATTTGAAGTTACGCCGGGGATGGATATTTCAGCAAGACAATGATACAAAACACAGCTCCAAATCTACTCAGGCATTCATGCAGAGGAACAATTACAATGTTCTGGAATGGCCATCCTAGTCCCCAGACCTGAATATCATTGAACATCTGTGGGATAATTTGAAGTGGGCTGTCCATGTTCGGCGACCATCAAACTTAACTGAACTGGAATTGTATTGTAAAGAGGAATGGTCAAAAATACCTTCATCCAGGAACTGATTAAAAGCTACAGGAAGCGACTAGAGGCTGTTATTTTTTGCAAAAGGAGGATCTACTAAATATTAATGTCACTTTTCTGTTGAGGTGCCGATACTTTTGCACCGGTCAAATTTTGGTTTAATGCATATTGCACATTTTCTGTTAGTACAATAAACCTCATTTCAATCCTGAAATATTACTGTGTCCATCAGTTATTAGCTATATCAAATTGAAATGGCTGTTGCAAACACCCAAATATTTAGAACTAAAAATGATTAAGATTAATAGGGGTGCCCAAACTTTTTCATATGACTGTATGTGTTGTTTTATAAACAGTTTAGCTAATCCTGTTAGTCCTATGTTGTTTACATTTGCTGATCAATCCACTTAAGTGGTTTTATGTGTATACAAGGGGAGATGACTGTTTCTGGCTCCAGTCAACCAGATTTATTACCCCTGGACAAACAGATGGCAAAGGAGGAAGGGAGGGCCTTGAGCTCAACCACAGATAGAGCTTTCCCGCAGCCAGGAAAACGTCCTTCTTTCTCAGGATCCTGCATTTGGGAATAGGAGGAGGGGGGAGGGGTTCCCCAGCAGGGGAGTATGGGTGTACACAGTTATCTATGCCTGACTCTAGGGAACTTTTGTCACATCTGTGGAGTCAGCTAAGAGAGCTGGGTGTGTCCATTTCACTATAGAAGATCGTCCAAGCTCCTGGAACCAAAGACTATTTTAGGCTACGTCCCCACGTTGCGGAAAAGCAGCTTTTTTTGTTGCAGATTTTGTTGCGGTTTTTTGACCAAAGCCAGGAGTGGATTGAGCAGAAGGTAGAAGTATATTAACTTGCTATATATTTCCCATTCCTTTTGTAGCCATTGTTGGCTTTGGCTCAAAAAACCGCAACAAAATCTGCAACAAAAAAAGCTGCGTTTCCGCAACGTGGGGCCATAGCCTTAAATATTATTTTGTTTTCCTCTTATTTATTTTACAGCTGTTTACCATGTGGTGTTATTCTTGTTAACTTTCCCTTATATGTCGCACTGAACCCTATGAGTATTAAATTGTTACATTTAAGGTTGCTTTGTGTTGCTCTAGGATCCCATTACCTTTTTGAGGTGTGTTTGAGACGCCTGTGTATGTGTATGAAGTTTCTACTGAAGCAGCCTGAATTAGTAGTGGTAGCTGCGGCGTCTATTTGGGGTGCGTGGACTCTTTTGGAGATGTGACTTACGCTCAATTTGCAACCTGAGTGAAGAGTGAGTGCAAGATTAAGTGGAATTGAGTCGACCCCTGACAGCCGCACCCGCATCACGTGCTAGGACGCCCCATACGTGACACTCTCTCCAGATTATTTCATGTATAACTCTACCCAAATACCTCCTATGTACAGAGCAGCAGATGATGAAGGCCGCGTCTGCATACCTAGTCATGTACTGGGTCTAGTGTACATGTTGTGAGTGCGGTGTCCGCCACTTACTGAGCAGTTAGTACAGTTAACAGAGGGAAAGTATACTGATCATAATGGAAAAGGATAAATATTGCTTACTATCTGAGGTAGGAGATATGCTTTCTTTAGCGAGTCTGAAAAGTATATTGTTAGATAGTGTTAGTCTATAACCTATATAAAGCTATATACCTCATATTCACGGTTAAGGCCTCTTGACTCCAAGGTTTGTAATGTATGTATCTAGTATGTCTCATGCTTTTTGAGGATCTGGCTATGGTTACCTCCTACGGGGCTGCGGGACATGTTCCAGGACTTGAAATTTAAGCTGCGAGATGCTATGTTTATGCTGAATGAAGTGAGCCAGAATAGGTAATAATAGATTACGGCAACAGATATTGGATTTATGTTTCATGCGGTCTTACACATGGTGGGTAGTCTCCCCAAAGTATGCGAGACTGGCCAGTTTGAGGATGATATACAATGTCCCCTTTCTCGACGCTAGAACATTGGAAGCATGATAGACATGAATATGTGCTTTTTCTTTGCGTGCCAAGGAACTGTTGCCTTGTGTTTACGAAAGTAATTAGGGAGTCCAATGTGTCCCCCCATATGCTAAAAACATTTTGCCATTGGAAATGAATAGAAAATACCTTGTTGTAGATGTCTGTCCAGAGTATTTTTATGCAGGCTCTGATTGTGTGGATAGGATCTGAGGTAAGGCATGGGTAAACAGTAGAGTCAGTTAACTGTCACATTACCTCCTCTATGTAGTGAGCTCGGTCCATAACTACAAGTGCCCTCACGTGTCCTCAGTGAGGGAGGTTAGCACTTGTCTGTCCATGTTGTTCAAGTTAGATTGGTAGAAATATTGGTATTGTTCTAACTCTTTACTGAAATTGGCTACCTCCCTCTAAATGAGATTAATTAAAGTCTCTAAAGGGGGGGTAGTTACGTGGAGGAGTAAACTTACTTTTTTAGTTTAGTCCCAGTGATCTTGCAGTGATGGTAGCGGGGGATATGTCATGTATTTCAGTTGGGTTGTCAGGGACTGTGTTGTTGGAAGAATGTACTTGGATCCTAAGACTCCTGTAAAATCTATCTATGGTGGCATACCCCTTGAACTTTTTCACACTTTGTCACCTTGCAACCACAAACTTAAATGTAATTATTGAGATTTTAAGTCATAGACCAACACAAAGTAGCACATAATTGTGAAGTGGAAGGAAAATGATACATGGTTTTCAAAATTTTAATCAAATAAATATCTGAAAAGTGTGACATGCAAAAGTATTCAGCCCCCTGTACTCTGATACCTCTAAATAAAATCCAGTGCATTAAATTGCCTTCAGAAGTCACAGTTGAACTTTTTGGCCTAAATGCAAAGGGCTATGTGTGGCAGAAAAGTAACACTGCTCATCACCCTGAACACACCATCCCCACTGTGAAACATGGTGGTGGCAGCATCATGTTGTGGGGAGGATTTTCTTCAGCAGGGACAGGGAAGCTGGTCATAGTGGGAAGATGGATGGAGCTAAATACAGGGAAATCCTGGAAGAAAACCTGTTGGAGGTTTTAAAAGACTTGAGGCTGGGAAGGATATTCAACTTCCCGTAAGACAATGATCCTAAATATACAGTCAGAGCTACAGTCGAATGGTTTAGATCAAAGAATATCATGTCTTAGAATGACCCAGTCAAAGTCCAGACCTAAATCCCATTGAGCATCTGTAGCAAGACATGAAAATTGCTGTTCACAGACCCTCTCCATCCAATATGGCTGAGGTTGAGCTATTTTGCAAAGAAGAATGGGCAAAAGTCTCAGTCTCTAGATACGAAAAGCTGGTAAGAGACATACAGTGCTGGCCAAAAGTATTGGCACCCCTGCAATTCTGTCAGATAATACTCAATTTCTTACAGAAAATGATTGCAATCACAAATGCTTTTTTATTTTTTTTTTTTTTTTTTTTTTTTTTTTAAAAAAAAAAAAAAAAATAAAAAAATATTCTTTTCTTTTTTCTTTTTTTTAAAAACTCTAAAAATGCGCCCCACAAAAGTTTTGCCCCCCTCCCCCTAATACTTCGCCCCACAACCTTTACAAAAAATAACTGTAAACAACCCCCTCCCCTACCCCTCAATGAGTTTCTTACAATGCTCTGCTGGAATTTTACTTTCTAATCAGTTTTATTGAGATTTTTTAACAGGTCAAACAACAACATTCAAAAAAAAGTATTATCATGTAAGCGCTAGAAGTAGCTAGAAGTCAAATAAACATATAGTTATCTAAGAGTTCGAGAGTCTCTAGAGTTAAAGAAACAAGTGCGTACAAGTATAAAGCAACAAAAGGTGACAATAATTATTAAGTTTTGATCTTCCAAGTGCGGCACAGCCGGGTTACGGCAGATGTGTATGAGCCTTCAGTGTCCATGGAAACCAGTTCTTTTGGAAGTGGTTATCCCCAAGAACTCCATGAGAGAGAATCTTCTCATATTGGTAGGTCTGCTCCACCATGTTCACTAGCTCTCCTCTAGTCGGAATAGTGGCTGACTTCCAGTTGCGTAGCAGAGCCAATGACGCTGATAACAAGGCGTGGCCAATCAACACTCTATGTGTTGCTGGGAAAGAGTCGATTTGCAGAAATAGTAGTGCTAAAGCTGGTGAGGGAGGTATGAAGAATCCCACTAGTGAAGAAATCCATCGGAAGACGTCTTGCCAGTACAGCACCACTCGGGGGCACGTCCACAGTAAATGCAGTAGTGTTCCTTTCTCGCCACATCCCCTCCAGCAGGAGTTTGGGTCTGCGGATAAATTCGGTGAAGTCGCTCTGGAGTATAGTACCAGTGGAGGAGAATTTTGACAGTTGTTTCATAGTGGGTCGTGCACCGGAAGGTCTTTTCGTGAAGGTCATGGCTTTCTGCCATTGTATAACCGAGTATTTCTGCTGAAGATGCATTTCCCAACTAAGTAGTGGGGTAGATTTGACCAGATGATCTTTAGATCCTATAGTATTGTAGATGGGCTGAGAATTTTTGTAGCCGGATTTGGAATTTTGAGGAGGTCCAACAGAGATTTATTGTATATTACTTGTTTATTGCAGTTGGGGTGGAAGTGCTTGATTCTCAGATATGTAAAGGGCAGTGGGGGTAGGGAGAAGGTGGATTGTAGCGATGGGAATGGTATCAATGAGTCCTCACTCCACATCATTGAAATAGAGGTGATACCTGATGATTTCCAGATGGATAAGTTGAGATCCAGGATTGTTAGTTCTAAGAATTCAATTGGGGCCTGCTTGATGTGTAGTATCTGCGTCTTGCCTGTAGAGTGATGGATATGTCGCCAGCTGTCTATGAGATGTTGTAGTTGGGACGTGAGAGAGGGTACCACATCCGTCCAGAGGGAGTATAAGAGCCAAGATTTGAGACTGTGATGTGGTATCATACGAGACTCAATGGTGATCCAGGATTTATGGGCGTTGTTATGCCACCAGTCCTTTAGAGTAGAAGATGTGAGGCCATGTAGTAATCATATATGTTTGGTATTCCCAAGCCTCCCACTCCCCGTTTTCTGTGCAGGATAGAAGATGGGAGTCTCGGCTTTTTGGAGTTCCAGATAAGTTTGTTGAGCATAGCGTTAATTTTCTGGAGGACGTAAGGGGGGTGCTACAGGTATAGTTCTAAATAAGTATAACAGTTTTGGGAGCAGCATCATTTGAAAGGCAGATACCCTACCTAGCCATGCAGGGTGAGTCCTGAATAGGATCGACACTCTCTCTCCAGATCCGTCAGCCGAGGCATATGTTTGCTTTGGCCACCTGTGCGATGTAGGGAGTGATCCTTATTCCCAAGTAGTCCAGATCTGTCGATTTCCAGTCGTAGGGAAACCTCTCTTTGAGATGTTCCAAAAGAGGCATGGGACGTTCAGGGGGAGAATTTGTGTTTTGGCTTCGTTGAGTTTATAAAAGAGAGCCCCATAATCTCTGAGAGTTTCGACAGCAGCTGGTAGAGATGTTTCTGGGTAGGTTAAGGACAATATGATATCATCAGCGTAGGGGAGATGAGATGAGAGGAACCCTCTATGTGCACTCCCTGGACTCTGTCGTTTTGTCTCAGGGCTTGTGCTAATGGTTCAATGGTGAGAATAAAGATCAATGGAGAGAGGGCACCCTGCCTCGTTCCATTCTTGATATCAAAGCTGTCCGACAGTGTGCTGTTAGTAAACACTCTGGCCGATGGGGATGAGTATAGGTTTGAGATAGCAGTGAGGATAGGGCCAGAGAATCGCAGTTTCTGTAGGACGGAGAAAGCGAATGCCCAGTTGATCCGGTCAAACGCCTTCTCAGCATCTAAGGCGACCATTAGGGATGGGGTCTTGTTGCTTCCAGGTGATCTACCAAATGTAGGACACGTCTGGTGTTGTCTGAGGCTTGCGGCCTTTAACGAAGCCCACTTGGTCTGTGCCAATTAAGTCTGGAAGAATGGGAGCTAGCCTGCTGCTAGGATCTTCGCATAAAGCTTGAGGTCCGAATTTAGCAGCGAGATTGGCCTGAAATTTTGTGGGACATCTGCTGATTTACCGGGTTTAGGAAGGGTGACAATTAATGCCGTCAACGATTCGCGCGGAAGCGGTGCACCCGACATGGCATGGTTGAAGAAATTCAGGAGAGATGGAGCAAGAATTTGCTGGAAATAGATTAAATATTCGTTGGAGAAACCATCTGGACCTGGTGACTTACCCTTAGGTAAGGACTTTATGGTTTGTAGGACTTCTGGAAGAGTAATAGGGGTGTTTAGGGCCAAGAGATGTTCATCTGTCAGGCCTGATAACTTTAAGTTGTTTAAGAAGCCGGATACCAAGGTGGAATGGTCAGGTGGAAGAGGGGTGTGTTCCTGTAGATTATACAACTGTGCGTAGTAGTCCTTAAAAGAGTTGGCGATGTCTCTTGGGTCTGTTAAATGTACTTTAGTGACAGGGTGCTTGATGTATGGAATCCGCGATTTAACTACCCTTGCCCGAAGTTGTCTAGCCAGTAGTCTGCCGGCTTTGTTGCTTTGGGAGTAAAATCGCGCTTTAGATCGTTTTAACGCCTTTTCGTAATCTTGTAAAAGAAGGAGACGCAGTTGCTGTCTAGCCTGGGTGAGCTGTTCAGAGTATTCGGGTTCGGATTGGTTTTGTTCGCGCTTCTAAAGTGCGAAGTGTTGACATTGCTACCTAATCGCTTTCTGCGTTCTTTCTTGTTTCTATGTGCATTTTTATAAGTGTGCCACGAATGTACGCTTTGTGAGCGTTCCAGAGAGTGTAGGGATCCTCTGTAGATATGGAGTTGGTCTGGAAAAAATCCTGGAGGTCTTTTTTCTATTATCGCGATAAGTAAGGTGACTCATTAAGTATGTATTGTTTCTCCAGAGTCTAGCAGCAGAAGGTGGAATCTTTTCTTCTATGGTGAGAGTGATGGCTGCGTGGTCTGACCATGTGATAGATTCAATCGTGGATGTTTTGGAGCTCATCAGGGTATGAAGGTCTACCATGAACATATCAATGCGAGAGTAAGAACCGTGTACTGCTGAGAAATAGGTATAGTCCCTTTCGCCCGCATGATGTGCGCGCCAGATATCATAAAGATTTTCAGTGTTCGGAAATTGGAGCAGGCAGGAAGTGTTGTCTCTGTTGGCGTTGGTAGAATCCAGAGAGGGATCCACTATGTTATTGAAGTCTCCACAAATTATTAACGCACCCTGTTGGATTTCTTGAATGTGTCTTCGGACTTTGTGTAAAATGCCAGGGTCTTTCCTGTGGAGCGTATATGTTGACTATTGTATAGGGGATGTTATTGAGGAGGCAAACAATTATGAGGAATCTGCCTTGGGGGTCCCTTTTTGTGCCTTAAGGAAAATGCCACTGAGTCTCTAAAAGCGACAAGGACTCCCCGTTTTTAGATCGGTGGTGTGCGTGGCAGATTATAGGGAAGGATGGGTGTTTTACCCTGAAGGCTCTTTCTGTGAAGGTGGTTTCTTGTGCGCAGAAAACATCCCGAGAGTGAGAGCCTCCTTCCAAATATACGTTCGCTTCTGTGGACTGTTTAGCCACGGACGTTGAGAGAGGCCAACTTGATCACCATAGTGTCACTTAAGAGTATGGACGTCGTGGGGATGTTGAATCTGCAGAAGACGTAGGCGTTTTGCAAGTAAGAAGATCAATAGACAAAACAGATGAACAAACAGTTCAAAGACGAATACAGCTTTACTGTATATGTGGGGGTATTGGTTTAGGCTTCCGGTTAAGCCACTAGAGCAAAGGGGGTTGTGCACCTGAGTGGATAGGGATAGCCATCCTAGAATATCATTTGCGGTTTGTGGGAGATCTACGCCCTGTGCTGAGGGGGGAGGGCCTGCCGCCTCTTGAGGAAGAGAGATTGGCATTCTCCAAGTCGATAATAACGCTTTGCCTTGATTCAAGTTATGGATGGTAAGGTGGTCCCTCTTTAGCGACAATCAATTTCACAGGAAACCCCATCTATATTGGATCTTGTTTTTCGCGTTGTTGTGACCGGGTTCTCTCGGAGGCGGGGTCTGCTGAGGGTCCTGTATAACTCACCTCTTTGATTTAGGCCAAGATTTCTGCTTACGAGCAGCTTCTAGTAATCTTTCTTTTATATGGAAGAAGTGGAATCTCCCAAGACGTCTCTCGATCTCTCTCCCAGATGTCTCGGAGCCTATGTGCTCTGTCTGATGATTCCGTATTGTAGAGTCGGTAGTAAATCACATAATCCTGTGGTATGAAGCAGATCGCTGTTTGGACTTGTTCTGAAATACCTCTGATTTGTGTTGTTCCTGCGACCGTCCTCCATTCAGCCACTTTGGCTTTGAGATTCTCAACCTCGTCTTCAAGGTCATTGTGTGCATCGTGATTTTGTTGTGCTGCCTCGCCCATTTTGGTTTCATATGTGTTCTCGTCCATCTGTGCATTGACTGGGACTGAGAGGCTGGCATTGTAAAATCCCCTGAAGGGAACTCGGGGCCGCTATCTCTCAGAGTATGTTCAGGGCGGGACCACTGTGGTCGGGAGCCGTCTGGCCAGTCTTTGGTGGATGGAAAGGTCTCGGGGAGGGTTGGTCTTCGGGTGGTTGGTCTCGGGAGTTCCAGACGGTTTTTGTTTGCGACTGGTCTCGGTGGTGGTGTCGTGGGGGGTCTGCTCCTTGCTGTTGGTGGATGTTATGGATTTGTGGTGCTGCTGATCGGTATCGTCGGGGTTGGAGGTGGAGATCCATTAGAGCTTTGGTGTGGTTGGCCTTCCCCTCTCAATGTCGCTGTTTTGGCGTCTGGCGTTGGGTGTGCGCTCTGTTGGTCTCGTGTGGTCCCGTTCTCTCCCGCCCTCCCACTCGTAGTTGTCTTTTTCGTTTCTTCTTTCCTACCCTTCACCATGTTGCCAGATATTCGTCTCCCATTCCGTTTAGGGCAGATATTTTCGACGCTGTTTGTCTGGTCCTTGGTGCACTGGATCCCCAGAACTATCCATCCCAAGGGGAGAGGTACCTACGTTCTGTGGGGATTGAGCTGCGCTCGTGGAGTTTCAGCTAGCTGTTGTGTGGAGGCCTTGGGTTGCTGGCTGTGTCGCCTCCCTAGTGGCGGGTCGGTGGGGTCCGCTCGGGCCTTTTTCTTGGGGGTGACTACGTCTGTACGGGCCCGGCTCGGCTGCCCTGGGCAGCGTGGTCGGTAGGCCTTTTTTGTTGGTGGAGTCCCAGGTGGGTCCTCGGCCTCTTTCCGCTTTGGGCCTCGTTTTGGTCTCCCTGTGTTGTTCCCGCCTCCCCCTGCCCCCTCCTCGTGTCCTTGTTGTCTCTGTCTCTTTCCCTCTCTGTTGGGGCGCTTGCTTCTTGCCTTTCTCCCTCCCTCCGCCCCTTTTCCCCCCCCCGCCCCGGCCTTCCTCCCTGGTCCGGGCTCCGGGCGGCTCTCGTGCTCCGCTTCGTTGGGCGTGGCCCCCTCTGGCCCTCGGCTTCCCTCGCTTCTGGGCTTGGGCCTGGTCGGGTGTCCTTCTCGAAATTTTTTTTCTTCTCCGTCCCCACATCTAGGGAGGTTAGCCACAGTGCCATGGGCTTTAAACTTCTTGATGACACTGCGCACGGTAGACACAGGAACATTCAGGTCTTTGGAGATGGACTTGTAGCCTTGAGATTGCTCATGCTTCCTCACAATTTTGCTTCTCAAGTCCTCAGACAGTTCTTTGGTCTTCTTTCTTTTCTCCATGCTCAATGTGGTACACACAAGGACACAGGATAGAGGTTGAGTCAACTTGAATCCATTTCAACTGGCTGCAAGTGTGATTTAGTTATTGGTACCACCTGTTATGTGCCACAGGTAAGTAACAGGTGCTGTTAATTACACAAATTAGAGAAGCATCACATGATTTTTCAAAGGGTGCCAATACTTTTGTCCACCCCCTTTTTTATGTTTGGTGTGGAATTATATCCAATTTGGCTTTTTGACAATTCTTTTTGCGGTTTTCCATTGACGACAAATTAAATGAAGATATTATTACCAAAGCATTTGTGATTGCAATCATTTTCTGGAAGAAATTGAGTATTATCTGACAGAATTGCAGGGGTGCAAATACTTTTGGCCAGCACTGTACCCCAAAAGACATGCAGCTGTAATTTCAGTGAAAGGTGGCTCTACAAAGTATCGATATGGGGGGCTGAATACTTTTGCACGTCACACATCAGATCAGATTTTTATTTGATTAAAATTTTGAAAACCATGTATCATTTTTGTTCGACTTTACAATTATCTGCTACTTTGTGTTGGTCTATCACTTAAAATCTCAATAAAATACATTTAAGTTTGTGGTTGTAAGGTGACAAAATGTGAAAAAGTTCAAGGTGTATGAATATTTTTGCAAGCCATTTCCAATTGAAATAGATCGTATTTGTAGGATAAACCTTTCTGCTATACATTAAGTTCAGCAGGACCTAAATTATTAATAAATTAATAAATAAGGAAGGTAGTTCCGGATTCCTACCTGAGACCTGGTGGACATACTTGGAGGTGGTGGATTTGTTCCCCCTTCCTGCCTCTTTTTTTTTTTAAACTGTAATTTTTATTAAAGTTTACAATATAGTAACAAACAAATGGTGAATACAAAACTATACTGGATAAATACTATAAAATGGAAAACCAATACAAGGGACAAAACAGATAAAACACCAGGACAAGGAAGACGGACAGAGGGAAAAAAGGGTAGGGAAAAAGAGGTGGGGAAGTAGGTCAGAGATTTTGCAGCGTGCAATAGGTATCCCATGTGGACCAGATTGAATCAAAAGCCACCACTGAATTATTTAGGGTTGCCATTAGATATTCCAAATTCTGAATGTTCTTCTCTCGGGCAATGAGGTCAGGAGTAGATGGGGGGGGGGGTTGTTAACTGATTTCCAATGTAAAGCTATGAGACTTAGCTGCAGCGCAGAGATAAAGGGAGAGTTTGGCAGATTTCTTCCCCATCTGTTCCGGTGGCAAGTTAAGCAAATGGATGAAGGGGTCTAACGGTACCGAATGTAGAAAAAGATTGTCAGCAATAGCTTTAACTCCCCTCCAATAGCCTTGTATCAAGGGGCAGTCCCAGAATATGTGGTACAATGAACCTATGGACAAATTGCACCTCCAGCAAACCGAGGGGATCATAGGGTTCAGGGAATAGAGAAGGGCAGGGGTATGGTACCAATGCCTGAGGATCTAATATTGCACTTCCCGAAAAGTCACACATGTAGAGGATTTGGATGCCCGTGACCATATAATCTGCCATTGTGCTGGAGAAATCGTCCGCCCTAGGGTTTTCTCACACCTAATCATATACCTGTAGGTAGAAGAGGGGCAACCCTCAGGAGAGGATAGAAGTTGATAAATGGTGGAGATTAGGCCCTTAGTTGAAGAACCTAACCTACACAACTTCTCAAAGACAGTAGGGGTAGAGACCTTCAAAGAGCAAAAACGGGAAAGCACGAAGTGGTTAACTTGACTTTAATGGAACCACTCGGCTCAAGGGAGGTTCAGTGTGGAAGTGAGATTGTCAAAGGACCTGAGCTCCAAGGTCAACCATATCAGCTAGCCTAAAGCGGCCACATCTGGACCATGTACCATAGAAGCCGACAGTCTTACCGGGAGAAGCGGGTTGTATAAGAAGGAAATCATGGAAGATTTCTGTGAGGCGAGGGGAAATAGGCCATCACACATAGACCAAATCACCCTTGTGAAACGTATGAGACCCAATGTGCATTACGGTGCATGGGAGCAAGCCACAGCTTCTCAATCTCAACCCACTTTATATATGCCTGAGACGCAGCCCAAAAGGGAATACATCACAGGTGGGTGGCCCAATAGTAATGTAGGAGGTGTGGAACCGATAATTCCCCAACCCCTTTCCCCACCAGCATAACAGATATTGGAATCCAATGATGTTTAGCATTCCAAATTAATTAGAATATGGCCCTCTGCAAGTCACGAAGGTCTGAACGGGGGGCTGCCACCACGAGGGTCTCAAAAAAATACAACAGTTTAGGAAGCTGGTTCATTTTTACAGCAGAGATCCTACCCAGCAGGAAAATATGTAAGGGGCACCACTTATCCAACAGCTGCTTGCGCTCACAGAACAGCCGGGGGTCATTCGGAGTGACGGAGTAGAGCGTAGTGTAAGAAGGAGAGACATGGATTCCCAGGTATTTTAATTGATTGCTCTCGTCATTGGAAATCAAAATTGTTGTGTAGTAGCTGTACAGTTGAATTAGGCATATTGAGGGGAAGGGCCTTCGTCTTAGAGGGATTAACTTTGTATCCTGACAGTTGACCATAGTCATGGAGGGTTTTCATGAGGGAAGGTAGGGAGTTATGGGGGTTAGTGAGAGTAAGGAGAACATTGTCTGCAAAGAGGGAAATTTTGTATTTCCTGTCCCTAACCCTTATGCTTGTAATATTGGGATTTTAGCGAATACATGCCGCCAGCGGCTCAATGCAGAGCGCAAAAATGAGAGGAGAGAGGGGGCAACCCTTCTTGGTGCCATTTCTAATGCGGAGGGTGTCGAAGGAGGAGTGAGAGAGCTTCACCGCGGTGGAGGGGGTAGAATACAACAAGAATACAACAGTCATATTGCCTGTAGGAACTTGCCTCGAAATCCAAAAGCCTCCAGGGAAGCCATCATGAACGGCCAATCGATACGATTGAACACCTTTTCCGCGTCAAGGCTAAGGAGGATGGCAGGAGTGGAAGAGTGGTTAGCCACCTCTATCAGGTCCACAGTCCTTTTGGTGTTATTTCCACCCTGACAGCAGGGAATGAAGCCCACCTGGTCCTGGTAGACAAGAGAGGAGAGCCATACATTTAATCGGTTAGCCAGGAGTTTCGTAAATAGTTTTAAATCTGTATTTAATAGAGCAACGGGCCTATAAGTAGAACACTCCTGGGGGTCCTTATCAGGTTTGGGAACTAAAGTTAGGTGGGAATGCAGCATCAATGGGGGAGGGGGAAAAAGAGGCGCCCCCCAGGAAAGAATTTAATAGACGTCTCAGATGGGGGAGAAGGTCGGCCTGGAAATTCTTTTAGTATAGGTAAGTGAACCCATCCAGACTCAGAGCTTTACTATTTGGAAGGTCCTTCAGGAACCCCGCTCTCTCCTCGTCTGTGAAAGAAGAGTTAAGGGAGATGAGGACCTCAGGTGATAGGAAGGACAAACCGCAAGATGCCAGAAATTCCTGTGTACGCTGCGCTGAGGTCTGCCGGGAGGGGGGAGGTTGTACAGTTTTGTATAATAGTCGTGTAAGGCTGTGATCAATAGCATTATAGTGATGCTGAGGGTTACCCTTAGCATCACACACTATATGAGGGGTGGAGGTGGTGTAGGAGTCTTGTATGGTCTTAGCCAAAAGAGTATGTGCCTTATTGCCCCATTCATAGTAATGCCGGTGGATGTATAACAGGAGGTGGTGTGCCGCATTGTATGCCAACTCTCGCAGGTCAGCCCGGCTGCCACTAGCTGGCAGAGGACCAATAGGGAGGGTCAGCTTGTTAGGTGGGTGGTAAGGGTCTGGATCTTAGTTACTAGGGCACGTTCTCCGGCTGCTTTATCCTTTATAAGACGCGTTTCCAAAGCTATGCAATGTCCGCACATAACCGTGTTGTGTACCTCTCAAAGGATTGCACCTGATGACACGGTTCCCTCGTTCTCCTTAAAGAAATCTGTCAGGTTTGTATGCAGGGCAGATTAGGAGGAGGGTGTTTTAAGAAGGGCCTTGTTGAGTCGCCCTTGGAGTATGGTCGGACCAGGAAATGGGGCCAACTTCCACACCAGTGAGTAATCGGAGGGTCAAGGCATTCCCATAGAAGTAGTCAATCCTAGAGTAGAGTTTATGGGGGTGGTAGAAAAAGGTATAGGAGCAACCAGAGGGGTTGTCAACCCTCCACAGGTCGTACAAGGCATGGGATCTAATCTCTGGTGAGCCTGGACTAACTCTGTGGTGGTTTATCATCTAGGGAGAGTCTATTCACTTGTTCAGAGAAGATCATATTAAAGCCTCCACCAAGCAGCCAGGCTGTGTCAGAGTAAGTCCACAAACGACCCAGAACCCAACACAGAATCTCCTCATAGAATGTGAAACTTTTGGACCATAAACATTGCAGAGGACCACAGACCGGCCATGGAGAAGACCCTCCAGGATAATATACATGCCTTGGGGATCTAGGTGGGAAGCAGTTTTGCAACGGGGCAGAAGCGGGATTATAGTATGGCCACTTCAGCCTTCCGAAGACTGTGAACAGCAGAATAAGCATGAGGGAAGAAATGTTGCGCAAATTGGAATGTGCCAGAGTGGTCATAGTGGGTCTCTTGAAGAAATGTCACATCCGCCTGGAGGGACCGCAGCTCTCTTAACAGCAGGTGCCTCTTGGTATTGGAGTCCAGACCCTTAACATTCAGAGTCACACACCTAACCATTGGGAAGCAGATGTAAGATGGATGCAACTGATAGAGTAGGCTTTTACCCAGTCCACAGAGAGTTGAGAGGAACCATCAGCAGGTACTAGAGGGAAAACCATCACATTGAAGGTTTACAGTAGCAGCTTAAAATTGGACCTAAGAGAAAGAGAGAGGAGGGAAGGGGGAAGGGAAAGAGAAGACAGGGAAGACAAACAAAGATTAGGAAAAAAAGGAAAATTTCAAAATATCATAGCATGAGCGGGACTAATACACCTGCAACCAAGAGAGTCATAGACAGGACTAAACCTCCTGACATGGAGCGCACGTGGATGGTCAAGTTTAGTAACCTAGCCAGGACCAAGTGTTACCACAAAAGGGGAATACAGCTGGTTTGAGCCCCGAGTAGGAGGGGGTGGCCAAAACCTCCAGTCCGAGGCATGAGGAAGCCTTAGGGGCTGAAGGAAAGGAGGGAGACTATGAACAGATAGTGGGTGAGAGGTGTCCCACCCTGCACCAACTGCGAGTCAAAATAGAAGCAGTAGAACCGGAACCTGCAGGAACTACAAATATTATCAACTTATTACAGTGTCCAGAGAAACGAAGACCTGAAAAGATAAAACTAAAATCATGGTGGGGGAGGATCGACCCAGGGTCTCCGTGAAGACAGTTGCCACAGAGGAGGTGGCGGCGGAGGAGGTGAGCTCAGTTCCCAATCAGACAAATCACGACAGGGATCCCCAGAGTCTCACAGAAGGGGTGCAAGTCCTTAAAGGATTTCAAGGTAGCGGAGCGGTTATCTCGCCGGGCAGTCAGGGCAAAGTGAAATCCACATGTATACAGAAGCTGATGATCTCTCAGGAGTTGGAGGAGAGGACAGAGGTGGCGTGTCTTCTTTAGGGTGACCCATGACAGGTCTTCGTAGAGTTGGATCTTAGCACCATCAAAATCAAAGTCCTTAAAATGTTGTGTTTTAGCCATGATAGCTTCCCTTAAAGCACAGTCGTGGACACAGCATATGACATCCCAGGGAGTTGCCCCAGTGCCCTTGAGTTGAGTTGTGTGTTCCCTGTCTAATTTAATCTTATGGGAAGGGCATTCATGCAGAAGGAGTTTAAAAATGGATTCAAAGGTGACGTGGAAATCCTCCTCATGTGCAGCCCCAGGGAGGCCCTTCACACTAATGTTATTAGGCCATCCCCAGTCATCAAGGTCCCCAAGGTGATGGTAGATATCTCTGACCACAGCAGATTGAGAGAGAACCGTGGATTGTAACTTAGAAATGTAGGCCCTTGTAGCCTCATGGTCACCTTCCAAGGTTTCCACTCTAGAAGCTATGTGACATCCATAACAAGGGACTGAAAAAGTTGCTTTGTCGGTAGTTGAACCAAAACATCAGACCAGTTCGGAGGCGACTGCATGGGGGGTATCCTGAAGGCCAACACCTGCCTTTCAAGTAGCGGGGACATGCAGCTATGTGACCAGAGGCAGCATAGGGAGACATACTTGGTGTAGCCCAAGGCTCTCTTCCTATGGCCAACTGCCAGGAGGAGTAGTAGGAAGGACCTGGGTCTGAGGAGAACCTCTAGGGTTGGTCAGAGGAATCCCAGTTGCAGGAGTGATGGATAGAGAGGGGCTAACAGGGCAGAGGCGGATGTAGGAACCTGTGTGTGTGGAGCAGCACTGGCACGGGAGTCCAACAGCAGAGGATGTGGAGGTCTGCAGGGAAGATGGCCCCGGCATCCGTGCAGAGGGGCCGGTGTCAACATCGGCAGGCTGCTGGGTCCACTCCTCATACCCCATACCTGGTGGAGTGATGGATCGGGACCTCTGTGTGAGCGGGTTCCGGTCCAGGGCATGGGGGAGTGTAGGAGAGGCACCATGCACCCTAGCAGGAGGAAGAGCCATTGTGAGGTCTGGCTGAGATGGCCGCTGTGGCAGCATGGAAGCAGAGGAGGAAGGCACTGGATCTATGTACTCCACGATGGAGGAATGTGTGCAGCGGTCCTCCAGCAAGGGAGTTCCCGGGAGGGTCTTCTTGGGTAAGAGTTTACCCATTCTGTGTTTCACTGTGGCTAGCAGCATCGATGTCTAGAGGCCACGCCCCCTTTCACCGCCATCTCCCTCTTTCCCTCCAGTAACCTGAAAAAGGATGATTTTGTCAATAGGATTGTTCGCTTGCTGAGCTTGAGCTTGAGGATTCTGGTGAAAATCGTCCCCTGGTATCACGTCGTGAGGAGTAATAACTCTTTTGCCATCTATATACTCTCTTGGTCTGATAGTCTTCTAGATTTCATTGAAATTTACATCTTTTTTCTTGGATTTGATGTAATTGATTTTGGATTATGGTGTTAAGTTTTTCTGTAAAGAGGTTGTCCAGGCAAATTGCTAAATTTTATATAGACCGGAGAGAGGTGAAAAATCTAAAAAAAAAAAAAATCATACTCACCTTTCCCCGATGCGCCGGTGTCTCCCAGCGCAGTTCGATCTTCTCAGTGCAGCGTTGACGTGTGGCGGAAGTCCCAGCCACACATGACCGCTGAGGCCAATTAGCGGCCTCAGCAAAGAGCCTGAGATGTCACAGACAGCGAGTAGTTTCACCTTGAGAAGACTGGATCACCAGGACTGCACACACTGGAGCATTGGGGAAAGGCGAGTATAATTTTATTTTTTTTTTCTCTGCCCACGGCCTATTTAAAGATTAAATTTAATGTCCAGTTTTGCCTGGACAACCCCTTTAAGTTGATTGTAGTCTGTTACAGTAGAGGCCGTACGTAGCTGTTCTTCCGTTGTGTCAATTTGTTGCTTAAACGAACTAATATTTTTCTGGAGAAAAATTTGTTCAAACTGCAGGCAGTATTCCTTGTCTTCTTTAAACAAAATAGGTGTAGCCGTCGTATGCAAACCACGACGCCTGCGTTGCACTTTGACATACTCCGCTAGTGTAGCACAGTGGAGTTCTAAATTACTCAGGCATCTAGAGCCACTACTGAGGGGATACATTTTGCTCATATGTACCATATACATTTGAACAAGGTTCATCATATAATACAGAAACATTGGGGTATATTAAGCCTATCCCACGATTACAGCATTTCAAAAAATTTTCTCCCAAGTTATAGGAGACCTAAAAACTTGAAGGGCAAATTGGTGCGAGTGGATGTGGGTTCTGCTATCCGAGTCCCAAGGCAACAGTTCCTTGGCACACAAAGAAAAGGCACATATCTATGCCTATCATGCCTCCAATGTTCTAACTAGAGATGAGCGAAGTATTCAAAAATTCAATTCGGCAACTTCGCCGAATTTTGCGATACAATTCTATTCGAACCTAATTCAATTGCGGCGAATCACATAACAAAAACAGCTATTTATTGGCTGCAGAGAGCCGGGGTGGGGGCAGATGGACGTCAAAATGGCGGAACCCCTTGGATGCCACGGTCATGTTTGACCATGACATCCAAGATGTAAAAAACCCCCGATCAGTTATGGAGCAGGGTGTTAGCTGTCAGTTACAGCTAACACCCTGCTCCATAATCGATCGGGGGATTTAACACCTTGGATGCCCCATGTCCTAATATGTACAGCAGCCATTTTGAACTAAATGCAAATTGTTACCACGAAGCGTGAGGAAATTCGGATTCAATGCGAATCAAATTTTTCCGGAAATTCGGATCGAATTCTAGTTCTGCATCTTCGATTCGCTCATTTCTAGTTCTAACGTACAGAAGTGGGACATTGTATTTTATCCTCAAGCTGGCCAGACCCTTCATATTCATGAATATTTTACTTGCAATAGAAATGTTGTTGTTTATTTGATCTCGCATGCATTGGGGAGCGTGTGCGAGACCACATAAAACAACAATCTATTATTACCTATTCCAGCTCACTTCATTCATTATTTTTCAGACTTGCTAAAGAAATCTCCCACCTCTGATAGCAAGCAATATGTATCCTTTTCCATTATGGTCAGTATATTTTCCCTCTGTTAACTGTACTATAAGTGATTCTATACTGTACAGACACCCGCATACCTCTATTTTAACATCCTATGCAGAATCCAACATCTGTATAATTATAGTCCGTCCATAAACTAAGCCATAATTGCCCATCCACATAATCTTTGATCATACATTCACATAATATACACATAAGAGCTAATCCTCATCCTCCTAGATTATGTTCTGCAGTCTGTGGATGGGATTAGCCAGAATCCCATCCATTTCAAGGCAAATTTAAAATGCAGCGTTTTTTTGTTGTGGTGTTTCCACTGCGGCCAAATTGCGGCATTTACACTATGTGGGGCCCCAGCCTGATGCTGTTTTTACTACACAGTAAAAAATGTCTAATGTACAGTAAATGTACCCTCAGTGAATAAGGGTTCATAAACACTCCTATATTACACCTCCACATAACCTTCAAGTGACCCTGATTGTGACGGAGAACTAGGGGAACCAAAGTCCTGTTCTCTATTAGACTTCAGGCCGAGCATGCGTCATCTCCATCCATAGAGATGAACAGCAGCATCTCAAGTAGAACATTTCCATAACACCAGTGGAGAAAAATAAATAAACAATTTTAATACAGCCTTCTCTCATACATATGTAAGTGTTTTTAGAGACCTGTCTGAATGTGAAGGTAGGAATCATAAATGGTAAAGGGGTTGGGCAGGGATTTTTCTTGACTTCCTGTCGCTCACCCAGCTGACAATGGCTGACAACAGAGAACAATTGATAATATACAACTGCTCAGGAAATGTAGGTAGACTTTAGGTTTACTATCCCTTTACAATCTAATTGGAATATAGCAGGGGTCAGACATTTTTCTAGACTTTCCGAAGATGACACATCCAGTATATTTCCCCACAATCCATCAATGTGATAGCTAATTTGAAAAAAGAGAAGTTATAATGGTGCTGATTTTTTATTCCTCATCTATTTTCATCACACAAGTGGCTTTTAGAATGACAATGGTCTCATCATGATTCATGTAAATTACAGGTGCTCTCTAATGCTATGAAATATGCATTTAGTGTACGAGGTACATCCTGACGTAATACGAGTATAATTAGAGCAGGCTTTGATTCATTTACAACTTGCTTTGATGACTACCCTCTATAGCATAAAATCAATGGTGTGTCTGGATTTACAGCCCTAAAATCAGGAATTTGCTTCCTGACACCTCAGCCTTCATTAAAAGTGGAACTAAGACATTTCCCGTTTCAGTATGAAACCAGCTTGAGAGTAATGCTCTAATAGCATCCTGGCATGGCAGCCACTGATGGATATGTACCACATAGTATAGAATAATAGTTTATAGGAGATATTACGAAACTGCTCTCCTCTAGAGGGTGCTCTCCCCTTCAATGATCCTGAGGACACATCTTTCAGAGAGAATCAGTTTCAGCTGCCCCATCTCCCATGTTCCCAATCTTAGAAACTTGAATTTGCTCCAGGCATGGGCCCAGGCCCCTTTCGCTCTTTGCGCGAAGCAGGTATGTCACGAGTGAAAGACTCCAATCCTGGACAACTTATGCTTCGTTCACACCTGCGCTTGCTATCCGTCCGTCGTGTATCCGTTCTAAATGTCAGAAAAAGGATTGGGAACGGTTTGCAAACGTTTCGTTTAAAAGCCCATTCACTTCAATGGGCTTTTAAAGCAATCCGTAGGTGTCCGATTGCAGCCTCTCCGACTCCAAACCGCTTTTTTTTGTCGGACACAAAGTCGGACATGCAGGACTTTCTGTCCGTGCAAAAAAAAAAAAAGGATACACGCGGACCGTCGCCAAACCATCTTTTTTTAACATTAAAGTCTATGGGAGACGGACACAAACGGATTGGAATCCGTTTGTGTCCGTTTTACAATCCGTTTTATTTGCTTAATATTCTTCTCTGCACATGCGCAGACTGAAGAAAAAAAAAAAATAATAAATATGGGAAAAAACGGATTCAAAACGGATTAGCAAAACGTACACAAACGGACACCTTTTTCACCAGGTATCCGTTTACCAATCCGTCTAAAATCATGGATTGTGGTATACATTTGGTAACCGTTTGTGTACGTTTTTTTAATGAATGCGTTGTTTTCATAAAACGTTTAGCGACGGACGGATAGCAAGCGCAGGTGTGAACGAAGCATTACACAGACCTACTGTATTCCTGGGATATGACTCCCCTGGGTCCATGAAGGACTATACAACTGACACACTGCCTGTCTTTCCTTGCCTCTCCAGAAGGTTATGATAGGCCATTGACTCCCTTTCAAAAGGCGTGTGTCTGTCTCATACTGACACGCCCTTTCGGAATTCTATGTTCTCTTGATCTCACCTGCCCACTACTACACTCCACCATTCCTGTGTAAGTAGGAAGAAGACCTGAGAGTGTCCTTCTCTGCCTCCCAATGCAGTAGAATCCAAGAATTCACATATAAATCCTCTATCTCCAGTAAGTACCTGGAAGTGGTATAAACTGTTAAAACGTTGGTATCATGTCCCCTTCAAGCTGTGCAAGATGTTCTCAAATGCCTCCTCCCTCTGCTGGAGATGTGGGTCCGTGGAGGGTACCCTCCTTCACATCTTCTGGTCATGTTTCTTAAAAATACTAATACTGAAGCAGTAGTGTCTGGGGTAGAGTCAAGGGTGTGGTCGTTATGCCACAGGCGAGTACTTAGCAGACTGCGCAGTACGTAAGAGGTCAAGGTTTGGGTATTTGTTTGGTGGAGAGGCAGGCTGTCCAGGCTGGGGTAGCCTACACCAATGGATCTGTGTGTTGTTGAAAAGCAAGATGGCGGATGGGATGAATGACATTTTAGCATCTCCTTTCTGCAGAGCAACTGGATAAACCTGTCACTGAAGACGCTGCATTGATTCAAGATGAATTTGTATAGGGGTGAAAAGGGTTGCTACAGATATCTCAAAATTTCTTAGAAGCCCTCCTTTCCATGAAGATGTCCCATCCCTCAAGCTTGCAGCCAATCACCAAGCTAGCCTTTTTAATCTGTTTAACAAGCTTAGCAGCATCATGTCTTCTAGCATTGCCCCCCAGGCTACAGCCCTGTTGAATAAGGCAACAGCAATCACCATTTGGAAGAACATACTAGGTAGTTCAAAGTTCACTTTGAACGATCATAGCTTTTTGAGGAAGAAAGTCTGCTGACGCATTTGTAGGTCTTCTCTGCATTTAGCATCCACTCTAATTTATTGTCGAGGTGGAGGTCAAGTTACTTTGTAGGATGTCACGAATTCCACTTCCTGATCATTACTAGTAACTGGGGATATGCCCATCTGTACCTTGTTCAGGTCAATAATAATCTCTTTGGTCTTTGCAGCACTAATAATGAGGCTACTGATGCCACACCAAGCAGCAGTCCTTCACCACTTTACTATAGTCAACTGGAACACCTCTGATCAAGCAGCCTGCGATCGCCATGTTGTCTATCACTTTCTTAATGGCTTCTTATACTGATGCTAAACCCAACTTCTCTACATTACATTGCACTACTGTTGATAAATATCCTCAATGTGTATAAATAGTTCATCAGACAAGATGCTGAAGCCACTTTTCTTGTTTTCTTCTGCTAGATATAGTGTTGATTATCTCTGAAGAAATATTAGGATCAGACTGGTTGAAATCCTCCATATTTCAGTCACTCTTTACCTCCATATAAGATGCTAAAGTAGTCCATGAGTCCATAGAGCATTGTGAGAATGAGAATACGGACAATGTCATTAACAATTATCTTCATCATGAAGAACAAGGCCCCCACAGATCCCTGATCTCAACAGTCTGTCTGAGATTACATGAAGAGACAGAAGGATTTGAGTAAGGCAACATCCGCAGATGATCTGGGGTTAGTTCTCAAGAAAAACCTGCCTGATTTAATAAGATTCCTCATTTGTTCATTATTCAGTATTTTGTTAATTGACAAAAATTAGCTATTAACATTTCTATTTTTTTAATGTATTCTTACTTTATAGCATTTCACCACAAATGCCTAAACATTTTTCACAGTACTATATATTAGTATCTACTTAAAGGGAGTCTACTACCTCCCCCAAGGATAATGAACTGTCACCACCATGTTATAGAGCATATTACAATGATAAACAACTATGTCACTTTTGTACATTTGGAGAAAAGTAACTTAGAAGTCTTATGCAAATGAGAAAGATGATGCACTGGGGGTGGCCTTCTGCCTTACGTACCACTCAGACCCCTACCATCTCCTATCTGCATCACCGCATGCAGCGGGAGTTGATTCTCCCTGTGCTGATGAGAGATCCCCAAGATGTATTTTCCAGTTATATATTTCTGTGTTGTATTATCCCTTACTCATATCATCCAGTTTGGCTCCAGGAATACGGCCATTCTACTCTGTAATCAAAGCCCTTTGTTGTCCTGTCCCTGGCTCAATTAGCATACCCATGTTAATCTCATTATCCCAGCAGGAGGTTCCTTCAAATCTGTGGCTGGAAGGACCTTGGAATACACAAAACCTAGACTCCATGTCTCCAGGCCACAGAGCAAAAGGGATATGGTTTTATGGCAATATATTCCCTGGGGAACCTCTTACAATGGCCACGATAAATTCCTCAGGTGAGCCCGGCCAAGGCGCATGTTTCAAGCCCACACAAGGTACTATTCAAAGCCCGGAAAAGGTCCAGACACTGATCTCCTTACCCAAAGGGAATTGGGGTGTAATCATTGGTGTCTACATGATGGGGATGTCGCCATGAACCCTATCATACCCCTTTCCCGACTCTACAGTCATCGGGCAAGGAGATACAATGAAACATGGTTATGGGAATTTTAGGCTGGAGGGCGGGGGCTTCTCCTCCTGGTGACATCACTTAGGGAGGAGACCAGGTTAGTTAAATGCTCTCAGACCAAGGAAAGAGGGCTCTTTGTTATCCTGGAGAAGATGTGAAGGCATGTCATGCAGTGGACTGTAGCATGGGTCCTGAGGACTAGCAATGAGGCCTGAAGCCTTCCCTTTGTTCTGGACAGCATGAGACATATGCTCTTTTAGGGACTTAAGCAAGCGCCCTAGGCCCAAACACAGCTGAGGCCTAGAGAAAGGGATTATCAACTTGTTCTGATATTTTTCTATCTTTTTAGTTCCCATTTTATTTTCTGTACTGTATTTTGCTTTTACCTGTATTTGCTTGATAATTCATTGATATGTGTTTCTGTAAATGATAGTGCCTAGTACCGACCCACTGGGGTTAATAAATATATAAAATTTATAAAGCTCATTTCATATTATCCTATGAACCCGGTCCACTGACAGGGTATGAGTGGAGGGTAAGAAGGGTGTTCTCAGGTGTGCCAGACGGCTTGGCAAAGTGAGATCCTTCACACTCCCCATCATCCATTTTACTTGAATAGCAAAAGCAGTGCTCCCAGAGCTGAAATCACGCCCCCACAGTGCACTGACTGCCTCATTTACATATGAATTCAAAGTTGTTTTTCCAAATGTACAAAAGTGATATACATAACAAAGGTATGTTGTTTATCACTGTAATGTGCTCTGTAACACAGTGGTGACAGTCCATTATCCTTGGGGGAGGTAGTAGATTCCCTTTAATCCTTTAAAGAGGTTATTCAGGATATATATTTTTTTTATTATTATATTAAGCCGGGGGAAGGTGGGAAAAAAACAAAAAAAACAAAACATACTCCCCTGTCCCTGGTGCTCTGGTGCCTCCCAGCGTGGTCTGGTCCTGCAGCTCCAATGTTTTCTTGCAGTGGAAGTACTCACTGGCAGTGACATCCCGGGTCCCGTTCCACTTAGCGGCCTAAGGAAAGGAACTAGGGACATCAAAGGTAGTGACGTCCCGTGTCCTTCAGCTCAGTGGTCACATGCGTCGGGGATTCCACCAGAAGAAAACATTAGAGTAGCAGGACCAGACCATGCTGGAAGACACCGGAACACCGGGGACAGGTGAATATGTTTTGTTTTTTTCACCTCCCCCAGCCTAATTTAAAAAAAAAATGTTTTTATCCTGTACAACCCCTTTAAGGACACAGCCTAAAAAGTACATAAAGAACACGGTCTCAATTTTAATAACTAACGTGTCATTTTATATGCCAATAACTTTGAGACGCTTTAACTTACACAAGTGATTTTGAGATTGTTTTTTGTGACACATTGTACTTCATGTTAGTGGTAAACAATGATAAATATATATTTTAAAAAAAAAAGGAAATTTGATGAAAATTTTGAAAAATTCTCAATTTTCATTTGAAATGCTATGCTTTTCAGACAGATAGTTATACCACCCAAATACATTGATAAATATTATTTACCATATCTCTGCTTTATATTGGCATCATCTTTTAATTGACCTTCAATTTATTTTGGACATTAGCAGGCTTACAAGTGTAACTGCTATTTTCCAGATTTACAAGAAAATTTCCCATACTCATTTTTTAGGGACCACTTCAGTTCTGAAGAGGATTATAAAGGCCTACATATTAGAAATTCCCCTAGATCACCCCATTTTTTCATGGGGTTATACATTTCATGTTTTTCAATAATATGTTTATTTAGCCATAAAATTAACACATTCACAAAGGGTTAAAGGAGAAATGCATGGAAATACCCCACATGTGGGTGTAAACTTATGGTTGGACACATGGCAGGAGGGAATATAGAGTACCAATACAATGGAACCCCTCCAAAAGAGACCCCATTTTCAAAACTACGTCCCTCATGGAATTTATCAAGGGGTATAGTGAGCATTTGACCCCACAGCCATTTCAAATATTTTATTAACATTGGGATGTGTAAATGAAAAATGACTAAAACATCATTTTATCCCCAGTTTTCATTTTCACAAGGGGTTAAAGGAGAAAAAGCACCCCCCAATTCGTTAAACAATTGAACATGAACATGAACACAGCAATACCCCTTATGTGGTTGTAATCTGCTGTATGGGTACATGGCAAGACTCGGAATGTAAGCAGCTCGATTTGGCTTTTGGAAAGTAGATTTTGCTGCAATAGTGTTTTGGTGCCATGTCTCATTTGCAGAGCCCCTAGAGTGCCAATATAATGTAAACTCTCCAAAAGTGACCCCATTTTGGAAACTACATCCCTTAAGGAATTTATCAAGTGGTATAGTGCGTATTTGGACCCCACAGCTGTTTTAGAAGTTTTATTAACATTGGGACATGAAAATGAAAAATTCCTTTATTTCCAATAATCCATCAATTCAGCCTCAAATTTTTCATTTTCACAAGAGGATAAAGGAGAAAAAGCATCTCACAGTTTGTTAAACTATTTTTCCTGCTATTTATTTGGGCACACAGCAGGGCTCAAAAGGGAAGGTGTATTGCACTTCTTTTGAAGTATAGATTTAGAGGGACATTCTGCATGTGATATTGTTTTTGCAGAGCCCTGGATGTGCCAGTAAATTGGAATTGCCAAAGAAGTGACCCCATTTTGTAGGGGCAATTTTAGGGTCTCTGGAAACGTGACCTAGCATCCAAAAACCAACAATTAAATCTGTACTCCAAAAGCACATAGCGTTCCCTCACATCTGCACCCTGCTGTGTGCCTAAACTGCAATTTATGCCCACATGTATGACACTGTGGTAACTAGGATAATGTAATTAATGTCATATGTGGGTATAAACTGCTCTTAGGGCACACATCCTGCAACAGAAGGGAAGGAGTGCTATTTTGGTTTTTGAAGAACAATTTGGTTTTTGGACGTCATGCCATTTTTGCTGAGCCACTGAATTGCCAGTAAAGTGAAATCCGCAGACATGTAACCCCATTTTGGAAACTACACCCCTCAAGGAATTTATCAAGCAGCATAGTGAGCATTTTTAACCATTGAGCGTTACATTATTTTAGTTTCCATAAATGAATTCACAGCTGATAATGAAAAGTTAAAATTGCAATTTTGGCAGAGATACGCCATTTCAGTGCCCGATAGGTTGCGTCCAGCTTGTGTCAGCAGAGACACACGCTCCAAAAACTGTTAAGCAGATATCTCAGGTACAACCGTTTTTGGAGCATTCGTCTCTGATACAAGTCAGGCACAACATATTGCGCACTGAAATTAAGTATTCCTGGAAAAATTGCCACTTTCACCTTTCACCATCAGCTGCTCATTCATGTCATGGAAAATAAATTAATTCAACACTTGGGGGTTAAAAATGCTCACTGTTCCCCTGGACAAATTACTTTAGGAGTGTAGTTTCCAAAATAGGGTCACATGTCAGGGGATTGCACTAGCATTTCAAGAGTTCTGCAAAAGTAGTATGGCGTCCAAAAACCAAACTGTCTACATATGTGCTCTAAAAACCAAATAGCTCTCCTTCTGTGCCTGGCTGTGCCCAAACAGCAGTTTATATCCACATATGACATTAAGTACGATATCCTTGATACAACAATGTCATACATGTGGGCATAAACTGAAGATGGTTACACATCAAGGTGCAGATGTCAAAGAGCACTATGTGGCTTTTGGAGCGCAGATTTAGATGTTTGATATCTGGACGCCATGTCTTGTTTGCAGAGCCCCTGAGGTGCCAATAAAGTGGAATCCCCTAAAGAGTGACCCCATTTAGAAAACTTCACCCCTCAAATAATTTATCAAGGGTGTAGTGAGCATTAGTTTCCCAGAAATGAATGCACAGAGGATGGTGAAAAGTGAATATGTAAGATGTGCGGAGTAAATTTGGAACACTAAATTGCCTACTATGTTCCCACTAGCTCATATGATTGGGGGATGACTCTGGGGGTCACTTCTGGTGTCTTTTCCCTTGTAAGTTCTAAATCTGGGGTGCCCCCCGATATATGCTCGCACAGCTTATACATTCCCTTCCAGTTTTGTTCTAATGATTTGGCGATTTTTGCGGTTTTTGTCTTCACATTGTAGAAGCTAAATTTATATATTTTTTTGTGGTGATATAGCCATATGAGGGCTTGTTTTTGTGGAATGAGATGCATTTTGTAAAGACACCACTTTGGGTGCCTATAACTTATTGACTATGTTTTATTAACTCTTTCTTGATGGATTTTATTAAAAAAAAAAAAAAAAGACACCAATACTGGTATTGCTTTTTACCTTTTAAAGGGAGTCTATCATTGGGGAAACATGTTTTTAACTGAAGCAGTGTTGGAATAGCCTTTACAAAGGCTATTCTACTGCTACCTTTACTTTTCTTCTCCTCGCCGCCGTTTGTCCAAAAAAAACATTTTATTATCATATATAAATTATGCTCAGGGAGCTTGGGGGGCATTCCCCCTGTGCTCCGAGCACTCCACGTCATCGCCGCAACCCACCTCCAGTGCTGCTTTTTCACGCCCCCTGCATCTTCTTCTGTTCATCTTGCATCTGATTCTTGCTCCGTCAGCCATTTTTCTGGAGTACGGTGGTGTAAGAAACTAAACAAAAATGGCCGCCAGAGCCACTTTGAGTTCAGGCAGAGCTGACTGAGTGCTCCGTCTGCCATTTTTGTTTCGTTTCTTTCACCAGTGTACTTCAGAAAAATGGCCGACAGAGAAAGCAGATGCAAGATGAACAGAAGAAGATGCAGGGGACTTGAAAAAGCAGCGCTGGAGGCGGATTGTGGAGGTGACGCGGAGTGCTCGGAGCACAGGGGGAACGCCCCCGCTTCTCCCTAAGCATAATTTACATATAAGAATAAAATGGTTTTTTGGACAAACGGCGTCGAGGAGAAGAAAAGTAAAGGTAGGAGTAGAATAGCCTTTATAAAGGCTATTCCAACATTGCTTCAGTTAAAAACACGTTTCCCCAATGATAGACTCCCTTTAAATTTTTTGACGTGCAGTGTGCAACATAAGTAACATGTTGCCTTTATTCTGTGGGTCGGTAGGATTACGGAGATACATAATTTATATTCTTTTTTTTATGCATTACTAATTTTGCTGAACAAAAACCCATTTGGTGACATAAATCAATTATTTTTGTATTGGTTATGTGATGCGTAACATTTTCATTTTTTGGTTGACTAAATTGGTTGAGGGCTTATTTTTTGCGGGGCTAGCTGTGCTTATTATTGGTACTATTTTGGGGAGTATATGGCTTTTTGATCACTTTTTATAGCACATTTTGTTAGACGAGATGGCAAAAAATCAATAATTCCAGTGTTTTTTTTTTTTTTCTTAAGACGTTCACCGTGCAGGTTAGTTTCATTGTATGGGTTGCTACAGACACAGCGATACCATATATGTATTGTTTTTATTAATTTTTACTTTCATTTTGATTTAATTCATTTTATATAGGAAGGGGGCATTTTGGGGGCTTTATACATTTATTAATTTTTTTTTTTCACATTTTTGTGATGTCCCACTAGGGGACCTGAACCAACAATGCTCTGATTACGGGTTCAGCACTATACACTACACAGTGTATAGAGAAAGTCAACCTATGCAGACACATCAGCTGACTTCCTCCCTTCGCGGCAGGATCAACCAGGTGTGTGGACTCCTCACTCACAACCCAAACTTGACAAATTAATGTGAAAAGGACACTCTTTTACCATACATTTGTACAATAGATGTCCATGGTAGTACAGTATACAGTTGTACTTGCTGAATATCTACAAAATATATTTATGGGATAACAAAAGGCAAAGATAAATGCCCTTTGACAATAAAAGCTTGATAGCTCAGGTCTAATGTCAATAAGACTTTCAGGCTTTCTTTGTCTATTCTTTCCTGATACACATATACATACATGACGGTAATATTGCAGATTCACCCACAGCACTGGGCTGATACACCCACACAGGTGACTGACTCCACTCTTCATTTCAGGGGGTGGTTCACTAAGATGAAAAACTGGTTTGCAGGGCTCTTTTATGTGTTTGGTCAAGGAACTAAAGTAAGAAATACCAAAACTGAATACAGTGAAAGGCTGTGACCCTATTTTCGTTTTCCGCATAAATGGTCAGGTTGCAGGCTTTAGTCTCACTTCACACATATTTATTGTTTTGTGGATGGCTTGTAAAAAGCACCATGATTTTCATGAGTATTTTTACAAGTGTTTTTGGTGGCTTTTTTAAACATATATTTTTGTCATTCTTTTTTCAGGTGTGTTTTTCCTATAAAAATAAAGCCTATTAGAAAAAAAAGATGAAAAACATGGCACAAAAAGTGAGTATATGACATAAAAAATGTGCATATTTCCCTAATGGTTTAGGGAGTATCATTGTGCCAAGTAATAATACAGCAAGAAGATCGGCGACCATTTAGCTTCTTTTAAATGGACTGTTAAATTGGGACTGTAGGTACCCAGACAAGCATCATAGCAATAGTTCAGCCATATCCAGTTTTGTTATTGCTAGCACCTTAGCAGCATATCCTGTTTACACCAACATCTCCAATCATTAGTGTAATTGGTACAGGACAGTATTTTGCAGGAAGGCAGGGGATGCTATTATTTACTGTATTCATTTTACTTACTTATATACTTATATAGATACTTGTATATAAGTAAGTTACTTATATCTAGCATCATAGAAGCTATAATGTTAGGAGTCTGTCTCCCTGCATTCTGGTGAACGTGCATAATACATATACTGTACATAAATCAGACTTAGAATGAAACAGGAGACTTCAGTATTCGATAAATATTTCATCTGTATTTGCATACATTGGTTTTACTTTTTCTTATGCTAGGTTCACAGTAGCACTGGCTCTCTGTTGTTCAGGTCCATCAGGGTGCCTGAACAATGTAGAGGCAAACCACTAAAACAGCGGTTACACATGGAGACCGGCCGACTCTATTGACTATAATGGGGTCCATAAGTGTCCATCATTCTTAAGCTGAAACCAGCGGAGAAAAAGTTCTCTGTGCCAAACTTTTCTCCCCCGACAACTTTCAGCAGACACTCAATGCAGATGTGAACGCAGTGTTGAGGTAAAAATGGCCCAATAGAAAATAATAGCAATCAATGTACAGCCATAAAAAACACAAAGGAGACCGTAATTGAATTATATGGTTTTATGTATCATAACATAATAAAACAACAATACAGATTCCACTGTTTCATCTTCTATTTAACAAAAATTAAATAAAAATGGAAAGGTTATATGTGTATGAACGATCTTAGCAGCAATAATAACTTGAAGTAATTGTTGATTATGTAGATAATCTGTTTTCCCTTAGTCTGAACAGCAGCACAATATGGGGGATTTCTGCCCCTGTGTGCTGATAGGACAGGCGGAACTTTTAATTAACATAATTAATTCCCCTATAAGAGGTAAAGAAGACCTTCCCCCCCCCCCCGTGTTAGTTATAAAGAACAAAAAACATATAAGAAATCACAGTAATATTCCAGGGAGGGAAATCTTGTGCTGCTGTTCGGACTAAGGGAAAACAGATTATCTACATAATCAACTATTCCCCTTATGTCCAACAGCACCACAATATGGGGATGTAGTAAGAAGACCTCTAGGGAGGGCCCTCTTGGCATACAGTACTCAATACTGAATGGCCAAAGGCAGTAGCCTCTGAACAACGCATGTCTAATCTATAGTGCTTCACAAATGTCAATTGAGAGCCCCAGGATGCGGCAGCGCAAAATTGATCCAACGGAACAGAAAGATTCTCTGCCCAAGAGGCAGAGACTGATCTAGTCGAGTGGGCTTTACAAAATTAGGGGGGGATAACCCCTGGGAGTAAAAGGACACCTTTATTGCCTCCTTTATCCATTTAGCCAAGGAGGGTTTTGATGCTTTCAAACCCCTGTTTCTACCGAAGTAATTTATTAGAAGCTTGTGGGACTTTCTAAAGGGACCTGTACGCTGGAGATAGATCCGAAGGCATCTTAAGAGAGCCAAAGAGTGAAGTTTCTTCTCCTCCTCAGTAGAGGGGGAAGGAAAGAAGGATGGCAAGAATATTATCTGATTTATGTCAGAACGAGAAGGTACTTTTGGAATAAATCCAGGAAGAAATTTCAACTGGACTCTGTCAGGAAAAACAGAAATGTAAAGCTCTATAGCAGATAGAGCTTGTAACTCACCCACTCTTTTGGCAGAGGTAATGGCAAGTAAGAAAGTGACCTTATAAGTCAAAAATTTTAACTCCACCTCCTCGAGTGGTTCAAAGGGAGGCCCACAAGGCCTGAAAGAACTGTGGAGAGGTCCCATTGAGGAATGGGAGCATACACAGAGGGTTTTAACCTTACCACACCCTTCAGGAACCTAGAAATCAAAGGATCCTGAGAAAGACGTATGCCAAAACAGGCAGAAAGGGCAGCCACATGGACTTTTAATGTGGCGGGAGTAAGACTCTTATCCAGACTGTCCTGAAGACATTCTAGCAGAGCTTCAGTTGGAGGATCTGAACTATCAACTTTTTTATTGGAGCAACAAGCTCTGAAGATGTTACTTATCCTCTGGTAACTTCTAGTCGTTGAAGGGGCTCTGGAACAGGACAAAGTCTTCAGGACGGCTTCAGACAGTCCTCTAGATTGGTATAAGGACTGGTCAACTTCCAGACTGTCAAGTTGAATCTTCTCAGATCCTGGCATAACCGACTTCCTTGAACTACCAGGTTCTGGATTAGGGGAAGCCTCCAATAAGTCCCTCGACTCATCTGAATGAGATGGGAAAACCAAGCTCTTTTTGGCCAAAACGGTATGATGGCAATTACCGTGGCTTGGTCCTGTCTTACTTTCATCAATACCCTAGGTATCATGGAAAGTGGAGGGAAGATGTATGCCAGCCTGAACCTCCATGGGATGGACAGAGCGTCCACTGCCAAGGGATTGTCCTCCTGCTATAGAGAACAGAACTTCTCTACATTGGCATTGAGTCTGGTGGCCATGAGGTCTACTTCCGGGAGACCCCACCTCAGGGTGATCTGATGAAAAATCTCCTGATTGAGGGACCACTCGCCCGACACTGTTAGGCCCTGACTCAACCGGTCCGCTAATATGTTCAGGGATCCTCGGATATGAACTGCGGAGAGATGGGTTAAATTCTTTTCTGCCCAGGAAAAGATGAGGTTTGTTTCCCTTAGTAGGGATAAAGACCTGGTGCCTCCTTGTTTGTTCAGATAGAGAACTGTTGTCATGTTGTCTGACCGAACCTTTACTGCTTTCCCTCAGAGAAGGGGAGAGAAATGGAGGAGCGCCAGGCGAACAGCTCTGAGTTCTCGCCAATTGGATGACATGCCTTTCTCTATCCAATTCCATGTTCCCCTTACGGGAATCTCTTCTAGATGCGCACCCCAACCGGAGAGGGATGCATCGGTCAACAGGGTCCAGGCAGTTTGGACTGTGGACATCCCGTCTTTGAGATGGATCCACCATCTGAGGGAAAGACAGGTTTTGTAGGAGAGTTGCAAATTCTTGTCCAGACCCAGCGGGCTGTGGTTCCAAACTTCCAGAATCTCCTTCTGGAGGGGACGCATATGGCATAGGGCCCAAGGGACTGCATCTGCAGACGCTGACATGAGACCCAAAACCTTCATCGCCATTCTGATGGAAACTTGCCTGGTCAGATATAGATAACATGTTGCCCTGATGATCCTCTCCTTTCAGAGGAGTGGTAATGATATTTTCATCTGTTCGGAGTCGAGGATAATGCCTAGAAATTTTTTCCGTGTGGAAGGCTTGACCTCTGATTTTTCCCAGTTTATAATCCAGCCTAACCGCTGGAGAAACGTCATGGCTAACTGGAGATGATGGAGAAGAATCTCTTCTGTTCTGGCATTTATCAGAAAGTCGTCTAGGTATGGCACGATAAACAACCCCTGGAGCCTGAAAGCCGTCGCTACAGGGGCTACCACCTTGGTAAAGGTGTGAGGAACCGAGAAGATGCCGAAGGGTAACGCTGTGAACTGAAGATGTTGAGTCCGGCCGGCAACCGTTACTGCGATCTTTAGGTATCTTCTGTGAGGAGGATACATCAGGATGTGTAGATATGGGTCCTTCAAGTCTAAGGTGACGAGGACATCGCCGGGCTGAAGAAAGGCAACCACCGATTTTATGGTTTCCATACGGAACCGTTTTCTCCGGATGAAATGGTTTAGGAACCTTAGATCTATTATTACTCTCCAGTCCCCTGATGGTTTGGGTACCAGGAAGACCGGAGAGTAGACTCCCAAACCTTCTTCTGAACGGGGAACCAACTCCAGGGCCCCCTTGTCTAAATATTCCTGGATGGCCCTTTCTAGCACCAACTGTTTTGGAGTGGAAAGCAGACGAGTTCTTACAAATCTGTGTCTCGTCCAAGATCTGAAAATCCTCTTCAGAGGGACCAGCAGAGTGAGATTGCTGCTCCCTGCATGGCCTCTTGGAAACCTGGGAAACAGAATCCTTGATCTCCCTCATAGAGTCTTCAACATAATCCTTTACCCAGGTAATGACATCCCCGGAGGGAAGGCTCATCAGCAGGAGGACCTCGACACTTACGGCAGCGTATATACTCTTACCCATCTGGAAGGGGAGTGTCACAATCCCTGCAAGCAAGATGTCTACGCTTGGCGGAGCTTTTTCTTCTGGGTACATCATCACCGTTAGAGGGAGAGGAAGACATATAAGGAACAAAAACTGAAAAAATGAAGGTCGAAATTTTTTTTTTTAAATATTTTTTTTTTTTTTTTTTGCTTAGAGCGAAAAAAACTACAACTTGATAGAACTTAGAAATTCAGGAAAATCCCAATGCAAGTCACAAAAATGGTAGAGATACCAACTGTGGAGACTTCTCTAGAGATAGACAAGTCATAGAATGCATCTATTCTCCCAAATAAATAAGAGGAGAAACTAGGGGGGGTGGGGTCAAGGAAGGGGTACAAGGATCCAGAAGGAATTTATTTAATAAAAAGAGGGTACCACCCCCCCAAAGGGGTGCAAGCCCCTAAAAACTCACAAATACCGAAAAATCCAGTTTTGGATTTTAAAACTGGCATTTTTCCTGCTCTCCCTGCGAACCCGAAACCGGAAGTGATGCGGGGAGTAGCAGGTAATAGACGCCGGACGGAAACAGAGATGGCGGTAGAAAGGTTCCGCCCGAAGACATTGCTTCCGGCTGGCGGAGAAAGACTGGAGAGGGGAGAAACAAGGTAAGGAACGCGCTCTAGCGCGATACCCAAACAATATTCTAGTCCCCTCAGGTAAAGAGACCTCTGAAATCTTCCCACAAAGAGAAGATGAGAAGAAAGAAGAAGAAAGTAAGAAAAAAGAAGCCACCTAAATGTAAGTAGCTTAAAACCTGGGGAGGTAAAAAAACCTCCCTCCACCTGTCCCACCACACAGGACAGAAAAAAACATGGGGGGGGGGAAGGTCTTCTTCACCTCTTATAGGGGAATTAATTATGTTAATTAAAAGTTCCGCCTGTCCTATCAGCACACGGGCAGAAATACCCCATATTGTGCTGCTGTTGGACGTAAGGGGATTGGTTTTCTGTATGACTTCAGTCTCTGTTCTGGAGGAATTTTGGCCCGCTCTTTTTTACAGCATTGCTTCAGTTCATTGAGGTTTGTGAGCATTCATTTATGGAGATCTCTTGAGGTCCTGGCACAGCATTTCAATTGGATTAAGGCTAAGGCCCCACGTTGCAGAAATGCAACAGTTTACAGTACCAGCAAAGTGAATGAGGTTCTCATTCATCTCATTCACATGCAGAAAAAAGAGTTGCGAAAACACTCTGTTTTCAAAAACGCAGCATGTTATTGTAGCTGCAGAATCGTGAGTGCTCTTATAGACTTAATAGGGGAAGAAAAAACAGAAAAATGCAGCAAAACCTAAATGAAAAAGCTGAGAAAAAAAGTGCAATTTGTTTTTGTTGTGTTTTGCTACATGGGGCCTAAGTTTGGATTTTGTCTGCGTCACTGCAACATCTTGATCTTTCCTTTTCAGCCATACTGTTATAGATTTGCTGTTATGATTGTGATGTTGCTTGACCCAGTTTTGGCCAAGTTTTAACTGCTGGATAGCTGGCCTTACATTGACTCTAGAATACCTTGGTATACGGACGAGTTCATGGTCAAATGAAGAATGTGAGAGACTAATAAAGTTATACAGAAATTGATTCATGGTACAGCTTTAATTTTTCATACATAACTTTTCCATTTTGGCTTTATATTTGTTATGTTAAATACTGAAACACATACTGTAGAATATGTTGTGTGTTGTTGTTCATCTGAGCTTGTATTTGCTTACATGGAACCAGTCACCAGGAAAGTTAAGTGCAATCTGAAGGCAGTAATTCTTATCTATAAGGGAGAATTGTGAATTGTGTTTGTCATCAATATACAGTACAGACCAAAAGTTTGGACACACCTTCTCATTCCAAGAGTTTTCTGTATTTTCATGACTATAAAAATTGTAGATTCACACTGAAGGCATCAAAACTATGAATTAACACATGTGGAATTACAGTGCTGGCCAAAAGTATTGTCACCCCTGCAATTCTGTCAGATAATACTCAATTTCTTCCAGAAAATGATTGCAATCACAAATGCTTTGGTAATAATATCTTCATTTAATTTGTTGTCAATGGAAAACCACAAAAAGAATTGTCAAAAAGCCAAATTGGATATAATTCCACACCAAACATAAAAAAGGGGGTGGACAAAAGTATTGGCACCCTTTGAAAAATCATGTGATGCTTCTCTAATTTGTGTAATTAACAGCACCTGTTACTTACCTGTGGCACATAACAGGTGGTGGCAGTAACTAAATCACACTTGCAGCCAGTTGAAATGGATTAAAGTTGACTCAACCTCTGTCCTGTGTCCTTGTGTGTACCACATTGAGCATGGAGAAAAGAAAGAAGACCAAAGAACTGTCTGAGGACTTGAGAAGCAAAATTGTGAGGAAGCATGAGCAATCTCAAGGCTACAAGTCCATCTCCAAAGACCTGAATGTTCCTGTGTCTACCGTGCGCAGTGTCATCAAGAAGTTTAAAGCCCATGGCACTGTGGCTAACCTCCCTAGATGTGGACGGAAAAGAAAAATTGACGAGAGATTTCAACGAAAGATTGTGCGGATGGTGGCTAAAGAACCTTGACTAACATCCAAACAAGTTCTAGCTGCCCTGCAGTCCGAGGGCACAACAGTGTCAACCCGTACTATCCGTCGGCGTCTGAATGAAAAGGGACTCTATGGTAGGATACCCAGGAAGACCCCACTTCTGACCCAGAGACATAAAAAAGCCAGGCTGGAGTTTGCCAAAACTTACCTGAGAAAGCCAAAAACTTTTTGGAAGAATGTTCTCTGGTCAGATGAGACAAAAGTAGAGCTTTTTGGGAAAAGGCATCAACATAGAGTTTACAGGAAAAAAAAAAGAGGCCTTCAAAGAAAAGAACACGGTCCCTACAGTCAAACATGGCGGAGGTTCCCTGATGTTTTGGGGTTGCTTTGCTGCCTCTGGCACTGGACTGCTTGACCGTGTGCATGGCATTATGAAGTCTGAAGACTACCAACAAATTTTGCAGCATAATGTAGGGCCCAGTGTGAGAAAGCTGGGTCTCCCTCAGAGGTCATGGGTCTTCCAGCAGGACAATGACCCAAAACACACTTCAAAAAGCACTAGAAAATGGTTTGAGAGAAAGCACTGGAGACTTCTAAAGTGGCCAGCAATGAGTCCAGACCTGAATCCCATAGAACACCTGTGGAGAGATCTCAAAATGGCAGTTTGGAGAAGGCACCCTTCAAATCTCAGGGACCTGGAGAAATTTGCCAAAGAAGAATGGTCTAAAATTCCAGCAGAGCATTGTAAGAAACTCATTGATGGTTACCGGAAGCGGTTGTTCGCAGTTATTTTGTCTAAAGGTCGTGCTACCAAGTATTAGGCTGAGGGTGCCAATACTTTTGTCTGGCCCATTTTTGGAGTTTTGTGTAAAATGATCAATGATTTGACTTTTTTTTCATTCTCTTTTGTGTTTTTTCATTGCAAGCAAAATAAATGAAGATATTATTACCAAAGCATTTGTGATTGCAATCATTTTCTGGAAGAAATTGAGTATTATCTGACAGAATTGCAGGGGTGCCAATACTTTTGGCCAGCACTGTATATACTTAACAAAAAGGTGTGAAACAACTGAAAATATGTCTTATATTCTAGGTTCTTCAAAGTAGCCACCTTTTGCTTTGATTACTGCTTTGCACTCTTGGCATTCTCTTGATGAGCTTCAAGAGGTAGTCACCTGAAATGGTTTTCCAACAGTCTTGAAGGAGTTCCCAGAGATGCTTAGCACTTGTTGGCCCTTTTGCCTTCACTCTGCGGTCCAGCTCACCCCAAACCATCTCGATTGGGTTCAGGTCTGGTGACTGTGGAGGCCAGGTCATCTGGCGTAGCACCCCATCACTCTCCTTCTTGGTCAAATAGCCCTTACACAGTCTGGAGGTGTGTTTGGGGTCATTGTCCTTGTGAAAGATCCTCAGTGCGCCAAACCCGCATTGGCCAACACCTGAGTCTTCTTTCATATAAAACCACACTCACCGCCAGTGAGTGCCGGGTTCACAAGATAAATACAAGACAAGCTTTCTAAATGTTATATATTTATTAACCCCTAAATGGGTCGGTATTAACATCTAACACATACAGTTCAGAACAGATATGTAGATATATGCAAGCATTAACAGTTACTAGTTACAAGGTACAGTGCAATGAAATAAAAGGGACTAAAATTGAAATAATTACTTTACCACGCATCTCCTTGATGTGGCTCTATAATCCAACACTCACACATGCTCTGTCATGTGTGAATCACCCAGTGGAGGCTTCTTGGCATGTGGCATTAACTCCTAGCATGTGGCATCACAGTATATTCCAGCCTGCATGCTCTCATCACAGTCTCTCAGTAAACTCTTGTAGTCTCAGCCCAATCTCCTCCCATTGCCTCTTACCTCATCTTTTATACCCTTTATGCCACCTCCCAGAATGAGGTCACCGGCGGCAGCAAGTCTGATTGAATAATGCACTCAAGTCCAGATTTTTTGTATAGAGCTGAGACCAAGTGGAATGATACAATGTTATCAACCAGGTCTGATCTATCAGTGCAGACTGGACAATGCATGTTTTTGTTTGATCACTCAGGGCTGTGTAGGAATACAATGGAGCCCTGCTGGGATGGATACAAAGCCTTATTGTTCCAGTGTTGCTGCTACTGCAAATATACACCTAGGCTTATAGCTGCGCACATTTTGAATAAATGCAGGTAAGAAGCGAGATACTATACCCAGAGATCAAAATACATCTCTGAGTTATAGCCATATTTAAGCAGAAACATCACACCTCCCCCTTTAGATGGGGCTTGCAGGAAGTAGGGGCCTACGCCCCTCTTCTGAAAGCACCTCCACCTCCAGCTTCTCAGGCTCTGGCCCCAAGGCTCCCTCACCTTCCCCCGGGGTCCCAGCAGACTCGGGCCTTGTCAGACTCCGAGGGTGGTTGAGCGCCACGCACCTTCAATATGGCCGGACTAGGGTCAGCTTGGACAGCATCTCTGAACTCTTGGCTGGAGTGAGACAAAAGAGAGGTGCATGTTACATAGCTGACGGACCCTTCTGGCTCTCTAGTCTGACTAGGGACGCTTCTAAGGCCCAGGCTCTGATCCACGTACACTTGGCTACCTCCCGCCTGTTCTGGGTCCGCTTTCTGAGTGAGGGCATCCCGTAGCTTTACACTCATGACCTCAGCCCCTTGGGATACCATTTTAGAGACCCCATCCCGGCAGTCTCTCAGGGTCTCTCTCACCCTAGCCGCTAGTTGGGAGAGTTCTAGGGGATTCTGCACCTCCCCCTTTGCTTCCAAACCTACATCCTGTTCCTCCTGTACTTGGGTGGGTGATGGTGATACTTTGGGCAAATGACTGAGATCATGCTTCCCTAAACCATCCCCCCACAATACATCGACAGGTAATACATTGGACATACCCCCTTCTTGGATCACACCTCCAGTACCCCATGCCATCTGCACTTGGGCCATGGGCACTCCTGGAATAGAACTGGACAGAAGAGACGTGTATGTCTCATATCGGCCGGACTCCTCCGGCTCCAAGGGAGTGAGGCTAGTCATGACGGTCTCAGCACCGACTCCAGGTGGTGTAGGCAACGGTTCAAGGGTCGGAACGCTCTCCACCCTTGTAGCACTCTGGCTGCGGGCTAGCACCGCACTACCAGCAGTCCGTCCCTCACCTGAATCGGCCATGAGATCCACATAGCCTACCTGACCACCTGGCACATGGTCAGCAGTTGGGTGCTTATCGGATGCACTGGGCGAAATAGCAGAAGTCACTTCCAGTGACTCAGAAGAGCTACCCTGTACACTTTCACAACAAGCATTGGCAATTACATTGACAGTACATTCATTAGCAATTGTTAATTCACACCGGGCCTCAATGAGATCTGTGGTAGACAGATTAACAAGCTGGGAGGGCGACGCCCCCGCAGATGTGGGTGTGTCTACAGACTTAGTCTCATTGGCTCCTAGCATGGGGGTGAACAAAGCATCAATAACATTTTTGCAGAGCTGGGTTGCAGGAAGCTCATTTGCATCTTCCCTGCTCTCAGCTGAAGGCAACTCATTAGCATTTACATTGACTGCCATAGGAAGTATCTCAGAGGGGAGGTTACGGGCCCTCTCTGCAGATATGACAGACACATTATCAACATTAGTCATAGACAGTCTATCACAGTAAATTGGGGTGCTCCCCACCCCATATTGGGACATCATAGGTCCTAAATCACTTCCCAACAGTACCTTAGCAGGCAAATCAGTCAATAGTCCCACAGTCCGCATTCCTTTTCCTGTACCCCAGTCCAGATACACAGATGGGCCACCTGCTGTGGCTTGGGAAACAGGGAAGTTCTCAGGGCGGTTGGGGCACCCCTCCTTGAAATGTCCTGTCTGGTTACAGGCATGGCACCGCCGCACCTCCCCTTGGGGTTTGAGGAAGGTCACCCGGGCGCCCAGAGTTCTTGGGACAGGGGAGGGACCACCCGGGGATAGTTTGTCTCACCCGACCTGACGACAGACGGCTGTGGTGAACTCCGGCCTGGCTTCTCCTTCCAACTTGAGGGTCTCTGCAGGGTTGTTGGAGTTTGCGCAGGGGCAGTTTGTGCCTGCTGAGAGAGCTCCATCCTTTTGAGCTCAAGCTGATACTGCCGCTCAGCCTGCCGTTCTGCTCCCTCACGATCAGCCTGCCGTTCTCGTTCTTGTTCTACAGCTTCCTGAAGACGGTACAACACCTGCAGGTATGTGTGAGGGTCACTGGTGCCTACTTGCTGCAGGGCCATTTGCCAGTATGAAACCATTCCCCCTACAAGGCTGGGGTTACTGGTCTCTCCTGGTGAAGCAATCCTTGGGACCGGGCTGCTTGCTGCACTTCCTGGCCTAGCCCCAAAATCAGGACTCTGCTCGATTCTCTGCATGGCTGTGGCTGCCTCCATTTCAGCCATACGCTCAGGATCTCCAAAAACCTGGTTCTACAGTTCTGGAGATCTGCTTCTGAGCCCACTAGCCATCCACTGGTATTTGCCAAATAAAAGATAGGATAGAATACAAAGAGTAAGGGAGGGGAACAGCACTGTATCAAACTTTCACTGTATCTTAATGCTTGCTTTAATACCGAGCTTGTCTCATAGGATTACCATAATCCCCAGCATGTGAGTGATAAAGGTCACCAACACACGCTGTTTAACCTAAGATCCCACTATGCTGCCACCAATGTGAAAGATCCTCAGTGCGCCAAACCCGCGTTGGCCAACACCTGAGTCTTCTTTCATATAAAACCACACTCACCGCCAGTGAGTGCTGGGTTCACAAGATAAATACAAGACAAGCTTTCTAAATTTTATATATTTATTAACCCCTAAATGGGTCGGTATTAACATCTAACACATACAGTTCAGAACAGATATGTAGATATATGCAAGCATTAACAGTTACTAGTTACAAGGTACAGTGCAATGAAATAAAAGGGACTAAAATTGAAATAATTACTTTACCACGCATCTCCTTGATGTTGCTCTATAATCCAACACTCACACATGCTCTGTCATGTGTGAATCACCCAGTGGAGGCTTCTTGGCATGTGGCATTAACTCCTAGCATGTGGCATCACAGTATATTCCAGCCTGCATGCTCTCATCACAGTCTCTCAGTAAACTCTTGTAGTCTCAGCCCAATCTCCTCCCATTACCTCTTACCTCATCTTTTATACCCTTTATGCCACCTCCCAGAATGAGGTCACCGGTGGCAGCAAGTCTGATTGAATAATGCACTCAAGTCCAGTTTTTTTGTATAGAGCTGAGACCAAGTGGAATGATACAATGTTATCAACCAGGTCTGATCTATCAGTGCAGACTGGACAATGTATGTTTTTGTTTGATCACTCAGGGCTGTGTAGGAATACAATGGAGCCCTGCTGGGATGGATACAAAGCCCTATTGTTCCAGTGTTGCTGCTACTGCCAATATACACCTAGGCTTATAGCTGCGCACATTATGAATAAATGCAGGTAAGAAGGGAGATACTATACCCAGAGATCAAAATACATCTCTGAGTTATAGCCATATTTAAGCAGAATCATCACAGTCCTGTTGAAAAATAAACGATGGTCCAACTAAACGCAAACCGGATGGAATAGCATGCCGCTGCAAGATGCTGTGTAAACCATGCTGGTTCAGTATTCCTTCAATTTTGAATAAATCCCCAACAGTGTCACCAGCAAAGCATCCCCACACCATCACACCTCCTCCTCCATGCTTCACGGTGGGAACCAGGCATGTAGAGTCCATTCGTTCACCTTTTCTGCGTCGCACAAAGACATGGTGGTTGGAACCAAAGATCTCAAATTTGGACTCATCAGACCAAAGCACAGATTTCCACAGGTCTAATGTCCATTCCTTGTGTTCTTTAGCCCAAACAAGTCTCTTCTGCTTGTTGCCTGTCCTTAGCAGTGGTTTCCTAGCAGCTATTTTACCATGAAGGCCAGCTGCACACAATCTCCTCTTAACAGTTGTTGTAGAGATGTGTCTGCTGCTAGAACTCTGTGTGGCATTGACCTGGTCTGTAATCTGAGCTGCTATTAACCTGCGAATTCTGAGGCTGGTGACTCGGATGAACTTATCCTCCGCAGCAGAGGTGACTCTTGGTCTTCCTTTCTTGGGGCGGTCTTCATGTGAGCCAGTTTCTTTGTAGCACTTGATGGTTTTGGCCACTGCACTTGGGGACACTTTCAAAGTTTTCCCAATTTTTCAGGCTGACTGACCTTCATTTCTTAAAGTAATGATGGCCACTCGTTTTTCTTTACTTAGCTGCTTTTTTCTTGCCATAATACAAATTCTAACACTCCATTCAGTAGGACTATCAGCTGTGTATCCACCTGACTTCTGAACAACACAAATGATGGTCCCAACCCCATTTATAAGGCAAGAAATCCCACTTATTAAACGTGACAGGGCACACCTGTGAAGTGAAAACCATTTCAGGTGACTACCTCTTGAAGCTCATCAAGAGAATGCCAAGAGTGTGCAAAGCAGTAATCCAAGCAAAAGGTGGCTACTTTGAAGAACCTAGAATATAAGACATATTTTCAGTTGTTTCACACTTTTTTGTTAAGTATATAATTCCACATGTGTTAATTCATAGTTTTGATGCCTTCAGTGTGAATCTACAATTTTTATAGTCATGAAAATACAAAAAAAACTCTTGGAATGAGAAGGTGTGTCCAAACTTTTGGTCTGTACTGTATGTCTCGTTTGATAGGGCGGTTTTGTTTCTTCAGATGGCAGGCCAGGGTGTGCTTTTAGCTAAATCTGATATTGGATCCGCTTGCCGTTTGTTGCCAGTGCATCCAGATTGCTATCATCTGTTGGGAACTTACTACTGTGATACCGGTTTACCTATGGGCTGTGCTATTTCTTGCCACTTGTTTGAGTTGTTTAGTTCCATTTTAGAGTGGATTGTGCAGTTTGAGATGGGTTCTAGTTCTGTTGTTTACTATTTGGGTGATTTGTTTGTCGCCCCAGGAAATAGCGATTGTTGCTGTTTTTTGTTGGATACCTTTTGTTTTTTCATGAACAGATTTGGAGTCCCACTTTCAGAAGAAAAGACGGTAGGCCCGGTCACTGTATTGTCCTTTTTGGGGATGGAGGCTATGGTTATCAGGCTTCCAGCTGATAAGTTAGATCATTTGTTGTCCTTAATTAAGGGTTTTTGCTCTGTGCCTAAAGTTACTTTGAAACAAATGCTGTCCCTCCTTGGCTTATTGGTTCTTGCTTGTCATGTCATGCCCATGAGCCGTGTTTTTTCCCGAAACTTGTCCCTATCCACTCGTGGGGTAGATAGAACGGAGCATAGGATTCGTTTGATTCGTTCTCTTAAGGCTTATCTCTTTGTATGGCGAGGTTTCCTGTGATCATATAATGGTCACACTTGTGTTGTCTGTTGAGGTTTCTAGTACTGAACTGTCATTGTTTATGGATGCGTCAGGAGCTATTGGCTTTGGGTCAATTTTCCAGGGAGGAAGTATTGTTGGAAGTCACGGTCTGATATATTTTTTATTTGTGTGATTTGGGTTGTTCAGTTACGGTGGCGTGGCGGTGTTTGGTGGGGGTGGCTTTTCATTTTCAATTGCAGTGATGGCCGGATGTTACCAAATGCTTTATTATTCGGCAGGGGTTGAAGGGGTGGGTGTGTGGACCAAAAGTGAAAGATTCGAAGCATTCCATTTCTCATTCTTTGCTTATTCGTTTGCTGGAAGCGACGGGGGGTGTTTGTCCTTCCAAGAAAGAAACCATTCTTTTACGTGTTACCTTTTGGCTTTTTTCAGGGCCCTCAGAATGGGTGAATTAGTTCCCCATTCAGCATGAAAAGTGGGTGGGTTATTTGTGGATGATGTTTTTTTCCAGTGACTTGGTTCTACTGCGTATACGGCGTTCCAAGACAAATTGCTATGGCAGATGGGCTTGGCCTCCGCTTCATGCAGTTTCGGGCCCAGCCTGCCCGGTTGGTGTGGTTAAAAATCTCTTGTAGATCCATGGAGCCTGTGTTAATTTTTCATGCCATTGGGATGGTAAGTGCCTAACATGTTTCAGTTCACCTCCATTTTTAGGAATTGTTTGTTTTCTTTTCTGGGGTTTTCTAAGAATTTCGGCACCCACTCGTTTCGTATTGGTGCGGCTACAGAGACATCATGGGCGGGCATGTCTAATGAATAGGTACAACGTATTGGGCATTGGAGGTCTGCTTGTTTTCCAGGTTATATTTGTCCTGAATTGTTATGTTAATATTGTTTTTTCTTTTTAGAGATTTGGCACCAGAGTGTGTGTTTTCTTGAACATAGTTATATATTCTGGGCAGCACAGTGTGTGGAAACAAGACCGAGTGGAAAGTCCCTAGGCTTTCGCCATGTAGAGGTGGAATGGAGAGGTGTCAGAAGGCTGAAATGGTCTGAGGTACTGTCTGAGACGATGTAAGTGAGTAGAGTCACCACTTCCCCAGTCATTTGAGTCCTACATGTTGGAGGTAATGACTTATGCTTCACAAGGGTAGGTGAGCTTATCACACTGATGCGCAATGATTCGGAGCGGATCCAAGGTTTATTTTCATAAGTTATCTTTGTTTGGTCTGAAAGAATTCCACAGGTCACATGGCAGGGCACCAGGGATGCATGTGAGGTAGAAAAGGCACGCTGCTCGGTGAATGTGCGTTTGTCACAATTTGTGCATTCACTTGGAGGTGTGGTGATCTGCCATAGACAGCTTGAGAACCGGAGAGTGGAACAAGCTTTGTTTTTACTTGGTGGGGGTCGAAGTACTGTGTAAGGACACAGTATTCGCTGTGGCGGTTTGGTTGAAGTGAAGGAGAGAGGTTGTAAAGGGGGTGTTTCTACAAAGGGGTATACATGTTTAGTCTCTACAGTTTGGTGGGGACCACACTGTATGGGGAAGGTCCTCTGGACTGTAGCAACGGCCTACGTGAGGACTAATATTATTCTACCCCTTCTCCTCCCTCATTAACTGGGCCAGTGATTCTTATTTATAGGGGAGAATTTGGAATTGTGTTTGTCATCAATATATATGTGCTCCTGATTTTATTCACCCCTCCCCTCTGCTGTGGTGCTGTTGGTACTTGCCATTTGATAAAGTGCCTGTTACTTCCTGGTTCTGCCTCTTTCCCGCTCTACATGCACATCACAGCAAGCTTCCCTCCCTACCCTTTTCTTAGGAGTGTCTGCATCGGTTTTTGGTTATTCCGATTAATTTTTCTTGTAGCACAGTTTGTCTGGATTCAAGTCACAGCTAGCAATTCGGTTGAAGTAAAGGAGAGAGGGAGTGAAGTTGGCACACCCCGTCACACCCTACCAGAGGAGGTGGCTGCCCCGGGCCCACTGACTCTGTGAGGGGCCCACCCCGGGGCCGCCATCAACACATACTTTACTTTTAACTAGATTGGCGTCTGCAGGACACCAATCTAGTTAAAACGCATCCTGTAAACCCCAAGCCACTTCAGGCCTGTGGTTTACAAGACCCTGTGAACACAGACAGCAGACGTCTGCTTCTCGGCACAGGCAGGCGCAATGACATCATAGCATTGCACCTCCTGCGCTGAGACACAGACATCCTATGCAGGGACACTGCGTATAGAGAGTGGCTCAAGAGGAGGCGGCGGAGGCTCCATTCATCAAAGGTCTGAGGTCGGTGAGTATAACTTTTATTATTATTTCTTACTTTTTTTAGTGCAGTTGTGGGTATTTTAATAGTATAAGGGGTCATCGGAAGGGGGCATTATGATGATAGGAGCAGTGGCGTAACGATCGTGGTCGCAGAGGGTGTGACCGTGACCGGGCCCAGAGAGGTATGGAACTGGAAATGGCCGGGGCCCCGGACCACCATGATAGTGGTCGGGGAAAGCCTTGTTACTCGACCGCTATACATATTGTTAATAGCTGCCAACCCAGGGGAAGTGTAGAAAAATAAAAAAAAATACTTATACTCACTTGTCCTGGGCTGAGCATCTGCTCCGGGGCTCTTCCTGACAGTAACTGAGGTCACGCCAGAGTCACATGAGGCGCGCCGGCATAATGACGTCATCGCACCCCACGTGACCGCTGGAGCACGAGACCTCAGTCACCAGACAGAAGAGGATGCTGCAGACAGCATGACGGAGCAGGGATGCCCCGGAGAGGTAAGGTGAGTACAGGTGTTTGTTATTTTTAATCACTTTTCCTGGGCTCTGATTAAATATACTCTGGGGTCTGAGGTGAACCCAAAGTATAATAATAGCACCAGCTCTAGGGGGGGGCTCTTAGTAGCACATAATACTGTGTGGGGGCCACTGTGAGCATATAATACCGTGTGGGGGCCACTGTGAGCATATAAGCAAATAATAATGTCTGGGGGCCACTGTGGAGCACATAATACTGTGCCAGTATTGTTTACATGCCGGGTGCTGCGCTGCTCACGTACCATATTTTTGATAACTGCAGTTGTGGGTACTAAAGCGGTATACCTTTCAAGAATCTGAGATACCACTGCAGCATCCGTAACCACCACTATCAACAATTTGCTCTAGGGTAGGGGGCCCTGGACAAAAGTTTGTACCGGGGCCCACAAGACTTTAGTTACGCCACTGGATAGGAGGGTCATTTATATATGGGATAATTTATATAAGGGGGCATTAGGCAGTATTATATACATAAGAGGGGATCAGTTATACAGTGCCTTGCGAAAGTATTCGGCCCCCTTGAACTTTTCAACCTTTTGCCACATTTCAGGCTTCAAACATAAGGATATAAAATTTTTATTTTTTGGTGAAGAATCAACAACAAGTGGGACACAACTGTGAAGTGGAACGAAATTTATTGGATATTTTAAACTTTTGTAAAAAATAAAAAACTGAGAAGTGGGGCGTGCCAAATTATTCGGCCCCCTTAAGTTAATACTTTGTAGCTCCACCTTTTGCTGCGATTACAGCTGCAAGTCGCTTGGGGTATGTCTCTATCAGTTTAGCACATCGAGAGACTGAAATTCTTGCCCATTCTTCCTTGGAAAACAGCTCAAACTCAGTGAGGTTGGATGGAGAGCATTTGTGAACAGCAGTTTTCAGCTCTTTCCACAGATTCTCGATTGGATTCAGGTCTGGACTTTGACTTGGCCATTCTAACACCTGGATACGTTTATTTGTGAACCATTCCATTGTAGATTTTGCTTTATGTTTGGGATCATTGTCTTGTTGGAAGATAAAGCTCCGTCCCAGTCTCAGGTCTTTTGCAGACTCCAACAGGTTTTCTTCCAGAATGGTCCTGTATTTGGCTCCATCCATCTTCCCATCAATTTTAACCATCTTCCCTGTCCCTGCTGAAGAAAAGCAGGCCCAAACCATGATGCTGCCACCACCATGTTTGACAGTGGGGATGGTGTATTCAGGGTGATGAGCTGTGTTGCTTTTGAGCCAAACATATCGTTTTGCATTGTGGCCAAAAAGTTCGATTTTGGTTTCATCTGACCAGAGCACCTTCTTCTACATGTTTGATGTGTCTACCAGGTGGCTTTTGGCAAACTTTAAACGAGACTTTTTATGGATATCTTTGAGAAATGGCTTTCTTCTTGCCACTCTTCCATAAAGGCCAGATTTATACTATTTGTCCTATGGACAGACTTTCCCACCTCAGCCGTAGATCTCTGCAGTTCATCCAGAGTGATCATGGGCCTCTTGGCTGCATCTCTGATCAGTCTTCTCCTTGTTTGAGATGAAAGTTTAGAGGGACGGCTGGGTCTTGGTAGATTTGCAGTGGTCTGATACTCCTTCCATTTCAATATGATCGCTTGCACAGTGCTCCTTGGGCTGTTTAAAGTTTGGGAAATCTTTTTGTATCCAAATCCGGCTTTAAACTTCTCCACAACAGTATCACGGACCTGCCTGGTGTGTTCCTTGGTCTTCATGATGCTCTCTGCGTTTTAAACAGAACCCTGAGACTATCACAGAGCAGGTGCATTTATACAGAGACTTGATTACACACAGGTGGATTATATTTATCATCATCAGTCATTTAGAACAACATTGGATCATTCAGAGATCCTCAGTGAATTTCTGGAGTGAGTTTGCTGCACTGAAAGTAAAGGGGCCGAATAATATTGCACGCCCCACTTTTCAGTTTTTTATTTTTTACAAAAGTTTAAAATAACCAATAAATTTCGTTCCACTTCAATTGTGTTCCACTTGTTGTTGATTCTTCACCAAAAAATTAAAATTTTATATCTTTTTGTTTGAAGCCTGAAATGTGGCAAAAGGTTGAAAAGTTCAAGGGGGCCGTATACTTTCGCAAGGCACTGTATAAGCATTCATTGGGGACATTATGAATAGGAGGAGACATTAGGGGTGCAGTATTTATGTCAGGGGAAATTGGTCATAATATAAGGAAGCAATTCATTTAATTAAGGTGGCACTTGGACTTTATTAGGCTAAAGCCCCATGTAGTGAGCTGCAGCAAAAAAATGCTGTGGAAAAGACTGTGGTGGAAATGCTTTTTTTTCCCACAGCGTTTTTCACAGAATGTCCACAGAGTTTTCCGCTGTGGACTTTCTGTCCCTATTATACCTATACAGAATCCCATCTACTTTGCAGGTAATGTAAAAGCAGCATTTTTTTTCCGCTGCGTTTTGCCGTGGTCAAAACGCTGGGGTTTTTTTTGGCACTGTGGGGCCACAGCCTTAAAGGGGTATTTCCATGAACATAATCATATCTATATTTGTAGAAATGTTAAACATTTTTGATAATATAAGTAGTTAAAAATTCTGCAAAGTTTTAAGATTTTCTCTAACCATCTTAGTGGTGACAGTCTTGATCGATTGGCAATGGATACGACCACGAATGCAGAAACTTTCTATGGTCTGGGACTTGACAGGAATCCAGCTATAATTTTCTTATTGTAGCTGGGTTATCAGACAGGCACACTACATGTATCAGAAGATATCCCAGCCACAATAAAGAAACCATGGCTGATTTTCTGACCTTAGAAAGGTCCTGCATTGATGGTCAACCGATAAAGACAGCAAGTTGTGACCACAAGATATTTCGAGAAAATCTATAAAATCTATAAAACCATGGCTGATTTTCTGACCTTAGAAAGGTCCTGCATTGATGGTCAACCGATAAAGACAGCAAGTTGTGACCACAAGATATTTAGAGAAAATCTATAAAACTCTGCAAAATGTAAAATTACTTATATTTGCAAAAATGTTTAACTTTTAATTATCTACAAATTTAAAAATGGTTATGATCGTGGGAATACCCCTTTAAAGGGGTCCAGCTCATTTTTATTGATGATCTATCCTTAGGACAGATCATCAATAAGAGATCAGTGAATCCCCACTAATCAGCTGTATGAAGGGCCCACGGCGTCTGTGTACATCAAATGCTGTTTGTTTTATAATGACCGTGTGATGTAATTACAGCCTTGTCACATAGATGTGTATAGGACAAAGCTGTAGTTATATTACATGGCCACTATGAAATGAATGACACTATGTAAACAGAGAAGGGGTCACGGCGCTTACACAGGTACCACAGTTCATTCAAACAGCTGATCAGTGGGGAAACACATGGGGCATTAACAAGGGGCACTGTTTAAGGGGGTACATATGGACATTATTAATATAAAGATGCACTTGGGAGTGTTATTCATTATGGGGGGTTGTATCATATATTTTATAATTGGGGGTAGCAGCAGGATGGAGACTTTGTGTAGGTGAGGACAATGTGGGTCGGGTGTGTGAAAGAGTGAGAAGCCACAGATGTCTGTGCTGCAAGCTTTACAGAGACGGTCCAGATGGAAGACGTCACTTGTAAGTCACAAAATGTTACTACACTGTATTCACCTAAATGGTCTGTACAGCCCTGTGCAGAGCCGATATCTACCGCTATACTGTATAGTGATATCATCGGTGTACCTAAGTTAGGGGCCCACTTGGACATGTTTACCCCCCTGTGCTGAGCCCCTAGCTTTGATTCTGCCTACCAGATTTCAATGTTATTGAGTTATGATGTATTATATCTGAGTTATGACGTTATGTAACGTTTACCGTTTGAGAAATATCATTAAAACCATGGTAGACCACCATCCACTAAAGAGTTAAATCTGTTGTGGTGTGAATTTAGTTCTGGAGGGGTATTTCTACAAAGGGATATACTTGTTTAGTCTCTACAGTCTAATGTATAGGATTGTGAGGAACATTCTGTATAATTTATATTTTTATTTCTTGAAATCTCTGCTCTTTATTTGCTGGGTGAAGGAGGCGGTGCTATCAAAGATTGACAGCTAACTATGTAAGCATAGTCAAAGAGGGGAGGCTGCCAATCACTGATCGGACCACCTTGTTGTCTTTATAGCATACAATGGATAAATGACGGATTATACATAATAATACATTTTATTTATATAGTGCCAACATATTCTACTGAAACTTTATTTTATACTGTTTGGGAGAGGTAGCTCGGTAGCAGCCATGGTACGTACCCAACCAGTCAGAAACAGGGACACAAAGGATCTTGTAACACAGGTTTATTTGAAAAAAAAAACTGTCAAAATAAATAAACCTTACGCCAGGCACAAAATCAGCAAAATAAAATACAGCCTTAACTTCAGGCAAATAAGAAAACAAAATCCTGCTTGTCTGAGCTTCTAACTAAACAGAAATAATCCTAACTATATGTGTGACTTGCTCCAGCCTCACGAACAAAACAAAACAGCAATCCAGCACAGGTCTCACCAGACTCTCAAATCCAGACAGACCCAGGCGCCTCCACTCTCTTCCAGGGTCTCCCCTGAAGTGCAGTCTCTGTAGGGCTATATGGGCCAGTAATGAGGCCAGGACTTCCACCTGGGCTGAGGCCTACTCAAAAACCCGTCCTGGACCACACATATGTCAAAACCCGGCGGCTGAAATACCGTGACTCCAGCACTTGGCCTGTCACCTTCTCACAACTGCCACGTGACTAGACTCCTAAGATGAAACGGATGAAATATATGCTAATTTGAAACTGGCCTTAGAAGTTTACATCTCTTCCACAATGCTGCTACTATAGATCATAGTAGGCTAGCCACCGGCTAAGATTCCAGCCTAAGAGTATATTCACACATTCAAGTTTTGATCAGATTTTTGAAGCCAAAATCAGGTGTGGATTAAAAGAGGAGAGAAATTGTACAGGAAAGATGAATCCAAAACTGATTTCAACTTCTAAAACTGCACATGAACAAAACCTGAGTGTGTTCATTTACCCTAAATTCAATTTCTAATCCTGACTGAATGAATGTAGGAATGAAAAGGCTGATAAGGATCAACTTGGTTTGAAGTGAAAAATCTACACCAAAGTTGTTTCTCATATTCTATCTTGTCTTCATAAACTGAATACCATAATTTCCAGGATGAACTGAAACACAATTGTGAGACACATTGTGGGCATTTTTAAGAACTTGTTGGCAGCTCATTATTTTTTTTATAATTACTACTAAACATTATGTGGATACAGGGAGTGATTTGGGTTCACACAGCAGCCCAACGACAACTGAGGCCTTATTCACACTACAGTGCTATATAGCCATGTGATATCACAGTTGGGCTAAGGCCCCACGTTGCAGAAAAGTCAGGAGTGGATTGAGCAGAAGGGAAAAGTATAATAGCTTCCTTTATAGTTCCCATTCCCTTTGTAGCCACTACTTGGTTTGGCTCGAAAAGTCGCAGCAAAATCTGCAACAAAAAAATCTGCTTTTCCGCAACGTGGGGTCTTAGCTTTAAAGAGTTTTTCCCATGAAATCAAGTTAACATCTATCCATAGGATAGGCGATAACTTGCAGATCAGTGGGAGTCTAACCCCTCAGACCCCCACTGATCAGAACGGAGGATGAAAGTGAAAACCCCCTTTAAAATAAATCTAAAATAAAATGAAAAATGCACAACAGGCATAAAATTACTAAGTAATGGTATAATGTACTTTGGATGAACCATGGATGTTAGCATCAAGTATCCCTAAATTCGCATTGAATATTGCACTGTCTATATACACAGTGTCTATATTACAGTACTAGGAAAAACCTGTGAAAATATCAGTGGAATCTCCAATTTAATGCATATTCACTGGGGTACTCCCATCTCATCAATTTATGATGGTGGGGTCCAACCTTACCAATCCTTTCTTTGTTTGCATAGTCGCACCCCAGCTACCCAATGTGCATGGGAATGTTGTTTTGCAAAGTAAAACAGTGAATCAGCACTGCAGACCCTTCATTTGCAGGATCTTTAGTGGGGAGAGGTTAGGTAAAGTAATAAAGAGGTACTGGATATAAGAGTCACCTATTAGACTCTAACAGTGCTTGACAGACTCCTTTCATAATGGAATCAGTTTGGTCCCTTCAAGATGTCCATTGTTTTGTCTGGAAAAGAGTACTGCGTGTAGTGCTGTTTTTTATGTCAAATATGGTGGAGTCTGCCTCTGATGCAGATCTAAACACTTGACAAATTCTAAATATACACCGTGGTACTTGTTTGGCACTTCTGGGGGAGTATTTTGTGCTACACTGTGGTATTTATTTGGTATCTCTGAATAATTATATTTTGTAGCACTCTAGTATTTGTTTAGGAAAGTATTTTGTGTAGCCGTGGTAATTTTTGGTGCTTCTGGGGAGGTTTTGTATGCTGTACTGTGGTATTTTGTGCACTCTGGTGTCTTATACAGTTGGGGAGGTAGTTTTGCAGCACTGTGGCATATAGAGCTTTAGAGTAAGTATTTTGTGCTGCACTGTGGTATTTGGTGCTCCTGGGGAGGGATGTTCTCCTGCGCTGTGGCATTTGATTGGAGCTGAATTCAGCGCACTGTCAGCTTTTCTGGTATGTACCCCTGTTGCAGAGAGATTGGTGCTGTTATTGCTGCTGTTATCACTGCACTGTCATTGGGGCCGGCCTCACTCAGCGTCACTGCTGTGTATTGATGAATCCCCCCTGATAGTACAAGGCTATGAAAGTCTACTGTCAGGGGGACATTCCTCACCACCCAATGATGACACAGAGTTGTGAGGCTGGCCTCTCTGACGATGCACTAATATCAGTGCCAAAACTAACCGCACCAATATCTCTGCAAATGGGCACATAACGGAAAAGCTGACTTCCGCAGCACACTATCAGCTTTCCAGCAATATTTAAAAAAACCAACGTTAGATGACATGAAAGGCCCTCTCTAAACACAAGTCATTAGGTTATATATATAAAAGTTATGTTTTATTGCAGTCAAATGGGTGGGAAATTGCGTATGTAGTGTTGGAAGCATTGGAATTTATGTGAGCGATTGTTTACCTGCCACCCATTGAGGTCCTAAAATATCACATAGCCCAACATGTCAACATTGTTCAACATTGCATGCCCCGATGGTTGGGAAAAAACAATGAACTGGAATGACAGCAAGAAGTGCGCTGAGGTGAACCTCTGATCCTGTGAATAGAAAAATGGCTCGTAGTGATCCATTCAGTACTGCAAGTGAAATTGGATATTACATGCCAAGCCTAGGGTGGCAAACAGAGTCGACACAAACTACCAGGAGGAGTTTACATGACATCGGGATATGAGCCTGACGTCCAACTGATGTCCACTAACCTCATGCCACCACTCTCAAAGACTATCATGGTGCACAATAAGTGTGCAGTGGAGGCTAGAATGGAGGTCAATACTCTTCAGTGATGAGTCCTAATTTTGACATGGACACAATGATAGCAACCACAGGGAGGGCTTTTTCAGCAGTGAGGTTATGATAGCATGTTTGAAAGCGGAAGAAAAGATGTGAGCAGAAAAAGAGTATTTTAGTAAGGGAAGTAGTAATAGCCGGGGGCAGAGAGTTGACAAAGTGTGAGGGAATAGGGTTACTAATGCAGGTAGTAGGGTGATAAGAGGAAAGAAACTGGGAAACTTCTGTAATTTGCTCAAATGATGAGAATGAATGATGAAGTGTGGTAGGTGAGTGGATCAATGCTAACTGGAGATTGGGCAACAATTTCCTGATGGATTATATCAATTTGGCTTTGAAGTAAGTGGTCAGGTCCTCACCACAAAGGTATTTAATTGATGGGCGCCTGTACCTGATGATGCTTCCTGAAGATACCTTCTTTTTTAGCGAAACATGTCAAGGGGAGGGATTTTTGGGGGCAAGATATTAGACAGTTGGACAGTCAGTGTTTCAGAACTGCTGGACAGCTCAACCGATCTAATAGTATGGGTGTCACCAGTAGGCTCTAAGGCTGGATTCACACATGCTCCCGGTTTCCGTTCGGGGATTCCGTTCCCCATTCCGCATGAAAAATGCTGAGAGAAAAGTTTTGCTAGCACAGGCATTGTTCAGGCTATAGAGTGTTCAAGCTGTGTGGACAGCCACTTGCTATGTGTCACAGTTCTGTAGGTGCTGGGGGAGGAGCCTGCTAACTCTGCCATCGTTTGGACGACCCCCTGGCTGTGTGATGTTTTGTGTCTGGAACTGCAAGATCTCCAGTGTGCAGTATGTGGGCGGACTACAGTAAAGCAAGGAGCAGTACTATGATGTGTTTTTCAGCAGGCCTACAACGTCATCAGGCATGGTGAAATTGAGCTCGAAGTGGTCACATGACCAAGGCTCAGAACAGCTGACTCCTGCAACAATGGAACTGTAAGTGTTTTACAAAGTTATATGTGTGGGCATGGGGAATATACTATAAAAAACATGTACATCCCAGACAACCCCTTTAACCACTTCATGCCAGAGCCAATTCTTCAGTTCACAGAATCACATGATGGCTTATTGTTTGCGAAACAAATTGTACTTTGTAATGGCACCATTCAATATTTTGTACAATGTACTGGGAAACTGGAAAAAAATTCAGAATGAGATGAAATTGGAAAAAAACCGCATTTGCGCCAATTTCTTATAGGTTAAATTTTTACAGCATTCATTATGTGGTAAAAATGACCAGTTACCTGTATTCTGCGAGTCAGTACAAACACGGCGATACCAAATTTGTATAGCATTTGTAATGTTTTGATACCTTTTTAAAAAATTTAAAACTTTGCAAAATAGAAAAAAAAAATTTGTGTTGCCATATTATGACACCTGTAACTTTTTTATATTTATGTGTATGGAGCTGGATAAGGCGTATTTTTATGCGGGACAAGATGGCGCCATTTTGGGTAAGGTCTGATAGTTTGATCACTTTTTATTCCATTTTTTATAGGAGGCAAAAAGTTGAAAAAACAGCTATTTGGCAATTTTGATTTCTTTCCCCGCTACGCCGTTCACTGTATGGGAAAAATATTTTATAGTTCCATAGGTGGAGCTTCTTTACTGTAACTCACTGCCACAAGATGTGGAGATGACTGATTTCTTATACAAGTTGAAGATGGTCCTGGATGCCTTTCTTGAAAGTAAGAATATCATAAACTATGGGAGCTTGACATTTGTGGGCTAGGATGTTCATTCAGGGACTTTTTTTTCTCTGATGGGGCAATTGGGCCAGTCTTGTGTGCCTTCCCCTTGGTAGGTTTATAGATTGGATCAAGGAGCATGTGTCTTTACCCAACCTTATCTGCTATTTTACTTTGTAATCATTTGACTAATTATCACAATGTGCATTTGTATATTTTAGCAACTGAATAAAGGTTGTTTTAAAGATACTGTACCGTGTTTCTCCAAAATAAGACAGGGTCTTATATTATTTTTTTCGCCAAAAAAAGGGCTACAGCTTATTTTCAGGGTAGGTCTTAATTTTTCCCATGAACGACAATCACTCATTTGATCACTTTTTATTCCAATTTTTATCAGGGGCGAAACAGCGAAAAAACGGCAGTTTTGGATTTTTGAAGACCGGGTATTTTTGGACACAAGGATACCTAATGTGTATTTGTTTTGCAGTAATTTTTAAGTTATAAGCGTATTCTAGTGAAGGGGAGGGGTGGGATTTGAACTTTTATTTTATCTTTATTTTTTACTATTTTATTAATGCCCTCTTAAAGGGGCTTGAATCTGTATTGCAGTATAAGGGAGATTCACTACTTTACTATTGTATAATATTACTACCGGTATGACAGGCTTGGGAGCCTTCATAAAGCTCCTGGCTGTCAAAGGAACAGGTCGGCTCCCGCAACCTTGCCGCGTGGGAGCTGGCGTGCAATGGAAAAGCTACGGGACCGGCCCCGTAGCAGTTGTAATACTTTGTGAGGGGTCACACTCAGCAATGCCTGCGATCAGAGTGGACTCTGATCACAGGGATTAGCTCCAGGTCTCTGGTGTACATTACAGCGGAGAACCGGTAGGGTAGTCATGTCAAAGGATCCTAAACCACTGGGAAAATATCACTTTTGTAAAAGGGTCTTCACCCAATTCCCCAAAGCCTATATAATCACCTTTGAAAACTTTCTTCACTGCAACGTACGGTGTAAATACACGTCACTTCATCCATATACAGTAAGGTTTGTTTTTTAATTTATTAGTTTTCACATATTCCCAATGAGTGTCCCAGTCTACCTCCACCACAGTGTCTGTTATCCGGCGCCACACACCTCTCCATGCGCACACAACGCCAAGATCAGACTGGAAACGCCTCCCTCTTCACCACGCCCTCTCCTTAATCACGTGTCAGCCACTGGCTGTCGTCATTACCTAGCGACTCCAGGATTCCGGTGGAAGGCGACGTTTCCGAGGTAAACAAGGTTGTGTGAGAGCTGGTTTTTGGCGAGTGTTTGCAGGTAAGTCGCTCCTCATATAACTGCGCTGAACTGAACTTTTCTGATGTCCTTTATTACTTGAATTCTCAGCAGTTCTTGTAGAGCAAATACTTAGGAAGGACTTCTGGGTCTTCTAGTTTTGAATCTTTTTTTCTCTACAGTGGCTATAATGGGGGTCTCGGCTATGTTTAGTATGTTTAGGCAGTTTATGTCTCAGTGCATGCAATAAGTGGCCACATCAGGATATTCCCTTAGTGGCTGCTATAGAGGTGATGGTGGGGGTATATTCTTAATCAGAACATGATATTTCCCTTTTATTCCATTACATTCATAATGTAAATGTGGAAGCAGGACCCCGCAGATATCAGCTGTCATCGTTTGGGGAAACTTCTATACATGGTTGCAAATGATCCTCATATCTGTGCTGTCTATCTGACCTATTAGCCTAGGGGTGAACCTAGTCTCTCTGCTGCCTGAGGCAAACTATAAAAAGGCACCCCCCCCCCCCCACCAAAAAAAAAAAAAAAAAAAAAAGATACCCACCTGGCTATCTTTGGTTGCGTGATGGGGCCCCCTAATCTTCTGTATTTGTTTACATGGTGTAGCTTCCTGCTGCCTTAGCTAATGCAATGCATTATGGTAGTTGTAGGCTCTCACACTATATCTCCCTCATTCCTCCCTGTCTCCCTAGCTATCCCGCCTACCCCATTATACTTGCATGTCTTCTGCCTGTCCAGACTTCCTTCTGCAAGGAACAGCTCTTCTTCTTTGACTCTGCCAGTGCCTGCACAGCAGTCCCGGCTTTGCGCTGTACCATTCACGCCATCTCTACTGCACATGTGTGGGCGGCTCCCACGCTTGCGCAATAGAGATGGAGTTTTGGCTACAGCGCAAAGCCGGGACTCTGGCTCTTTTGTGCACATGTGTGCAGACGTCGCAGAAGGATGAGTAGCCGTTCCCTGCAGAAGGATGAGTAGCCGTTCCCTGCAGAAGGATGAGTAGCCGTTCCCTGCAGAAGGATGAGTAGCCGTTCCCTGCAGAAGGATGAGTAGCCGTTCCCTGCAGAAGGATGAGTAGCCGTTCCCTGCAGAAGGATGAGTAGCCGTTCCCTGCAGAAGGATGAGTAGCCGTTCCCTGCAGAAGGATGAGTAGCCGTTCCCTGCAGAAGGATGAGTAGCCGTTCCCTGCAGAAGGATGAGTAGCCGTTCCCTGCAGAAGGAAGTCTGGAAGGAAGGCACGGAAGTATGCGGGGGAGGGGGTAGTATTGGTGGTGATCCGTTTCCGGATCGTCACCGGATAATCAGAAAATGTCCCTGGGACATGGATAACTATACATTTTTGCTGAATTATGTGATTTAGAAAGTAGGTGGGATAAGGGTGTTTAGATTATTGTAGGAATTTCTATTTATCCCGGTCAACCCCTTTAAGACATGTCCCCCTCATTGACAGATCCAAAAATCCCCTTATTTGGTCCCACATAATATAACAACCCCTTTTTTTTGGCCCACCACATGATACATGAGCCCCTGGTTTTCCAGGTTGCCCTCCGCTGCCTCCTCTAGTCGGCACTACTCTTACGTCACAAAGCTGAAGAGTTCTTAAGTGTTGTGACGTAAGTGCAGCGCCACCTAGAGGAGGCAGCAGAGGGTGGACAGGTGAATAAAATTATCAGCAACTGCTTATTGCAATAACACAATAAGTAGTAGTAATAAAAAATGCCGCCCCCAGTTTATTTCATGAGGTGCCACCTGAGGCAATCACCTCACGTTGCTTCATGGAAGGCCTCTTCAGAGGTTTCCTGGTGATAACAGTTTATGAGGATTTCCACTTACAAAACTGCAGCAATCAGCTGATGGGGAGTATATCCTGTTGTTGTAGAGAAAGAGTTGTCCAAATGGGTCACCTCAGAGACAATCAACAGTTACAAAAATAGATGAAAACAGACGGCCATCTGTTTACATAAAGTAACATTCTATTCACTTGACTGAGCCAAGACTTGCCTGTGTGTTTAACAGATCCGTGTGTGTCACAAACCTATTCACTTCTATGGGTGAATCAGGTCTAAGAGTCCAATTTTTTAAAAACAAAAAGAGTATGCTCTACAGATGCAGAAGTCAAGTATACTGTGAATAGACTCTCCATGTTTGAATGAAAAATAGGTGGGCAACCATTAAATGGATATTAACAATGTGATGTGAATGGCAACTAAGTGGATTTTGTATTAGCTGTGTGCAGGATGCAAAACTGCCTGAGGGTTACACGGCTGCATCCACATCTTATCTGCATTGTATTTGCTATCTGTCTTCTAATTTTATTTTACAGAGTTACATGCTCAAAGACACACAATGACCAGGCATGGAAAAAACTGCACAGCGGGGGCAGTTTACACCTACTATGAGAAAAAAGAAAGACACAGGTTAGTACCAATCTGTGTCTTGGACTACCACATTTAATCAGAAAAGAAATAAGAAGGGATTGTTTTCCTTTCGCTTTTATGGGGCTCACAGAAACAGCCAAGCATGCTTTCTCCATTGGAGACTCCGTTGCAGAAACCAATGAAAATCAGAGGAGAGAATTTCTCTCTCTGCTGCTTTCAGTTTGAAAACTGCTATTTTAGCAGACCCGAATGATGGAGAGCCTGGCACAGATGTGAACCTAGCCTAAGACTCAAATTTTAGGTGTCTCTGAGACAAAGTGATTGTGGGGTTGTCTTTACTGGAAGCAAATATGATTAGCTGTTATCTGTTAAAAAATGGACTGAACATTGTTTATCAGAGGAACTTCAGTGTGGAAAATGAAACGCCCAGTAGAATTTTTGAGTGTTGTTTATAATTGTTGGACGTTGAGTGTTTTGTTAGATTCTGCTTTTGTCAGTGGGGATTCTATGTCAGTAATACACATATCTTTTATGGGGTGTACAGGAAGTAGTTGTCTGTAGTATACTATGTATGTTATAGATCAGGAGATGTTGACCCGACTCTGTGATTAACAGCTGTCTCTGCATGTATATGCACAGAACCAAGGAAAAAAGATGCAGGTCTTCAAAAGACGCACAACCCAAATAATGAAAAAAATAAATAAATCTTTATTGAGCATGTATTGGAAAAAAATGTTTAAAAACATTTAAAACAAACAGAGGAGCCCATGTTAGGGTAGGGAAATAAATTTGGGTCTATAATAATATATATCTGAATGTGCACTGTTTGCTAGATAAAGTGTGAATATAGCTCTCCCTCAAGTGCTGTCCCTAAAATATAATAGTGATTACAAATATGCCATCCATATGAGACTCCATGAACAGTCACCCACGCGTATCGCCCATGCAAGGGCTTCCTCAGGGCATTTTTTCATTATTTGGGTTATGCGTCTTTTGAAGACCTGTATCTTTTTTCTTTGGTTCTGTGCATTTACAAAAAACATGGTCTTGATGCACCCCACAATTTAATTTAGCAGTGGTGCCCACTATTCTATAACAAACTGTCTCTGCATGTATAATCATAGAGAAAAGGTTTTCAAGTCACTGGGCCCTTTGTCATAGAGACAGCAGAGATTTAAATGAATACATAGCAAGACTATAAATCTGCAGAGCTCCCCATCCTGTATAATATGCTGCCTGCAGATTACAACCATTTTTCAATGTGAGCGATTCTCTGTCAGTGCAGTAGATTCTTAAAGTTTTGTAGAAGTTCTTCAGTTTACATGACATAGATCTGTTCCAGTATTGAAAGCCATCTTCTGTCTTGTTAAATCACACAATGATTTCTTTTGCTTTCAGCTGCTTCGGGATATGGCACACAAACAGTTCGTCTCAGCAAAGATGCTGTAAAAGATTTTGATTGTTGTTGCTTATCCCTACAGCCATGTAAAGACCCTGTAATAACGTAAGTGTTGCAAACAGAGTATTTCCACAGACTAAATTTAATTGCACAGGAGTTGTAGATGCCAGCTGTATCATGCAGCTGAAACACCTCTCTAACAAGCCAAGATCACAGATAAAACCAGTCTCAGACGTTTTGCATTGGGTAATAAAGTGGATATTGACTTAGATTGCTGCTGATCATCTATCATCTTCATGTTTGAGTAGTTAGAAAGAGAAGAATTTCCCTTTAACACAACAACCACACACACACCTGTTAATGTCTGTTTTTCAGTGGGTCTGGTGCTTATGTTAAAAGGAATCTACCACCTGCCCAAGCATATCCAACTGGCATCACCGTGTTGAAGAATGCATTACATTGATACAATTTATTAACATCTACTCTTGTAGATTTGGAGAAAAACAACTTTGAAATCTTATGTACATTGCGGGGGGAGTGCTTGGGATTCAGCTCCCTGGACTGCTGCTCTTGCCACTTAGATCCCTACCATCTTCTGACTGTGCTGCAGTTATGACTTCAACTATTTTACTTGAGCAGCAAGGGGCTGAAGGCCCACACCCCAACTACTTAATTAGCATAAGACTTCAAACTTGTCTTTGTCTAAATCTACAAAAGTGACGCACATAACAGATGTATGTTTCTTATCACTGTAATGTGATGGTGGCAGTTGAATATGCTTTGGTAGACTTTTAATGGCAACACAGATGTGACTGAAGCCCTATACCGACAGGGTGAACTGTCACACAGAAATAATACAGTGCATTAAATGATCAATCAGATAATGTCATGTCATTGAGACTTAGATAAGTTAATTAAAAGTGTACAAGGTGCTGTTAATCGGGGAGGGCTAGTTAAAAACAAAAAAAAACAAAACGTAATTGAGATTACTGAATCCATAATGACTTCTGCGGTGAAGATGCGCACACACACACACACACACAAAAAACAAACAACTTCTTTCTTTTTGATGTTTATTCTACTTCCCACAAAACAACAATAAAAAGTGATCAAAAAGCTGTATGTACCTCAGCCTGACGTCAAGAACTACAAGTCATTCTGCAACTAAAGAAGCCCTCAAACTTCTCTGGATGGAAAGCTACAAGTGTTATGGTTCAGTGAATACAGTGTCACAAAAACAATTTATTAGTACGAAAGGCAGAAAATACTGCCATTTTTTTTCAATTTTTGCCAGTTTCCCTAATTAGTTTGGCATAAAATCCAGCACATTTGACTAGAGAACTGATGTGACAAAAATCTCCAGCCAAGTAACATGTCTCAGCTTGATCCATAGAGTGAAGATCAGGGTCTGATGCTGAACTGACTGCAGTTTTTAGTTACATAGCCATGTCCACTTCTTGTAGTTAATGTAATGTGCCATGGTTGTCTATATCGGTATGGACTGAATAATTGTACAAGTCAAAAACCTTCTTTACTTTTTGCCCAGGCCAGATGGATACATTTATGAAAAAGAAGCCATTTTGGAATATATTTTGCATCAGAAAAGGGAGATTGCTCGACAAATGAAGGTAGAAACATTGTTTATTCTTAGATTTGAGGCTCTTGGCCAAGTTCAGGAATAATGGGGGAAAAAACCTGTGGCAAAATCAACATATTTGCAATTGATATAAACCTGTCCATTGCCGAGGGTGAGCAAAAATCTTCAGCATACCCTCAAATTTGCAGAAAGAAAGCCTGCTGCATGTGAAGATTTGATTTTGCATCCTAATAATGAATGTCTATACCCATAAATATATAGTGGATGATGGTTTCTTTAAGAAGCTGACCACCAAATGGCAATGAAACCTAAGGTGCCACTCTGCGCTTATCAATTGGAAGGTTGTTGGGTATACCCTAAAAGTGTGTGTTATTTATATATAATAATAAGAAAAATTAAGCAGTACTATTCAGTTGCATGGATAAGGGGTTATTGTGTAGCAGTAAGAACGTTTGGTTGCGTTTTCTGTTATTTGTGACTTGTTTTTAGCATTGGATTATAGTGTATTATCCTCTATCATGCAGGCCTATGAGAAACAGAAGAACGAGAAAAAAACTGAAATGGAGGAATTAAACAAAGCAGCCAAAGAATCCAAAATGAAAGTATTTCTTGAAAAGGAAATGTCAATCATTAGTAAACCACTTAATCCATTTACAAGGAAGGCAGGTAATAGCCACACTTCACTTTTGTCTATTAAGGTGTTCCTCACTGTCACTTTTTTTTATTTTTCAAAGTTCCCTTTATTCTAGTAGGGTAAAATACTAACAAATACTATTATGTTTACCTTATGATATGATTTTTTTATTTTTTTTGAGTAGAAAGCAGCGTGTCTGCAGCAGAGGCTGGCACAAGTAGTCAGGAGAATGGTGAGGAAAAGACTAAGCAACTTCCCAGCTTTTGGATCCCATCATTGACTCCAGAAGCAAAGTCTACACTTTTTAAGAAGCCGGTGAGTCTCATCCTTTATTTTTAAATCACTCATCAAGCATTTATCTTTTGATCAGGGCTGTGGAGTCAGGGTTGAAGTCATGGAGTTGAGACCAATTACTGACGTCATGAAAAAAAAAATTACCAACTCGGTCTCCAAAATAAAATGATATGCGTATTTTTCAGTCTATAAGACGCATACAAGTTTTAGACACAGTAAACAGGAATAAAAGTATTTCATACTGGTGGTCTAAGAAAGTGGAGGGTTGAAAGTCACAAGCTCTATACAAGTCTTTGAGCAAGAGGATAGAATACAAAGAGGCTATGCAGGAGTGCTTTTCTGTATTCTGATCTTCGTGAACCGAAACACAAATAAAACCGAAAGTCTCCAGTAGGCTGCAGACAAAAGTATACACATTATTGTTATTTACCGTGCCACAGAGGGGAACAATAGCAAAATTGTACAAGTCTGGCCGTAGCAATATATAAACAGTGTGATATGTTGTAAATCAGAATGGTGAAAAGATGCAGTTGCAGTCCACACTACTTATCAATTAATCAGCAGGATCTAGGTTTTTAAGTGTTAACTAAAGGAGTTGCCAGTTTAGCGGCAGCTGTCACTTTAAAATATTTCTCTGGTAGTTGCTCATGAGGCAACATTACATGGCAGTAGCTCATACATTTGACCTTGGGGGCATTCACCAGCCACCCCTCCTCTTAGTCGGGAATGACCTCAGATGTGTTAATAAAAAAAACTTAAGACGCTGAAAGGCGTGAGTGCTCAGCAGTGCTTCTCTGCACACAGTCTTAATCTCTCCAAAGAAGATCCTGTTGGGTAGCTCAGGAGAATTATGATAGGGGAAGAGTCAAGAGGGACAGAGAAGGAAAGGCGACTGTAGGAGGGAGAGTGCAGCAGAGCAGACACTCTAACTATTACAGCGGAAGGTAACAGCTCTGATATACGGGAATTCACACAAGTGCTCAGAAAGAGGTCAGGTGAAGACATTGACAGTACCTCCATAAATCCTAACTGTGAGATTCACGGATATTTTAACAAGAGTTTTTCTTGCTAAAAAGTGCGTCTTATAGTCAAGAAAATATGGTAATTTTTTTAAACTATATTTTACCATCATTAATATTGTATAATTAGATGCATAGTTTGTTGCATATTTACTTTCATAGGAATTCAATGAATTAGAGGATCTTTACAGCTTCTGTTTGACCAGGGCTGTCTCCCATTTATGCAAAACAACATAGGAGTCTGTATGTGTTGTTGTAAACATCTCTTTAAAAAGGACCTTTCTTCGCCTCCTCCAACTACGGGTCTTAGCATCTGTTAATAGGCACTGCTCTACTGATTCTGGCCCAGTTGGCATTTTTTTTTTCTCTAGCTCCCAACATTCCCAAGAAATCAGCGCAGGCAGTTTTGGTGCCTGATATACTACTTAGGATATGTACCCAGGTGGACAGTGTCGGGCAGGAGCAGGCAAGGGAGCGTGATTCAGAGCTTCAGTCAGATGGTGTACAGTGTCAGAGCTCAGAATCACACCCCTTGTCTGCTCTGCTCCTGCCTGACCATACAGAGCCTACATAGCATATCAAGCACCAAACCTAACGGCTACAGAAAAAATTCCAACACTGTCTAAATCTGTGGAGCAGCACCTATTAAATGATGCAAAGAGGAGGACTTGGCAGAAGTGGTGAAAGACTCTCTTTAACTATTTTATGACCAAATGGAATCTGCATCTCAAATCTGCCATACTTGAACGTGACTAATAATCCTATTGAATATTTACAGTAGATGTTTTAAATGTCTAATAGGTACAGACTCCAGAGGTGGGACTTGCATCTATCTGTAAAACATGGGTTCTCCCCCCAAATATATAAATATATCCCAAGATGTATTCCTATAGAGCTTTGGGGTGTACTTTGATGCTTTGGTTTACTAATGCAATGCCCACATACATAAATTGTTTGAGTGGTTTCTCCTACAGGAGAAATTCAAGTAAAATGATCATACAGTATGTGACATCTATGAGATACAACATTGCAAGTGAAGTATCATGGATTTCAATGGTCCTTCATTTAGAAGGCATTTCTATTATGGGTTTGGGGTACTTTATATTTCAGAAAATGTTTGGTGGTCTGAAGTCATGAAAACAATTGATTCTTATGACACATTTTTATGACCTATTAAAAGATATATTATTTTTATTTTTTTGTAGAAAAACTTAAACTTATAACATTGATAAATAGATTCTTTGTATCTCTGTTCAGCGCAGATGGTATCTGTGTAACTAGTACAGGGACAGTATAGATAGGCAGTAGTCAGTTTTTGGGGAACCAATTAAAGCAGTTTCTGCTGTTTGATACAGGACAAGACTGTGTACTGTCCCATGAGTGGGAAGCCACTGAAGATGAAAGACTTGGTCTCTGTGAAGTTTACTCTAGTAGATGACAAGGTGGATCGCGTGGGTCTCATAAACCGTCAAGACAGATATGTATGCGCTGTAACTCGAGACATGCTGGGCAACTCCGTACCATGTGCTGTTCTGCGGCCCTCGTAAGTTGTTAGAGCGGAGCTTATTTCACTGTGAACTCTTTTTGCATAAATACCTCATATATCATTATCATAAGGAGTATGTTAAACAGATGCCATTGACTCTTTACTTCTGACCTATTATTATTTTATAGAGTAAGGGGAAATACCATCATCTTTTATAACCATTTTAGTTTTATTTCTTTATTTGTAGTGATATTAGTATAAGCAAATCTGGGCTTGTTTACAGATTTCCGTGTGTGTGTCTGTGCAGCATGTGTGTTTGTTTTTGTTTTTTTTATGTCTCCACTAGTGATGTGGACATCCTTTCTCGTCTGCCGTCTAGACATCTGTATATATTTTTTTTTTTTTTTCCTGTATACCAGGACCTGCCATTTTATCTGTGGCTAAGATCAGCTCAGCAGACTTATGCTGACATCTGGTGGCTAAAAGGGGAAGAGGCCCATAACTCCAACATATTCCATAGAACTTTATAATTTAGAGGTTGCATGTACAGACCAAATGGACATTACATATTAACAATTCATTCAAGAGGAGGGAGGGCTCTGCTTACAATCTGAGAAATTAGGGATTACATGAAGGGTAAAAAGAGCTTGTTTTGTACAATGACCCAGCAATTTTTAATACAAAACAGAGTACTTCTTGAAAAACCAGTATTTATCAATGACAGATATGCAATGCATTGTGATGCAAGGGGAGTAGAGGATACTACGTACTCTGCAACAGTATGTAGACATTACGCATCACATAAATATATGCTTGTTTTACATCTTACTGTCATTACTTGAGGTTAGGGCTCTATGCAGGGCAGTAAATTCCTTCCACAGGCTATGGGTGAGATTTACTAAACAAAATATGACAGAATTCTGATATAATTTTTCTCCCCCCCCCAAAAATTGTCTAACATTTATGAAGTGTTTTAGAAACTTTTTAGCGACTTTTACACGTTAAACAAAGGATTTTGACTTGGCAGGAAAGGGATGTGGCTTAACAGAAAGTATGTGTGCTCTAAGTTAGAATAGCGTGTCAAAATTTTGGTGCACAGCTTTACGTCATAAACAAAGCTAACCTAATAGCAGGTGTAAAATTAGCCTAGGCAGTTTAATAATGTGACAGATTTATTATCCAGAATAAGACACAATGATAAATCTAGAGCGGTTTAGTATTGTCTAGTTTAACTTTTAGACAGTAAATCTGCCACAGTGTATTTTGTTGGGACTTTATGGCAACAAAATTGACAACTGGCTTGCTGGAAAGGTGTTGCCCCATGAAGTTACTGAAAACCTGATAATGACCCATTCAGCTACTGCTGTTTGTCTGTGTAGAGGAGTGTTCTTGTAGTTTTGCCAAAAATGTTTTTCATATGACATTAAAGGGGTTGTCCAGGCTAAAACTTTATTTTTTAATTCGGCCCGGGAGGTGAAAACAAAAATAAATAAATAAAAAACATACTTGCCTATCCCTGGTGCCTCCTAGCGCAGTCTGGTCCTGCAGCTCCGTTATTTTCTTCTAGAGGAAGTCCGCGCCACATGTGACCTGTGAGTCCCTACCTTAGGCAGCTGAGGGCGCTGATCAGGGACCTGGGATGTCACAGCCGGCTAGGAATTCCACTGCAAGAGCAGCAGGACTGGACTGCGCTGGGAGGGATACCATAGCATCGGGGACAGTTGAGTATGGTTTGTTATCTGTATTTCAAAGTCACTGGTTACCATTGTGACATATAATTTTGCTTTGCACAAACCACTAAAACCAGAGTTAAAACAAAGAAATCATTTCCTATCTGACACCTCATATCATATCCTTATTTTTCTTGCTCTACTTTTGCCTTTTATATCATAAATACAGAACATGTAAAATAAATGACACAAGAAGGATATTCTTCTCTAGGGAAGCAGCCATGTTTTCTGCCCCCTCCTTCTCCCCTTCTAATGCTAACACACACACATGACCCAGTAAGTTCAGGAGGAGAGGGTGGAATTGGGTTTCACAGTTTGTCCAAACAGTGAATGTGGACATTTTGTTGAAGGGAATCCCCAATTTAAACTGACGGTATAAAATAGATGCCTAATTAAAGGGGTTATCCAGTTTTCAAAAGTTATCTGCAAATACGTCCACATCAGTGCTAAATACTCACTGTTCCCTTGTGCATCCTTTGCTTGGCTTTAGTTTACTTGTTGCTCCTTGTATCTGTTATTTGCATGCAGTCAATCTGTGGACAAACTACATTTCCCATGATTCATCTGCCTGCTCTCATTCTGTGTATCCCTCCCTTCTCCACTTTCCCTCCCTGCTACAGGGTCTGTTTTGTGTCTCACTTGTTCAGTTCATCAAGCCACTCTCCTCCGCATATCTGTCCAGCCAATAAAACACTCCTGGGAGTGGTTTCAAGGGGCAAGGAGGTCACTTGCTGTTGTGATGTTTCGTTTGTTGGCTTAACTGCTCACAGGGAGGGGTAGTGATCTTGCAAATGAAACGTCACAGCTGTGGTCAATGGCCTGAAAATAAATCAAAATAAACTTTGCCAGATTTATTTCCTACCATATGCGCAGGACATATAGTAGGAAGTATTTTGTTTTGATGCATTCTGTTGGCCCTATTTTTTTTAAAAACTGGATAACCCATTTACATCCCCCCTCCTTTTTCTGTAATTGTTCAATAACTTGCTAGATATTTTTTTCAGGGTCTCAGGAGCTGAGTAACTTAGCCGTAATAGTGCTGTAATAGGAACTTTTTTTTTTTAAACTCGTTTTATTGAAAATTGCGTATCAGACACAAGAAAAGGAATCAAAACATATACATAACATGTTGCGCACCAGAAAACGAGAATTTAAATGTAAATTCACTCAACACACTACATCCCACCTCGCCAGGCCCTCGTCCAACCGGACCCCACAACTCAGACTCGGTACAGAGAGGATATAATCAGGACATGCACAATACAGTATACATCAGTTATCATGTGCAAAACATGCAGTCAATATGTCAAAGGTAACAACAAGGATACTCTCCAAAATGAGAGGTCGTGGATACTCCCGGTGTCTCGCACCCCTCACGGCATGAGTAAATGAATGGCAGAACGCAATGAGGGAGCCGTATATTGGGTTACCGGAGAATTGCACCATGCTCCCCACACCTTATGGAATTTCTGAGGGCACCCTCTCCCTTTATACACAATCTGGTTATAAGGAAGAACAGTATTAACAAGTTTCTTCCACTGAGATACTGATGGGAGTTTCGGAGCCATCCATCGCAGTGCGATAGCTTTCCTAGCATAAAATAAAGACTCCCTCAAAAGGATTCTAACATGGTGTTGCCATAATTCTTCATCTAATACACCGAAAAGGCATATCTCTGGGGTTAATGGTATAGGTTTAGCCAGAACTTCCACTAGGAGATCCACGACCCCTTTCCAAAAACATTGTATGATCGGACATTCCCAAATCATATGCCAAAAGTCTGCCTGTGGACAAAGACACCTAAGGCATCCTGGGTTGGGCAGACGTCCCATTTTGTAGAGACGGGAAGGTGTCAAGTAACATTGGTGTAGAATATATGTTTGAATCAGTTTGTTGTTAGCTGAAGGTGACACATGTTGAGGAGATTCAAGGATGTCTTGAAACATCTCATTTGTGAGAGTTGGGATATTTATGCTCCACCGCGTCAGGGCCGGGGCGTCCAATGTGGATATCTTGGCCTGTATCAGATGTGCATATAAAGTAGATATCAAACCCCCAGGGCCCTGTGAGCGAAGTATGCCGATAAGCGGATACTCAGATATATTGTCCAATCGATCCGGGAACTGAGAAGAGAGTGCATGTCTAATCTGTAGATATCTAAAGAACTGTGTTCTAGGGATGCCATAGGAGGAGCTCAGCGAGTCAAATGTTTTAAAAACACCTTGTATATACAGGTCACTAAGAGAGGACACGCCATACTGCGACCAGGCCCGGGCGCCAGGCAGGGCAAATAACGTCGGCAGACCAGGGTTGTGCCAAAGCGGGGTCTCCGCAGGTATATCAGAATAAGCGGACACCTTTTTCGCCTGACGCCAGACCTGTCCAGCCAGGGTATGGATGGGCAACAATCTCCCCCTGAACATGGCCGGGTGTTCCAACACCGGCCACAAATTACGCAAACCCAGGTGGTGAGCCAGATGTGCCTCGGACCTCGGTAGGGGATCAGATGAGAGCCACTTCCTAATAAAACGGAGCTGTCCTGCCAGGTAGTAAAGAAACAGATCAGGGAGTGATGTACCCCCGAGCTGCTTCGGTCGTTGTAGAGATGACAACCTAAGCTTAGATCTAGAGTTTCCCCATATAAAGGAGATAATGAGGGAGTCCATTTGTTTAAAAAATCTAAGGGGCACGGACACAGCAGAATGGCTTATAGCATATAGACATTTGGGTAGTACTATCATTTTAACAAGGTTGATTCTACCAGCCACCGACAAAGGCAGTGTAGCCCAAAGATTAAACTTAATCCTAAAGTGCGAGATGAGTGGAAAAATGTTCTGTTCCAAAAAACACCTATGGTCCCTAGATATAAAGATGCCCAGATATTTGCAAGTTGAGACTGTAGTCAATCCACATACCACATTTCCCTCAGCTACACTTGATGCGCGGCCAATATGCATGTATGAGGACTTAGTCCAATTGGTTCGCAGGCCAGAATAATTACCAAATTCGTCAATTATAGCCATGGCTCTGGGCAGGGACCGGGAGGGGTCGCTCATAAACAGGAGTAAGTCATCGGCATAAAGTGCTGTTCTCTCCTCCCGGGTGCCTATCAATATGCCTTTATATATGGGGTCATTCCGAAGCAGTATCGCCAAGGGTTCCACCGCCAAAGCAAACAATAGCGGTGACAATGGACATCCTTGTCTTGTACCCCTACCCAAAGGAAAGTAGGAAGACAACGTGCCATTAATTGACAGCGCCGCTCTAGGTGAACAGTATAGAAGGGAAATCCAGGTAATAAACCCCTCTCCAAATCCGTATCCCCGCAACACCTGCAATAGGAAAGGCCATTCGACAGAGTCGAACGCCTTTGTTGCATCTAAAGAAGCCACCGCCCAGTCATGTGAGGATGATGCCCCAATCTGAGTTATCACCTGAGCCCTTCTAAGATTATCCGATGTGGATTTTCCAGGCATAAACCCTGTCTGATCCGGATGGACAAGGTCGAGAACAACAGAATTTAGCCTTTTCGCCAACATTTTAGTAAGGAGTTTATAATCTATATTAAGCAGTGATATAGGCCCATATGAGCCACAGTCCAGCGGATCCTTGTCAGGCTTAAGTAACAGGATAATGGTGGCGTCATAAAAGGACTCCGGGAGACTGCGGCCCACAAAGGCAGCATTGTAACATTCAAGCAACACCGGGAGAAGCAGGCCCCCATACTGGGCGTAAACCTCCACCGGGATACCGTCCGGACCCGGTGATTTGCCCTTTGCCATATCTGCCAGGGCTCCCGATAGCTACTCTAGCGTAAAAGGGGAATCTAAAGATTCACGTTGGTCTTCTGACAATGTAGGAAGGGGGATCAAACCCAAATGGGTAGCAAGCTCTCCATCAGTGACTCTAAGCTTGGAGAGGTACAACTCACTGTAATACCTATAAAATCTGTCACTAATGGCCAAGCTATTGGACAGTACCTCCCCCCGTCTCTGAATGTACTCGTAGTATTGCAGGTGAGGCTGTGTTTTGATGTATCAGTTGAGCTAGAAAGCTGCTTGACTGGTTACCGAGTTCGTAAAACTTCTGTTTGCTAAAAAACATAGACCTACGTGCCTTGTTATGCAGTATATGCAGATATTGTCTACCCATCTGCAACCATTGAGACCTAGCCTCATCAGTTGGATTAGCCACGTATGCGGCTTCGAGCGAGGCACACTGGGTCGCCAAAGTGGTCTCCAACAGCGAGGATTCCCTCTTTACAAAGGAAATGGAGGACTTAATACAACCCCTAAGATATGCCTTCATAGTCTCCCATAAGAGGAGTGGAGAAGTGTTTGGGGAATTAATGGTCAAAAACTTCTGAAGTTGATCAGGTATTCGATCATGTGGTACAAATAGTTTCAACCAAAATGGGTGGATTCGCCAACCCTGTCGTGGCTTAGCAGCCGTACTACTGTTTAATTGGACCAACAACGGGGAATGATCAGACACTGCCCTGGGTAAATAGGATATGTTCTGCAACCAAGAATATGCTTTAGTATTTCCAAAAGCATGGTCAATCCTGGACAGAGTATGTCTGTTGGCAGAGTGACAGGAAAAGGTGCGGGCCTCCGGAAACCGGACCCGCCACAAATCCAACCACCCCAATTCACGGATCACTCCGGCCATTGTAGTAGGGCGAGGCAGAGAGGGGGACCCGGTTCCGCAGAGAACCGATCCAAGGCAATATCCATAACTTTGTTAAAGTCACCCAGACATAATGCAATAGCCCCAGGCAATCGGGTCGCAAACTGTGCAGCCTGCTGGAGCACAGCGAGATCAGACGCCGGTAATAGGAACTTTTGAAGCAAAATCAAATTATGACACAGCTAGCTAGTTTTTGCCTTTTAAGAATCTAAGAAAACTGGGTGAATTGCACAAAGTAGATAAAACAACAAACACATAATAATCACACAAAGAAATACCACTGTGGTGTAACTCATACCCTGGAGTTGCAATGTTAATGGGAGTTAACCCCGCTCCCTCCTAAACTTCCTGTTATGTCATGCTTCTGGCCCTTCTGTAGCTGAAGAAGGAGGCAGGAAGCACTGTCTGCCTACTGTATGTGTGCCACTCTCAGCAGCAGTTATGCCATCAGTATTAGAAAGTGGATAACCCCTTTAACTGCTTATCAATATTAAATCTGCAAGGATCTGACACCAGGGACCCCCAGCAGATCAGTTGCTCTGGGACAGTGCATCTCACAGTATTGTTTACATGTCAGGTTCTGCAGTACCTAAAGCCGCTTCTATAGTTTGTACAGAGTGTGAGTAGCTCGGCTCCTCATATGTAAATATTACTGGGAGTCAAACTGTCCTGGGACAGATGATCTGCAGTGTCTGACACCTGGCACCATAAGGATAGGCCATCAGTATTAGAAAGTGGTTTTAATCCTGCAGACTTGCCTAGAAATAAACTCAATTATGTAATTTTTTTTTTGCTAGTTTTCAGGGTTAAGTATCCCCTTTTAATAAATTCAACGTCAATGTTCTCTTACTCAGAGGAGCAGTAGTTACCCTGGAATGTGTGGAAAAACTCATCAAAAAGGATATGACCGATCCAATCAGTGGGGATAAGCTAACTGAGAAGGACATCATCGTGTTGCAGAGGGTATGTATAGGATTTCTTTGTGCCCTTTTTTTAATCTTTTGTCCTAAGGGCAGCATACCTGAAACCCACAATTATGTTGTAGATCTGCTTCCGTCTCTTCCTGGTACAATATTAAGTTTGAGCGCTCATGCATTTTAATTTTTCTTGGGAGAGGGGAATAGGCCAGCACCAGACCGCTCGGGCAGATGCTTACTTCTCACATAACAAAGGCTCAGGCATGTTGAAATCCAACATACCTAGTCCTTTTTTCCAATGGCATCTTCTTTCTGAGGAGGAGACCCTTATACATATTAGGTAGTTGAGTAATCCCACTGAAATATGCATCTTAATTTGTAAATGGCCAGCGCTAGAGGGTTCATTGTAGTTTGTGACTACCAGCAGTACAGAGAGACAACCCCAGGATGAAGTGTTAGCATAATGTAATATGGCCATGGCTTATTATTAGAGGTGAGCGAATTTCTCAAAAATTTGATTCGGCAGCTTCTCCGAATTTCCCAAAACGATTCGATCTGAATTAATTTGTGGCGAATCGCTTTAAAAAAAGACCATTTTCCTGGCTGCATAGAGCCTGGGGATATGCATTTTAAACTAAGGCCATGTTGGAATAGCCTTTAGAAAGGCTATTCTACTCCTACCTTCGCTGTTGTATCACGCTCCCTGCGATGTCATGGTCCTCCTAGCTCGTGTAGGGAAAGAATAAAGATGGCCGCCGGGCACGCGCAGAGCCGCTCGTGTAGGACTAGAAAAAAAGATGGCGGCTGGGCCAGGTAGGAGTAGAATTCCGACATGTCCGTAGTTCAAAATGTGATTCGATACCACAAAGCATAAGGAAATCCGGATTCGATGCAAATTGAAGATTTCCTGAAATTTGGATTGAATTCCACTTCATCTGCTTCGATTCGCTCATCTCTACTTATAATATATATATATATATATTTATATCCCCTGATATTTGTGTTACAGGGAGGGACTGGATTCTCTGGGTCTGGAGTTCAACTGCAAGCTAAAGAAGCTCGGCCAGTCATGCAGGCATGAAGATTATACTGCGTCATCTGCTTGCTTTTAAAGCAGAAAGCCCTTCTGTGTTCTCTTGTTCTTCCAGCTTATTTCTCCTTTCTCCAGTTTTTCTGGATTGCTAACATTTTAGACTACGGCATCAAGGTCTGTGTGCAAGATACTTTTAATCTGGCATCCATCAGTTTTTAGACTGCACATTCCAAATTAATATCTCTGATATTTGGAAAAAATAAGTGTTGGTCTTCTGCTTCTGGCAACATTCTGGATTCTGTTAGATGCTGGCAGTTTTCTAATTCTTTTAGTTGATGTGTCAGTCTCTTTATATGTGGTATGTATTCACTTTTTTATCAGAAACGAAAATGTAAATGATCATGTCTATTCTAATACTGTGTCTGCCTGGTCAATGGATCCATTTGGGTAGATTATACAAGCTGTCTGAAAACAAACCTTGTAGTCCATAGTAAGCAATCATATTGAAGCATTTCACAAGAGCAATGTTACAAGATGAAACTGAGTTATTTATTTTTCTGGCTGCTTTTGTACGGTGTAGTTAAAACCGCATGGTGGTAAAAACCACACATGATTGTGCTGCAGATTTTACAGGTTAAAATGTGAAATGAATGACTTTTTGCAAAAAAAAAAAACTACAACCACAATGAAAACACTGTCAAAACCACATGTCTTTTTTCCTTATGCAGTTTTACCTGCAATTATGATCCTTAGCCTCTTTTATTCTGGAGCAACTATTTTTCTGTGCATACCATGCAAATTACTGTCAGGACCACATGAATAAACTACTCCTGTTCTGTTGAAAAAAAATCCTACAGTTCTAGAGGAGATGCAAATCTTTTTATTTTACAGTGATTAAGCATTATTCACCTAAAATTGGACACCGACACCATTAATGAATATTGATTCCCGCTTTAAGTCTTGGTTCAAATTGTAGTGAGGATTTATCACATATATTATGCCACTTATGTGCTGTTAAATAACCGCAGATCTTTAATCTAAAATAGTCATGAGTGGCATTTTTTTTCACTGGACACCGACGACTCTAAGGCTAAAGCCCCACGTGGCGTAAATGCCGCGATTCACCCACAGTGGAAGCGCAGCAGAAAAGATCATGGCGTAATGAATCCCATGCCCGCTTTACGGAAAAAAACCACGCTGTGGACACGCGGCGATTTCCAAAACCGTCATGGTTTTTGAAATCGCAGCATGTCAATTGTACCTGTACGGAAACGCCGGCAGTTTCCCCATAGGTATAATTGAAACAGAAAGTCCACAGAGGAAAATTCTGCAAACTTTCTGTCTAAAGCGCTGCGGAAAGAACCGCGATGCGATCCCGCTGTGGTTTCTCCCGCAGTGCTTTTTTTTTTGCTGCGGGACGCCACGTGGGGCCTTAGCCTGAAAGTGTCATGAATGATGGCAGAATCTATAGCAGCGCAGCAGATTTGGGCCTTAATGCAAGGGCCCTGAAGGGAAGTGCCTAATTCATCACAAATTAAGCATTCCCTGCACTGGTGCAGGAGACAGCAAGATCATCGTATCATATCATTGTGAAACCCAGCAAAACAAAGTTATGTGTCACTCAGTGGGAGTTTATCAACCAAAATAAAACTTGCGTGTTAAAAACACGCATTGTGAGCTCATCCTAATAGTAAATCTAGGTATTTCACAATATACCAAATTTCCACTTCAATTCTGTATAAAGACAACACACAGAATATTTGCTTAGTCCTATCTCTCATAATTTTAACCAGAACAAACAACCGTTTTGATGTGTAAATGTTTTTTTTTTTTTTTTTTTTTTTACACTGACCCATAGACTTCCATTTATAGACTTTCCACTAACATGCGTTGAATAAACGCATTGAAATGTAGACCTTTGAATAAGGCCTTAGACATTTACTATATCTTGCTCAATGAGGGTGTGAGTGTTTTTGGAAAATGTGGTGTAACCTTCGGGAGGAGGCCATGGTTTACAATATAGTACTTTCCACCATCATAATCTTGAATGGTGTGTTTTTTTGTTGTTTGTTTTTTTTTCGGTCAGCTTCACTTGGTGACCAAAAAAAAAAAATTTATATATTACGCAAAGAGTGAGTTTTTGGAATTGAATAAAAGTTTTATATAAGTGATTACAATACTTTTTTTGGCAAATTTTGGATTTTAAATCAAATTTATATTCATTTATTTTTAAACAAAAAACAAGTTTAGTAAGCTGGCACCAGGTGAAGGAGCTATTTGCTTGCAGACTTTTTTTTTTTTTTTTGTCCTACCTGCCCAACTATGATTGACTACAGTGAGGAAAGCCTCATGGTGGGAGGAGGAAGCCTGGATGGAATATATCAGACGCTGAGGGCTGGATCACTGATCTTTGAATACTACATTTATGTTGGGGCCTCTGAAGGAAATCTTTAACTACAGGCACCATGCACACTTGTCCCAGACTTACAAAGTTCGCTGATGTAGCCAATCTGAGGCCTCAGCATGTGGAAGTGACGACTACATCATTGCTGCTGAGGAATTGGAACCTTTGCAACAATGATGTAGCCGACCACCCTTGTGGAACAGAAGACAGGCATCAGGAAGTTGCAGCTGGAACAGTGAAGTCTAGAACAGGTGTGTATGCTTTTTTTTTTTTTTTTTTTTTTTTTTTTTAATTTCATTTTACTCTGTTCCCTGCTCACAGTAAACTTTCACAGTGATGGTCTAGTTCCAACTGCATCAGAAAAAAAAAAAATAGCTACATGCAGATTTTGCTGATGCAGATATAACTACAACCAGCTGTATTGCACCCTTGCTGGTTTTGGTTTTAACCCAGTCAGAGAATTCAGTAAACGTTTGAGGCTGGAGCTACATATTGATTTTGTCTGCGACGCCTTCACTGATGTAAGTGAATTGAGCTGTATTGCAACCATGAATTTTAAGTGCAGAGCAGTCTAAAATCTGATATGCAATAGCATTGTATAGCAACTGTGCAGGACAAAAGGTTCAAGCGCATGTAGCAGCAGAAATCCTGGTTGCATGGTTATGTAGTTTTGTCCACATGCAGCTGCTGCTGCTACTTAACCATGCATCCATAGAATGCTACCAAACTGGGTTCTTAGACACGCGCTGGTGTTTTTAGTTACATTAAGTGCTTACACCTATTAGTCTAGATTCATACAAACATTCATTCACATGACGATTTACTGATGATCCATTTTAACTGTTTCTGTATGGTATTCTGTAGCACATTTGCAGTGCATATGGCTGCAGGATGTCCTGAAATATTGCTGAGCTGTTAATGTCCCTTGTAGCCCCAGATTATCACACCAGCAGTTGGGACAGTGTGTCACTTCAAAATATGAAGTCCTCCATACTTGAACCTGACTGTCATTGGATCCCATACAACCTGAATTTGTTTCTAAAGATGATACAGTTCCAGTCTGTAGCAGTCCAAGTTTCTTGTTCATTTCACCAGTGTAAATGAAGGTGATAGTGGGAGGCTGGCAATGGGTGTCGTGACGCAAAATTTCCTTCTGCTAAGCATCTTGAAATGGTAAGGGCACAGACTGGTTTGTGTACTGAATGTACCTCAGTCTGGACGTGGAAATTGTGGGAGCTGTTTGTGCTTGGTGGCTCAAATGATTCTCTCTACTGGAGGTCTGTCTTGGCCATCTGGAACCTGTTTGCATGCCCTCTCGTATACACTGTTCCCAACAGTTACGTCAGAACTAGCTTGTGGCGAGACCAAGTATCTAATCAGACCACACCTCTAATCATTTATGTGTCTGCCTAGGGCTCCATGTACAGGTCCAAGTGTGCCCTCTGAGGATGCATCCAATAGTCTGTTCTGATGAAATTAGAGCAGGTCCTATCCTGCTCCATTTCATCGCAATGGATCAGAAGCCCCAATGGAGGTAAGTGCATCACAGAATGCCCTTGAATGTCACTGAGTGTCATCCAAGACGTAACTGTATGATGAGTTTTGTCAGCAAGTGTAAGAGATTACTCAGCATTTAGACACTTTGATAAATCTGGAGCAGGATTTCTCTCTGCTGCCTTCAGTTTGAGAACACCAGACCCAGTTAGTCAATGGGGTCCACCGATGTCCGTGTGTACTGTTTTAGCAGTCCAGCTGGACCCAAACCACAACACTAGTGTGAACCTAGCGTAAGACAATATTGGTAAATCTGCTCCAGAGGTCTTTAGAAATTCCTCTTTGTTTCTACTCTGAGGGGAACCCAGCTCCAAGTGTTCAGTATCTCTTCAGTGAGAGTACATGTGAAAACTAGTATTACAACAGTTGCCAGTTAAATCAGTGGCCTGTCCATGTAATGCAGTTATGTGCCAGGACTTCATCTCTTGAATGGGGAACCCTGCTTTTATTATCACAAAATGCCCTAATAGTATACTTGAAAGTGAAGAGGTTGTCCAAATGAGAAAAGTTAATCAAAAATGTGCCAATTTTGCCCCATATAGTCAGCAGTGATTCCTATTTGACAATCCCCTTTCATTAGCTTTAATAATGTTTGATCATGCCTTTTCCAAATAGCATGCAACACTTCTTAAAGGGAGCCAGTCAGCAGGGAAAAAAAATGTATCAAACTAATGACAGTATCTTGTAGGTTTGCTTCTACACTTTCCACAAAGATTCTGCATTGCAGACCCATTTTCATGAAGAAAAAAAAAAAAAATCATTGGTTTATTTTTATGCAAGTTAGCTGAAAAGGGCTTTATGGGGAGTTTCTTCACTTGCTGGAACTTGATTTTCTTCTCTAGCTAACCATCCCTAACTCATGCCCAGCTCCTCCACCCCATTTCTTTAGCGACATCTTCCACTTTGCCTTCAGTTACCTAGAGTGGAGTGCGAAGCCCTGGCAGGAGAAGAAAACAACCCTAAAACACTTGTCAGCTAGTTTGCTTAAGAATAAAGCACTGATTTTCCCAAAAATGAAGCGGCAATGCAGACTAAGAAAGGTATCTTTGGAAAGTGTAGAAGCAGCCCTACAAGTTACTGGCATTAGTTTAATACTGATTTTTCTACTGACAGAAGATTTCTATTGTGCTATATCATTTTATGTAGACTGCACTCACTTCCCTGCAGTTCAGCTTCTAATCCGAGCCAGCACCATCCTTGCCTGATGGGAGGACATTGCAAGGCTTTGTGTAAGTGGTCTAGTCTGTGTTTTGTTTTTTTTTTGCCTCCATGTGTGAAATTGCCATAGATAATAGTAGAGGGAAAAAAAAAGTCACCAAAGCCTGATTCACACCAATGTTATGCAATTATCTTCAGTATCATTTAGTGATTGAGGCTGCAAGAAAAGACAGGTAAGAACATGAAATCCTTTAAAGGAAATCTGTCAGGGCAATTTGGGACACTAAACCACCCACACGTCCATATGGACCTGGAGTTTAGTGTCCCAAATCACCCTGTTATAACGCAATCCATGGCCGCATTAAAAATAAAAAAAAAGCTTTATACTCACCGTGCTGCTGTACTCCTCGCACCTGCGCAGTTCTTCAATGAAGCCAGAGGAGTACTCCCTTCAATGCACATGCCCCGCAATTACGCAGTGAAGCCGGGGTGTCCATCTTTGGCCTCACTGAAGAACAGCACAGGCGCTGGGAGGCGTATCAATGAAGAAGCTCATGAATAAGCCGGACTGTTCTCGCCGAAGAGTGTTGATCGGACCCTTCTCTAGTTTTTTTTTTTTTTTTTTTTTTTTTAATGCACCTGCGGATTGCATTACAACAGGGCGATTTGGGACACTAAACCCCAGGTCTATAAGGACCTGTGGGTGGTTTAGTGTCTCAGATTGACCTGACAGATTCCCTTTAACCCCTTAAGGAAACATCCCAAAAGTGCATTAAGGGCCAGGCCTCGTTTTTCAAAACTGACTTGTGTCACTTTATATGGCAAGAACTTTGAGACGCTTTAACTTACACAAGTGATTTTTGAGATTTTATTTTCTCGTGACACATTTTTTTAGGGACCACTTCAGTTCTGAAGGGGATTATAAAGACCTATATATTAGAAACCCCCATAAATCACCCCATTTTCAAAACTGCACCCATGAAATAATTCAAAACAGCATTTGGGAAGTTTGTTAACCCTTTAAGCATTTCACAAGAATTAAAACGATATTGAGATGAAATTTGGACATTTCATTTTTTCCACTAATCCCTTCATTTAGCCCTAAAATTAACACATTCACAAAAGGGTTGAAGGAGAAAATTAATCTCACAGTTTGTTATGCAATTTCTCGAGAGCACAGAAATACCCCACATGTGGGTGTAAACTGATGTTTGGGCACACGGCAGCGCACGGAAGGGAAGTAGCGACACTTGACATTTGTAAAGCAGATTTTGCTGGAATAGTTTTCGGGTGCCATGTCTTATTTGCAAAGCCCAATACAATCACAAATCTGCATAATCCCTCTACAAAATTTCCACCTTTATCAGAGGATACGGCTATTGATGCCTTTTTGAAAGTGGTAACAAGCCGGTTGTCACGCATTGATGGGAGACATTTTGGATAGAGGTCAAATCTATCCCGCAATGAAAGAGAGTTATTGAGGGGGCTTGAAACAGATGTGTCTATTGTGATTAAACCTTCAGATAAGGGGGGGGAACCTCGTGATTATGGATCGCACGAACATCAGGATGTGTAGGAATATCCTTAGTAACCCTGAGTGTTACAAGGTTCTCCCCCAAGATCCAACACAGGATTATTCTCTTGAATTGAGGAAAATTCTGATGGCGGCTAGAGATAATCACCTTATCAGTGATGGTGAATTAAGTTTCCTCTTATCACAACATCCAACACGGCCTACCTTTTATGCATTACCTAAGATCCATAAAGGGTTGAATCCCTTAAAAGGTAGGCCTATTATTGCAGGGATTAATAGTATTATGCAGAATATTTCTTTGTACGTGGATGATATTTTAAGACCATTCGTTTCTGCTTTACAATTGTTTGTGAGGGACACAACTGATGTCCTCAAGCGGATAGATGACCTGGTTGTGCCACCTGGAGGTTTTCTGGCCAGTCTTGATGTGGAGGCCCTTTACAGCTCCATACCAAGGAGGACTTTAGGGAGTTTGTAATGGCATTGAATGTTAATAGGATGGGCCTCTTTTTTTACCTCTGAAATTCAGGAGAACTCTATCATGTTTTTGGATTTAACTATAATGAAATCAGAAACAGGACGATTAACTACGACTATCTATAGAAAGGAGACGGCTACCAACTGCCTCCTTAAATGGGATAGTTGGCACCCGAACCCCTTGAGGAGGGGTATCCCCAAAGGACAGTTCCTGCAACTTCGCAGGAACTGTACCTCAATATCAGACTATCATGTAGCGGTGCAGGACCTATGTGATAGGTTTCATTGACGGGGATACCCATATGGGGTCTTGCGTGCAGCATACCAACATGCCTTGTCAGCTGAGCGTAGTCATCTGCTGCAGCTAAGAAAAAGAGAGGGTGGACAGGAATTGTGGATTATAGCAATTTATGACAGTGCCTATTTGGAAGTTAAACAAATTTTGCAAGAATCATGGGACATCCTGTCTGATCCTGATATTGGTCCATTGTTGGGCGAGTTTCCATCAATGACATATAGATGTGGTACTAATTTTAAAGACAAGCTGGTTCATAGCCATTTGTTACCTACCAATTCTGACACATGGCTGGATAGGCAGGTAAGGAAGGTTGTGGGTACCCATCCTTGTGGGTCCTGCAGGGCCTGTCCCTTTATAAAAACTAGTAAAGATTTTGTTAGTACGACAACAAGTAAACAATTTAAAAATAACTTTATTAATTGTAAAACGGTCGGTGTGGTCTACCTCATCACATGCTCCTGCGGGAATCAATACATCGGAAAAACGACAAAGGAATTCCGCAAGAGGATGAGGGAACATGTAAATAACATAATCCGTCAGGATGAGACAACGGTAGCGTGTCATATCTGGGTCCATCATGGGGGGGATCCCGCTCACATTAAATTCCAAGGCATTGAACAAGTAAGCCCATCTCCCAGAGGGGGCAATTTTGATCAAAAGCTCCTTCAACGTGAGGACCGCTGGACTCACATCCAAACCGTGGGGCCTAAATGATGCAGTTTCTTATGCATCATTTATTTGAGATGGAAACATGCTATATCCTGGGCTTGTATCAATATCGTACTGGCAATTCCTGGCATTTGATCGGTATCAGTGAAGGCATTGCTTCATGTGTTTCAATGATTAGATACTTTTTAAATAGAGGCCTCTAGTATCCACTGCGATTCATTATGTGTTTAATCTTTGTGTTTTTTTGACTTGCTAAAACGATTCCTAGTGAATATACTCTGCCAAGTTTGTGAGGGAGAGGTTTGTTTATTCTGCACTCAGGTGGGCGGGGTTAGATGGAGGCAGGATCGTTTGGGGCCTCCGTGATTGGTCTCTTGTCACGCATGCGCATTTGGTTGGGTCCCTGTTGGGGGGAGTTCCCTCTAGATCAGCTGCGAGTGGAAAACATCCTCATTGGCTGTGTTAATGAGAGGGGGCGTGACAAAGTGTATTTGGGACCGTCGGCTCCGTTGCCCCGTGCGGCCAAGTATCAGTGCCGATGAGGGAGCGGGGTTGTATGGTGGGAAAGGGGTGATATGCCTACTAAACAGCACTATAACATACTTATCTTAGTAGTTCTTTGAAATATAGACACGTACCTCTGATGAATGTGTCGGTATCGGCGCATGTTCCGACACAGGAGATTTAGTGTTGGCTCGCTTAGTTCGGTTACTTATGAGCAAGCCTGTGAAACCATATCCAAACTATATGCTCCAATGCTGGCTGATTTGGCTCTGTTATCTATGAACAAGCCTGATAAATTGCATGCTTTAGTGTTCCAATATGTGCCATTGATTTAATGGGGTGGAAAGGGTTATCCAAGCAGGTGTATATGGTTCAAATCTATATTGAATAGTAGTGGGACACTGCTGGTTGTGGCTTAAGAAGCCTAATAATGGCCCTGTAACATACTGGTTTCAATACCGTAGTGGATGGTTTCCTCTCCATCCCAGTGTTTGTTTATGTTGCAGGTTTCCCCAGTTAAGAATTCTTTATTTTAATAACGTTATTATTTTAATATGTCCAGATATTAGTGGGGGACTCTCGGAATTCAAAATAAAAACAATAGAAACCCCCTAAAAATGATCCCATTTTGGAAACTACACCCCTCACAGAATTGATCAAGGGGTATAGTGAGCATTTTGACCCCACAGCTGTTTCACAGATTTTACTAACATTGGGATGTATAAATGAAAAATTACTAAAAACGTCACTTTATCCCCAAAGTTTTCATTTTCACAAGGGGTTAAAGGAGAAAAAGCTCCCCATAGTTTGTTAAACAATTTATCCTGAACACAGCAATACCCCATATGTGGTTGTAAACTGCTGTATGGGTACATGGTGGGGCTCGGAATGGAAAGAGCGCTATTTGACTTTTGTAGGGCAGATTTTGCTGGAATAGTTTTCAGGTACCATGTCGCATTTGCAGAGCTCCCAAAGTACCAATACAGTGGAATCCCCCTAAAAGTGACCCCCCATTTTGGAAACTACACCCCTCACAGAACATGTCAAGGGGTATAGTGAGCATTTTGACTCCACAGCTGTTTCACAGATTTTACTAACATTGGGATATGAAAAATTACTTTTTCCCAATAAAACATCAATTTAGCCCCAAATTTTTAAATTTTCACAAGAGGACAAAAGGAGAAAAAGTTCCCCAAAGTTCGTTTCACAATTTCTCCTGAACACAGAAATGCCCCATATGTGGTTGTAATCTGCTGTTTGGGTACATGGTGGAGCTCAGAACGGAAAGAATGCTATTTAGCTTTTGGAGGGCAGATTTTGCTGGAATAGTTTTCGGGTGCCATGTCACATTTGCAGAGCCCCTAAAGTACCAATACAATGGAAGCCCCCAAAAGTGACCCCATTTTGGAAACTACACCCCTCAAGGAATGTATCAAGGGATATCATTTTGAGCCTAAAAATGCTTCCCAAAAATTAATGTACAAAGTGAAAATTGAAGAAATATCCAACTTCAGTGCCTAATACGTTGCAGCCACTTTGTGGCATAAGAGACATGAACTCATAAAACTATTAAGTGGACCATCCCGGGGACAAAATAAATAAATAAAAAATTATATATGTGGGTGTAAACTGCTGCTTGGGCACACAGCAGGGCTCAGAAGGGAAAGAGCACAGTTTTTTTTTTTTTGTTTTTTTTTAGCTCTTTGGAGTATAGCTTTAGAGGGACTTTCTGGACGCCATGTTTTTGCAGAGCCCTGGAGGTGCCAGTAAACTGGAATTCCCCAAGAAGTGACCCCATTTTGTAGAGGCAATTTTAGGGTCTCTGCAAGTGTGACATGGCGTCCAAAAACCGACAATCTAAATCTGTGCTCCAAAAGCACATAGCGCACCTTCACATCTGCGTCCAAATGGCAGGTTATGCCCACATGTATGACACTGGTGTACCCAAATAACGTACTTAATGTCATATGTGGTATAAACTGCTGTTTGGGAACAGCCGGGCACAGAAGGGAAGGAGCGCTATTTTGGTTTTTGGAGCACAGTTTGGTTTTTGGACAACATGTCACTTTTTCAGAGCCCATGAATTGCCAGTAAAGTGGAATCCGCAGACATGTCACCTCATTTTGGAAACTACACCCTTCAAGGGATTTATCAAGTGGGGTAGTGAGCATTATTAACCCTTAAGTGTTGCATTCTTTTAATTTCCAGAAATGAATGCACAACGGATAATGAAAAGTTAAATAAAATTTTTCCAGAGATTTGCCATTTCAGTGCCCAGCTTATGTCTGCACAGACACACACTCCAAAAACTGTTAAGCGGGTATCCTGGGCACAACAGCTTTTGGAGTGTTCATCTCTGATACAAGCCGGGCACAACATATTACGCACTGAAATGATGTATTCCTGGAAAAATTGTCATTCACCTTTCAAAATTCTGGCACTGCGTTTTACCTTTTAAATTTTTCACCATGCAGCATAAAGCATAAGCAACATGTTCCCTTTATTCTATGGGTCGGTATGATTACAGCAATACCTCATTTATATTTTTTTATGGGATACTAATTTTGCAGAACAAAAATCCATTTGGGGACAAATTGTTTTTGCATCGCCATCTTCTGAGATGCGTAACATTTTTATTTTGCGGTTTACAGAGTTAGTGGAGGGCTTTTTTTTTTTTTTTTTTTTTTTGAGGGAAAACCTGTGCTTTTTATTGGTACTGTTTTGGGGTACATATGACTTTATGGCATATTTTGTAAGGTGAGATGGCGAAAAATCATTACTTCCGGTGGGTTTTTTCTGTTTTATTTTTCCCGACGTTCACCATATACGTTAAATATTGTACAGGTTGTTATGGACACAACAATACCAAATATGTATTTTTATTCATTTTTAGGGTTTTCTTTTTTTATATAGTTCATTGTATATAGGAAAAGGGAATTTATTCTTTTTTTTTTTTTTTTCACACACTTTTTTTTTTTTTCATGTGTCCCATTAGGACACCTGAGCCAGCGAGGCTTTGATCACTGGATCAGTACTATAGACTGCAAGACACAAGCATACAAGTGTCTTGCAGTCTATACAGGAAGTCAGCGCTATGCAGACGCATAGCCTGACTTCTAGAGGTCCCAGCAGGATCAACCAGGTAACTGGGGCTCCAGGCAGCCAGGGCTCATTGGCCACACCCCAGGCTGCAGATTAGATATCAGCACCCCCCCCTGATCTCGCCGCGGGGGGGTGGTAACATGGTACAGCTAACACCCGGTTCCGATGCCGTCTGCTCAGATAGTGAGCAGGCAGCCGCCCTAGGACGTATTATTACGCCCTGTTGTGCGAAGTACCAAGCGCGCAGGACTTAATAGTACGTCCAATGTCGTTAAGCACATTTGAAAACGTAAGAGGGGCACTCCATCCTACAATTAAATTCTAACAGAATAGTTCAATAAAATTTTAATTTCCACAATTTTTTTTTTTTATTGTTTTGTTCAAAATAATTCACTGTGGACAGGATAAAGGGTACACATTGTTCAAATGGCTCAATATAAGAAAAAAAAACAAAAAAAAAAAAAACCACCATACAAAAATGCAAGATCATCATTAGGTCATGCATGAATGAACAAAAAAAACAAAAAAAAAAAAACCTTGGGCAGCAAGATAGTGGCAACAAAAGAGCCAATTTCTTCCAATAAGAATTTACTGTCCTGATATTGGGACATTGTTCTGGGGATTATACATAAATTTATCCCATGCAAGAAAATTGGTATGGTTCATATCAACCAATAAAACTACAGCTTGCAAGGGAATATTACAAAATGTTAACAGATGGTGCTAAATGGCTGCCCACTGCCCAATACATGGTCCTACAGTGGGCGTTTGACTTGGCAGTGAGAGTCCCATATCAGAAATGGTGTAATTTCAGAAACTGTGGTAACTTTGCTTACACATGAGATCTAGTTTTTAGCGAGACAATAAAACAAAACCTTATAAACAAGGATGTAGCTTTGGGCCAGGTTTATCATATCTGTCTATTGCAGCCAATCACAGCACGCTTTAATTTTACCAGATCTCTAACAAATGAAAGCTGAGCTCTGACTGGTTGCCCCCAAGACAGTTCAGAATGAGACTAAAAGAATACAGATGGAGCTACTCCCATGTAGTTGCCACATACATATATACTACCCCCAGATGTCAGCAGCCCCATTTCCTGAGCACCAGAGAAGTCTTCAGTAAATATTTACACAGCTTCAGTCCCACATTGCCACAATTGGAGTCCAATCTGAAAGTAACCAGCAATGTGCTGGGTGTTATACGCTCGTTCAGAAGCAGAAAGACTAAAAGTTAAAATTCATCATGCCGCCTTGTCAAGTCTTCACCGTAGTTTGTTGCTTGACTACCCACAAACATGTTCCAATTGTCCAGGATTTCCTTCTTGGTCAGTTTATCATCCTAAAGAAAGATAAAATTCCTGATATGAAAGTGTTAGAGTACATAAACCCAAATATGAACGACCCCCCCCTCCAACTGTACACTTTTGGTCTTCTACTGTAAGGGGGAGGGGGCAGGGGTGATGTTACAGCTCAGTTATTATTCAATGGGTCGGTATGATCACCGCAATACCTAATATAGTTTTTTTATGCGTTACTAATTTAGCAGAATAAAAAGCAATTTAGGTAAAAAATAAATAAATTAAAAAAAAAAAATTGTTTTTGCATTGCCATCTTGTGTGAGGTGTAAGATTTTAAAGTCTACTATTGGAGCTGGTTAAGGCTTTCTTTTTTGGGGGGAGGAGCTGTGCTTTTTAATGGTAATATTTTGGGCTGTATAGGTTTTTTTTTTTTTTGTTTAATCCAAACAGTTTTATTGTTCTCACTCCCCCATTGTTCTAGAAAAAAAAACAAAAACGACATAATGCATATATATAAGATTACATGATGTTACTAAGAACAGGAAGAAAAAAAAAAAAAAAAAAAAAAGTGCAAGAGTACAGTCGGTATACACAATACTTGCTTAAGTAGTATAAAGTAGTTGCAAGACCATGTCGCTGCCTGAGTATTTTGGCTAGCTAGTGTGAAAGAAGCCAGCTCGTGTCTGTAGCCATCTTATATTCTTTTCCTGGCACTGCCCTGAGCTCATCTGCCTTGAAGAAAGCTCATCTAAAATGGGATAAGGCTTCTTCTGTGCCTTTAACAATGGTTATGTGCCAAAACTTATGTTACAACTTTATACCCAGTCATGTTATGTTAATTATACTAATATCTTTGGAGGTGTGGTTATACATTGCATAGACAATGTAATTAAACCTCACCCTTCCTTCATTAAAGATCAGAATCTATGTTGCACATATTTTAGATGTGACTGATTCTCTGAGCTGGCTCATATACCAACTGTTCTAATTTGGACTTCAATACGGTGATACTTAGAGTGGATTGTGCTCACACTAGTATGCTTAATGTGAGGCTATGTCACCTGTCAACTGTCCTTAGCAGACTGGAAACCATGGTGGCACCACGGGGACTCTAGAACCAAACAATTTGTTGGCGATGCTAGCCAGGGCCAACAAGGGTAGTCACAATGCACATATAATACAGCAAGTCTTAAATGACTGTTCAAACCACCTTAAGGCTGAGGCCCCACATTGCGGAAACGCAGCTTTTTTTGTAGCAGATTTTGCTGCGGTTTTGAGCCAGAGCCAAGAATGGCTACAAAAGGAATGGGAAATATATAGGAAGTTCTTATACTACTACCTGCTGCTAAATCCACTGCAACGTGAGGCCATAGTCTTAAGGGGTTGGGAAACAAACACACACACTATCCCCACTCCAGTGGGACTGCTCTGATCTCTTGCTGGTTCCGTTCCTGAGAGACATACAAGATCAGTTAGTAGTATGTTTTAGCCTGATCAACACATTCAGTTTGTAACATCGCTCCTTTCTGGTTGGGATGATGAGCTAGATACAATGTTGAGCAAAAAGCTCCCTAGCCCAATTATAAGTATATATGACTTTTTGATGATTTTTTATTCCATATTTTGAGAGGCAATATGGAAATAATTGTTGCTTCTGGCTCCCCCCCCCCCCTTTTTATTTTTTGGCCCAATAGAGGGGGACATGTACCAGCGATCTTCTAATACAGAAGTATTAGTGTATAAAGGCCATTAGCCTATGCATAGACTGGAACAGTATCAGAAGACCTTAAATAGGTGATCACAGGCGCTACAGAACAGACCCTGGGCTGCCGAAGTAACACCATGCTCCCAGGGAAGGTACACATATCCATGATGTACTATTAAATCATGGGGCAGGAAGGGGTTAAAGAACTGCCATTTATGGAGCACACTAGTAATCTGTTTCGTCTCCAACTGTAGTGTGTAATGCGGCTGTTAGAACATGCCAGGAGTGTTTTGCAATAAATGGAGCCATATTCTTTGTATGTGCCAGGATAGCACATAGAGTATATGTCTAAGTTATCCTTTTGGCCTCCATCAGGCTGGTATAAATCAGTAACAGCATAGGCATGTAAGGGTAAGCTGGAAAACTCCCAATTACAAAATGTGTCATATACTGATTACCTCTTACCTTGTCTTTGTCAGACTCGTAGAGAAGATGCTTGGCCTCCAAATCTGCATGGTCATAGTCATGTGGATGGATCCAGTGGCTTATCTCAGATCGGTCCATCTTGCCATCCTTATTCAAATCACGGTGATCTAAAAACTGCTGGCGCTCAGTTTTAACCCATTCAGGCTCTGGTTCGTCGGCTTCAGGTGTGTACATGTCAGCTGAGGAACAAACAATGAATTATGAAGGGACGGATATTCCCATATAACAGGTTAAAATAGTTATTGGTCAGGATAACCACTTTATCAACCAAGCTTACCAATGTATTCATTGACATCCACTGAACCATCTCCATTTTTATCTATATCCTCAATGGTTTCCTGCAAAAATAAAAGGCAAATTTTACTAATGCAAGCGAAAAAGGTTTATATTACTTTATTGAGTCATCCCCAAGTCTTATATTGGGCATACTCTGGCTATTGACCATTTGATTATCTTTTTGCATTTTTTTTTTTTAAGCTTCCAGGGAGTCTACCACTAGCTTTGTTCATATGCAGTTAGGGCCCAAGTGTAGGGCAATACATAAGCTTTTCAAAACATATCTTTCCTTAGCTTCAGTGATATATCAGTTTGCAGAAATAAAGCTTTTATATTTTATGTAAAAGAGCTAGATGGCGCACCTGGGACATGTGTGAGCCTCCTGGTGCACAAAATTTATTTCCGCAAACAGACATATTGCTGAAGCAAGTCACCCCCCCTTTTTAACTATAAGTGTATACATTTCTCTAAACACCATTCCTAACAGATGCATATGGGCAAATCTGAAGATAGACTTCCTTTAATACTGCACCTAAACTTTTGTTGTAAATTTTTTAAAATCTATAGTATGGGTGATAATATAGACACCTGTACAGCCGCTGTAGTTCCAGACAGCGGCAGTGCAGGAGTCCACACATTCTCACTGTATCTCACCAACACATGGAGAACATTGATCGCTAATGCGCACTACATACCAGCACAATCACACAGCACACACAGGAGAGGGGCAGGGACTGCAGAGAGGAGCCAGCCCACAGTAAAAAAAAACAAAAAAAAAAACTGCACTATGGAGTGGGGAGCACAAACAGATGTGCCTAGTATATGTGGCCACAGTGGGAATGCCTCTAACGGGACTGGTTAGGGGCATTCTGATAATAAATTACAGACATGTATTGGCTAGCAAGACTAAGACATTGCTGCAGCAATCTCAAAAGATAGGAGTCCTGGATAAGCTCTGAACAGATCATGATCTGTAGGTTCTGACCTTTGGAACCTCCAATAATCTAGAGAATAAAGGGGCTACTGATATATCACTGTATTCCTTTCCAAGTTTTCCCTACATAGCTGGGTGGCTCAGAACACTGCTGAACTGAGTTTTTCAGTTGAAGACTTAGGACGGTATAAGGGCAGATTAAGTCTGAAATATGGACCAGAAGTGGCTGTATTTCCTAGACCAGACACTGAACCAGGTCCCAGACCTAAAGCATTACAGTGACTTATGATGCTAGGTGTCCCTGCCTCCCCACAGGACTACTATCCTGTACTGTGTTTTCAGAACAGAGTTGTAGAAACAGATCACTGATGCTTGAATCCAGGTCCTGTCTCTCTGGGAAATATGGACAAGATCTGGACAAAATCCCCAGATGTAAACCTTAAAATTGTTTGTCAAGGATTTACAAGAGTATTTGGCCAAGAACAGGTAATGGGATGAATGCACCCCCCCCCCCCCAACAACTTCTCTCAATTATCTCTTCAATTCCCAGCACTCCACTGCTCCCACCACTTAGAGCATGTTCACACAGTTTTTCGCAGGCTGATTTTGAGGTGCAATCCTCCTCAAAAAATGCCTCCCATTCATTTCAACGGGAGTCAGTAGCATTTCCCCCCCCCTCCCCACTAGCTGATTTTTTCAGCTAGAGAAAAAAAAGTGGCAAAAACCACAACAGAAAAACGTGACAAAAACCGCATCATTTAAAAAAAAAAAAACCCCCAAAAAAAAAACCACACACTGTTTCCCAATTCCTGAAGCAGATTTTTTTCAGCTTGCAAAAAACTGTGTGAACCTGCATTTCCATACATGTATATATAGCCTCTGCAGCCACTCGCTGGTCTCAACAGTCACTGGCATTACCAGTAATTACCTGCAGTGGTCAAGTGCACATGTACAGCACATCATCGCTGTAGACCAGGAAACATACAAGCAGGGACCTCTTGAGTAGGTGATTGAAATGAGAAGTATGTTAGACCACTCCCTGCCAAAACCTGAAAATTCTTGTGTGGCTGCAGTTTGAAGAGATGAGAGGGGTTGTGTGCTGGCTTCCTCACACAAGCTTTAGCTGCCCCGATTATTATTATGTCCCTGTAGGAAGGGTAAAGCTAAACCATTGTTTCTGGCCTAGCACTGAGCTATGACTGCCCGCAGCACTACTGTCCTGTACTGAAAACATTAGTACAGTACTGCACAGTATTCCTGTGGGGACACAAAGACTGCTATCATAGATAATGATGCTTCGAATCCAGGTCCCAGCTCAGTGTTCAGTCCAGGAAATACATTAAAGTATTTCATTGACTGAATACGCCCATGTGAAACCAGTCTTAGACTTTTTTCTACAAACAGCCCCAGCCAAAAAAAAAAAACCAAACCAAAACCCCTCGCACCGTGACAACAAGGTCTTGCATATAATCAAACTCTTCTGGGTGCAGGAATGCTGTGAACTCTTCCCTGGTAGCGATCAGGTCACCATCTTTGTCTGCTTGCTTGAATCTTCTCTCATCACGTTTCATCATTTGTCTGTATCTATCTTTATCAAGGACATCATAAAACTCCTCTTCCCCTAAGACAGACAAAACACTGGTTATCAATGATAATTCAAATTGATTGAAAATAATGACAGTTACCAAGAACCTCATGACTTACTGTACATACCAGATATGATTGTAGTTATTAAAGGGGTCTTCCAGGATTTTGATCCTTAGGATATGGTATCAATATCAGATCAGTAGGGGTCTGAAACCCTGCACTCCCTGTCAGCTGTTGGCAGCAGCTGCCAGCTCCACTGTCTGTAGCAGCTACACTTGGTTAGTGCAGCTCAGGGTGAGTTCACACCTGCGTTCCAGTCTGTCCGTTGCCAATCCGAGTGAAAGTCTCGGCGAACGGGATTGGCATCGGATACAGACTGGTCAGCGACGCATTGGTTAAAAACCCATTCATTTGAATAGGTTTTTAAAGCAATGCGAGGGTGTCCGATTGCACCCTCTACACTGCGAAGCCGGTTTTTTTCGTCGGAAACAAAGTCGGACAGGCAGGACTTAGCCGTTTTTTTTTTTGTCGGACACTGTCCTGCCTGTCCGACGAAAAAAAAAAAAGGATTCGCAGCGCAGAGGGTGCAATCGGACACCCTCGCATTGCTTTAAAAACCCATTCAAATGAATGGGTTTTTAACCAATGCGTCGCTGACCGGTCTGTATCCGATGCCAATCCCGTTCGCCGAGATTTTCACTCGGATTGGCAACGGACAGACTGGAACGCAGGTGTGAACCCACCCTCAGCTCTCATTTTATGTGCAGTAGCCAAGCTTGACCACTACACTGTGTCCTTCCAGATGTTGCTGGAGCCATGCCTGGTGCGAAAAGCAGATCAGTGGGGGTGCAAATCTGATTGAGGACCTAGCCTAAGAATAGGTCTTCAATTTTAGAATTCTATAAAATCCCTTTAACAATCCAAGCCATAACTGAGACACTGGTTATGAGTGGGGCTGACCTGAGGAGATTGGATATTACACAAGAATTCCTTGGTTTTAAATCACAGAGTCATGCCCCACCACCTCAGACTCCACACTAGGCATAGCATTGTTTTGTTCTCAGTGTTCCCTAAAATTAATTTAAAACTAGTTATTTGTATTTCCTGGGCATCTCCAGCTGAGATCTGGTATTTTTTCCTCCACTATATAGTCCTCTAACATGCATAGTAAGAGAATGAAAGCATAATCCTGCCAGGAGCAAGCATTCTCACCCAAACTGCAGCCCAGCCAGTCAAGAAAGCCAATGTGCACAGACAAGATGAATATGGGTGTATAGTTAAAAAGGTCTCTTAAGCTAGAAGCTTGCAAATAGGCTATGTAATGTAGCCAGATCTGTGCCTGTTTGCAGTGAACAAAAGGAAGGTTTTCTTTAAATAAAGCCTAAATGGTGGGAGGTACAAAGATATTGCAGAAATCAGCATATAAATAAATGTATACTTCTATTAATATCAAGATATGGTTATACTACTTTAAAGATGGAGAGGGGCAAGTAAAGGCAACCAGTAACAGCTACACAAGTTGTCAAAGTAAATGCGTGCATCCAGTAGGAGAAAAGTCAATGCAAATCATGCAGATTAACCTTCTTTGAATATGGCTGTTTACAAGTTAAAGAGATTCTCCACCTAAATGAACTTGTGCAGGTGCAGGTCAACATGCACAATGCCAGGACTGCTGTCACTTGTCTGACAGAGGAGTTGCAGCCACAGGTTTTAAAAATATTGTTATCAGGCAACACATGTCCCTAGCAACCAACATGTGTGAGATTTAGGTCTCTAATCCAATTAACACGGGCATGAAAACTGGCAGGGAAACCCAGAGCGGTCAACAGTCAAACCAAGATTACCACATTTAGGTGAAGAGTGTCTTTAAGAAGCGGCAGTTTGACAGAAGCTCTCCACACTGAAGACAAGCAGTGCTCTCATCCCCTTACCTGCAGCATACCCATAGGTGGTGTTCTTGTACTCTTCCCAGGAGATTGAATTGTCCTTGTTCTTATCGTAATCTGCCCAGTGTTTGTTCACATTCTCATAGATGTATCGATTCTGGCTGTGTGTAATCCAGTTTTTCAGCTCTTCGCCAGTAATAAAGCCATCTTTATTCTTGTCTATCTTATCAACTATCTTCCTGTGGGTGAAAGGAAATAGCAGTTAACCAGGAAGAGGGGGCTCATACCTAGGAGATGGGAGTACGTTTGCTTGGAGTACTCCTCCCAAGAAACAGATCCATCGTGGTTCTTATCGTGCAGCAGCACCTGCTTATCCACATCCTCTGAGACAAATCGTCTATGCGCAAACTTGATCCAGGCCAAGAGCTCAGGTGCTGTGACATAGGAGTCATTATTACTGTCAATCTTATCAACTATCTTCCTGCAATGAACCAAAAACTGTTAGTGTTAATACCGGTTACACTTAGAAAACTTCACTGCTTTCATACAACTCCCACTTCATATCAACCCTGGGCTCTCAGTTGTTCGTGTCCACCGGGGGACCTGAAATATGGAGAGCTGGACTGCTAAAACAGCAGTTACACTCAGACACCAATGGACCACATTGCTAGGAGTCCACCAGTTTCATACTGAAACTGGGGGAAAGAAGAAGAGTCCTCCAACAAAGTCTACAGCACAGATTTGAACTTAGCTTTAGAACAAGTTTATTGTAGAGGGGTTATTGACCTCAGGACTACCCTGCAGCAGCGATATCTTGCATGTCTATTGACAGATATACAGTGGGGGGGAAAAAGTATTTAGTCAGCCACCAATTGTGCAAGTTCTCCCACTTAAAAAGATGAGAGAGGCCTGTAATTGACATCATAGGTAGACCTCAACTATGAGAGACAAAATGAGCTGTGGAAGGACACCAGAAACAAAAAAAAAAAAATTTGTAGACCAGCACCAGGCTGGGAAGACTGAATCTACAATAGGCAAGCAGCTTGGTGTGAAGAAATCAACTGTGGGAGCAATAATTAGAAAATGGAAGACATACAAGACCTCTGATAATTTCCCTCGATCAGGAACGCCATGCAAGATCTCACCCCGTGGGGTCAAAATGATCACAAGAACAGTGAGCAAAAATCCCAGCACCACACAGGGGACCTAGTGAATGACCTGCAGAAAGCTGGGACTAACGTAACAAAGGCTACTGTCAGTAACACACTACGTCGCCAGGGACTCAGTGCCAGACATGTCCCCCTGCTTAAGCCAGTACATATCCAGGCCTGTCTGAAGATTGCTAGAGAGCATTGATGTTCCAGAAGAGTATTGGGAGAATGTCATATGGTCAGATGAAACCAAAGTAGAACTGTTTGGTAGAAACACAACTCGTCGTGTTTGGAGGAGACTGAATGCTGAGTTGCATCCAAAGAACACCATACCTACTGTGAATCATGGGGGTGGCAACATCATGCTTTGGGGCTGTTTCTCTGCACAAGGACTAGGATGACTGATACATGGCCCCATTCATTCTCTCATGTACACGGATCGTGAGATTTTGAGTGCAAGCCTCCTTCCATCAGCAAGGGCATTGAAGATAAACCGTGGCTGGGTCTTTCAGCATGACAATGATACCAAGCACACCGCCAGGGCAACGAAGGAGTGGCCAATCACAAAACGTGGTGTAACACTTTGTGATACAGACAATGAACATTTGCATCTACTATATCGGAGGAGTGCAGCAGTTCCTTCATTTCATACTGTAACAGGTCACTAAGTACTGGTAACAAAGCAGAGGAGAATCTCAAGCAAGATGGTAGCCCCATAATCCTGAATAGAAGATAGAATGGAAGTGATATTTTTTATTTATTAAAACCAGACTGAAGTATCGGTTAGAATCCCCTTGAACATGATGTTCTCATAGCTGTATGGGCAGAATAATATGTTCACAAGGCAGAAAAAGAAGAAGAATCCCTCTTCATTTTCCGCCACCGTATATTCACCCGTGGTTTAGCCATGACAGGATTCCAATGCAGGGCATCAGCATTCCATCATGATTTTCTGCTCCTGATTAGGCCCAGATGAATTGGCCTAGTCAGCAGGGAGTCTCAGCCACAGACTCCGCAGCAAGATCAAGCAGGACGCTTATTTTTTCCATGTCCTGCTGCGATCTCTGCCTCCCATTGAAAACAGTGGGTGATAGATTCTGGGCAGAATATGCCCCCAAATCTTCGGCAGGATCCGCTGTGAGAAGATACCCTAAGGTTTATTTATATAACCACATCAACAAAGATGGCCATACACCTTAGACAGCTGCTGGCTGATCCCTTGTCCAGTGGACAGGTATTCCTCCCGAATCCCCCCCGACACACACACACACACACATATGCATGCTGGTCCACTGTGTAAACACTTCTACAACTTGCGTCACCCCTTCTACCTCAGATTGTAAGTACTACTATTATGTGAATTGATTTATTACTCTGTAATATCTCATTTTCACTGCACATGAACCCTATGATTTGTAAAGTATTCCAATAGGAACATGGTCATAAGCCCCTGGCTGCGACTTATCTCCTGTGAGAACGAAGGGTCTGCCATCATGAGAGGGTTGGGACACCCCTATACATGTTATATGGTAGGCCAATTCTACCAAAATCTGAGTGTTTGGTTGACATTCATTGGATATGTACAGACACTGTGTTAAAGGAACAGTAAGCGATAATTGATTTTGTTTATAGAGGCCCCACCAGTAATACACTATAAGACCAGGCAGCAAGTGTTCATTTTCCATGCAGCGCCACTACAGGGAAATTGGAACATTACATAATGACCATTGAAGTCAGTAGACTATCCATATAATACACAGATATGCTAAGTCTTCAAGAGCAATACTATTGTGACTGATCTCTTAGTATGTACTAAAAATCCATGAGCAGAGAAGTAAAAACAAGCGCTGACCCTTTTAAGGTACTGCCTTTACCCACTTTCAGTCAGCAATGGTTGCTTCTAAATTATAGGGTTTAATGTAGACAGAACTAGTCGGAAAATCCCCACCACAAACTTCTCTTGATGTCCTTACAGAGATGGATTCTGCAATCCACGGCAGTGTAAAACCCAAGGTCATAGATTTAGGCTACATGCATACTGCCCAGTGCATGTACCAGGTCCATGGTAAAAACACATGGATGACATCTGTGTATCAACCCATGCCTCCACAGACACATTCACTTCATCTACTGAGCTTGGTCTGTAAGACAGACAGGTGTAGGACCTCTCCTGATTTTTGCCCCAAATTGTGCATGGGGTCATAGAGACAAATGAGTTTGTGTGCTAAATGTGAAACATTGATATCACTCTGACACACTGGAATGGTGGAGTGGCAAGAGGACAAAATATATCAGCACTTCTTAGTGCAAATTAAGTGTTACAGCACTCGGTCACAGTGAAGTGCACAGAAGTCTTCTGCATCCTTAAAGGGGCATCATCTAAAACAGTTGACATTCCTCCCTATTTTTATCCCTCCTACTTTAAGAAGAAAAAAAAAAACCCAACACATCTGGATACTGCCACGTTAACAATCTGGAATGTTCCCAAGGCCCCCCCCTCCCCTCCAGGCTCTTTGTAGGGTGGGAGATGTGTAGGCTGTTCCTCCTTTATGAAGGCTGTGCCTGGATTACAGCTGTGCTTCGTATGCCATCAATCCTTCTCCCTCTGTACAACGTTAAATTAGACTAGACTGGCACTCTGCTGGGCACCTTAATGTATTACAGACTGAGCCCATTTTGCAGAGTCAGAACTAGGGGTCATTTACTTGCCTTTTGTGCATCTGGAGCCAATAATTCCAAATTACATGCATAGATCAAGACCATAAAGTTAACTCCAGAGTTACAGTATGGTAGAGATCAAGTCCCATATTCAGACAGGACAGAGACGCCTTATTTCTGTGTTGCTAATAACTGCAGACATTTTGGAGAACCTGTCGCTGAACTAGAAGTCAGAGATGACGCAACACCCACAGATGGCAATACATTGTCAGGCAAGAAGCAAAACCCATCAACTCCAAGTCTTCTGTAAAGTGTGTGAGGTGGCAGCTATGGGTGGGGATCCCACCACTTCTGTTCTTGCACTCTGACACATGCAAATGACATGCCAGGAGATTTTGAAACTGGATAATACCTTTAATAAAACTGCTAAAACATGCCCACACACACACGTGGGTCTACAAACTGTCAGAGCATGCTGGGAGTTGTAGTTTTAGGACAGTTAGGGCATACTGTGGAACAAATGCCCTAGAGTGCCAGTCTTGGTCTAGCCTTTGTAACAGAAAGGGATGACGAAAGCCTTGGGGTACACAGGACCTAGTAAAGAGATTGTTATATTCCAGCAGACCATGTTACTCTTCTCACCGCTCTGGCCACACACAAACTATTTTTAATGTAGCAATCACACCCATGAAAATGTAGTGATGCCAATGACCAGTTTGCCCAATGCATGAGAGGAAAGGATTTTACCAGACAGGTCACAAAAGGGTTAAACACCATTTTCTCACCCCAGTCGCTCTTGGCTTTCTTCAGGAGTGAGCTGATCAAACGTCTTAGCCTCTTCTTTCCCCAGAAAGGCTTCATGGTCATACTGGAAGTCTTTGTTGTCATCATGTTTGTGGTCACTCAGGTCTTTGCTGTGGTGGACACGGTCTTTTTTCTCCTGAGCAGGTTTGCATGCCACCCAAGAAGCACAAATTCCCAGCATGAGAAGAACAGTAAGTGTACGCATTTTTCTGCCTGAAATAAACAAATGGCATGTTACCAGTTTACCCACTACCAAACTGGGCACCTATTAATGTGACCTATGACCTTGCTGCATTATATCAACAGTGGTCTCCAATCTGTGGCATTCAACTCCCTGCAGGCTGCTGAGAGATGTAGTTCTGAAACATCCCAAAAGCAAGAGATTGTAGTCCCCTTCTGTTTATCATTTCAATCAGCTGAAATATTTCATTGTGCTATTAAGCAAGTCATTAATCCTCCTTCACGTATAGTACTGGGGAACAGAACTATACGAAACCCCCCTGCTGCCCACTACACTGGACATTACCTTGTGATGCTCCTCCAGTCCCTGAGCCCTAGCGGTCTGTCTGTATTGCTGATGCACGGCCCCTTTAAAATGCTCGCCTAGAGTAGGCGTGGACAAGTGTGGATCCTCACTCATCAGAATATTAGAACGCCTACGAGGGGCGTGGTCAGAGAACGTTCTGGACTGAGCGCTGGTTACTCAGTGGTTAGAGCTCGCCACGTTGACACGACCACGTGTTTGTGACCCTCTTCTTTGGGTGGAGACTTGCTGCACTTGGGCGGGGCTGCTCGCTCTGTTGCCAAGCAGTAACTTACACGCTCTGCAGGTCGTTACTGGTGCTGGCCTCGGACAGAAAGGCTAGGTGTATTTTCGAGCATAGATTATTTGATATTGAGTAGAAAGCCGGGAGATGTCGGAACAGCAGACAATGGGCGCACGTGATAACAAAGCCTACAGCTCTACAATGCGTAATATGAAAAGTAGTGCTGCCAACAGAAAAAAATTAACGTTCAAGTATTTTGGGTAGGTGTACACAGCAAGCTTGGCTGAGGACTCCCATGTAAGGCTATGTTCACAGCTGCGCGGGAGTCTCCAAGAAAATGCCCTGCACAGAAGCCTTTTTCCTCTGCCACTTTCAGTTTTAAAAGGGCGTTCACCTGAAAGACCCCATTATAGACAATGGGGCCCATTGGGCTCCGAATGTAACCACTGTTTTACTCTAGGTCAGCGATGGCGAACCTTTTAGAGACCGAGTGCCCAAACTGCAACCCCAAACCCACTAAGTTATCGCAAAGTGCCAACTCGGCAATTTAACCTTAAATTAACCAGGATCTGTTTTATAGTAACTGTGCAATGTTATTACAGCCTTTAATAATATCACGTCTGCTATAAAACAGCTACTGTGTGATATAAATAGTGAAGGGCCCCAGACAGTACAATGTGCTCTGAAGTGGCCTCCAGACAATATTATATGCTCCAGAGTGGCCCCCACACAGTATTATATGCTCCACAGAGGCCCCTGCACAGTATTATATGCTCCACTTTGGGCCCCCACCCACATTATATGCTTCACAATAAGCCCCCACACACAGTAGTATATGCTTCACAGTGGGCCCCCACACAGTAGTTTATGCTTCACAGTGGGGCCCAACACAGTAGTATATGCTTCACAGTGGGTCCCACACAGTAGTTTATGCTTCACAGTGGGGCCCTACACAGTAGTTTATGCTTCACAGTGGCCCCCACACAGTAGTATAAACACGTGGACAAAATTATTGGTACCCCTCGTTTAATGAAAGAAAAACACACAATGGTCACAGAAATAACTTGAATCTGACAAAAGTAATAATATATAAAAATTCTATGAAAATGAAAGTCAAACATTGCTTTTCAACCATGCTTCAACAGAATTTAAAAAAAAAAAGAAAACTCATGAAACAGGCCTGTACAGAAATGATGGTACCCTTAACTTAATATTTGTTGCACAATCTTTTGAGGCAATCACTGCAATCAAACGATTCCTGTAACTGTCAGTGAGACTTCTGCACCTCTCAACAGGTATTTTAGCCACTCCTCATGAGCAAACTGCTCCAGTTGTCTCGGGTTTGAAGGATGCCTTTTCCAGACGGTATGTTTCACCTCTTTCCAAAGATGCTCAATAGGATTTAGGTCAGGGCTCATAGAAGGCCACTTCAGAATAGTTCAATGTTTTCCTCTTAGCCATTCTTGGGTGTTTTTAGCTGTGTTTTGGGTCATTATCCTGTTGCAAGACCCATGACCTGTGACTGAGACGAAGCTTTCTGACACTGGGCAGCACATTTCTCTCTAGAATCCCTTGATGATCTTGAAATTTCATTGTACCGTGCACAGATTCAAGACACCCTGTGCTAGATGCACCAAAGCAGCCCCAGAACATAACAGAGCCTCCTCCATATTTCACAGTAGGTACAGTGTTCGTTTCATTTTTCCATCTGTGAACATAGAGCTGATGTGCCTTGCCAAAAATTTTGATTTTTGTCTCATCTGTCCATAGGACATTCTCCCAGAAGCTTTGTGGCTTGTCAACATGTAGTTTGGCAAATTCCAGTTTTGTCAGATTCAAGTTATTTCTGTGACCATTGTGGGTTTTTCTTTCATTAAACAAGGGGTATAAACAATTTTGTCCAGGTGTGTATGCTTCAGAGTGGGTCCCACACAGTAATTAATATATGTTCAGTGTCCCCCATACAGTAGTATATGCTTCACTGTCCCCATACAGTAGTATATACTTCCGTGTCCCCCATACAGTAGTATATGCTCCACAGTAGGCCCCCATACAGTAGTTTACATTAGTTACCTTGTCCCACGAAGAGCTGCAGTCCCACGAAGAGCCTCCTCCTTCTGATCACAGGCACTGATGATTTACGTCATCACGCCTGCATCGGGACAGAGGTTACACTCTGCAGTCAGTGTAAGCCGCGGACCTCGGCCTACACTGACAACTTTCAGCTGTATGTACATTTGCACATACAGCTGAAAGAAGTGATCGCTCACCAATGGGGAATCCTGTACCGGATTCCCCGTTAGTGAGCAATCATGGCGACAGCAAGCGTGCCAACTGAGAGGGCTCTGCGTGCCCTCTCTGGCATGCGTGCCATAGGTTGGCCATCACGACTCTAGGTTCATACTAGTGTTTGGGTTCCTGTTCTTAGTGTCCACATGGGGACCCAAAAATTGAAACCCTAGCTGCTTAAAAAACTGTTACCCAAACTTAATTGCTCTTACTATGCATTATCATTATATGTATTTTATTCATGGATGTACAGTGCCTTGCGAAAGTATTCGGCCCCCTTGAACTTTTCAACCTTTTGCCACATTTCAGGCTCCAAACATAAGGATATAAAATTTTAATTTTTTTGGTGAAGAATCAACAAGTGGGACACAATCGTGAAGTGGAAAGAAATTTATTGGATATTTTAAACTTTTGCAAAAAATAAAAAACTGAAAAGTGGGGCGTGCAATATTATTCGGCCCCCTTAAGTTAATACTTTGTAGCGCCACCTTTTGCTGCGATTACAGCTGCAAGTCGCTTGGGGTATGTCTCTATCAGTTTTGCACATGGAGAGACTGAAATTCTTGCCCATTCTTCCTTGGAAAACAGCTGGAGCTCAGTGAGGTTGGATGGAGAGCGTTTGTGAACAGCAGTTTTCAGCTCTTTCCACAGATTCTCGATTGGATTCAGGTCTGGACTTTGACTTGGCCATTCTAACACCTGGATACTTTTATTTGTGAACCATTCCATTGTAGATTTGGCTTTATGTTTGGGATCATTGTCTTGTTGTAAGATAAATCTCCGTCCCAGTCTCAGGTCTTTTGCAGACTCCAACAGGTTTTCTTCCAGAATGGTCCTGTATTTGGCTCCATCCATCTTCCCATCAATTTTAACCATCTTCCCTGTCCCTGCTGAAGAAAAGCAGGCCCAAACCATGATGCTGCCACCACCATGTGTGACAGTGGGGATGGTGTGTTCAGGGGGATGAGCTGTGTTGCTTTTACGCCAAACATATTGTTTTTCATTGTGGCCAAAAAGTTGGATTTTGGTTTCATCTGAGCAGAGCACCTTCTTTCACATGTTTGGTGTCTCCCAGGTGACTTTTTATGGATATCTTTGAGAAATGGCTTTCTTCTTGCCACTCTTCCATAAAGGCCAGATTTGTGCAGTGTACGACTGATTGTTGTCCTATGGACAGACTCTCCCACCTCAGCTGTAGATCTCTGCAGTTCATCCAGAGTGATCATGGGTCTCTTGGCTGCATCTCTGATCAGTCTTCTCCTTGTTTGAGATGAAAGTTTAGAGGGACGGCCGGGTCTTGGTAGATTTGCAGTGGTCTGATACTCCTTCGATTACAATATGATCGCTTGCACAATGCTCCTTGGGATGTTTAAAGTTTGGGAAATCTTTTTGTATCCAAATCCGGCTTTAAACTTCTCCACAACAGTATCCCGGACCTGCCTGGCGTGTTCCTTGGTCTTCATGATGCTCTCTGCGCTTTAAACAGAACCCTGAGCCTATCACAGAGCAGGTGCATTTATACGGAGACTTGATTACACACAGGTGGATTATATTTATCATCATCAGTCATTTAGGACAACATTGGATCATTCAGAGATCCTCACTGAACTTCTGGACTGAGTTTGCTGCACTGAAAGTAAAGGGGCCGAATAATATTGCACGCCCCACTTTTCAGTTTTTTATTTTTTACAAAAGTTTAAAATATCCAATAAATTTCATTCCACTTCACGATTGTGTCCCACTTGTTGTTGATTCTTTACCAAAAAATTAAAATTTTATATCCTTATGTTTGAAGCCTGAAATGTGGCAAAAGGTTGAAAAGTTCAAGGGGGCCGAATACTTTCGCAAGGCACTGTACCTCACCTGAGTATATTGTAATGTATTGTGATTAAGATGTATGTGAGGCCATGACTGTGCCCTTGTTCCTTGATGTGTTATAGTCTATAATGGGTTCCGCTGGGTTTCTGTCCAGTTTCCGCCCGAAAGCACTTTTCTCTCTACATATTTTAAGTGGAATAAGATAATTCTTTAATAGTCCAACCATAAGGAAATTCAATGAGTTACAGCAGCATAGATAATAAAATATAATTACAATATATACAAAAAAAATTCAAGGTGGAGGCATTACAGTGACAGTACAGATAGAAAGGTACAGGTAAACAAGTAGTAGAAAGGATACCACAACTTAAAGATCTTTCAGTTCTCTGTATGGAGTGATCTCTGCTTAGGTCAGTGTTGGTTGTGCAGCCTAGCCGCAGCAGGGAGGAAAGACTTCCGATAGCGCTCCTTCTCACACTAAGGGTGGAGCTGTCGGTCTCTGACAGTGCTGCCCAGTGCTATCATGGTCTCATGCATCGGACGGGAGTTATTCTCCCGCATGGAGCTCACCACGGACAGCATCCTTCTGTCACCCACCACCTGCACAGGGTCCAGAGGACAGAGCTAGCCCTTCTAATCAGCTTGTCGAGTCTTTTCCTGTCCCTAGATGATACACTACTCCCCCAGCAGGCCACTCCGAAGGAGATTTCTGATTCCACTACAGAGTTGAAAAAGGCCCTAAGAAGAGACCCCTGGACTCCAAAGGCTCTCAGCCTCCTAAGCAGGTAGAGCCTTTCCGCCACATGGGGCCTTATCCTTTGGTCCCCACATTGCGGAAACGCAGCTTTTTTGGTTGCAGATTTTGTTGTGTTTTTTTTTTTAGCTAAAGCCAAGAATGGCTACAAAAGGAATGGGATCCACAGCACCAGACGTTTAGTCTGATGATCAGACCCGTATCAGGGGAGCCTTATTTACAAGTGTATTGGCCTGCTATGCACACTGATACTGTGGACATATATGCTAGAGCAGGGAGCTGTAAAGTCCCTGCTCTGACATAGATGACTGCATGGAAGACGGGGCGCGATGATGTCACTTGTTTTGTTTTTTATTTATATGTCACAACTACATAGTCTCTTTTATTGTGTTGTTGTTTGAGGCTTTCACAGAGGCCCGATGGCTACGTTCAGCTTGTGAGGAACCTGTGCCGCCACTGTATATTCTGCTGGGTGGTGCAGGTGATGTCATTAGAAGCAGCTGCTCTTAGAGCCTCATTGGAGTAGCTATGAGCTCTGATACAGTGAGTCCCAGGACTTCTGCTGGTATAATAGAGGGAACGACCCATACTACCTGAATCTGCCAAATATGGACCACCTACCAGGGGTTGCTGATCCCTGGTCTAAAGTGAGCAGTGTCTCAAGTGTGATCTTTGATTCAGTGACTTTAAATTAAGGGACTCTAATTCAGTGATTCACAACAGAGGTGCCGTGGAGACCCGGCAGAGGTGCCACAGCAATCCAGAGGGGAAAGAGACACGTCTTCTCTCAACTGTATCGGCATCCTCAAGATGGCATCCTCAGGCATCTGGTGAAGACTCATTGCATTGATCTGCAGACAAGAGTGTTCCTTGTTTTGTTTTTTATTTATATGTCACAACTACAGTCATGGCCAAAAGTTTTGAGAATGACACAAATATTATATTTTCACATGGTCTGCTGCCCTCTGGTTTTTATGTGTGTTTGTCAGATGTTTTTATCACATACAGAAATATAATTGCATTCATATTATGAGTAACAGAAGCTTATATTGACAGTTAGAATGAGTTAATGCAGCAAGTCAATATTTGCAGTGTTGACCCTTCTTCAGGACCTCTGCAATTCTCCCTGGCATGCTCTCAATCAACTTCTGGACCAAATCCTGACTGATAGCAGTCCATTCTTGCAGAATCTATGCTTTAATTTTGTCTGAATTTGTTGCTTTTTGTTTGTCCACCCGTCTCTTGATGATTGACCACAAGTTCTCAATGGGATTAAGATCTGGGGAGTTTCCAGGCCATGGACCCAAAATCTCTATGTTTTGTTCTCTGAGCCATTTAGTTATCACCTTTGCTTTATGGCAAGGTGCTCCATCATGCTGGAAAAGGCATTGTTGAGCGCCAAACTGCTCTTGGACGGTTGGGAGAAGTTGCTCTTGGAGGACATTCTGGTACCATTCTTTATTCATGGCTGTGTTTTTAGGCAAGACTGTGAGAGAGCCGATTCCCTTGGCTGAGAAGCAACCCCACACATGAATGGTTTCAGGATGCTTTACAGTTGGCATGAGAGAAGACTGGTGGTAGCGCTCACCTCTTCTTCTCCGAATAAGCTGTTTTCCAGATGTTCCAAACAATCGAAAAGGGGATTCATCAGAGAAAATGACTTTCCCCCAGTCCTCAGCAGTCCACTCCCTGTACCTTTTGCAGAATATCAGTCTGTCCCTGATGTTTTTTCTGGAGAGAAGTGGCTTCTTTGCTGCCCTCCTTGAGACCAGGCCTTGCTCCAAGAGTCTCCGCCTCACAGTGCGTGCGTGATGCACTCACACCTGCCTGCTGCCATTCCTCAGCAAGCTCTGCACTGCTGGTAGCCCGATCCCGCAGCTGAAACACTTTTAAGAGCCGGTCCTGCCGCTTGCTGGTCTTTCTTGGGCGCCCTGGAGCCTTTTTGGCACCAATGGAACCTCTCTCCTTGAAGTTCTTGATGATGCGATAGATTGTTGACTGAGGTGCAATCTTTCTAGCTGCAATACTCTTCCCAGTTAGGCCATTTTTGTGCAGTGCAATGATGACTGCACGTGTTTCTTTAGAGATAACCATGGTTAACAGAAGAGAAACAATGATGGCAAGCACCAGCCTCCTTTTAAAGTGTCCAGTGGTGTCATTCTTACTTAATCATGACAGATTGATCTCCAGCCCTGTCCTCATCAACACCCACACCTGTGTTAATGGAGCAATCACTGAAACGATGTTAGGTGGTCCTTTTAAGGCAGGGCTGCAATGATGTTGAAATGTGTTTTGGGGGATAAAGTTCATTTTCTAGGCAAATATTGACTTTGCAAGTAATTTCTGTTAAGCTGATCACTCTTTATAACATTCTGGAGTATATGCAAATTGCCATTAGAAAAACTGAAGCAGTAGACTTTGTAAAAATTAATATTTGTATCATTCTCAAAACTTTTGGCCATGACTGTACAGTGTGCGGGTCACTGAGGGACATTACTAGAGATGAACGAATCAAAGCTGCAGAAGTTGAATTCGATCCGAATTTCAGGAAATATTCGATTCACATGGAATCCGGATTTCCTGATGCTTCGCGGTAACGAATATTTAGTAAGGACCTTTGTGACATCAGACGGTTACATGATATTCTCTAGTGATGTGATTGGGTAGGCGTGTCTGTGCTTGTTAGCAGATCCTTCCACATGAATAAAAGTTGTCCGTGCTGGAGAGAGAGAGAGAGACATGACCGCGTCATCCAAGGGCTTCCGCCATTTTGCCGCCCACCCCGGCTCTCTGCAGACAGGAAATAGCTGTTTATTCCCCACAAATTAATTCGGATCGAATAGAATCATATTGTGAAATTCAGTGAAGTTGCCGAATCGAATTTTTGAATACTTCGCTCATCTCTAGACATTACCCTGACGGCGGCCGACATTAGAGTGGTCATGCTGGTGGTCAGACTAACATTACCGTTCTGTTACTATATTTAACAGCAATTTTAACTGCTCTGATGAATTTGGAACTCAGCCCCTGATGAATCATTTGTGAGGAAACGTGTATGTAGGGCTATATTTGAGGTTACAGTAATATCAGTTATATGTTTAAAGCATTGCTGAATTGGCTTCTATTTGAGTTTTAGTGAACAGGATGTTTTCCCTTCCAAACCCTGTTGGTGTGGCATTAGGCCAGTAGCCTCTGGGTTAAAAGGGGATACACCTGCTAGAATTTGTGACTAGCTCAATTATTTCATGAAGCCATTTCTGGTTATGTTCTGACATGCATATTTGGATGAGGGAGTTCAGTTAGTGGAAAGATATAGGGTGAGATTATAGCTCTATCCACTGATACGCTGTCTATCCATATACTATTGCAAGTTTTTCTTGTTAAGAACAATATTAGTTTTAGAATATACTGCCACTTTTAGGCGGTTTACAGCAGACTGCTGTGTTTGACGGTTTTGTATGATTATATATTTATATAAAAGTGAAGTTTTATATTTAATTGACAATCAGTGTCTCCCATTAGATCTTCTTTTCTGTGAATGTTCTTTAAGGTTGCCGTGACAACTTAGGGAAGCTTTTCTGTTTTATACCTCCATGCCTTGACCCATTAGCAGCTGAAGAGGCCTTTATATGACTACTCCTTTTTGATTCAGGTGCCGACTAATTTCGTTGCTCACTAGTTTGGCTCTTACTGTCTGTGTATACCTGCTTGATCTCTGACTACTGGCTTGTTCCTTGGATACCCCTTTTGCCTCTTGATTCTGTTGTGACGTTCCTGGCTGGATTTGTGACCCTTGGCTAGTTTCCCGGATATTGCTTTTGTCTCCCGTCTCTGCTTACTATGTTCTCTCCTTGGTTTTTTGACTCGGCTAGTACGACTTCTCTGAATCCACACCACTTTGTAAGTTTACTGGACTTTGTGTTGGTTTCTGCAACAGTGCATTTATTATTAGTATGTTTATCTGTTTGGTGACAATGCAGATCCTGAGATCCAGGTCAAGTCCAATCTCCTTGTAGCGAGCTCTGGTGAAAAAGTCTGGGGGTCTGTCTTGGCTCGCAGAGGTGTACTAGTTGTAGATAGCTGTCTCTACTGCTTGAAGTTATCAGCCACTTTCTTACTGTTGCTTTTATTGTGGCCTTGCATCTAAACTTAACAGTCTCATTTAATAGAGCATGTGATTCTGGACAAAATTGTAATGTACTAATTTGCTGTTCACTCCTTGTTACTAGGGAACCTATACATAGATACAATACCCACACTTATTTTCTGTCCATAGATACATTATATAAGCAAGACATCTTCACAGTGACTGGAAGGAGGAGGGTCTGGTCTCTTCACACAGTGAAAGCAGATGGGAGGGGCTAATTCTCCTCGCAGCCTCCACACACATCTGTAAACTGCTGAAACTGAACCTTCTGCAACATTTCACAAGTCTTCTATGTACGTGTATCTACTTCTGGCTGCTTGTGCGATTAAAGATGGGATATTATTCACAGACAGAAAGCAGCGTTACTGACTGTGCTCATAGATTGCTTTTTTTGTGACAGGGATGTGCTGCATCAGGCCTGCATGTATTTGCAGCCCAGTTTTCCTGAATCTCCTATATTATGCTCACTTAGGCTTTTCTTTTCTTTGCTATTGTACAGAATTACATGTAAATAAGCCAGTACTAGTAGTAATGGATAACGGAGGCAGGTCCGCTTTAACGAAGGGGCAAACTTTGCACTTGCACCAGGCTCTATGGTAGCGGGAGTCCCCTAGGGACAGTTATGCATTTAAAATGCTGTACCGGGCCTTGGGTCATGGTTGCCCCATTATGTTCTTACTCCAACTCATCTGTATCCTCTAGGCGCAGATGTGCTGAATACAATAGTGAAGCTCTCTACTTCACCATTCGACCCCTGCCTCTTGCTCCCAGTGTCTTGGGAGCAGTAGGCATAATGTAATGATGTCACTTATATCGCGCCTGTTGCTCCCTGAAGCCTCTGGAAGCAGAAACATGAGAGAACAACAGGGGAAGGGGGAAAGGTAATTATTAGTTTTTTAGGGTTTTTTTTCTTTGTATGTTTGATCCATTGTACTATGGGCACCAGGAGGTGACAATCTACACTGTGGGGGCTACTGGAGGACGACTTGATTCTGGGGGGCAACTGGAGGGAGACGTTACACTGTGGGAACAAATAGAGGAGGACATTAAACTTTGAGAACAATTGGAGGGGGGCATTATAATATAATGTCTAAGAAACCACTGGGGAGGACAGGTTAATAACTTAGGGGCCCCTTGGGGGGACAGGTTGCTGTGTGATGGGCCATTATATTATATGGGGCCACTGCAGGGGCATTTCACTCTGTGATGGGCCACTGAGGGCATTATATTGTAAGGGGCCACTAATGAGGCATTATACTATTTGGGGGACACTGAGGGGGGCATTATAATTTGTATGAGTCTGGTACAGTGGGGGAAAAAAGTATTTAGTCAGCCATCAATTGTGCCAGTTCTCCCACTTAAAAAGATGAGAGAGGCCTGTAATTGACATCATAGGTAGACCTCAACAATCAGATACAAAATGAGAAAACAAATTATTGTCTGATTTTTAAAGAATTTATTTGCAAATTATGGTGGAAAATAAGTATTTGGTCAATAACAAAAGTTCATCTCAATACTTTGTTATATATCCTTTGTTGGCAGTGACAGAGGTCAAACGTTTTCTGTAAGTCTTCACAAGGTTGGCACACACTGTTGCTAGTATGTTGGCCCATTCCTCCATGCAGATCTCCTCTAGAGCAGTGATGTTTTGGGGCTATCGCTGGGCAACACGGACTTTCAACTCCCTCCAAAGGTTTTCTATGGGGTTGAGATCTGGAGACTGGCTAGGCCACTCCAGGACCTTGAAATGCTTCTTATGAAGCCACTCCATCGTTGCCCTGTTGTTGTTCTTGGGATCATTGTCATGCTGAAAGACCCAGCCACATTTCATCTTCAATGCCCTTGCTGATGGAAGGAGGTTTGCACTCAAAATCTCACGACACATGGCCCCATTCATTCTTTCATGCACACGGATCAATCGTCCTGGTCCCTTTGCAGAGAAACAGCCCCAAAGCATGATGTTGCTTCACAGTAGGTATGGTGTTCTTTGAATGCAACTGAGCATTCAGTCTCCTCCAAACACGACGAGTTGTGTTTCTACCAAACAGTTCTACTTTGGTTTCATCTGACCATATGACATTCTCCCAATACTCTTCTGGAACATCCAAATGCTCTCTAGCAAACTTCAGACGGGCCCGGATATGTACTGGCTTAAGCAGGGGGACACGTCTGGCACTGCAGGATCTACTGACGGTAGCCTTTGTTATGTTAGTCCCAGCTTTCTGCAGGTCATTCATAGTTCGCCCCGTGTGGTTCTGGGATTTTTGCTCACCGTTCTTGTGATAATTTTGACCCCACAGGGTGAGATCTTGCGTGGAGCCCCTGATCGAGGGAGATTATCAGTGGTCTTGTATGTCTTCCATTTTTTAACTATTGCTCCAACAGTTGATTTCTTCACACCAAGCTGCTTGCCTATTGCAGATTCAGTCTTCCCAGCCTGGTGCAGGTCTACAATTTTGTTTCTGGTGTCCTTCCACAGCATTTTGGTCTTCACCATAGTGGAGTTTGGAGTGTGACTGTTTGAGGTTGTGGACAGGTGTCTTTTATACTGATAACAATGTCAAACAGGTGCCATTACTACAGGTAATGAGTGGAGGACAGAGGAGCCTCTTAAAGAAGAAGTTACAGGTCTGTGAGAGCCAGAAATCTTGCTTGTTTGTAGGTGACCAAATACTTATTTTCCACCATAATTTGCAAATAAATTCTTAAAAAATCAGACAATGTGATTTTCTAGATATGTTTTCTCATTTTGTCTCTCATAGTTGAGGTCTACCTATGATGACAATTACAGGCCGGCCTCATCTTTTTAAGTGGGAGAACTTGCACAATTGGTGGCTGACTAAATACTTTTTTTCCCCACTGTATGAAACTTTGCACTGGGCCCACCAATGTGTTAAAGCAGCTCTCCCCCTTTCTTAGAGACAAATTTAAAATGTGCAGTTAGGTCCAAAAATATTTGGACAGTGATATACATAATCTTCATGATTTGGGCTCTGAATTCCACATTGGATTTGAAATGAAACAAATGAGATACAATTGAAGTGTATACTTTCAGGTTTAATGCAAGGGGTTGAAAAAAATTATCATGTTAAACGTTTATGAATTGCAACCATTTTACTACAAAGCTTCCTCATTTCAGGGGCTCAAAAGTAAATGGATAAATTAACATTACCTTAAATAAAATGTTCATTTTTAATACCTTGTAAAGAATCTGTTACTGCCTGAAGTCTGGAATCCATGGCCATCATGAAACGCTGTGTTTCCTCCTTTGAGATGCTTTGCCAAGCCTTTACTGCAGTGGTCTTCAGTTGTTTGTGGGTGTTTTGTCTTAAGCAAGTGAAAGGCATCGGGTTTAGTTCTGGTGATGGACATTTCAGAATATTCCACTGCTTTGCCTTAAAAACACCTGGGTTGCTTCCTCAGTATGTTTTGCATCATTGTCCATCTGCACTGTTTCCAATCAACCTTGCTGCATTTGGTTGACTCTGAACAGAAAGTATATTCCTGTACACATCATCAATAAACATTAGTGATGCAGTGCCATTGGAAGCCATGCATGCCCATGCCATCACACTGTCTTCACCATGTCTTACAGAGGATGTGGTGTGTTTTGGATCATGAGCCGTTCCAAGCCTTCTCCATACTTTCTTCCCATCATTCCGGTACAGGTTGATCTTTGTTTCATCTATCCAAAGAATGCTGTTCCAAAACTGGGCTGGCTTCGTGTGATGTTTTTTTTGGCAAAGTCTAATCTGGCCTTTCTATTTTTGAGACTGATTAATGGTTTGTACCTTGTGGTGAACTCTCTGTATTTGCTCTTGCAAAGTCTTCACTTTATGGTAGTTCTAATGCAGTGTCCATCTTAACTGCACATTAAACAAAGTGCACTTATACATGGCACTTACACAGGGAACAAGACAGGCAAACCATGGAAGAACACCAGGTAAACTTAAACCCAAAACAACAATGCTTTAACACATGGTATTATAGAGCTGCACTGTCACTTACTGTCTTAGCAATTGTCTTCCTGCAGAACTCCCCTCTATCTCTACCTCCAGTGCACACTATCCATATCAGTCCTTCTCTTCTTCATTTTCCCATGTACAGCTCTCACACGCTTTTCACTCTCTTTAACCACTCCAATCCCTTTACTTCTTTTAGCAGTGAAACCAAACATAAGCGTCCACATAAATCACTTAACCACCTTCTGTCTCTGTCCATTTTGCTCCTCCTAGCTCCTGGGGACATCTCTTCAAACCCTGGCCCTCCTTCTTTCCATAACTTTTCCTCTTCCTGCACACATAGAAATCCTACAAACCTCCTCAGTATTTGCCATGTTCCCTCTCCTTATCTTTCTCCTGTCTCTTTTAACTGTTCTCTCTGGAACGCCTGCTCAGTGTGCAACAAACTAGAATATATTAATAACTTATTCCTCTGTAAATCTCTCAACCTGCTTGCCCTTACTGAAACCTGGATCTAGCAGTCTGATACAGCCTCCCCTGCTGCTCTGTCTCATGGTGGCCTACAATTCTCACATACTTCTAGGCCTGACAACAGGAAGAGTGGAGGGGTAGGGATACTTCTGTCACCGCAGTGCACTTTCCAGGTCATCCCACCAGTACCCTCACTCATTCCCCTCATTTGAAGTCCATGCTATCAGACTTTTCTGCCCACTCTCCTTACGCGTAACAGTGATCTACCATCCACCTGGTTCACCCTACCAATTTCTGGATCACTTCACTTCTTGGCTTCCCCTCTTTTTGTCTAGTGAAATTCCTACCCTCATCATGGGTGACTTTAACATCCCCATTGACACCCCTGTTTCCCCAGCTGCCTCACAGTTTCTCTCAATAACCACTTCTTTTGTTCTTTCAAAACTTTCCTCTTCCACCACACATGTAGATGGCAACACCATTGATCTTGTCTTCCATCGACTCCTCACAGTTTCTAAATTTACTAACTCTTCTCTGCCACTTTCCAATCATAAACTTCTGTCTCTCACCATCAGTGCTTTCTCTCCTTCACAGGACACACCTACTTATTATACATATAGGAACTTACGTGCTATTAACATCCAGCACCTCTCAGACACTCTACAGTCCTCTCTGTCCCCCATCTCCTCAATCTCCTGTCCCAATCTGGCCACCAGTCACTATAATGAAACCCTTAAAAGTGCATTGGATGAGGCGGCTCCCCCCTCCACACGAAAAGTTAGACGCAGGAGGCAGCAACCCTGGCACACGACACAAACGCATTTTCTTCAGCGGTGCTCTAGGTGTGGAGAAAATCATGTACACCTGCAGACTTCCTCCACTTCAAATTTATGCTTAAAAGCTATAGTTTTGCCCTTCACCTTGCCAAACAAGCCTATTTCATCGCTCTCATCTCTTCTCTCTCCCGTAACCCTAAAAGGCTCATTGAAACTTTTCACTCCTTACTCACTCCCAAGGTGCAGGTGCCATTCACAGACCTTAGTGCAGATGACCCGGTTTCTTATTTCCATGACAAAATTGAGAAGATCTGTCAGAAAATAACTGCCCATTCCCCAAGTGGCATTGATCCCCTCACCAACTGCACTTCAGACTGTCCATTCTCCTCTTTTGAACCTGTTACAGAAGTGGAAGTCTCTCAGCTACTTTCTTCTTCTTTCCCTACGACCTGCAGTAGTCACCCTATCCCCTCACACCTTCTCCAATCTCTGTCACGATGTAACGTCTCTGCCTGTTCGGGTCTCGGCGCCACCCTCCGCTCGCACGCGTGTTCGGTTTGATTCCTTGCGTAGGTTTCTTGTTGCTCAGTCTGAACATGGTCCTAGTCAATGTAATGGATTTCCAGCCACACCCGTGTTCTGAGCATTTCTCTATGGACTGCATAGAGTTAATCTCTTCTTGGCCTGTGTGATTGACAGCCTGTGTACCTATCAGGTCTGGGGCTGGGCCCAGACTTTCTATATACTGGATGTCACTTTCTCAGCAAGTTGCCGGTTATTGCACTGTCTTTGCCTGCTCTCCTTGTTATATCCCTTACTACTTTGTTACTTGATTCTCTGACCCTTTGGCTTGCCTTTTGACTATTCTCTTGGATTTTGACTTTGTACTGCATTGCTCGTTTGATACCGACCCCTTGGCTTCCTGACCTCTCTTTTGTCGTTTGTTTTGTCTTGTCCTGTTCTGTGTGTCACTTACCCAGTATAGGGCTTGTCTTCTAGTTGTCCTTTTACCGTTTAGGGTAACTGAGGCAATAGGAAGGTACAGTGGCTGGGGTGAGATTAGGGCTCACTTGTCTCTGTCCTTCCTCCCAGACTGCTGCAGTAGTGTCAGGGTATTGCTACGGTTGGCAATACCCTTACACACGACTTAACTTACTAAAATATTTAACCTCTCTCTCTCTTCTGGAATTTTCCCATCCTCTTTCAAACATGCTGTCATAACCCCGCTATTGAAGAAATCCTCCCTTGACCAGTCCTGTGCTGCTAACTATCAATCCATCTCTAACCTCCCCTTCATCTCCAAAATCTTAGAACGCTTGGTCTATTCTTGTTTAAGCCGCTACCTCTCTGCTCTCTTCTTGACTCCTTACAATCTGGCTTCTGCACTCTGCACTCTACTGAAACAGCCCTCACAAAAGTCTCCAATGATCTCCTGAGGGCTAAATCTAATGGTGACTACTCTCTTCTTATTCTTCTGGATCTCTCAGCAGTATTGGACACTGTTGACCATCAACTCCTCCTCACTATGCTCCATTCTGTCAGCCTCACAGACACTGCTCTCTCCTGGATCTCCTCTTATCTCTCTAACCGCACTTTCTGTGTATCATTTCGGGGCTCTGTTTCTTCCCCTCTTCCCCTTGCCGTTGGGGTTCCTCAGGGCTCGGTCCTAGGCCCCCTGCTCTTCTCCTTCTACACAGCCCCCATTGGACAAACCATCACCAGATTTGGCTTCTGGCACCATCTTTATGCTAATGACACCCAATTATATACATTATCCCGTGACATCACCCCTGTACTAATACAGAACACCAGTGACTGTCTCTCTGCTGTCTCAAATATCATGTCTTCGCTCTAACTGAAACTGAATCTCTCAAAGACTGAACTACTGCTGTTTCCACCATCTAATAGATCTGTCCCTGATATCTCCATTGCAGTCTCTGGCCTTATCATAACTCCTAGGCTGTATGCCTGCTGACGTGGGGTTATGTTTGACTCAGACCTTTCATTCACCCCCTATATCCAATTACTCGCACTCTCATGTCATCTCCACCTCAAAAACATCTCCAGAATATGCCCTTTCCTTACCAGAGATACAGTAAAGACACTTATTGTTGCCCTGATACACTCTCGCCTTGACTACTGTAACTCCTTACTAATCGGTCTTCCCCTTACTAAACTCTCCCCTCTACAATCTATTCTGAATGCAGCGGCCAGGCTCATCTATCTGTCTAGAACAGGAGTCGGCAACCCCTGGCACGCGTGCCGAGTCCTCACCCAGCAGTTTTGATCGGACCAAACACGGCCAAAACTGCTATTATTATACTGTGGGGTTTCTTCAGACCCCAGATTATAATAAGCGGAGCCCCCGGGGAGGTGACAAACATAAAAAAACAATGTCACTCACCATTCCACGCTCTGCAGCCGCTCTGTGCTCTTAGGGCGCTTCTGCCTGAAGTCAGCTGACAGGGCCTCAAGGGTCGCGTCTGCATCTGACGTCATTACGCATAATAATGTGACGTGACCCCTGAGACTCAATGAGCGGTCGCTGACTACAGGTAGAAGTGCCCGAAGAGAACACAGCGGCGGCGGAGCGTGGAATGGTGAGTACTTTTTTTTTTTTATGTTTGTCACCTCTCTTCACCCTCCACTTATTATACTCTGGGGTCTGAAGATACCCCACAGTATAATAATAGCTAGTGAGTGGCACAAATTGGAATATTATAAAAGTTAGAATATTATACCGTGTGCAAGGGCCAATATGGAACATAATACCGTGTGCAAGGGCCACTATGGGACATAATACTGTGTGCAGGGACCGCTATGGGACATATACCGTGTGCAGGGGCCGCTATGGGATATAATACCGTGTGCAGGGGCCACTGTGGAACATAATACTGTGTGCAGGGGCCACTATGGGACATAATACTGTGTGCAGGGGCCACTATGGGACATAATACCGTGTTTAGGGGCCGCTATGGGACATACATCGTGTGCAGGGGCCACTATGGGACATATACCGTTTGTAGGGACCGCTATGGGACATATTGCTGTGTGCAGGGGCCGCTATGAGACATAATACCGTGTGCAGGGACTGCTATGGAACAAATAGTGTGTGCAGAGGCAGCTATGGGACAAATACCGTGTGCAGAGGCCGCTATGGGACAAATACCGTGTGCAGAGGCCGCTATGGGACAAATACCTTGTGCAGAGGCCGCTATGGGACAAATACCATGTGCAGAGGCCGCTATGGGACAAATACCGTGTGCAGAGGCCACTATGGGACAAATACCGTGTGCAGAGGCCGCTATGGGACAAATACCGTGTGCAGAGGCCGCTATGGGACAAATACCGTGTGCAGAGTCCGCTATGGTACATATACCATGTGCAGGGGCCGCTATGGGATATAATACCGTGTGCAGGAGCTGCTATGGGACATAATACCATGTGCAGGGACCACTATGGGACATTATTCTGTTTAACGGTGTGTTTTCTGTATTGAGGATGTATTTTTGCACAGAAAACTCAGGCTTTGTTTTTTTTGTTTTACATCGAAGTAAAAGTTCCAGTGGCCTAAGAATATAGCTGAATCCAGATACATAATGTGTTTTCACCATAAGGATGCTGCCATACGGTGCTCCTGGACACATGCATGTGTCCTAAAGCATCTGGTGGCAGCACTTCTGTGTTATGGTTTGTGTGATATGACTTTAGTTTAGGGGTCGTCAGAGTTACAATTATTGACCGGCACTCCGAGTACCTCATCTTTGATTTTTTAATTAAAATCGGCACGCCGAACAAAAAAGGTTGCCTACCCCTGGTCTAGAAGCTACAGTGATGCCTCCGGTCTGTGCCAGTCACTACATTAAAATAATAGAATAATGCCTCCATGTAAGTTTTTATATTGTATTATATGTACTTTTATTTATATTTATCTAACTAGATGTGGTTACACGCCATTATATTATTGTGTAAGAAATCCAAGGTTGAAAAGTCATTCACTTTTCAGTCTCAATGAGCACAACACTAAGACATTAGGAGAGAAAGTGGGAGGAGCGTATGCACAGATTGTATGAATCCCGGCGAGCACTCTTACGCCTAAAATCTACTGAGCATGCACAGGTGATCCCGTTCTGCACTCTCTCTCCTCCCGCCCCGTACAGCAATTCGCTGATGGTGTGCAGATCCTCAGGACCATACACGCCCTCCTAAACTCAGACAGCTCCTCCATCCTTACTTGGATGACTGCGTGGGCAGTAATTCACACATGCTCAGACACTGAGCTACAATACCATTCCTTTAGCGCCCTTGCTGGTGCATGTGCGTTTGAAGACTAAAAATGCTGACATTTATCGGCAAAGTTTACAGCGGAATGCTGGTTTGTATTATCTATTTTATTTTAAGTCCTTGGTATCCCAATATTGTCTTTATTATTTATTTTATTATTGTAATTATTATTATTATTGTTTATTAATATAGCACCATTAATTCCATGGTGATTTACATTTGAGGGTTTACATACGGAACACAAAATATACAAAACAAATATGATACTAACAGTGATCCACTGGCACAGTGGGATAGAGGGCCCTGCCCGCAAGGGCTTACAATCTATGAGTATATTTATATAGTAAAGTCATGCTGATGTATTTTCTATTTTAAGTCCTTGGTATCCCAATATTGTGAATGCTATTGGCTGTTTTATATTAATTGAGGGACACTCCCTGTGGGTGTTTCCTTTATTGCACACTCTTAATTTAAAGCATTGTTTGCTATAGTGGTGATATGTTTTATTTTGCTGCAGACTTGAGAAAGGAGCACTGTTGCTCCGAAACACTTTTAGTGTTGTGTTTTCTACTTGGCAACTAATAAAGAATTCTTCAGTACGTGGATGAGACGCGTATTTCCTTCTCTTTTTTCGCATCCAGGTTGGAGCAGGTCCCATATAGTACTATTACAGACATCCTTGATACGGGGATGATTCAGCAGCCTTCCAGAGGAAATTTACTGGTGATCCACCAGATTTTGGATCCAAGGCAGTTGTGGCCATAATCACAACAGAAAAAGGTGAGAGACCATCTATATTTAGGTATAATTATTAGTAACCTACGCATAGTATCAACGTTATCACACTAGGCACGGCTCGGTGCATTTTTTTGTCTTTCCTATTTAGATACTGATACACCTACTTCCTGGAGAGTGTTCTTCACTTGGGTGGATGTTGTGAAGGGGTTTTTCTTCACCATGGAAAGGATTCTGCGATCATCCACCACTGTTGTCTTTTGTGGATGTCCAGGTCTTTTTGAGCTTACCAGCATGCTCTTTGTTTACCAGAATATACTAAACTGTTGATTTGGCCACTCCTAACATTTTTGCTATTTCTCTGATGGATTTCTTCTTTTTTCTTTCAGTCTAATGGTCGTCTCTTGCACTTCCATTGAGTGCTCCTTTAACTGCATGTTGTTGGTTCACAGCAACGGCTTCCAAATGCACATACCACAACTGGAATCAACTCCAGACCTTTTACCTGCTTAATTCATAATGGATTAACAAGGGAATAGCCTATGTAGGGCATTAAATAGCTTTTGAGATAACTGTCCAATTAACTTTGGTCCCTTGAAAAAGAGGCAGCTACATATTACAGAGCTGTAATTCCTAAACCCTTCCTCCAATTAGGAAGTGAATACTCTCAAATTAAAGCTGAGAGTCTGCACTTTAAGCCCATATTGATTATATAATGGTATATTGAATATGTTTTGGTAAACTGCTAAAATGCCAAAACTTGTATCACTGTCCAAATATTTCTGGACCTAACTGTATTTCAACTTTTCATGAAAACTTGGGTAACCTTTTAAGAAAACTCTGTCATGTCTTTTTGGAATAATATATAATGATAAAAAAACAACAGCAACTACTGGGTGCTGGCATCCCATCTGAGATCCTTCCAAGCTCCATGGTGTCAGGAATGTTACATCTGCTGTTGCTGCTTTAAGGTTGCTGTATCAACATAAGGAATCTTCCTGTTAGGATTGGTTGTTGCTGCTTTAAGGTTGCCACATCAACATAGGGAAGCTTCCTGAGCAGGCCTTTATAAACCACTCCCTCATCACCCAGCTTTGCTGTCTAATTAGTTTGCAACTTCCCGCTTGACTCTTGACATTGATTTGACTGCTCTAATAATAATAATAATCATCGCACTTTAGTAGTCCCACCATGGGGAAATACTGACCTTTGGCTGTGTTCTTGGATTCCTCTCTGTCTTGCGATTTTGTTCTGGTGTTCCTGAACAGTTTCGACTATTGGCTATGTTTTCTGGATTTGTCTTCGTCTCGTGATTTGGTTCTTTGTTGCTCTCTTCAGCTGCTGACCCGTGATTGACAACCATTTTGTTATTTCTGTCCCTGTGAGTAGTGTGTGGATTTGGTGTTTGGCTTCTGCTACAGTGCGTTTATTTGTGATACACTTTCTGTTCTGGTGACAATTCCGTTATTCAGATTTAGTGAAAATCCATCTCTTCTTGCGAGGAGCTCTGGCGAAGGCGTCTAAGGCCAGTCTTGGCTTGCAGTAGTGTATTACCTTTAAGTAGCCTTTTCTACTGCTCGCAGTTGTCAGCCCATTTCTGCTGCTGCTCTACTGAAGACCAGGACATTTCTTACCTTGCATCTGAATCCTAACACATGGATTCAAAAGTATGTAACTTACAAGGTTTTTCAATTTTTTTCTCTCTTTTATGTTACAACTGTTTATCTTGTCTGTCACCTTTGTTTGTGTCAAATATTAGCTGTCTTAGCACGTGACACGGGTGTGGGTGTCAGGGGTCAATTCACTCCACTCACGCAATCTTGCACTCACCCTTCTCTCAGGCTGAAAATTGAGCATAAATCGCACCCCCACAGTCCACGCAAACCCAAATACACACTGCCACCACCACTGATTTGCCAGCTCAGTGGAGATCTTGCTCACATATACACTTCAAAAAGGTAATGGGTTCATATAGCATACACAAAGTAACATTAAACTTAACACTTTAATACCGCGATGGTTCAGTGCCATAAGAAAGGTAACAAAGGACACACAATATAAAACAGTTATGAAAATAAAAGGTAGTAAACAGAAGAATACTTAAGCTTTTGTGGTTCTTGAAATTGGAAGATTTGGAAGATCTGGAAGATCATGTGCAGAAGGGAAATCCCAGCTATCCCCTAGAGGCTTCCTTTGCTGAGTGACCCAGAAGTCTCCCAGACCCAGGCTTTTATAGCCTGTAGTGTAGCCCCCCCTCCCCTCTTCTGGCATCTGTTGTTCATGGGGTCACAAAACCACTGCCATGTGGGACCAGGGGGAAGCAGACAACAGGAACAGGAACTGAAGTGGAGTGATCAGCATACTTACAAAATAACTGTAACGTCTCTGCCTGTTCGGGTCTCTGCACCACCCTCCGCCCGCCCGCACACAGCGGTGCAGGAGGCATGCTCAGTTTGACTCCTTGTTTAAGATTCTTGTTGCTCAGTTTGAACATGGTCCTAGTTTCCTTGCTGTGTAATGGATTTCCAGCCACTCCCGTGTTCTGAGCATTGTTTCTCTCTGGACTGCATAGAGTTAATCTTTACCTTGCCTGTGTGATTGACAGCCTGTGTACCTATCAGGTCTGGGGCTGGGCTCAGACTTTCTATGTACGGGATGTCACCTTCACAGCAAGTTGCCGGTTATTGCTCTGACTTTGCCTGCTTTCTTTGTACCTCTGATATTTACCTTGCTATTATTCCTGACCTCTGGCCTTGACTTTTGACTATTCTCTTGGATTTTGATTCTGTACTGCATTACTCGTCTGTTACCGAACCCTTGGCTTTCTGACCTCCCTTTTTGTCGTTTGTTCTGTCTGTGTTCTGTGTTGTCACTTTACTCAGTATAGGGCTCGTCTTCCGGTTGTCCTTTTACCGTTTAGGGTAAACTGTGGCAATTGGAAGGGACAGTGGCTGGGGTGAGATTAGGGTTCACTTGTCTTTGTCCTTCCTCCCAGCCCCCTGCAGTAGTGTGAGGGTATTGCTACGTCTGGCAAGACCCTAACAATAACACAGATCAAAGAGAATGCAGGAACAGTACACCGCAGGAAACATGAGCTGAAGTGGGTTGATCAGCATAGGTAAACAACATATGTACTAACAGACATATGGCTTAAAAAGGAAAGAGGACAAGCATCTCTTTCAAACAATACTGCATAACAGACTTTGCAGAGCCCGAGTGATCAGCAACATACATGGACAAACATCCCCCAAAGAGGGGTATAGGTCATCAGTTTGTCGTTTTTTTTTGTTTTTTTTTTAAATAAGCACTGAACCTTTGGGTGTTTAAAGCATTCAATTTAATGGTAGTCCGGGCATGCTCTACAAATCCGTTGCCTTTTTAACCACTTCCGTATCGCCCATAGACTACAGGTGCATCTCAATAAATTAGAATATCATTCATTTCAGTAATTCAGTAATACAATTCATATTCAGCGTCTTCCATGATTGTGTGTCCTACTGAACCAGACTGAGGGACCATTTAAAGGCTTAGGAAACCTTGGCAGGTGACACACTGAATTTACAATACTGAACTTTTTTACAATATTCTAATTTTCTTAGATTTTGGTTTTCATTACCTGTAATCCATAATCAACATTTACAGAAATAAAACACTTGAAATAGAATACTCTGTATGTAAAAAATCCAGAAAATATAGGAGGTCACTTTTTTAATTTATTTACTGAAAGAAATAAACGTTTCAAAGATATTCTAATTTATTGAGATGCACCTGTATATACGTCCAAGGGGTGGTTGGCTTGTTCTGCAAGGACGTACCGGTATGTCCAAGCAGAACTCAGCAGCTGCACGAAATCGTGCAGTTGCTGAAACAGGGAGCCAGCTGTAACTTCAGCCGGAGCGCCCAGAGAGAAGGCAGGGAAGGTTTATTAACCTGCCTTCCTGATCGCTGTGTATACAGCGCTCAATGAGTGCTGTATACGGCGCTATGGGCGCTGCCATCTTGTGGTTGCCCTCTAACCCAGCGGTCACATAATCCGCCGGGATCAGCATCTGTTAGAGCTGCTGGGTCCTACAGGAAACAGATCAACTCTGTAGTGAGGTGCAGGAGGCTGTATTCCTCTTGCAACTGGGGCTAAATGTACCAGCCCTAGTTACAGGGGAAATCAGCCTCCCCAACAAAAAAAAAGGTAATCAGATGTCCCCAAAGGTCTATTATGACCTTATGGGGACACAATGTAAAAAAAAAAAAAAATTTATAGAAAAGTTAAAAAAATAAATAAATAAAATAATGCTCCCTTATTACAGGTTATAGCCTCACCCCTGACAATACCATAAAAAATAAAAATTACCGTAACAGAGAGGAAAAACTATTTTATAAAGTTTTTTAGTAGCACTTTGTGTTATTAAATAAAAAATTAAAATTGAAAAACAAACACGTTTTCCCTCCTCTTTTGGTTATATTTTCCCAGATATAAAAAAAATAAAAAATGAAAATACATGCAGAAATAAAAACTGCATAAAAATAAAGCCCTATGTGTCACCGAAAAAAGACGCAGAAATTAGTTGAATAACCCAAATGATAAAAATGTTACAGCCCTCAAAACCACACATACAAACAAAACCGAAAATGTGTCTGGTCCTGGACCAGAAATTGGCCCAGTACTGAAGTGGTTAAATTGAGTTTGCTGTCTAACTGTTAGAGAGACGTATGCATATATGAGTGGGGTTCCTACTAAAATCAGTAGGTTTTTGTAGGGTGTGTTTGAGGTGTGTGGACTTTGTTAGGGTGTGATTTATGCTCAACTAAGTGAAGAGTGAGTGCAAGATTGAGTGAGTGTAGTAAATTAACCCCTGATAGCTGCACCCATGTACTAGGACGTTTTGTATGTGACACTTGTCACTTGGAGTTTTTCTCTGTGAATCTCAGGGATGTCAACAAAGATTTCAACAAAATACTCCAGAATAACATGTAAGTGACATTTCAAGTATTACGTATTACACTAAGGAGCAATTCACATCACTTTTTGGCTCATTATTAGTTTCTGATTGTGGTATGTTTGAAAACCTGGTTTTAAAATGTATCCCACAATTGGATGCTAACAAGGAGCCAAAATGTCCCGTATAATGCTGTAACTTCGTGGACTTTCTGGAGTATTTTGCTTTAATCAAATCTTTCCACTAGAGGGCATCTTTGTCTATCATGTTAAAACAATTCTGTAATATTTGCAAATATTTACTAAATATGAGGGTTTTAACACTTATGCAAGATGTACTGTAACCACTTTTATGAAAATTGTTTTTACTTTTTTGCTTTCTTTCTTTTTTTTTTGCTAAACATGCTAAACATTTATTTTTATTCCCACTGGGGACTTCACAATTCACTTTTATAATGCTTTGGTATTCTCAGTATTCTCAATTTTTTCTTTATTTAGCCAAGGCCACAAAAAAGTAGTTTCTTTCAGTCATCACTCATCATTGCAGAGCTTGCTGCTCCTGTTAGTGCTCCACACAGTAATAGTGGCTCCACAGTGCCCATATAGTTTGCATATGAATAAAAAAAATTATTTTCATGAAAATTGAGCTACAATGCAGAATAAAGAATACATTTTTGGTGTAGAAGGCACTCTACTTATGCTAAGATACTGTCATTAGTTCGATACTGATTTTCCTGCTTACAGACTCCCTTTAATTCCCTCCCCTACACAGTAAATGTTTCCTTATTCAGTAATGGTGCCCTTTACTGCCCTCCTCTCAGTAATAGTGGCCTTTAGTTTCCCCCCGACAAGAAATCATGTTGACTTCCTGTGTGTGAATACTCAAATCAAAGAAGGCTGAGTATTTCTAAATTCTTAGTGGTGCAGCTGACCCATTCTTCTGTTATTTAGTGCAGGGCTGTCAGCACACACTTCACACTGTGGAGAGAAGGAGGGACATTGTTTGCCCCTCTCTACAGCCAGGGCTCCCCCTTCCCCAGAAACCCTTTTCCCCACCACTGGTTTTACCACTAAGTCTGGTGGGAGTATATTATTACATAAGCTGGCAGCATCCCAACAAGGTGCCGCCCTAGCACTGGACCATTAGTGCATAGTGGCAAATATAGCTCTCAAAGTGTATGCAGCTTTAGTCTTTTGTATTTTATCTAATGTAGACAATATATTCAATTACAGCATACAGTGTCAATCAGCGGCTTCTAAGGCCAGAAGGATATTGTCATGTATTAAAAGGGGTATGGACTCCCGGCACAGGAATGTGATATTACCACTTTATAAATCATTGGTGCGGCCCCATCTTAGATATGCAGTTCAGTTCTGAGCACCAGTTCATAGAAAGGATGTCCTAGAATTGGAAAAGGTACAAAGAGCCACAAAGCTGATGAAGGGCATGGAGGACCTCAGTTCTGAGGAGAGACTAAAGGAGTTGAGAGAGACGTTTAAGGGGAGATATGATACATTTTTAGAAATATATAAAGAAATACAAGAAATATGGAGAAAAGCTGTTTCATGTAAAATCTCCTCAAAACACAAGGGTGCACTCACTCTGTGGATCTGTGAATCTGTGGAGCAGCCTACCCCAGGAGCTGGTCACAGCAGAAACAGCTTCAAAGACAGCTTAGATACAGCAAAATAGCATTGATGCTTATGGAAATGTATAGAATATTTATCTCCCTCACTTGTCCCTTCAATCATGCCCCTTCCCATCCCTTGATTGAACTTAATAGACATATGTATTTTTTATGTAAATATCTAGTAATATCTTCATTAGAAGAAAGGTCTGCTGTGAGCACCTTAAGTCATTGCTCAGTGTGTTCTGTTAGCCCGATCATCTAGTTCACAAAAATAGCAGGACAGAACATTTATCAACCTGCATTACAAAATATTTTTGTCTCCTACAATCTTACCCTGCTTTCATGTTCACGACATGTATTCTCTCATTGACCACTTCTTTCTTTGACACCAGCACTTGCTCTTTCTACTGCTGGCATCCAAACATACTATCACTTTTTCTGACCATGCCTTAATATCGGTGACACTTACCAAACAATTGCCCATTGCATACCAATGGCAGTGGAAGCTAAACCCATTGCTGCTTGACGACATGGGCGTTTCTGTCTCTGCATGTGTACTTTCAGGAACTACTTTGCACTGAATCACGATGGCATAGTGGATCCCAACACCTTATGGGAAGCCCATAAGTGTGTCATAAGTGTGTCATTAGGGGGCCCTTATTAATCATCAAGGGCGCCACAGATTCAATCTAGTTGAGTGCATTGGGGACCTTGAGAGGGGTTGCTAGCATAACCTACACTCTGGTGTCTGTATGCAATTGACACTAACATGGGGAGAACATTGTAACCTACTTTTTTCCAAAGTGAAAGGAGTGTTATCTAAGTGTAAAAGACACTTATTTGAGTACGGAAACAAGTGTAGTTGCTAACTCGCTAGGGCCTTACAAGCACAACGGATGTCCACTTACATCTCACAGATTTGAAATGCAACCCAAGAGAACCCACATCTCCAAGGAGATGTAGTAACAGCCTTTCAAGAATTCTATGCCTATATTCCATTGACAACACACTTCAGGCAACTGAAGTGCAGAATTCTGCTCCTGAATACAACGGTACATTTCAGACTCTGGCCTCCCTAAATTAGCCAAGGAAGACTGGCGACCCTAGAAGCCATGATTTCCCCAGAGGAACTGGAGAAGGCAATGAAATGTCCCCATTCCTGCTAAAGGCCTTCAACGCTCTTGTGACTGGCTCAGCCCTACACAGGGACTCCTTGTATGCTCATATGGTAATTCCCAAACCCAATAATGACCATATTTTATGTTTATGTCCTAATTATCAGCCAATCTCGCTACTAAACACAGACGTTAAACTACTGGCCAAAATATTTACATGATCCAAGGCAGAGTCAAGGGATAACACCATCAAGGTCATATATTGGGCCCACATAGACCAAAGGTCTCTCATGCGCCTCTCCACCAACATGGTGAAGGCCTGCGATTGGGTAAAATGACTGTTTATAAAGGAAGATCCTCCATCATGTGGGACTCTGGAACCACATGATCAGTTGAATCCTCTCTCTCTACTTGGGCCCTACCATGATGGTTTGGTTAAATAGAATCATGTCTAGGAACTCTACATTTACTCTAGGCTCTCCAGCTTTAAAATTAACTTCACCAAATCCAAGCCTATAAATGTTATGCTCCTGGACTCTTTGGTATCAACTTTGTCCCAATCCTTTTCATTTTGATAATCGACACAAGCACTCTGCTAACTGGGAACGAATGTTCCGCCAAACCCATGAGACATATTTTAGACAGATTCAACTTCTCCATGATTCTCCGCAAGTTTAAACTAGATTTCAGTGTGTGGACTAAAGGAACCTTTACATGGATAGCCCGCTGCAGTATATACTGCTATACTGCTTTGTGTGCTATACCTATTCCAAACTCTCCCAGTTGTGATTTCGGCTTCTATCTTTCAAACCCTTGCATCTATCCAAACAACCTTCGTCTGGGCAGGCAAACCTGCATGGGTGAGACACTCTATACTCTCTCATCTGAAACACCAGGGTGGCCTAGCACTGCCTGACCTGAAACTTTACTACCATGCCTCACACCTCTCAAGGGTGATAGATTTATGCAGACACAGCATAGTGATACCCTAGATTCCTATTGCATGGGCAATGTTAAAATTTCTCCTTCCTTTTGCTGCTGTGCTCACACTCAACTATAAGTCCTACCATAACGGTTTGCTCCAACAGATTGCTACAACCCTGTTTAACTTCTCACTAACCCAATCCTGGGCAACTTCACTCTTGGACTGCTGGATGGCACTTTTTGCCTCTGGCTCCAAGCAGGTTTTTTTGAGTCTCCCACCTTCGGGCAAGACTTGGATGGAAGTTGGAACTGCAGCCAACTGTATCTGAAAACCTGCCCCATCTTTCCTGTGGCAGAAACTCCAACTCCAGCACTTCCTGCGAAAGTTACCCCTGCTATTATCATACGTAAGAGACAAGACTCCGCTTGAATCTCTGTTCACTGGCATGTGACACACCCTTTCAGCAACCTATACTCTACTTGTGGATCCACTGGACCAACCACCACCCCTCTTTATAAGTAAGTGCGATTCAGACTTTAGGATAACCCTGAATGCAAAGCAAAGAAAGCCAACACACAAAATGTCTATTAGCATCCCGCTTCCAAGAAGCAGGTTACAGGCTGCTAACTCGCTGGTATTGTATACAGTCTTGCTTACATGCACTCATTCTAGAGATTGATAAGCGTTGCTGAAGATTCGTGGAGGAAAAGGGAACCTTGCTACACATTTTTGATCCTGGAAACAACCGTCATCCTTTTGGACTGAGGTGCAGAGGATCACTAGGCAGGTGACAAGTATGACTCCTCCATTTAGACCCAAGCTGATCCTCCTGCATTACTGCAAGACTCCGATTAGGGTGTATAAACACTCCTTTCTATGATTAAACATAATGGCACCTCGAGCCTGCATTCCCCTCATGTGGAAGCAGACTGTCCCTCCTAGTGTAGCTCTCTGGATCTCGAAGGTCAACAATATGATGCATTTGGAGAATCTGGCTTCCTCTATAAATGACTCATATGATAAATACTACAAAATGTGGTTCTTCGGATGGAATTTCGGACAACAGCCGAGTACCGAGACCTACTGGGCACGGGCGCTTGAATCTATCCCCCTTTTCTCCCTCTTCCTCTTTCCTCCCTTCTTCTCCCCCTTCCATAGATTATAGCCACTGTAGTTTTCAATGTCAATTTCAATTTACATGAAGCAATGTGAATTCACTGTTATTCACCATTGCACTGTACTTCCCATATATATATACAGTACAGACCAAAAGTTTGGACACACCTTCTCATTCCAAGAGTTTTCTGTATTTTCATGACTATAAAAATTGTAGATTCACACTGAAGGCATCAAAACTATGAATTAACACATGTGGAATTATATACTTAACAAAAAAGTGTGAAACAACGGAAAATATGTCTTATATTCTAGGTTCTTCAAAGTAGCCACCTTTTGCTTTGATTACTGCTTTGCACACTCTTGGCATTCTCTTGATGAGCTTCAAGAGGTAGTCACCTGAAATGGTCTTCCAACAGTCTTGAAGGAGTTCCCAGAGATGCTTAACACTTGTTGGCCCTTTTGCCTTCACTCTGCGGTCCAGTTCACCCCAAACCATCTCGATTGGGTTCAGGTCTGGTGACTGTGGAGGCCAGGTTATCTGGCTTAACACCCCATCACTCTCCTTCTTGGTCAAATAGCCCTTACACAGTCTGGAGGTGTGTTTGGGGTCATTGTCCTGTTGAAAAATAAATGATGGTCCAACTAAATGCAAACCGGATGGAATAGCATGCCGCTGCAAGATGCTGTGGTAACCATGCTGGTTCAGTATTCCTTCAATTTTGAATAAATCCCCAACAGTGTCACCAGCAAAGCACCCCCACATCATCACACTTCCTCCTCCATGCTTCTCGGTGGGAACCAGGCATGTAGAGTCCATTCGTTCACCTTTTCTGCGTCACACAAAGACACGGTGGTTGGAACCAAAGATCTCAAATTTGGACTCATCAGACCAAAGCACAGATTTCCACAGGTCTAATGTCCATTCCTTGTGTTCTTTAGCCCAAACAAGTCTCTTCTGCTTGTTGCCTGTCCTTAGCAGTGGTTTCCTAGCAGCTCTTTTACCATGAAGGCCTGCTGCACACAGTCTCCTCTTAACAGTTGTTGTAGAGATGTGTCTGCTGCTAGAACTCTGTGTGGCATTGACCTGGTCTCTAATCTGAGCTGCTGTTAACCTGCGATTTCTGAGGCTGGTGACTCGGATGAACTTATCCTCCGCAGCAGAGGTGACTCTTGGTCTTCCTTTCCTGGGGCGGTCCTCATGTGAGCCAGTTTCTTTGTAGCGCTTGATGGTTTTGGCCACTGCACTTGGGGACACTTTCAAAGATTTCCCAATTTTTCGAACTGACTGACCTTCATTTCTTAAAGTAATGATGGCCACTCGTTTTTCTTTACTTAGCTGCTTTTTTCTTGCCATAAAAGAAATTCTAACACTCCATTCAGTAGGACTATCAGCTGTGTATCCACCTGACTTCTGAACAACACAACTGATGGTCCCAACCCCATTTATAAGGCAAGAAATCCCACTTATTAAACCTGACAGGGCACACCTGTGAAGTGAAAATCATTTCAGGTGACTACCTCTTTGAAGCTCATCAAGAGAATGGCAAGAGTGTGCAAAGCAGTAATCAAAGCAAAAGGTGGCTACTTTGAAGAACCTAGAATATAAGACATATTTTTAGTTGTTTCACACTTTTTTGTTAAGTATATAATTCCACATGTGTTAATTCATAGTTTTGATGCCTTCAGTGTGAATGTACAATTTTTATAGTCATAAAAATACAGAAAACGCTTGGAATGAGAAGGTGTGTCCAAACTTTTGGTCTGTACTGTATATATATATATATATATATATATATATATATATATATATATATCTGTTAGTAGCCCAATATAAAGCCACTGTTTTCCAAATGTTTTCCAACATTTTAGTGGTCACCATCTTGGTTCAAAAAAGGTGTTAATACCAGAGTTATTTCACTCCAATCTCTATGCAGTACTGCAAAGGGTGAAGGGAGCATCCTTCCCCAGCGCTCACCTGGTTTATAGGAATATGCTGAAGTTGCAAAATTCATTTAACTCCTTAGGTCTTAAGATGTCCAAAGTTAAAATCCAAAACAATTCCCTCTGAAGTAGTTTTCATGTAACCTTGTCAGCGCCATGCTCTCAATTTCCTCTAGAAAAAGCCATTTTAAGTCATGTACTATATACTCATTCATAGAAATGTGAAGCATTAGACATTTCCCCATACTTTCCACATTTGGCATTGCCAATATTAACCCAAGGACATGCATGTAAATGGTGGTGACCATTTCATATTAGAAATCGCTGAAGATCTTTTGACTTGTCGGGAAGTTGTTAACAATTATATTGCTTGTTATTTACACAATACAATTATGTGCTATATAGATGAGTTTTTGGGGATGAGATACAAGTATTCCTTTCACCCCAAAAATAACACCATGACCTAAATCTACTGATAAAATTTCATGTCTTTTAACCTTAATTTTGAATGGTTAAGTTCTTTGACGATTTGGAAAATATAACACTACACTGGCATATAGCTGCACTTCTCAAGCTTAAACGTGATGTAATAAAAGGGAAATTCCTTGAGGCAACAAAGCTTTTATAAATTGCAACTTCTTTTGGAATTGTGCACCAAAGAAAGAAAAACAGTGTGTGACAGCAAGAGGACAGGGCTTTTGTGCTTCAATGCTTTACATATTTTGCCCTTTTTGGGCCAGCGAAGATGGAAATGACACCCATTCCATTTCGGGGATAAAGTTTCTGATAGGTTGTGAAATTCTGCCGCCTCTTGTTGGTCTGTGCATATAGGAGCACTCATGAGTAGCATATCGTAATTGATTTGTGGGATCTTAATTTCACAGCATATTTTGTTACAATTAGAAGAGAGATAGAGACAGAAGAAGAGGACAAGAGAGGCAGAAGGGCAAGGAGCAAAGAACAAGACAGTCTAGAGGACATCAAAATGCACATGCTTGTAACATGGAGTCCAGGTCACATCTTATATTACATATTCACATATTTTCTATTCACTAAGTCCATCCCTTATTCTCTTAAAATTCTAAATCAGAGTAAGGTATGGATTTTATTCTTGTACAATTCTCAGCATCTTGTGTGTAAAGTAGGATTACACAAATTAGAATTGTCAGTCTTGTACAGTACAGTACACAGAGTTTGGCTTTCACAAAGTATGGTGTCTCAGTCATTTTTGATCTTTTAGTCAGATGTTTCTGTGGTTACTGAAGTACAGTTATATGCATTTCTTAGTATTTTAAACTTTTATTCAAAAATACAACAAGTACTACATGAAAAGACTCACTATTTACAGTGTAGATGTCTGCAATTCACCTTGTCATGCTGGATATCAGCTTCAGGACTGATGACAATTCATTCTTCCCTAAGTACAGCTTCGAGTCACAATGTCTGTGTTTTTATTTTTCTTTCCACTTTTTGAGGATTGACCACAGGTTCTCAATGGGATTGAGATCTTGGGAGTTTCTTGGCCATGGACCCAAAATCTTTTGCATTGTGACATGGTACTGTACCAAGCTGGAAAAAACATTGATCATAACCAAATCGCTCCTGGATTGTAGTGAGAAGTTGCTTTTGTAGGATGTTTAGATACCATTCTTTATTCATGGCAGGGTTCTTAGAGAAAATTGTCAGTGAGCCCACTCCATTAGAAGAGAAGCAACCCCACACATGAATGGTCTCAGGATGGTTTGTTGACATATCACAGGACTCATAATAGTGCTTATCATTTTTTTCTCCAGACAATCATTCTTCCAGATGTTCAAAACAGTTTCAAGAATGCTTCATCATAGAAAATAACTTTACCCATGTCTTCTGCAGTCCAATTCCTGTACTTCTTGTGCAGCATCCCAGAGTTACCTGTTTATCTTGTCTTTGTGCCTCTGGGTGTGTTTGTATGTCCTGTCTATATGTTCTGTGTTACATGTATTATTGTTATGCAACTTTCCCCTATGTATTCCCTGTTAGTTTCCCCACTGTTTAGTTTCTCCCACACTTGTTACAGCCCTGGCGTATCATAGGCCACTAGGTGGGGTCTAGGAGATGAAAATCTCCAGGAAACCGTTAAAGGCCTCAGGTTTGGGGAGACAGGGTATGCCAGCTCTGTACTCTGAGACCCAACAGCTTCCATTCAGCCCCTGAGGGAGAAGATTGAGACCAAGACTTTTTATCAAAACAGCCCTGAGACAGGGAATTCAGCTGTCAAATATTCTGACACAGTGCCAGGAGGAGAGAAGGAGTCCTGACTGCCAGGATGTGCTATCCGGGACCTGCCTCAAAAAGGTAACCAGGCCCCAGAAAGGACTACCTTGTATTACAGCCTCCAGTATCATCTGCTGGCTGTGGCTAAGTTTCAGAGAGAGAGAGTTGTTGGAGTGGAGTACAAAGCACTGAAGCCGTATCACACCTGAGCATTCCTCAATAGTAAGTCTGGGCATACCAAGACTGGGCAAGACTACTACCCCCATTGGGAAGCTGCAAGATTCAATCTGTTTCATTGCATTACTGCCTCCTCAGTTTTTCCTGCTGTAGCATCAGGGCCCTTCCGAACACCATCACACTGGCTCAGGGTAAGACAGGACCCCTCTCCAACTGGAAGCGCCACCACCATCTGGTAGCACAGCAGGCCCCCCTCGTCAGTGTCTGGCCTAGGAAGTACGCTGGGGAGATTGGTTGAGGGCACTCGGCCTATCTGGTGGTACAGCTACCGCCACTACTACTCCCATCCTACGGTTCCCTCCATCTAGGCTGCAACACTTGCAGAATGTCAGTCCTCTGTTCATGTTTTTCTTACAGAGGAGTGATCTCTGGAAAAATGAGTGTCCAGAGAAGAAAAGGTGAGTACTACCATGAGTCCTGTGTCATGCTAACAGTAAAGCATTCTGAGACCATTCATGTGTTGGGTAAACAAAACATTGAAATTTTGGGTCCATGGCCAGGAAACTCCCCAGATCTCAATCCCATTGAGAACCTGTGGAAAATCCTCAAGAAGTGGATGGACAAACAAAAACACAGACACTGATAAAATTCCAAGCACTGATTAGCATGTTTCCGCATGTTTCGTGCTTTTCTATCCCAAAACAGAAACCGATCACAGATGTGAACTGACCCTAAGACAGGATAGATGACATCACTTCCTGTTCTCACTGTTATCTACAGCTTTGCTGTTCAGCTAATTGCAGTTTGCTGATTAAAGCTGTTATCTCTCTATGTAAACACATAGATAACACTGAGTCCCTTCTCTAGAAGCATGTACATATTATTTCATCAGCATTTATATTAGATTTCTATTAATCTTAATAAGTATTGCAATACTTCATAGTGTCCTGTTCAGCAAGCTGGGGGGAGGCGGCTTAGACTGTTTGATAAGGAATACAGGAATTAAGAAGAAGAGACAGCAGGCATAGCTGCTGAAACTGGGAGATGAGAAAACTCTTTTAAAGTTGTACAGTATACAATAGAAACATCTTACTTAAAGGGGTTGTCCAGGATAAATTGAAATCCCTACACTAATCTAAACACCCTCCCCCCTTCTACTTTCTAAATATTATAATTAATCAAAAATGTATATTTACCCATTTTCTGATTATCCGGTGACGATCTGTTTCCCCATTTCCGGAAACGGATTGTCACTACTACTCCCCCCTCCATCCATTCTATCATACTTACCTTCCAGGCTTCTTCCTGCAGGATGGCTCCTCCTTCTTTTCTGACTGCTGCCGCTTCCCCCAGCCCTGCTCTGCGCACTGCTGCCAATAATCCACCTCTACTGCGCAGCTCCCACGCATGCACAGTAGAAGTGAATAGTCGCTGCAGAGAACTGAGCAGTGCTTGGAGAAGAGCGCACGCCTGCAGTATCAGTGAAGAAGGAGGGGCCATCCCCGCAGAAAGAAGCCATGGAAAAAAAGAGAGGTAAGTATATAATGGGGTCGGGGGTTGGGCTGAGTAGGTAAGGAAGGGTTAGTAGTGGCGGGATAGCTAGAGAGACAGGGAGGGGGGTGTATGGGTGGGAGGGAGAGAGAGGAGTGAGGGAGAGAGGAAGGAGGGGGGAGTAAGGTGAGAGGGGTTAGTGTGGAAGTTACATAGCAGGAAGCTGAACCATGTAAACTAATGTAGAAGATACCAGAAGCTCCCAGAGATGCCCAGAAATCACTCAAAATATGGCTAAAGGTATATGGTTTCATTTATTAACCCATTAATGGCACTAACAGACATTTAAAAAAAAAAAAATTTTGTCTGGAAAACCCCTTCAAAAGGTCTAAAAAAAAACACTGAAGCAGCAAACTTTGTGAAAACCAAAATTTGTGCCAGTCTCAAAACCTTACAAAATTCATTACTTTTTTGTTTTTCTGTTGACATAGCTATATGGGGGCTTATTCTTCATGTGATGAGTTTTACTTTTATTTGGCAACATTTTGGGGTACATATACTGTTTTCACTAGCTTTTATTAACATTTTTGTGGGGTCCGTGTGAAAAAAACCCACAATTTTATCAATATTTTTGCATTTTGCTCCTACAGCATTCACTCTGCATTAAAAATGACATGTCAACTTTGTCAAGTGGGTCATTACGATTACTGCATTTACTAATAAAACGTCATCCTTCGAAAATGAACAATTTTCCTGGGGTCACCGTATTCTGATGTCTTTTTTTACTGGTTAGTTAATGGTGAAATGTAAAGTCTCTTTATTTGCAGGGCAAGTTGTAGTTTCTATTGGCACTAAATTTTGGCATGTATGTCTTTTTGATTACTTTTTATTGCTATTTTTGGGGGGAAATGTGGTGACCAAAATATAATAAATTGCACATCGCAGTATATTTTTTTTATGGCGTTCACCATACGAGATAAATAACACTATTTTTGGATAATGCGCACTTATACAGACATGGGGATACATAATATTAGTATATCGTTTACTTTGTTTACTTTATTTTGCTTACATTATGTTTTTTTTTTTTATTTAAAAGGTTATTTTTTTAAACTTTGGATTATTTATTTATTTTTTATTCTTTATTTTTAACTTTATTAACTTTTTAAACGTTTTTCCTGTCCCACAAGAGGACCTGAACCTGGGATCTGCTGATCCCCAGTGCAGTGTACTGCAATACAATGTATTACAGTACATCACACATTACGCCCCCTATATACCAGGCTCAGCATTCTTCGGCACCTGTGCCGATATCAGCACTTCAGGAATATTTACTTGGTATATGGCACTCTGTAATGTTTAAGACATTATTGCTGCAGGTAATCCCGCTCTCTCATGGACCATGTAAACGCAGCAGAGGAGGCCCTAAGGGGAAAAGCAGTAGGCATGGCATCCTAGTGTCTTTGCTGCGAGCTAGCCTAGTCAAAAGGAAGCAATTGGCTATGCATTTCATTTTTGTATCTTGAAGCAAGTGCAAAAGTAAAGTATGATATGGCAGCTGAACATGCTGAAGTAGGTGTTTGTTCATTTCAACAAGGCTGGACAGATTTGTTTGGGTTTATACAACAAAAAAGATCGGGCTATGCAAGGGACATCCTATGACTCCTCTTATGAGGTTTACTGCAGATCGCTCTACTGTTCAACCAAAAGTCATATCCACTGAAGAGGAGAATTATCTTTGCACAAAAAAAGTGATGGACAAGGATCACATTGAAATGGACGTTTAGTCAACCAGTTAATTGGCTAGTGGTATTGTATGTTTTATATATCTTTCATGGAGGGGTCGACATCCTTACAATTATTGCATGGCACACTGACTACATCATCATTGACTTTTCAAAAAAAAATGACATCGGCCTGGCCCACGGTGACGTCTGGGACATCACCAAGGAAGCCCGAAGCCTGCTGGAGTGCAGGAGAGGTAAGTAACAGTGTTTTTTATGTTCTCTCACCTCCCCTGGGTTTCTGATCATTATACTCTCGGGTCTAAAAAGACCCGAGAGTATAATGATAGCAATGTTTCTGGAGTTCGCGGACCCGGGCCTTACCGATCCCTGCTCCTGCTCACAGCCACCTCCACTTCCACAGAATGGGAAGCGCAGGTGGCTGTGAGCAGGAGCGGGGATCGGTAAGTAAATAGGGCCCGTTACCTGCTGGTGTTAAACCAGCAGGTAAATGACTATTAAAACATCAGGGGCCTGCCGGGCCCCCTAATATCCCGGGCCCTGTGGCAGCCGCTCCCGCTGCTACCCCGGTATTTACACCACTAGATACATTATATATTTGTAAGAGGTTTGAAAAATTCTCAATAAGGACCTAACTGCAAAGTTGAACTTGTACTTATTCTTTACATTGTTATCAGTTACATTATACTCCATTGCCCTTGAATTGTCGTATTTGCTTTGTTTTGCTATATTCTCCTTTGCAATGTATGCTGTTTCGGATGGTGCAATGTAGCTGTTAAAGAAGCTGTGGGTCTGCCACCAATTGTGTTCTGCACAGCATCCCAGGATAAAAGGGCACTAGAGTGGCCGGGGGTCTTGTAGATCAGAGCACACAGTGAGGTCAACCAAGGCATGTATGCACAAATGCGAGGTAGAGCATAAAAGTCATCTGCTCCCACCAGTAGAGGTCAGACCACACATGGCACAGAAAGAGAGGAGTAAAGTATTGTGCTTCCAGCCACATGGTACCATTGTCTAACTAGAAGTATGGGGGTGACTACAAGATGAGTTGTATATGTGTGCACCACCACACCTCCTCCATAGCTCCGGCTGCCCCCTTACGTAACTTGACATTACTGTTTTTTATTTTAGTTGCATCCTAACAGCAATACAGCAGTGGAAGAAAAGAAAATGCTTGGAGATCATCAGGTGCCCACTAGAACATGTACAAGAATGTACAATGTGGGTAGTAAAATACATTTTAGAAAGTATTTATGATGGGGAGTAGGTGTCGACCAAAGCATTAAGCATGGTCCTGGAAAACCCTTTTAACATGACACTTAACGTTAACTGCACTGGGCACAGAGCTTTAACTGAATTTTGCCAATGTATTTTCAATGAATCTTGTGTTCTATGATAAGATATCATGCTGCAGCAAGTCATCAGTGTCAAGTTAAACTTTAATACATATGTAAGCCTGTTACCTGCTTGTGTGAGAGAACCAGATGTAGAGCATAAGGCCCGGTTTACATCTGCGTTCGGGTTTCCATTCGGGGGGAAACCTATATGCACAAAAAAGCGGTTTACCCGGGAAACCCACAGATCCCATAGACTATAATGGGGTCTGTGTGGTTTCCGCACGAAACATGTGGAGAGGAAAGTGCAGCACAGCTATCCCAAAAGCCATATGATCAAAGCCATCAATGAGTCATTTACAAAGAATTACTTTAGAATTAGCTCTATTTCAGAGTGTTTTGCTGGTCATAGTGTGTGCCACGTGTGTTTAATCGAGTAATTCTCTATTTCCTTCAGTCTTTTGTTCAAGTCAAGTACTATTCCTAGTGCAGTGTTGTTTCATTCCATTGGTTTGTTCTAGTTCCAGTTTCTTGTGGTCTGTTTCCAGTATCCCTATAGGAATCTGTTCCTTGCGTACTTTTGGTGTTCCTGTCTGTTTAGTTTTCTTATCTTTGGGTCCATATGCTCTCATGTTGTCTGTGTTGCCTGTGAGTCAGTATTGCAGATTTGGGTTTCAATTAGGGATATCTTTAGAGAGAGCGAAGGGCAGTCGTGTCATTAGGGAACAATCTAGGGACGGGTTCAGGGAAATGTAGAGTTAGGCCGGGGCCCCACGTAGCGGAAATGCCGCTGAAAAAAAACTAACGAATCCTATTCCCACTTTGCGGAAAAATACGCGCAGTGGACACAAAACCATTGTGGTTTTGGAAAACACAGCATGTCAGTTATACCTACGAAAATGCCAGCAGTTTCCCTATAGGTATAATTGACCTCTGTGAAAAGCGCTGTGGGAAAAACCGTGGTGCGTTGGAAAAACCTTAGCCTTAGAGTCATGGTGAGTTATTGTCTGTTTGTATCAGCTTTTTACCATGCCACCCCCATTATCCATTTGTTCCTATTTCCTTGTTATTGCCTAGTGTTGTGATACATGTTTATTCAACTGTCAAGTTGTTGCATAATTCGGCCCTACTGTAAGTAGGAAAGATAAGAAATAAGTAAGAAAATAGATCATCAAATTCCCCCCTGACCAATCGCTCTAATATATTTACTTAAACTATACCTATGCAAAGCCTAGTGCCATGATGCATAGAAATGTGGGTACATTTATGGTGTAGGTTGCAGTCATGGTGTAACAACTTTGTTGCCTTCAAATATTTGAGATTTCTTATAAATTAAAGGGGCACAATTCCATTAATGTGAACACAAAATACTGAATGCACATTGTTTTTTTGTTGAAACTCAAAAAGTAGAAGTAGCTGGCAGCTGGAAGTAGTAGTATCTCCTCCCTTGGTTCTATCGCCTTTAAGCTACACTTTCTAGGATTACTTGTTTTGAAAACTTTAGTCTGCCTGCCAGATTCCTGATGCACACAAAAAGTCTGGTCACAGATACCAATTCATGTTCACATTATTGTTTCCCATCATTTGTACATACGTGGTTCATTTGGGTGTTGAGAGGGTTAAACTTACATTTTTCCTTATGTGGCAGATATAGTGCCAAGCACAGCTCCATGTGACCTGCTTCTGCGGTGCAGAAGCTCACTGCCTTTTTCAGTGAATTGGAACTCAGATACTCAATGCATTCCTACTGAACACAGAACGAGGGTCTCATAGGAATGTATTGAGAGTCTGATTTCCGGCATTAAGACAACCCCTTTTGATTTTTTTTTTAGTTTTTAGCCAATAGTCAGAAGGCCTCAAGGAGAAGGGTATAGGTTATTATCCATCTTCCTCTGGGTTAAATACTATTATTGGCTAATTATGGGCTCAAAAAACTACACGAGTAACCAAACTTACATTTATGCAGATTATTTTTAGGCAGAGATTGAAATTCTCATCACCTCACATCTATAAAATGGGGACATTTCATGGATGTCAACTTTTACAATAAAGTTCCTTTTTTGCTCATTCCACATAAAGTTCCTTTCATCCCTGAATACCCATTCCAAACAGGGCAATCCTTTGGATTTGCTATAAAAATATATAAGAAGTGAAAACTTTTATGCCGGGGGCCCCATGCTGCGAATATGCAGTTTTTTGGCTGCGGTGGAAACATCTTAGCAAAAAACACTGCGTATTACAGTACCTGCAAAGTGGATGGGATTCTGGCTATCCATGCCATCCACACATTACAGAAAAAATGTGCAGCGGAAATTCTGCGGTTTCAAAAACCATTGCGTTTTTGTAAACCACAGCATATCAATCATACCTACGGAAACGCTGGCATTTTCCGTATAGGTGTAATAGAAGCAGAAAGTCCGTAGAGGAAAACTCTGCGGACTTTCTTGAAAAATGCTATGTAAAAAAGCGTGATGTGTTTCTGCTGTGGTGTTTCTTGCAACTTTTTTTGGCTGCAGCTTGCTACGTAGGACCTTAGGCTAAGGCCTCATGTAGCGAAATGCACCAAAAAAAACCACTGCGGAAAAAACCGTGGCAGAAACACATAGCATTATTTTTTTATGCCACGTTTTTCGTTGCATTTTCACAGTGTTTTCCTCTGCAGGCATTTTTGAAAACGCAGCTTTTCCGCTGCGGATTTTTTTTCTGCTATGTGTGGATGGGATTAGCCAGAATCCTATTCACTTTGCAGGTACTGTAAAACACCTGCGTTTCTACTGCAGCAAAAATGCTGCATTTTGATAATGTGGGGCTTTAGCCTCAAGGTGTTACCCAAAAATTTTGTTTAGATAATAATCCATAAAATAACAGAGCTCTTTGTGCTTCATTCAGACAGCGGCTGGAAATGAAGTTCATGCACAGACTCTGGGTGTCAGGCAGAAGCGTTCACTTGGAAACTACAATTAACAAAATGAAGAGCCTGTCACCAATGTAATCTAATAGGAGATGATAGTGCTGGTGTGAGGAAATTTATGTAAAGAAAACAAAGGAAATTATGTGCAGTATTGGATTAAGGTTACATATATCCCAAGGCTACAAACTGAACTGAACATTTACTGTGCCTGTACTGTATATGTGTCCTGCAGATATATATAAGACTATTCTACCAATGGCCAAGCATACTGTCCACAGTGACCAGCACTGGCAGAGTGCAATATACTACAAAAGATAAACGGTATATTGTTATACTCGCCTGTCCACAGGATATTTTCCTAAATTACTTAAGATGACTTCAGAGACTGCTTCTTGAGCCTTTGTTACAGATTCTGTCAAATTTGCCTGAACATTAGTGCTGTAGGTAGCGCTACTCTTCCTGTGAATGCAACAGACACATCATTGATATCCAATGTATTCCATTATAAGTCAATGGTATCCACCATGTTGTGGATCTGGCAATGTGTCAGAGCTTGCCTGTAGAATAAAAAGCACAATGCAGAAACAAAGCCTGAAACTTCCAATACTTCCAATGTCATAGTATAACACTGGTAGATGATGAACATCAGTGGTAGAGAAGGGGGATCAAAGGTTAGTATGATGCCCACCTTGGAAGATCACTTGTTATTAGGAGACGTTATAGAAAATTGGTTAATCACAGGTCGTCCTGAAGCTGGCGCCACTTACCCATGTTCAGCTGTAATCTTGAAGGAAACCTAGTAGCAAGTTTTCAGTGGCCTCATTGCAGATAGTAAGCAATATACAATGCCCTTGAAATGGACAAGCTGGGTCCTCCAGAGTGAGAGATGTTCTTTGTAACCAATCTCCACCCTTGATAATCCTTGGGCTTCTGAAATATGGTCTTTAAAATGTGCTTTCAAACTTGATAATAGACGATATTGAACATGTAACAAACCAAGCTAAAGCTTGTACCTATTCCCTATATAGGCAATGCAACACAACAAGTCAAAGGGCCTCATCAATGCAAATTAGCTCTGTAATCCTGTAACTATTAAAATGGCAAATTAGTGTGCAATGTTGCATGTAAATTATTATAGATTTGACATCTGGATCTACAGTGAGGAGCTACTGTCCCACAAGGCTGCCAATCTCATTTGCCAACATAAAGGATGTAAGCACAGAACATTCTGTCTCATATCCCCAGCAATATAACGATAGGCTTCAGGGGCAATGAAGTGCCAGGGAGAGAGGCTGTAAGTAGCCATAACTCGAAGGGACACAATGAGAGTAAGGAGATGGGAAGTGGGGGGGATGGCGTTGTCTATGCTGTCACCCTGGTTCACCGCAGCCGGATGCTCACAGGGGCGTACGGAGATAAGTAGATTCCTTTGTACCGTGGATGGCGTCAATTAAAAATGCAAAGCAGATTGACTCATGTGTGAAGGGGTCCTGGGGGGATCAGGACACTCTGTCACGCTCAATACATCTGCCAGCTTCATGTCAGGGCGTGAGAGGGAGGGCAAATGGTCCTGCTTTAGTGGGCCTACAAGGACTGAAGATCTAGCAGTCATTTCTATTCAGTATTCTTTGCCCTCGGGGTAAACATTGTACAGCACACACAAATGCCACTAAAACTTCCCATGCTGCAAACTTCTTTCTGGAGCAGCGACTTCATGTTTTCATGGTGAGCGAAATAAAAAGCTTAATCTTAACAAAAGGAATATAATATTTATAGAAAAAACACCACCTAATATTTCTGCATCCATACTTGGCACTTTTTAACTTTGGACCTTAGCTTATTAAAATAAAACATACATTTGCTGGAAAATGTCCGTATTGGAAATGTTTAGAGACAGCTCTTTGCAAAGGTTTTGCAGTTAAAAGCTCCCACAATTTAAGTGTTTTTCCGCAACATCCAAAAGAGTGTGTCTATGCTTGGTACTACAACTCACATCATTCAAATGAAGGAGTGTATCCACCAGGATTTGGTGTGATCCATTGATAATATGTATCAGACATATCTCTTATAACTATTATAAATGGAAGCTATGACATTAATGCGAACAGAGCCTTTGAATTTCATAGCTGAGTGCTGTCCTGAATGTGGTTCCCTGCTTTCAATAGAAAGGAGTCCTTGTTCTGGGGTCTCTCCTCTTTTAACATTACATAAATTAAGTAAAATTTATGAAAAGCAATAATCCAAACCGGACAAACCCATTAAAATGGAATTGCCACAATATGTGCCATAAATGTCTGAGAGGGACCTGCACTTATCTCCAGAACAGGGGTCCCTAGAGCAGGGGCTGCCAACCACAGCATCTAGATAGAAAATGAATGGTTCTCCCCATTCATTTCTATGGGAGTTCCGAAAACAGCTGTGCAAGCAAGCAAGCTATTTATACTATAAATGTGCTTTTTACACAGTACTCGAATTCTGCGACCCATAACTTTTTAATGTTACTAATAACATACCCATATCATGGCATGTTTTTTTTGCAGGATGAGATGTATTTTTTTACTGGCCCTATTTTGAGGTACATATAATGTGTTGAATAAATTCTACAGCGGCTTAAGAAAAACACTGCAAAGTTTAACCCCAACAAAATACATAAAAGTACAGACATGTTCTTTTTTTTTTTTTTTTTTATTCCTTTTTGCTTCATGTAGTACCATGTTACTTCACAAAGACCCAGCTGTACCACACACTCCACCAACTCTTCAAAGACAACCACTGCTATAAGACCAGGTGATCAGGCAACTTTGGGCATGACTCCCATCACACCACTCCTTCCCTTACGATAGTGACTGGAGTTGCATTGCAACCTCTAATGTACCGCGGCCACAAAAAAAGTTGCAAAAAAAAATAGAGCAATGTTTGACTTGAAGTTGTGGTCACAGCACACTCCTGAAGGAGTCGCAGGGTGACCCGCCAATATTTGGTCAAGCAACGGGAGCTGTGGCCAAAGTCTCCATGTAACCCTGGCCTAAATGGATTTCTGACTCTTCAAGGTCTCAATTCTGCTAAATTCCAGCGCACTAAGGTTAAGGCCCCATGTTGCGGAAAGGCTGTTTTTTTTGCAGATTTCACTGCGGTTTTTTTTTTAGCCAAAGTCAAGAGTGGCTTGTAAAGGAATGGGAAATATAAAAGAAGCACTTAGACATTTCTGTTAATAATCTGCAAATAAATATCATGTGTATGGCCAGCTTTAGGCTGTCCTTCCAGGCCTCCAGGAAACCAGTTCAGTGCTAGAGCTCTTCCTCCACACCTGTCATACACCAAACTGGACCAATTGACCAATTGTTTTAGATACACTTCCAGTGTATCTCTGTATACATCTGTAGCTATGTTTGGTCAATTACTGAGTTGTGAATGAATTTCTTTTTCCTTAAAGGTGGTTTTCTGAATTATAGAAAAAAAAACATTTTTTTTTTTTAAATACTGCATTCTAAGGTAATACAGAGTAACCCCCATCAATTATCTGAAGCATACAGCATGTACAATAAAGAGTCTGTTTGTGGAGAGTCTGGCTTGACACAGATACCCTGTAATGCTTTATTTCCCCTGTGCAGGTACTGCAGGGGAATTGAACACTTGCTGCCCAGTTCGCTTACAAATTACAGAAGATCACTAGTGGCCACAGGGGCAAGATAAGCTATGATGAGCTTTGTTTTCAAGGCTATTAAAAAAAATAGACTGTAAAAAGCCGACAACTCTGAGTTATTCCAATGGACTGATATTTCCCACAAAAATTGTAGGTTCTTTCTTATAATAACTTGCAAAATGGCTTCTACTAAAAAAAAATAATCCCTTTGAGCAATTCCAAATACTCATTGAGTAATTTCCTTCTTGACCTGGCATTTGGAGTGGAAAGATAGTCCTGTATGTGGGGCCATACAGTTAGGAAACAGTATGACACCTGGAAGGGTCCAACTATACTGCCCAGCATGCTAAAGTTTCTCTCCATACCCAAGGTCAGGTTGGTCAAAAGATCAAAAGCAGAGGTACACATTAAGATTCCTCTTATATTTGTGTCTTCTGCATAGGTTGTCTATCATTGGCAATATATTATTGCTTTGGAAAGAATAAATTGAATTTATCAGATTATTGAAAGTTAGTGGAAAGTCACATTACTTTTGTTGGCCTGTTTTGATTATATAATTATTATTCAGAGGTATCATACTCATTGCTCTCTAGTGTGTCAGTAACATCACGATGGTGTGAAAATGACCCCACATTACAGGTGCATCTCAACAAATTAGAATATCTTTGAAACGTTTATTTCAGTAATTGCATTAAAAAAGTGACCTCCTATATTTTCTAGATTCTTTACACACAGAGTGTTCTATTTCAAGTGTTTTATTTCTGTAAATGTTGATTATGGATTACAAGTAATGAAAACCCAAATCTAAGAAAATTTGAATATTGTGAAAAAGTTCAGTATTGTAAATTCAGTGTGTCACCTGCCAAGGTTTCCTAAGTCTTTAAATGGTCCCTCAGTCTGGTTCAGTAGGACACATAATCATGGAAGACTGCTGATTATGAATTGAATTACTAAATTACTGAAATGAATGAACGTTTAAAAAATCTTCTAATTTATTGAGATGCACATATATATATATATATATATATATATATATATATATATAAGTGGCATAACTAAAGTCTTGTGGGTCCCGATGCAAACTTTTGTCCGGGGCCCCCTACCCCTTCCCTACAGCAAATTCTTGATAGTGGCGGTTACGGGTGCTGCAACGATATCTCGGATATTTGAAAAGGATACAGCTTTAGTACCCACAACTGCAGTTAACAAGAATACAGTAAGTGAGCAGCGCAGCAATACTGGGACAGCGTTACGTGCTCCGCAGTGTCCCCCACACATTGTTACGTGCTCCGCAGTGGCCCCCACATCAGTGTTACGCGCTCCGCAGTGGCCCCCACATCAGTGTTACGTGCTCCACAGTGGCCCCCACACAGTACTCTGTGCTCCACAGTGGCCCCCACACAGTATTATATGCTCACAGTGGCCCCCACACAGTATTATATGCTCACAGTGGCCCCCACACTGTATTATATGCTCACAGTGGCCCCCACGCAGTATTATATGCTCCCAAGAGTCCCCCCCAGAGCCAGTGCTATTATTATAGTCTGGGGTCTGAGGAGAATAAGTATGACTATGATAAGTAGAGGCCCAGGAGAAGTGATTAAAAATGACAAACACTTATACTCACCATACCTTACCTCTCTGGAGCATCCTCGCTCCGTCTTGCTGTCTGCAGCATCCTCTTCTGTCTCGCGACTGAGGTCTCACACCACGTGGGGTGTGATGATGTCATTACGCCAGCGCGCCCCATTTGACCGCTGGCATGACCTCAGTTACCGGCAGGAAGAGCCCTGGAGCAGATGCTCAGCCCAGGACAGATGAGTATAAGTATTTTTTTTATTTTTATACACCTCCCCTGGGCTGGCAACTATTGGAAAGAGGCCCAGCCTTGTATAACCCATGTTAGGTTATACAATATACTATTGGCCAATTATATTCTTGGAGCTCCCATAGCAATATGGGTGGCTACTAAGTCTAATGGCCATATCTCAATAGTTAAATCGTCTGCGTGCAGCTATTGCTACCTAGTATACAAATTTTAGCAAGTAGCAGCAGGGTGGAGTCTGACTAGAGTTCTAGGATAATGTTTCATGCTCTGCCTTCTACAGCCACTCCTTACCCTCAAACACTGATTATTATTCCCCACTGGGAGGTTAAAATAAATGAATCAGGTGCTGGAGTATCGAGATGTATGTTTCCCATTACACCCAAGTCTCTGCCTCAACGCATTTTACCTCCATATATATTCATGGAGGAGATCGATAACCCTGCAGCTAACTATGATGTGCAGTTAAAACTGCAGTTTCCGGAGCCCTGATGGTGGGCACTGCTACTTCCCACACATGTCAAGTCATGTCCGATTAAAACTTCCAATATGATCCATAATCTGTCTTCTAAATTCTTAAACTGTCTTCCCCACATAGTTTTTTGGACATGAGCAAGTACAGTAGTCAAATAAACAAGTCCTGGTTTCCTATAATTAATGAAATCTCGGTTTATGTACTCAATACCTGTCGTTACACTCTTAAAAGTTGTACTTTTGTGTCTTTTTTATTTAACCATGTGTCTGATCTTTTTTCTGGGAAAAGATGATTATGTATCAGTCTATCTCATAGATTTCTTCCCCTCAAGAAATGATTGTTGGATATGAAGCTATACAGTCCTGTAAATCAGGGTCCAGTCTCAGAATCCTCCAAGATGATTCTAAGACTTTCCTCACTTGCTTATGTTGGTTGTCAAATGTGGCAATTACCCTGATAATATTATCCTCCTGTTCTCGTCTGTTTGGTGTGAGAAGATCTCTTCTATTACTGGCTATTGCATAGTCATATGTTTGCATAATAATTTTTGTTGGATATCTGTTTGAATCTTCTTTCCAGATCTCTGGATTTGTACTTGAACTCAGAGAGTGAAGAACAGTTTCTACGAATTCAGAGAAACTGTCCCTTTGGAATTCCTCTTTTGAGAGGCAGCAGATAGTAGCTGCCCCATCTCAACAGGCTATTGGTTGATGTAGTTTTGCAATAGACAATTGTGTTCACTGTCCCACTTTCATCTATTTTAATCAACAAATTGAGAAAGGCTATTTCCTTGGGATTAATGTCTGCTGTAAATCTTAGGTTCATGTTGTGATTCAATACATCCCAAAGGACGAACAAGATGGTAAAGTGCCTGTTCAAAAGATCAGGACATCATCAATGTATCTAAGCCAGAGTAACAGACCTCCATCTCTTCCGTAAGGGTCCTCTCACCAGCCCAGAAACAAATTAGCATTACTTTTTTGAAATTGAACATTGACTTTTTAAAATAATTTATTTTTTTACTTTTATTTTTCTAGCTATCGTACAACTATTTCTAGTTATAGTAAAACTACTTATAAATTCAGCATTTCTACTTTCCTGGATTTTTTTTGTAATGTATAGCCCTGTGTGGAAATTCAGCAGGATTAGATTAACTGGATGACTGCAGAGATAGTGAAGTGAGCTTGGCATGCTGGGTGTGCAATGATTGGAAGACAGTTCTGTTACTGTGGTATAATACATATCCTTTGTCCTGTATCAGAGTTTGGTAAGGTACACACATCAAGGCATGTGATGGGTGCCTCAGTGCTGTGCAAATCTCTCACCCTGCGGTTATGGAATCTGGGATTGAGATGTCTGCAGAGAGCAGGAGGGTCTGTCACTAAGGATCTGGTGTCACAGAGCTGAGATGGAGCTTCAGGCACACGCTGTACATGAATTAAACATTTACACGTCGTACAGGGGAAGGAAGAGAAGGAGGGGTGGCAGACAGGAGATACAGTGTTGCGGAACAGACAGGTTCTTGAAGAAAACTGTTATGGCCAGAATAAATATGGGAGACCTTTCTTATAGTCTAGCTATCTTGCAGCTCTAACTAAAAAACACTTGGACAACCTCACTTGAAAAAGCAGTACAGCCAATCAGAAGTAGTCATACTGCTATAGACCATGCAATTTGCTGGTATGGGTAGGAGCAGTGTTGGACTGTTGGACCCACCAAAGAACATGATTCTGAAAGCCTAAAGCATTAATACATGACCAAGAGTGTACAGGCTGAAGAAGGGGTGATTTTTTTTTTTAATGGAAGGCACATAGATCACACTCAGAAGACATCCATGCTTGATTCCTTCCTTCCATCCTATTCCGATATCACAGGGCAGGATAGGACCTGCTCTATATTGGAATGGAGCATTGGAGCCCCGCTTGGACAGCACATTTGCATGTAGCCTAACTCACCCTTCATCTTTACAAATGTACATGTTCCTTGCAGTGAAATATCAAGTATTAAGCCATGTCTATTAAAATGAAAGTGGTGTTCCAGTTCTTTTTTACCCTATAGGGAGGTTTAAAATAACAAATTCTACAGGTGCATCTCAATAAATTAGAATATCTTTGAAACGTTCATTCATTTAATTGATTCAGTAATTCAATTCATAATCAGCAGTCTTCCATGATTGTGTGTCCTACTGAACCAGACTGAGAGACCATTTAAAGGCTTAGGAAACTTTGGCAGGTGACACACTGAATTTACAATACTGAACTTTTTTACAATATTCAAATTTTCTTAGATTTGGGTTTTCATTACCTGTAATCCATAATCAACATTTACAGAAATAAAACACTTGAAATAGAACACTCTGTGTGTAAAGAATCTAGAAAATATAGGAGGTCACTTTTTTAATTCAATAACTGAAATAAATAAACGTTTCAAAGATATTCTAATTTATTGAGATGCACCTGTATACACTCATCTGTCCGTTTGGATAGTGATCCAGTGAATAGTCTCCGTTCAGGTCCACAGTCATCTTGACCTTTAGCCCACACACAAGTGCTTCAGCCAATCAGTGACTGAGCAGTGATGTTCTGTTAAAATGGAGCATAAGTAGTCAGCCACTTATTAGCAGACGCACTCTTGTGCAATAGTAGGTAGACAAAAGCCAGGGAACTGAACGGAGACTCTCCGCTGGATCCCTGGCCGAACAGACAGGTTAGTATATACTGTTTGTTATTTAAAGCCTCCACATGGGGTAAAAAAAGAACTAGAACACCCCTTTAATTAGATCTGACCTTTGATGCTGTGATACGTGGATCTGAATCAAGGGTAACTAAATGAGATGCAGAGGTTGTGGTCACACACAGGTACTGGAATCAGAGAGAGCCCAAACAGTTCTCTTCTTACAAGACAAATTTCTAGGGACTGCAAAAGTAGCAGCCACACCTAGGTCCTGGTGCTTGGATGCCCAAAACCAGGGTCGGACTGGCCCACCAGGGGACCAGTGAATCCACTGGTGGACCCCGTGCCTTTAGGGGGGCACTACCGGACCTCCGCTGCTTTTTTTAATAGGCAGTGGAGGTGCAGTAGGCCCCCATTCACTTACCTCTCCCTGCTCCTGGCCAGGAGACCCCCCACGTACGCCGCGCATCATGTCATCGCGATGTGATGTGCGGTACGGTGCACAGGGCCCAGGCTGCTGCGGGAAGAGGAGAGGCCAGGAGCGGGGAGAGGTAAGTGACGCAGCCAGATTCTCCCTGGTTTTGCGATCCGGTTTTAACAGCCGGATCGCAAAACCGGGGAGAAGTGGCACCGCCAACCCGGTTCTGCTACTAGTAGAGCAGAAAGCCACTGGCTTCCTGCTCTACTGCTCACAGGCTTGTAAGCCACGGGCCCCATTGAGCCTGTAGCCTACAAGCTAAGCACCAATCCTTACCTGTCTGCTCCTGTCGACTCCTGCTTCTTCCTGCTCCATGCACACATGACGTCACATCAGTGCACCCGGAGCAAGATGGAGCAGGAGGCGACAGAGGCAGACAGGTAAGTAATGACCTAATGCTGCTATAGGGGGGAATTAGTGAAGGGGGCTACTGTATGGCTCATACAGTGTCCCTTTCACTATTCCACCCCATACATTAGCCACTTCACTATTCCCCCCCCATACAGTGGCCTCCTTCACTGGTCCCCTAAACTGTATGAGGACCATTGATGGGGCCATTATATTGTGTGGGAGGGGGGCAGTGATGGAGGCCAATATCCTGGGGGACATTAAATTGGTTGTCCAGGATAACATTTTTTTTTTTTTTTTTTAATTAGGCCGGGGCAGGTGAAACCCCCCCCCCCCAAAAAAAAAAAAATTACTCTCCTGTCCCCAGTGTCTACCAGCGCAGTTTGGTCCTGCAGCTCTGTTTTTTTCTTCTGCACTTGACCCCTGAGGCCAATCAGCGGCCTAAGGGAAGGGTCCTGGGACATCACAGCAAGTGAGGACTTCCGGCAAAAGAAGACAGCGGAGCTGCAGGACCAGACTGTGCTGGAAGGACACTGGAGCATCGGGGACAGGTGAGTGTTTTTTTTTTTTTTTTTACCTCCCCCAGACTAATTACAAAAAAATATGCTAGACAACCTCTATAAAGTGTGGGGCATTAGGTGGTTATATTAAAGGGGTTATCCAGGCATAATTTGTTATGGTTTATCCTCAGGATAGGCCATAAATACCTGATCTGTAGGGGGCCGACCCCGGACCGATTAGCTGTACGGAGCCACTTCCAGCGCCCGTCCTGTACACAGCGCCCGTCCGGAAGCAGTAAGCTTTGTCTACTGTATAGGGGCTGGGCACCTTCACTGCATCTCAGCACATATTGAAGTCAGTAGGAGCTGAGCTGCAGTGAAGGAGCCGGCTGCTGCTGTACAGCGGATGGAGCTTTCTGCTTCTGGGCTTGTGTTGTGTACAGAATGGGCTCCGGAAGTGGGTCCATGCAGCTGATGGGGCCGTGTGTCAGACCCCTAGCAATCAAGTATTTATGTCCTATCCTGAGGATAGTCCATAAAAAAATAACCCTGGACAACCCCTTTAATATGCCCCACACAGTTTAATGTCCCCCTCACAGGATGTTAGCCCCCATCACTGCCCCACACAATATAATGGCCCCATCACTGTTCCCCATACAGTATGGGGGACCAGTGAAGAGGCCACTGTATGGGAGGACCAGTGAAGTGGCCATGAAAAAAATTTGGCCCAAACAACCCCTTTAAAGAGGCTGTCCATAAATTGGAGCGACCACTGTGGCGGCCACCTGGGAGGTGTAAAAAAAAAAAAAAAAAAAAGCATACTCTCCTGTTCCTAGCACCCCGTTGTCCCCCCATCTCATGGCGGCTCCTCATTTCTGGAAATCCTGTACCTAATTGATCTTACCAGTCACATGAGGTGCAGGACTCCCAGCAAGAAGGCACCGGCATGAGACTGAATGGACACTGGCGGCTGGGGACAGATGAGTATGCGTTTTTTATTTTTTTTTTTATTTTATTTTACACCTCCATGCTCGCCACATGGGTTGCTCCAATTCCTGGACAACCTTTTTAAAGGATTTATACATCTTTCTAATATTGATGGTCTGTCCTTGGGATATTACATCTGCAGGGGTCCAACAGCCAGGACTTCTGCAGATCAGCTTTACCAGAACAGTGCAGCTACAGTGCAGTGCAATTCTAGGAGCCAAGCTGTTCACTTGCCATACAGAGTGTAGCAGTGGGTTTAGGTAGTGCAGTGGTGAACATCGTATAGCTGTGAGCAGCATGACTCCCAACATGTTAATACTTTTAGCTGCCCTGTCTCGGTACATTTGATCTGCAAGGGTCCTGGCGGTGGGCCCCTAGAAACAGTTCCACTGCTGGGCCCTAGACATCCCAGTCCGACACTGCCCAGAACCCCCTCTGTCACATACAAAAACACCAGTATTATATATGCACATGGTAGGTGGGTGGGAGCCCTATTCTTGGACCTCATCATCTCTGACTTTCATTGGTAAGTCTTTCTTATAATTTACAAAATATAACGGGACAGATTTACTGATATTGTCTAAAACTTAAAGGGAACCATTGCAGTTTTGGAAATCGCTGCATGTCAATTATACCTACGGAAACACTGGCCATTCCCTATAGTTATAATGAAAGTAGAAAGTCCGCAGAAGTTTCCTCATGTGAAAAGCACTACGGTAAAAACCGCAATGCATTACTACAGCGGTTTTTCCTGCAGCACTTTTTTTAATGTGGGACGCTACATAGGGCCTTAGCCTTAATAAAACCCAAGTGCCACCTTAATTAAATTAATGGCCTCCTTATATTATGGCCCTGATTTCCCCTGACATAAATACTGCACCCTTAATGTCCCCTTATATAAATGATGCCCCCTATATACTATTAAATTACCCAGAACTGCGCTAAAAAAAAAAAATAGAAAGTTATACTCACCTACCTGCGATCCTTTGATGAACGGAGCCACCGCCTCCTCTCTATCCACACATAGGACGTCTGCCTCTCGGTGCAGGAAGCGCGATGCTGTGACGTCATCGCTCCCGCCTGTGCTGGGAAGCAGACGTCCGCTGTCTGTGGTCTCGGCGTCTTGTAAACTGCAGGACTGTTTGTGGTTTACAAGACAGTTATTTGCAGGATGCAGACACCGATCTAGTAAATAGTAAAGCATGTATTAATGGCGGCCCCGGGGTGGGCCCCACAGAGTCAGTGATGCCGGGGCAGCCGCCCCCTTTGCCCCCCGCTAGATACGCCACTGATGTAAATGAATAAATGACAAGTTATACTGAATCTTTTCACACAAACATATATAGTAATCTGCTTGATTCGTCCTACTCTATAATATCCTGCCTGGAGCTTGTATTGCATTTTCATGGTGACTGGTTCCCTTTAAGACAATGCAAAGCCAGGCTGGACAGTCTTAAAATGAGCCAGATTTATCATAGTGTCTGATGATGAGTGATAAATCTATCATTTTATTATACTATCTAGTCTAACTTTAAACCTCCTATTACTTGACTTAGTTTGGCATAGAAAAATGAGCTAAAATTTTCGCACATGGTATCATAACTAATGCTATGCACATTTTCCATTATACAACTCTTTTTACAATGAAGCCATGCTTAGTTTTCATACAAGTTGCAAAATTGTCTAAAAAATGGCTAAAAGGCTTGATAAATGTAGCATTAGGCAGTTTTTTGCCGCAATGCACTCCAAAATTGTAGAACATTTTATTTCTTAATCTTTGACAATGTTTCCTTTGACAAGGTACAGTGGGGAAAACAAAGTATTTAGTCAGCCACCAATTGTGCAAGTTCTCCCACTTAAAAAGATGAGAGAGGCCTGTAATTGTCATCATAGATAGACCTCAACTATGAGAGACAAAATGAGAAAACATATCTAGAAAATCACATTGTCTGATTTTTTAAGAATTTATTTGCAAATTATGGTGGGAAATAAGTATTTGGTCACCTACAGACAAGCAAGATTTCTGGCTCTCACAGACCTGTAACTTCTTCTTTAAGAGGCTCCTCTGTCCTTCACTCATTACCTGTAGTAAAGTTACAGGTCTGTGAGAGCCAGAAATCTTGCTTGTTTGTAGGTGACCAAATACATATTTTTCACCATAATTTGCAAATAAATTCTTTAAAAAAATCAGACAATGTGATTTTCTAGATCTGTTTTCTCATTTTGTCTCTCATAGTAGAGGTCTACCTATGATGTCAATTACAGTCCGGCCTCATCTTTTTAAGTGGGAGAACTTGCACAATTGGTGGCCGACTAAATACTTTTTTCCCCCACTGTATAATGATAGGAAAAAAAAATACTTATAGATTTTATTTTCTATTGAAATGATATCAGATGAAATATTTAAAGGAAACCTTTTGTTGAAAAATTCCCCCTACTCCTATGGAGGGGCTCCAATGGTGCAGACCACATTCTGTTCTAGCATGCTAAATCTTCATGCAGCTAACTGATCAGTATTTTTAGCACCTGAAGGTGGAGAAAAAAAATAGCATTGTGCCCAGGCTTGCATGCTCTGCAGATTGTGATGAGGCCTGCACTGTTCTCATAAGTACATGAGTGTTAATATTTTACATTGTGAATGTCAGATCCCAGTCCTAGAAGCTGTGTGTCATTTTATCTTCTCTGGTGGGGCATCCCAGGTGACTCGCAGAACAAGAAAGCCCACACACAGCGAGGAGAACAGATTTGTGCTGACACAGATTGTAACCATCCAGCTGTAACCTGAGTGCTCTATACATTATGAATTAAGAACTACTCAAGCAGCAAGCAAATGTACTTATGTAGGAGCAGAGCAAGCTGCCACATCTGTAATAACAATCCCTGTCTGATAAGAAGAAGACAATGGACTAGAAAGGATAACACTACTCAGAGGTTATGATTCCTGGTCAAGAACACCATCTCTTCTCTACCTGCTCTGTATAAATTGGTATTATATGTATACTAGGGATTCTGACTAGGCAAGTGCAAACCATGAAATACTGGCATGCTAGGCAACTCATAAAATTCAGTGAAAGACAGAGATCTTCCCCTTTATAAATGTACATATAGATTTGCCACCTCAACAGGTTCTATATTGTTAGCAAAAAGAAATATGAGGAAGGAAACAGAACCAACAGTGTTTGGCACACCAGATGCACTTTAGCTGAGCTTTGGCAGTTCCATAGTTTTGTACTCAGCATTTTCAGCTTTCTTTTATGGATCACCCCCTCACCTGCTGCACAGCATAAGCTTATGGTCTTCAGTTTCCCTGCAGTGGACAAGGTACTAGCCATCCGATGCTGTTTGTGGTTTGCTGCCTGAGGCCTCCAACCTAAGCTCTAGTACAACACACTTACATAATAGAGGCTTTCCTAAAATCCCATGGCTACTAGCCTATGACTGACCTGTTCTCTCCTCAAGGGAGTTTGAGTTGACTTAGAAGTTCAGAAGCCACCCCTGGGTCACCCACTCAAGTAAATGAAAACCATTGACCTCCATCAGTAATTGAGAAATGGCTTCTCCTCCATGATCCCCTACTAGGCCAATGGCTTTGTGATAGAGATTGGGCCTCTTTGCATCGAGGTGCAATACATACCAGTTCTCTAACACTGTGAAATTGGGACATTCAGTGATTACTGGCATTCTACATGGAGGTTCCCTTAAGAAGGCAGCTTCCTGTCTTGCTGAGAACATCTCATCCTGGTGAGGGCTGGTTTTAGACAGTGTGGCCCTGGGCAAAATGAAAAGCTGGTCCTTAAATACTGATATACCAACAACACCATGATATTCAGTAAATTCAGAAGGCAACCCCTTTAATAATTCCCCCTTTCTGCCCCCAAACAGTAATAACAACCCCCCTTTTTCCCCACACACAATTCAAATGACCACCTTTGTACTAATACATTTTTGCACCCACTCATCAGTTATAATAGTCAATGCTTATAAATACAGTCATATGAAAAAGTTTGGGCACCCCTATTAATCTTAATCATTTTTAGTTCTAAATATTTGGGTGTTTGCAACAGCCATTTCAATTTGATATATCTAATAACTGATGGACAAAGTAATATTTCAGGATTGAAATGAGGTTTATTGTACTAACAGAAAATGTGCAATATGCATTAAACCAAAATTTGACCGGAGCAAAAATTTGGGTACCCTTATCATTTTATTGATTTGAATACTCCTAACTACTTTTTACTGACTTACTGAAGCACAAAATTGGTTTTGTAACCTCACTGAGCTTTGAACTTCATAGCCAGGTGTATCCAATCATGAGAAAAGGTATTTAAGGTGGCCAATTGCAAGTTGTTCTCCTATTTGAATCTCCTCTGAAGAGTGGCATCATGGGCTCCTCAAAACAACTCTCAAATGATTGAAAACAAAGATTGTTCAACATAGTTGTTCAGGGGAAGGATACAAAAAGTTGTCTCAGAGATTTAACCTGTCAGTTTCCACTGTGAGGAACATAGTAAGGAAATGGAAGACCACAGGGACAGTTCTTGTTAAGCCCAGAAGTGGCAGGCCAAGAAAAATATCAGAAAGGCAGAGAAGAAGAATGGTGAGAACAGTCAAGGACAATCCACAGACCACCTCCAAAGAGCTGCAGCATCATCTTGCTGCAGATGGTGTCACTGTGCATCGGTCAACAATACAGCACACTTTGCACAAGGAGAAGCTGTATGGGAGAGTGATGCGAAAGAAGCCGTTTCTGAAAGCACGCCACAAACAGAGTCGCCTGAGGTATGCAAAAGCACATTTGGACAAGCCAGCTTCATTTTGGAAGAAGGTCCTGTGGACTGATGAAACAAAGATTGAGTTGTTTGGTCATACAAAAAGGCGTTATGCATGGCGTCAAAAAAACACAGCATTCCAAGAAAAACACTTGCTACCCACTGTAAAATTTGGTGGAGGTTCCATCATGCTTTGGGGCTGTGTGGCCAATGCCGGCACCGGGAATCTTGTTAAAGTTGAGGGTCGCATGGATTTAACTCAGTATCAGCAGTTTCTTGAGAATAATGTACAAGAATCAGTGACGAATTTGAAGTTACGCCGGGGATGGATATTTCAGCAAGACAATGATCCAAAACACAGCTCCAAATCTATTCAGGCATTCATGCAGAGGAACAATTACAATGTTCTGGAATGGCCATCCCAGTCCCCAGACCTGAATATCATTGAACATCTGTGGGATAATTTGAAGCGGGCTGTCCATGCTCGGCGACCATCAAACTTAACTGAACTGGAATTGTTTTGTAAAGAGGAATGGTCAAAAATACCTTCATCCAGGATCCAGGAACTGATTAAAAGCTACAGGAAGAGACTAGAGGCTGTTATTTTTGCAAAAGGAGGATCTACTAAATATTAATGTCACTTTTCTGTTGAGGTGCCCATACTTTTGCACCGGTCAAATTTTGGTTTAATGCATATTGCACATTTTCTGTTAGTACAATAAACCTCATTTCAATCCTGAAATATTACTGTGTCCATCAGTTATTAGATATATCAAATTGAAATGGCTGTTGCAAACACCAAAATATTTAGAACTAAAAATGATTAAGATTAATAGGGGTGCCCAAACTTTTTCATATGACTGTAATAGTGGCCCCTTATCAGTAATAGTTCCCTTATAAATGATAGTCTCTGCTTATAAATAGTGCCCCATATCCGTATTAGTCGTTCCTTTAAATAATAGTCAAATTTTTTTGTAATAGGGGAAGTATTATCAGTAATAGTTCCTCCTTAAAAATAATACTGCTCCCTTATAAATAGTTCCTTCTAATAATATCCCTCTCATAAATATTAGCCCCCATTATCACTAATAGCCCCCTTATAAATAATAGCCCCCTTAACCATACTCCCCTTATAAATAGTACCCCTCTTATGAATAATAGCTTCCCCCTTATTAGCCCTCCTTATATATAATAATTTCCCCTTATGAATAATAGGCCACTTATAAATAATAGTTCTCCCTTATAATAGCCCCACTTGTATATAATAGTAATAGGGCTATTACTTATAAGGGAGGAACTATAATATACAAGGGGACTATTATAAGGGGGAACTATTATTTATAAGGGAGGAACTATTATATATAAGGGGCTATTAAAAGGGGAAACTATTATACATAACAGGGCTATTATCTATAAGGGAGGAACTATTATATATAGGTGGCTATTATAAGGATTAACTATTATATCAAATAGCTCCTCTCTTATAGAAGCCCCCTTGTAAATAATAGTTTCACTTTATATATAATAGTTCCCTCCTTATATATAATAGTTCGTCCTTACAATAGCCCCCTTATATTTAATAGTTTTCCCACTATAAATAATAGATGCCCTTATAAATAATAGTTGCCCCTTATAGTGGCATCCCTATCAGTTATAGATCCCCTTTTGAATTTTACTCACCTTACCGCAATCCCCTGATGAAAAGAGCAGCTGAAGTCTCTGCCTGTAGGATCGGCACAGGTGGTACGATGCAGTGATGTCATCACTCCATCTCTGCTGTGATGTCCTGTGCGTTACTGTCAGTCCTCTGAGGAAGAGCAGGGACTTTTCAGCCCCCTGCTCTGCAATAGACTTAACCCCTTGCCGCCGAAGGAATTTTTTGATTTTCGTTTTTGACTCCCCATTTTCCAAACCCCATAACTTTTTTATTTTTCCGTTCACAGAGCCATATGAGGGCTTAATATTTGTGGGACAAATTGTTCTTTATGATGCTACCATTTATTACTCTGTACAATGTACTGGGAAGCTGGAAAAAAATTTAGAATGTGGTGGAATAGAAGAAAAAGTACATTTGTGTGACATTTCTTACGGGCTTCGTTTTTACAGTGTTCACTCTGCAGCTAAAATGACATGTCACCTGTATTCTATGTTTCAGTAAGATTCTGGGGATACCTAATTTATATAGTTTTATTTACATTTTAACTCATTAACAAAAATGTAAAATGGTGGTTTGGCACTTTTGATTTTTTTAGCACACATGGATACCTAATGTGTATGTGTTTCACAGTAATTTTTTTACTTTTATATGTATTCTAGGGAAAATGCAACATAGACCCGGTAGCTATGTCGGCCGCTCTGCTGCAGAGCGGCCACGATCTTTAAAGACCAGACGTCAGCTGTACTATTACAGCGGATGTCGGGAAGGGGTTAAGCAGTACAGCTGTGGAGCTCCCCACATTCAAGTTCCGAATCCCAGGGGCCCCTTTGGCATTTGCCCAGTCTGCCCTCTTCCTAACACCAGTTCTGATCCTTGTAGAAACTGGTCTGCCCCCTATGCAGTGGACACTGACTGATTTCTACCACATGGACTGATTGAGTTAATCACTGATTATTATACTGCTCATTGCTACTAATACCACTCATATGCTTGTTGTTCCCCCACTGCTTATGGGGTGATCACGAGTTAACTACTGCCATCATTCACTCTAGATGTCTAGGACTTTCTACACCCACAGCTGGTTGGGTTGTGTAGGAGACTCTATTGCTTCCATTTCAGGGAAATACCTGTTCTCTTCTTACGCTAGGCTCACACTAGCATTGCCTCTCCGTTGTTCTGGTTCGTCTCCAATGGAGACTCCGGCACAGATGTGAACCTAGCCTTATTCAGTTCTCCTACTCACCCTTAGCAACACAGCAAAGTAAAGAAAGGATCCTCTATCCTGTTCAAGTTACAGACCCATTTCATTACTGAATACTGCTATAAAATTACTGTCCAAGATAACAGTTAGCTCCTTGGTTGAGAGATGTCATTCAATCAGACCAAGCGGGCTTCCTGGAAAGAAGCTTGTGATAACATGATTAAAACCTTGAATTTGATCTATAAAGAGAGGGTGGAGGAGACCCCAAGAATTCTCTTATCAACCAATGCAGAAAGGGTTTTTGATCGGGTTAATTGGAAATTTATGGCGGAAGTATTGTTGAAATTGGGGCTTAACCACTTCCTGTAATAGTGTAGCAGATTTTGGCTATTTAAATTTGGCTGCCACTCAGCAACTGAGCGGCCGCCATAGCCAGCAGGTCTTTGCTGTATTATACAGTGCTGTATTATACAGTTTTTTATATGCACTGATCCTGTGCATTAAGGCCCCCAATGCCTCTGTCGAAACTGACCAAGGAGCTATTTTCCTGCACGGCGCATAGGCACCACCACTTTGGGGAGGATCACCAGCGCCCAGAATGAGATCTGGGGCCTAAATAAAAAAAAAAATATAAAAAAAATAAAAAGAATAAAAAATTCTAATCACCCCCCCTTTCCCCAGAATAGTCGAAAATTACTTACACATTATCCCTGGCTGAAAATGCCCAGTCTATAAACTGGACATTTTTTGCTGTTTCGCCTCTGATAAAAAATTTGAATAAAAAGTGATCAAAGCAAAATGGTATAACTAAAAAGTACACCTGGCCCCTCAAAAAAAAGAAGCCCTATGCATACATGGAAATATAAAAAAGTTTACTTTAAAAAAAATTTTATTTTTTTTTGCAAAGCTTTGGATTTTTGTTAAGGGGTTAAAATGTAACTAAAACTATCTAAATATAGTTAGATAATCTCTATCCCCAGAATTGTACCGAAACATAGAATATAGCTGGCATTTCATTTTGGCTGCACAGTGAACACCGTAAAAACGAAGTCTGTAAGAAATTCACACAAATGCACTTTTTCTCCAGTTCCACCCCATGCTGATTTTTTTTTCCAGCTTCCCAGTACATTGTACAGAATAATAAATGGTGTCATTATGAAGAACAATTTGTCCTGCAAACATTAAGCCGTCATATGGCTCTTAGAAAGAAAAAAATAAAAAAGTTTTATGAGGTATGGAAGGAGGGAAGTCAACAATGAAAATCGAAAAATGCCAACAGCGGGAACAGGTTAAAGAGCATATGATGAAGTGGATTAAGGCTTTATATTCAAGACCTTTCACTATGGTCTGGGTGAATGGTGTTTTTTCTGAGGAGTTCAATATTTGAAATGGAACTAGAAAGGGATGTCTTCTTTCCCCACTGATATTTATTCTCACACTAGAACCTTTTCTGAGACCTATCCAGGAGAATAGGGCACTTTTCCACTTTTCGGCTACGGCTTGCTACGTGGGGCCTTAGTCTTTAAGTTTGACACCTCTGAGTTAGAACAAGATTTCTCACCTACAGTGCCTTCCAAAAGTATTCATACTCCTTGAACTTTTTCACATTTTGTCACCACAACCACAAACTGAAATGTGTTTTACTGAGATTTTAAGTCATAGACCAACACAAAGTAGCAGATAATTATGAAGTGGTATGAAAATGATACATGGTTTTCAAAACTTTAATCAAATGATGATAGTCAATGAAGGAACATTTTAATTTTGGCCCATCAATCATCTCTAAGCATATCCTATCAAGAAACAAATTTGAAGATTTTATTCCTCTGGTAGAGTCCCCCAATTTTTGCATTCAGTTTATCAAGATGTAGGCTCAAAATGTTGGTGGTGTGGTGAGGAGACTAGTACTATTTATCATGTATTTTGGTTATGTCCTTTGCTCTGTCCATTTATGGATAGGTTAATGAATAAAATGACAGATTCTGTTGGGAATATAACTCCAGCCTTGTTCCTACTTAGTCACAGTGATTGGCCCATTAAAAGATATAGGCATTATTTACTTAACTTTTTAATTTTGGCAGCTAGACAATGTATCCCTTTAAATTGGAAAAAGACACAGCCACTGTCTTTTTTTCACCTGGGCTGTTAAAGTTAATGATATTATGATAATGGAGAGCTTGACTGCCTATCTGAAAGATAAGCAAGATAAATTTATGTAAACCTGGCAACCATGGATGAATTTCCAACAGTCAGAGATCTATAAGATTCTTTTGAGAGAAGACTGGGTGGTGCCGTGGGGGAAACTGGACATCCGGGGGGTTGGTCGGGTTTATTTCCCTTCATACAGTCATATGAAAATGTTTGGGCACCCCTATTAATCTTAATCATTTTTAGTTCTAAATATTTGGGTGTTTGCAACAGCCATTTCAATTTGATATATCTAATAACTGATGGACACAGTAATATATCAGGATTGAAATGAGGTTTATTGTACTAACAGAAAATGTGCAATATGCATTAAACCAAAATTTGACCGGTGCAAAAATTTGGGTACCCTTATCATTTTATTGATTTGAATACTCCTAACTTCTTTTTACTGACTTACTGAAGCACAAAATTGGTTTTGTAACCTCACTGAGCTTTGAACTTCATAGCCAGGTGTATCCAATCATGAGAAAAGGTATTTAAGGTGGCCAATTGCAAGTTGTTCTCCTATTTGAATCTCCTCTGAAGAGTGGCATCATGGGCTCCTCAAAACAACTCTCAAATGATCTGAAAACAAAGATTGTTCAACATAGTTGTTCAGGGGAAGGATACAAAAAGTTGTCTCAGAGATTTAACCTGTCAGTTTCCACTGTGAGGAACATAGTAAGGAAATGGAAGACCACAGGGACAGTTCTTGTAAAGCCCAGAATTGGCAGGCCAAGAAAAATATCAGAAAGGCAGAGAAGAAGAATGGTGAGAACAGTCAAGGACAATCCACAGACCACCTCCAAAGAGCTGCAGCATCATCTTGCTGCAGATGGTGTCACTGTGCATCGGTCAACAATACAGCACACTTTGCACAAGGAGAAGCTGTATGGGAGAGTGATGCGAAAGAAGCCGTTTCTGAAAGCACGCCACAAACAGAGTCGCCTGAGGTATGCAAAAGCACATTTGGACAAGCCAGCTTCATTTTGGAAGAAGGACCTGTGGACTGATGAAACAAAGATTGAGTTGTTTGGTCATACAAAAAGGCGTTATGCATGGCGTCAAAAAAACACAGCATTCCAAGAAAAACACTTGCTACCCACTGTAAAATTTGGTGGAGGTTCCATCATGCTTTGGGGCTGTGTGGCCAATGCCGGCACCGGGAATCTTGTTAAAGTTGAGGGTCGCATGGATTCAACTCAGTATCAGCAGATTCTTGAGAATAATGTACAAGAATCAGTGACGAATTTGAAGTTACGCCGGGGATGGATATTTCAGCAAGACAATGATCCAAAACACAGCTCCAAATCTACTCAGGCATTCATGCAGAGGAACAATTACAATGTTCTGGAATGGCCATCCCAGTCCCCAGACCTGAATATCATTGAACATCTGTGGGATAATTTGAAGCGGGCTGTCCATGCTCGGCGACCATCAAACTTAACTGAACTGGAATTGTTTTGTAAAGAGGAATGGTCAAAAATACCTTCATCCAGGATCCAGGAACTGATTAAAAGCTACAGGAAGCGACTAGAGGCTGTTATTTTTGCAAAAGGAGGATCTACTAAATATTAATGTCACTTTTCTGTTGAGGTGCCCATACTTTTGCACCGGTCAAATTTTGGTTTAATGCATATTGCACATTTTCTGTTAGTACAATAAACCTCATTTCAATCCTGAAATATTACTGTGTCCATCAGTTATTAGATATATCAAATTGAAATGGCTGTTGCAAACACCCAAATATTTAGAACTAAAAATGATTAAGATTAATAGGGGTGCCCAAACTTTTTCATATGACTGTATATATATATATATATTCATATATATATATATATATATATATATATATATATATATATATATATATATATATATATATATATATATATATATATATATATATATATATATATATATATATATATATATATATATATATATATATATATACATATATATATATATGTTTTTTCCCCCCTGCATTTTAACTGTATCTCTTGTGTTGGAGAGGGGATGTACAGTATATTTCTCCCAGATTCCTCTCCTTCTCCTGGGCTTTTGCATTACTAAGGGGAACCTTCAGGGCACCTGATGGTGGTCTTCCTTTCTAACAGTCTTCAGCCTTCTTGAACCAGGTGGAAGTTAGAAGGGCCCTTGATGTTAGTTGCAGGCAATGACACAGTAGATACAGGGTTCCAAGTGAAACAGTTCTCAACTTTACTAAGAGATGATGCAAATGGTAACCAACAGCTTCCACTTAAAATGGACAAAGTCAATGATGGCATTTCCAGCACTCTGTGCTAAAGTATAATATATGTGCCAGTCTCTCTTCCCTGAAGGGTGCCAGTCTTTTCTCTGTAGGTCTGTATAAGGGTCAGTTCATACGTAGGAAATTTTCCTAGCTGAAAATTCAGCTTCAGGAATTAGAAACTGAATATTTCCTAGCTGAAATCAAATTCTGCTTACTCATTCACTTCAATTGGAGTTATCAGGCAGAGTCTGCCTGAAAATCGAGCATAATGCTTATTTTTCTGCTAGCTGAAAAAATCTGCTAGAGGAAAAATCAGCATCTGACTCCCACTGAAATGAATGGAGGCTAGTTTGAGGCAGAATCTGCCTCAAATTCAGCACCAAATCCCTCTATGTGAACATACCCATACTGAATAATAACGTAAGAGTATTCAGTTTCTGGTAGCAATAAGAAACAATTATGCAACTATATTCGGTCTCTGGTAGCAATAAGGAAAAAGAGCGTTCTGCAGCATATAGGAACAATTCAGGTCTACTATCACATCTGTCTACTATCTACTACAATCTTGGTGTCTACTCATTTGCTTTCTGGTTAGAAGCTACTGGGGCAGTAGACTTTGAGGAGGGTTACAACAATTGAGCTCATTCAGCATGTCTCTTTTCCAGGCCTCCCTCCTCTGTATTCGACCAGCTCTCTCTCTGGGTCTGTGCCATTTTCTGCATTATCTTGGGGTTCCGGTGTTTGGACTTGCAATACTCATCACTTGTCTTTCTCTCTTTGCTGATACCCCTGCCACACTTTAGTCTTGTCATTCGCAAAACACACACTGGGATCCCAGACTTCTGAAGCTCCACCCTCTCTCCCTAAAGAGACCATGCACCCTTTCACTGCTGTCAAACTTGGGGTTCTCAGGAAATCGGCACCCTCTTTTGATCTGTTTGGCACTGCTGCAGGCTATCCTGGTGCTACAGTACTTCAGCTGAAGAGGGTTAGTCTTTTCACACTTATTATTTAGTCTCAAGGAGCCAGGAGAGGGGGATCAAGCAAAGGGGGATGACCTACATATTGTGTATGGCATAAGAGCATGTATATAAAATCTGTACCAAGGTCCCCAGGGTTATTGCATGTCATTTATAGTACTATAGAGAGGTTGCTGGGCAAAGGTACAATTGCAACTCTATACCTTCTATAGTTATGCCAATGTCAATGAAGTCTGTATGTGATTTATTAATTTATCTATACCTTATAAAACTATAACACTCTTCTAACCTAAAGCTGAACCTCAACTAGTGGCTTATGCTGTGGCAAGATACAGATTCTAGTTGTCAACAGCTATTTTTTTTACTGACCATACAGCTGTAAGTCACCATTGTGTAAATGACAGTATGACTTGTATCTAAACTAAGAATACCCAAAAATAAATACTAAACCACATCCAGACAGTATGACTTCTTGTACAGTATAACAGAGGACTCATAAAGCAAGCAAGAAACTAGAGAACTGTTACGCAATGGAAATAGAATCAAACAAAACATAAAAATTTAATAAAATTATTATTTATTTATTATTATTATTATTATTATTTTCATTATTATTAATCATAACAATAATAATACAGAAGACAAATTTCAGGGGTTAAAATAAATTCAATCAGGCCAAGAATTTAAAAAAAAAAAAACTCCTATATGCAGAACATAGTAGCTACGAAGCTTAAAGTGAACCTCCAATTATAAAACAACCTAGCATAAGTGAATAGTTCAAGTAAAGAAAAGACATTTTGTGATATATCTTATAAAAGAAAATACTTCTTTTGCCATTTATCAGGCTGCTTTCCACCTTAACTGCTCATTCCTCCTTTTATCGCTATTAAAACCCATATCCAGCACTGGATAAAGACTGTCAGCTTCCAGATAGATTGAGGTGCACTGAAAGAGGACTTTTCCGCACATCCACTAAGTCCAGTACTTTGCGCATCATGAAATAGTTGCTGCTCCACAGTTGGATTTTTTCCCTTCCCAAGCAGTAAGTGCTGTTAGTTTTGGTGCCTCACGTGCTATTTAGTCTCTATTCTTAAGTGGGCATTGTCAGTCAGGAGCAGTCAGGTAGGCATGATTCTGAGCTCTGTCCACCACTGATTGGAGCTTTGAATCACACCCCCTTGTCTGCTACTGTCTGACACTGCCCACCTGACAGTAGGGACAGATCCTAAATGTCAGGTATTATAATGCATTGCACTACACAGGTACTGCAATGTATTTTAAAAGCGATCAGAAGATCTCACGTTAAAGTTCCCTAGGAGGACGAAAAAATGTATTCGAAAAAAAAGTGAAATAAAGTTTAAAAAAAAAAAACACAGTTAAAATCACAATAACACATTTATTCCACCAGCACAAAATGTTTAAAAAATAAATACATAACACAAATATAGGGTATTGCTGTGTCTGTAATGACTTGAGCAATACAACTATAATGTTATTTTAGTCACATGCTGAAAAGTGTAAAAAAAAAAAAAAATGTAAAAAAAATGATACCAGAGTTTCTGTTTGTCTGTTGGCCACCAAAACAATCCCTCATACAGTAGCATTGATGGAAAAATAAAAAGCTATAGAGCTTCGTATGTGATGAAGGAAAAATGCAAAAAATGGTTTGGTCATCAATGCCATCAAGAAAAGGATGGTCAATAAGGAGTTAAAAGTCGGGTTTATTACAAATGCAGCAATACCAATTATGTTTTTATATTGTTTTTATTTTTTTCTCTTAATATTTTCTAAAATATTCTTCATACGATTTTTTTTGGGAGGATTATTTGTTACTATTAAGTTATTTTTTTATATTTTTAAACTTTTTAGTAACTTTTTTTTTACATTTGATTCAAGTCTCCCTAGGGTGCTTCACCACTATGGGGGCTCAATTAGTCATATAATACACTTCTGTACATATGTGTGAACATTGCTTGGCAACCTTTAAGTTCCTGCCTTTGGTAAGGCCCAATAGGTGTAACAAAATGGCAGACAGAAGGAATATTATTAGGGCCCCGGCTTCCATAGCAACTTCTTAGGCTCCTGTGATCACACCATGGGGAGTCTGATCAGGGTGCCACTATGGGGTTAAACAATCAGAACATGATCATTGTTATCACCAACCATGGCCATTACATTGCATGTACAAAATTCTGTGTAACTAACCCTAGTAGATGAAATACATGTATGCCATTTTGTGCCAAGTTAAAGGAACACATTAATATTGTCTTATTCTTTGATTATATCATGTTGTCTCATAATGAGAGAAATATCTAAACAATCTTTGTGTATGCATCCCAGAAATACATATATCCTCTCATTATTCTGACTGTTAGCCAACTGGCTGCAGAAGGAGCCCTTCCCCACTGTTTGTCTGCAGGAAGAGACCATAACTGCTGAGCCCCAACCATCTGCCGACGGAACGTGGAAGGTATCAGAAAGAAGTTAGTAGCTGCGGATGGCAAATGCATTTGCCATACACCATATTCTGCAGTTTCTGGCACAAGTTGCTTGGTAAATCTCTTCAACTGAATATCTTTGCTATTGTCAAGTATTTAATATAACTTGAGCCAATAAGTTGTACAAGTGCAAACATTGCAATATGACAAACATGATTTACCCTATCTTACATCAGTTTTCTGCATGTAATTTAGGTATCAATATATTTCTTGCAAAAAATCTAAATTGTCAATCACATTAAAGGTAATGTGTGACCAGCAAATAACCTATTTTTAAACCAAGTTTTATGCAAAATATTTTTTTTTACATTTTTAGACGTTTTAAAAATTTTCCTTGTTATCCGTATCTTTAAAAATCCTGCAGTCCTGACTCTGCCACTGGCCACTATGCCAAATAATATGCTAAGACCTCTTGTTTTCTGTAGGAGAATTCTTTGTAGGAACTGTTTCGCTGACATAGGCTGTCAGCGAAACAGTTAATGCAGGTCAGCTGTTCTGTATGGTCATAGCAGCAGATGTCAACATTCATGGGAGCCCCTTATTATCACAAATGCTTATTCAGGAGGAAGTATAATTTTAGAGCTAATTAATAAATCTGGGTCAGGGCGGATTAAACATCCCCAGATCCGTTGTGTATGTGTAGCTGGAAACGTTTACATAGTTCTGCTGGATGTTATAACAGTGTAAGGACAAGCTTAATATCAGATCATATAAGAATGAATTATTTACATGTTGTGTCTCCAGGGTACGAAGAAATCTCAGCAGCTATAAACATGTGCAATATTACAGTTGTTTACATGACATATTGTTTTGTTCTGCAATGTAGGCATTACTGATTCCATTTACAAGGCTAGAAGAGTTGAGGGGCCAATATCCTTTTTTCACCTGGTGTTGGCCAAGCACGCACAGTCACCCTCCATGGAAAGAAATGGACACTCATATTTACTGTTGTAAGGTTTCCGTTTATTGTTGCCACAATTATAGCTTGTCAATGTAATTCCAGTTACAGGAATATACTTCTATACATGCTGGAAATGTGAAAGTTCTGGCTATTCAATATTCTAATTCCCACAATCAAATAAAAGCAAGCAAGGTTGTTATAGCTATGGCGGGGCTGGAAGAACATGTGCCACAGGTGTCAGGGCCAGCTTTGCCTTGGACAGGGTATTATGAAACAGGGCTAGGACAGCAAATCAAAATGTTTCCTTAAGTGTAGGAAGGCTCTACAACCCTTCTGGGCGCAGCACGAAATAAATGTATCAAAGCGTCATGGTTTAGATCCTAACAGGACCTAATATCCATTCACATTCTGGCTCCCTCTCTCTCCAAATTTATAACAATACTAAAATTTCTATGAAATACACTTCTGGGGATAAGTTGTATGTTCCAAGGCTTAGTTTGGAGACCTCTGATTTAATAGAAGCCCTAACATCTCTCAACGACAGTAACCCAGGTTTTGACAGATAAGCCAGGCAGCCAGTCTAACCAGTCAAGAGTGACCATTTTCCATTCTGTCTAGATTTTATCAAAACACGAAAAAAGGAGCTATCTAGCAAGTTATCAAAAAGTTATGACGGTGACATTTAGAATTACAACTTTTTAAATTTGTTTGTATTCCATAGCAGGCAATGGAAATGAATAGAATAGATAACATAGTGAAGACACTGACGGTCCAGCATGGGAAACCGCTGTCACACAGCAGGTATATCTTGATTCTGGGCTCCTAACACTGTTGGCTGGCAGAGGCATTTTGCCTAATACTGCTGTGTGTCAAATACAAGACCTTGTTTAGTAATTATATGTATTTGCAGCCTGGTTTGGACCCTGACGAGAGTTGACAGGCCCTGCCAGAAACCTTAGTGGCTCTCTCTTCACCCAACAGACCATGGCTGATATTCAGGGACTGCTGTATTCCTTCCTCATCTTCTATCTCTTTATTACTCTTTCCTCTGCCCTCCCTTCCGCATGCATTCCCCTACTCCCTCCCTTTTTGTATCTCTCTTTCTTCCCTCTCCCACCCATCCCCCAACCATTCTGTAGAATTAAGTTCAAACATGACATTAATGGTTAGTACAAGTGTCACCAAGATGAACCATCCTGTTGGTTTTTCATAGCTCCCAGAACTTATTTATTCATTACTGCTTCAGAGTGGCACAGTCATTTGGAGCGACTGCCAGCTGTGGGTGAGGAAGACCCATATGTGTGTGGAGAGCAAGCCAGGTCCAACTCAAGAACTTCAGCTGCTGAAAGGTGATAGAACTGCACACTTTTTGCTTTACATCAGACCTAGGACTTAGTAGGTATTGCACTGGCACAATGTATGCTTCATAGTGTTCTTATTACTTGTATGAACTATTTTTTCCAAACAGGTACTTGTAATTGTAATCTGGATATTTACCTTGTATTGCGGCTTTACTGGATTCATCAAATATTGTAGTGGTCCCATAAATACAGAATATCTATCCTAGATACTTCTTAGTTAGCTATCTAATATTTAGATAGACACCTAATATTTTAGTGATGTTATTTTTTTTAGAACATTATAGAAAGTATTTATATTAAAATGCTGCAAAAATCAAATGTCCCTAACACAGACAGACACACACACACACACACACACACACACACACATATATATATATATCATGATTGCACTGGAGCTATTATATCTCTTTGGATTTTTAATGATGATAAGTAGGAACAGTCAAGTTTTCCAAAGTTGTCTTTTCACATTATATACATTTCTTCCTACCAATTCCACATGAAAACCTTCTGGCCTTGAGATTAGAGACAGTAAAGGTAGGCTACAGAACTTTGGTGGAGCTTGAAGCTGTTGTTACCACTTGAAACAAATTGGCTGCTTATTGTGGTGGGCATGATACCTTTGGTCTAAATTGCACTGATCTGTTCAGAGGGATCGAAATAATCCAAGTGATTATTGTTGGCTGCCCAGTGGCCATGTTGCGTTTGTTTGATGAGCCTGGTTGGAGCCTGACTGACCAGAGGCTAGTGTTAATATGCTCCTGTGCCCTGAGATTCAGCATAGTTGACAAGTTGAATAAGGCAGGTAACACAAAGTGGTCTGCTAGGTTTTATAATATATGTGGATTAGAAGCATTATTAAGATCTCACTGCTGTTTTTGCTTAGTATGTCTATCTATCTATCTATCTATCTATCTATCTATCTATCTATCTATCTATCATAGATAGACAGTCCCACTACATCCCTACTGTTACAGTCCTATACAGTAGATTAGTGTCTATCACTAATAAAGAGTAAAAATATATATTTTTTGATTTATTGCTTTAATAAGTTCACATACTTTACTAGTAATAATTAACTAATAAGCACACCTATTTAGAAGTGGCAGAACTGAAGATGTCAGCTACCTCGTGAGTGCTGCATAGTTTATGTATTGTAAGTTAAGATGATGCACTAGATGTACATGTAGTTCTATATAAATGCACAGGAGATGTATGTAGAAAACCTAGCATTGCTACATGTGACAAACAAACATATAGGAAATTACAGTAGTAAATAGTAGTATAAATAGTAGCATAAATGCTTGAAGTATAAAATATACTACAAAAAAGTGTGTAAAATGTATAACAAAATAGCTACATAAACTACAACGTTACACATACAAACATTATACATTACATTATACATATATTATTTCACATGTTTACAATTTTCAGTGCCGCTGCCATTCAAAAATATTGTGCCATTTATTAGGCATGACCCCTACAGGGTCGGGGCGATCACAGAATTTCTCCTCTGCACAAGTATGGATCAGTTTAGTTATACAGCCATTTTATATTTTACCTAACTAAAAGTATTGGTATTACTAAACAGGTGAGTGAAGGGATGAAATTGGGGATACTGGAAGAAAGGAGATGTCTTTACATTATAATGTATATGTGCATATTTACAATTATGTGAATGATACTGATTTGTGCTCAGTCTCTATTGTCTTACATGAGGGAAATATGGCCCCAAAACTGAAGATTTGCCAAGTGCCAAAATTGTGCCGAAGCAGATTTAGTTACTATGTTTGGTTGGTAAATATATATTGTATGATCTGTCAAAATGACTTTCAGACTGATGACGTTCTTATGAAGATTTCTGTGGATTTTACATTTGTCAGAGAGAAAGTGACCAATTACTGTCCGACAATCAGTGAAAAGTCAGATCTGTGAATCTTAGCCATGATTTATCTCATGTCTATGAACAGTTTTACTATTAAGCACTTTTAGGTTACTCTAGTGCTGGCGCCACGATAGGCCATGTCGGAGTCATTTCAGAGATGAATGTTACTAATGATCTCCCACTGAGATGTTTTCTCTAACGTGGAACATGAACTAATCGGTAAAACAAGGCTGCCTGGAAGCGTTCATGTGGATGAAGTGGTTTATAGTCACAATATACATCAGTATAAGAAACAAACCCAATGGATCATGAGGGATACTTGCCTGGAAGCTTTCTGTGTGGTGAAGATAACAAGTGCTTTGTTCTTTATGGAAGCTTGTACGAAGTGGAAGTTGTACTGTATATTACTGGTCTCCAACATGTAGTTCTAAGGCTGTTGTGAAACTACAACTTATAACTTGGTGGGAGTTGCAGTTTCACGGCAGTTTTAGGGATATAATTGGGAGACTTTCTTTTTAACTATTATGCTTAGTAAATCCAATATTAAAACAGTATCAGTATCATTATTATCAGGACAACCCCATATGGAGGTCATGCTCAGGATGGCCTCAGAATAGCCCACAGGTGAACACCTATTGTACTTCATACAGATACTCATTATACAGCATCTCGACCAGGCTATGCATCACTTTAATATACTGAGTAGATTATTTAAGAAAGTGCCCAGTGTATTTTTTATGCACTGCAGGCACACTGACATCTAGGTACAGTGTCAAACCAACCAATATCCTTCTTCATCTTCTCAATCACATTGCGGGGACTCCAGTCATGAATCATCTTGCAGTGTCTTTCTGCTGCTGTGAAGGCACACATCCCCAGCTAAGAGGGCTCTACTACTGAAAAATACATTTATCTTGTTGACATTTTAGGTAATATTTTTGAGTAGCTGTATAGAGGGGCCCCACGATGAATTTTACTGATGGGCCCTAGTCGCAGCAAAGAGATGATGCAAAGAGTGGTTCCCCTGAAGTTGTCACTACAGAGCAAATGTGGGGCTATATCTAATGCACCTTTCAGCCATGAGACTTGTGCTATTAAAAATTATATCCAGCCTTAACCTGATAATCTAAAATCTGTTATATTAATACATAGAAATGCAGAACTCTCTACCAATTTAACTTTTTGGGGGTTAATTCCCTATTCTTGCCTGCCCTAGCCTTGTACTTATCTGTATTGGTACCACTCTGGTGCTTCCCGCTAGCATTTGTATAGTGGGCTGTCTATCTTTACAATTGCTACAGCCAGTAATTGGCCTCAGCCACATTTTAATGATCTTGAAGAACAACTGTGGCCCCACATTGCAGAAATGCTGTGTTTTTTTGTTGCAGATTTTGTTGCTTTTTTTTTTTTTTTTTTTTTTTAGCCAAAGTCAGGAGTGGCTACAAAAGGAATGGAAAATATAAAGGACACTCTAAGACGTTTCCCTTCTGTTAATTCCACTCCTGGCTTTGGTTCCAAAATACGCAGCAAAATCTGCAACAAAAGACAGTTTCCGCAACATGGGGCCTCAGCCTTAAAGGTGTATTCCTACCTCAGCATTTATGGTTATATCCATAGGATATGCCATAAATACCTGAGAGATGGGGGTCCCTCTATTCACTTATATGGGAATACCAGAACTAGTTGAAGCTTACAGTAGAATGGCTTATCTTCATTCATTTGGGGGCACAGATGGGGTCCTGTTTTCGAAATAGATGTGGGTCCCAGAGGTAAGACCTGCATCTATCAGGTATTTATGGCATATCCATAAATACTAAGATGGGAATACCCCATTAAGAAAAGTACCTACATGTACGATCAGCTATTAAATCACACAAACATGCAACAAGCTGAGAATCCAGGCCTTTAAGAAACTCTACCAGCGCTACCACCTTTACATTACAAAACATACTTTTGTTAAATACTTTTGTAGATTTGAAGAAAAACAACTTTGAAGTTTTATGTAAGTTAGGCAGTTGGTGGGGGGTGGCCTTCAGATCCCTGGGAGCACTGCTCTTGCTGCTCAAGTAGGATTGGTGATGTCAAACCAGTGGGAGAAACTCTTACAGCATAGGCTAGTGCAGACAAGACATGGTAATGGTTTGCGTGGTAGGAGCAGTACTCCAGAGCGATGGAGGCCATCCCCGTTTTACAACTGCCTTATTTGCATAAGACTTCAAAGTTGTTTTTCTCCAAGTCTACAGAAGTGACATAACAAAGGTATGTTGTTTATCTCTGCAATGTGTTCTGTAACAGGGTGGTAACAGTTAAGTAGAATCCCTTTAACTATTTCAAGACCTGACACATTTTTGTTTTTTTTCGTAAATGTGGTTTTGAGGGCTATAACATTTTTTTCCTTTGAGTTATTCAAATAATGTTTCCTTCTTTTTTGGTGATAAATAGGGCCATATTTGTATGTTGTTTTTATTTTCCGTGTTTTTTCTTTATTTTAATATACAAGAAAATGTAAACAAAAAAGGAGGGAAATGTGTCTGTTTTTCACATTTTTCATGTATTCTTATTAATAGCACAAAGTGCTACAAAAAATTTTTTTTTTTTTTAGGCTAAAGCCCCCGTGCCGTCCCGCAGCAAAAAAAGCACTGCAGGGGAAACCGTGGTGGGATTGCATCGCGGTTCTTCCCACAGCGCTTTAGACAGAAAGTTTGCAGAGTTTTCCTCTGCAAACTTTCTGTTTCAGTTACACCTATGGGGAAACCGCAGGTATTTCCATAGGTATAATTGACATGCTGCGATTTCCAAAACCGTGCTGGTTTTGGAAATTGCCGCGTGTCCGCAGCACGTTTTTTCCCCCAAAGTGGGCATGGGATTCACTAGAATCCCATCCACTTTGCTCTGACTGTAAAACGCCGCAATTTTTTCCACGGCGCTTCCGCCACGGGCGAATTGCGGCGTTTACACCACGTGGGGCCTTAGCCTTAAGCAGTTTTCCCTCTCCTTTACTGTAATTGTTATGTAGGTCACAACTAGTGTTGTGTCGCTGGAGGCAGGACTAGGACCTGTGACGTGGTTGTGGTAGTAGCAGTTTTTTTTACTTTTACACATTTTAACTTTACTTTTCTTTTTTTGCTGTTTTCTCCTTTAACTGGGGCTGGTACATTAGCCCCAATTACAGGAGGAATGCAGTCTCCTATCTCTTGTTGCAGAGCAGCTTATGCAGTTCCCTGCCCCTTGCAGTCATGTGACCGAGGGGCCGGAAGTACAGCCATGTCACGACAGCTCCCATAGCTGTGTACACAGCATCCATTGATTCTGTGTACACAGCGACTGGAAAGGCAAGGGCGGTAATAAACCATCCCTGCCTTCCCTATAGGCACTCTGGCTATAGTTACAGCCAACCCTCTGCTACTGCATTTGCACAATTTTGTGCATCTGCTTAACACTGCAAGGTTGTATATATACAAGTGTTGAGTGGACCTCCCAGATGTAAAAAGTCAATGTGCGGTTCAGAAGTAGTTATAGCTTGTTGAATATGTTCAGTATGAAATCCAGACAGAGACAATGTCTGAATACCTGTTTTTTTTTCGATACAATATCTCCAATAACACTTTTGTGATTCATTTACTGATTTTTCAGACAATAAGATTTTTTATCTTAAAACTTTAAATAGATTTTTGTTGGATTCATCTCTTATAACTTCTACCCACAAAATGCAGTATTTGCACTCATGTCACATGCACACAATATAAAGGGATTTGTCAATCCCTGTTTGTTTCTTTCAGTGAATATACATTGCATAATCATTCTAAGATGGACCTGTCATATTGTATAAGTAGCTTGAGCATCTACAACCTATCTGGTTGATCACTGGTTTGTGCTCTTCTCATAAGGTTCTGTTTTATGTTGATGTGATATGGGTCATTGCATATATTTGAGACATTAATCACAATCGGACATTCATAGCTTGCTTGGTTAAATATCTATGACTTTCAGCTCCACGCTATGATTGATGCTGGCTCATAATATCTGAGTCGCGGTCTGTAATTGAGGTGGCTTTACCAGCCTGTACACTACAGGTGCATCTCAATAAATTAGAATATCTGTGAAATGTTCATTCATTTCAGTAATTTAGTAATACAATTCATAATCAGCGTCTTCCATGATTGTGTGTCCTACTGAACCAGACTGAGGGACCATTTAAAGGCTTAGGAAACCTTGGCAGGAGACACACTGAATTTACAATACTGAACTTTTTTACAATATTCAAATTTTCTTAGATTTGGGTTTTCATTACCTGTAATCCATAATCAACATGTACAAAAATAAAACACTTGAAATAGAACACTCTGTGTGTAAAGAATCCAGAAAATATACGAGGTCACGAAATAAACATTTCAAAGATATAATTTATTGAGATACACCTGTATACCTGGAGACAGAGAGTCCCTGCCTCTCCACTACATACTGTCCCATACTATAATCACTACCGGACAGTATATAACAGTATGAAATGGGGTAGACTGCCTTGAAACCTAAAAAGTAAGAATTGTTTGGAGCTAGCCCACAAGCATGTGTAAAGTAAATGAATCTGCCAGCTTGGTAAAAGTCACTAAGGCACTGTTTGAAGTCTGGCAGATATGGCTAACTCCTTACATGCTGTGCTGTTACAAGACACCATTTATGTATAGAGGAAAGTGTTCCAATCATAAATATAAGAAAGGGTTATCTATTGTAACGGTAGTTAAATCTTGGAAATGCCCAAACATAGAAGATGTGAATGGCAAAACCAAAACATCCATCTAAAGATTATTGTTACTAAACATTATAGTTAAAAATGAGGGACAGGCAGGATCTTGTTTAAGTTGTCTATAACTGCCAAGAGGGCGTTGGTTTACCTTCCTTTGGACAAAACAGCCAGACAGTCCCAACAGCCTAGGTCTGTGAAAAGTTGGATATGATGGGCATGTTTTCATTAAACCTAAGTTAGGATCCTTGTAACCACTGCATGATTGTGCCATTTTCCCTGGATCATGACCAGACACATTTTTGGCTTTCTTTGGTACATACAGTTCTGAAGGCTATAACTTTTTTTTGTTCACGTTATTCAAATAATTTTTGCATCTTTTTTCGGTGATTCATGGGGCCTTATTTTTATATGATTTCTATATTTGAACTTATGAAATCTGGATAAATATAAAATAGTGCTACAATTTTTTGAAATAGTATTCTCTCCAGAAATTTTCATGTAGGTGAAATTTTCACGTTGGTGAACTGTAACTATGCATCATATTGTGGGTCTGTGAAAGTTACCAAGATAATTGTGTTTATGCTAATAGTTAACTCTGCAAAACTGAGAATGAATCAAAACCAAAGGAGAATACTAACCTGAGTCCAATTTGACTATTGCAAGGGGTTAAAAGTCCAAAAAATGTCACCAACAGCTAAGTAAGAATTTTGGGCCAATGAGACTAAATTTTGCCATCGATCGGGGATCCCTAACCTATAGCTCATGAACCACATGTAGCTCACAAGCCCCTGCTAGGTGACTCACAATTGCAGTTGGTCTAGTAGACAGCTCATTTTTCTGTAGTGGGGGGGGGGGGCAGCTGCTTATGTAACAGGTGGAACCATAAAAAAAGCCTTCAACATTGCTGTGGCTGCCTCTTCCTCTAGTAGTGTGAGATGACATGCAATACAACTATCCATGCTCCTCACTGCCCAGTGTCTGCAAGTCCAAGTTAGGAAGGAACGACTCCCTATTTCTCCCAAAAACCCATTAGCATCTCTCTCTGGTTGCTAGATTAGAATAGATCGAAGAAAAGAAGAGAAGGTAATAGGTGAGGTGAGGAGCTATGCTTATGTTTAAAGGGATTGGTACAATCTTGTCAAATCAAGATCAACAGTTTGTATTTCTATTATAAGTTCTGTGCTCTTTTGACAGTTCTAGAAGCCACGTTTATTTGTTCGCCTTTCCTAACTGCATGCTTCTCCAGTCCTGAAAACAGCTGCTGTTAGAGGGGCATATGATTAACCTGGCCATCATCACATCCTATTAAAATGCATTATGCCTGCTCTAGTTTTCTTCATGTTTAGAAGGTAAGTTTGAAGGAAACTAGAATAGGTTCAGTACATTTCAATCGGTGGTGCTGATGGCTGGGTTGTATCACATGCCCCTCCATCAGCAGACATTTTCAGGACTGTAGCAGCATGCTTTACCCTATCTGACATTGGGCATGGGGAGACTCTACTCCATACCAGGAGAGACCATTTAGAAGACGCCACCTGACATTCAGCAAGTAATGTGCATGTTCTATTAATTAGTATAGGACATGTGCATGGTGGACCCTATAAATATGGCTTGAGACCATCTCTCCATGTCTAAATGTTGCTCTTGAGGTTTGGACAACTACATTTGATAGATGTTGGCTGAACACTTTTTTGGCTGGCAATTATTCCTTGTGACCTCCCTATACACATACATACTGCAGTGACTTATCTCTCGTGTAAACAAAAGGATTGAATGTGTTAGATTTATTTTCCTTTTCCAGACATCTCCAGACACCCACATATTGGATGGATTGATGGCCTTGCAAAAATCCACAGGATAGAATCTACTATACTGATGTTACTTTCCTGCTTTTATAGAACAAATAGAGTTCTAGAAGTGTTCTTCAAACTCCTGATCAGGTGTTACCTGTCAACCTGATATTGATGACCTATGCCAAGATTAAGATCAACAGTGTTAAACTCCTGGAAACCCCCTTTACTTTTCTGTGATCAGCTTATTGTCAAGGACCTTTCTAAAAAGTAGACATTGTCCAAAGTAGAGAACCCCTTCAGAGTGTTACAGATTTTTCCATGTTGAGATCAAAAATAACTACAGCATTTATTGCAACACTGTACCTACTAGGAAAACTGTGACTAAACAACATCCTCCATTTTGTTCTCTTTCAGATTAAGTCAACAGACCCCAGAAAAGAATTCCCTGCTAATCTAGTACAACTTCTCCTGTTCCAAGCACTGCTGGATGGTCCATGGGGGCTGATGGCACTGATCAGAAGATCAGAATGCTAAACATACAGAACTCAGCTTGGGGCAGTCGTCAGGACTGGTACCAGGACAATCTAGTGACCAGCCAACCCAATCCAGGTATTATTACTTGACTACACTGGCTCTCATCCTTTTCTTTTACACAAGCTCTGTGCACCTCCTTCCGTTTAAACCTGCCATTAGTTTCAAGCTGCTTTAACCACAGGCAGCATGAAATAGCAACAGGCTCCCTTATTACAAAGAACAATGGAGGAGATTGATTACAGGGCTGTGGAGTCATGGAGTTGGAGTGAGGACCATTCTGGGTGGAGTTGGAGTTAGAAAAAGTTAAAGACTCTGACTCAGGTTTCAAAATAAAATGGTTAATTATTTTTAATTATATTATACAATTATTACTATTATATAATTACTTACTTTATTGCTTCTGACCAACCATGGCTGTCAACCATTTATGAAGAAGTCAGAGCAGGAATTGGAATCTGAGTGTGGAAAAAGAGAGAAGTTGGAGTCAATGGTTTGGCCTGACAACTTCACAGCCCTGATTGCTTAGACGATTTTAAATGTCATTTATGACAATTATCGCCAGTGGCATTTTTTACACAGCCCTCCGTTGCGGTTTTGGAAATTGTAGCATGTCAGTTATATCTACGGAAACGCCGGCGGTTTCCTTATAGGTATAATTGAAGCCGAAAGTTCACATTGGGCCGCATCTCTTTTTTGCTGCGGACCGCTACGTGGGGCCTTAGCCTAAAACTGTTTTTTTCCCGCGGCGTTTACACCACGTGGGGACCCAGCCTAAACTAATGTAGGGAATTTCTCACAAGATAAATTATGTGCAAAATAATGTTGCTTTTACGGGTTATATTCTGTATTTCAGATTTATATATAGTTGATTCTATCAGTGCTGAGTCAGTAAAGGTAATAACAATAATGCTATCTGTCAGGGTCACAATAGACAGTCCTGTGGTACAATGCTGTGGTTGAGGCAGGAAGCATACTGTCTTCTGAGCTGTCTGCAGATGTGCACATTTTGCTTTTGCACGGGGCTTGAACTATTTGTCTGTCTAAGAACTTGTCTTTCTTACATTACTGCTTTATGTTTTATGTTTTCTTTCATCTTTAAATTATTAGTTTCATGTAGGCAAAAACATGTGAATTCTTCTTGTTCTGCAAAAACAGACCAGATGAAATTAGTGGTGGGATGAGCAGTACAGTTTCGAAAAACAAATAGGGTTTTCAACATTTTATATTAGAGTTGACTCCTCATCGACTTCAGTACAGTTTAAGGCCGGGGCCCCAAGTGGTGTAAATGCTGCGGTTTGCCCGTGGTGTAAAAGCTACGGAAAAAAACTAGAGAATCCCATCCCTACTTTGCGGCAAAAAACGTGCAACGGACACGCTGCCATTTCCAAAACCGTTGCAGTTTGTCTATAGGTATAATTGAAGCAGAAAGTCCGCAGAGGAAACCTCTGCAAACTTTCTGTTGCAAGTTCTGCGGGAAGAACTGCTGTGGGATGCTACATGAGGCCTTAGCCTTAGGCTACATTCCCAATAAGTTTTCTAGTATTCATTGTCATTTTGCTGCGGTTTTATGAGCCAAAGCCAAGAATGGCTTCAAAGGAAATGTGAAATATATAGGAAGCTCTTATACTTCAGCCTTCTGCTTAATCTACTCCTGGCTTTGACTCAAAAAAACTGCAGCAAAATCTGCAACAAAAAAAGCTGTGTTTCCGCAACGTGGGGCCTTAGGCTAAACAATGGATGATTGCAATAATCAGACATAAACATGGAGGATTGAGAACTTAAAGGGTTTATACGCCTTTCTAATATTGGTGGTCTATCCTTAGTTTAGGACATCAATATTAGATCTCCAGATGTCCGACAACTGGGACCCCTGAAAATCAGCTGTTCCAGAACAGCACAAAACCCAGTAATGTTTACATGCCCAGAGCCACTCATTGTATGATGTGTAGAAATGGGTTGATGTTCAGAATTCAATGGAACACTGCGGCAGCAACTAAAGCTGCCACACAATAAGCAGAATTGCTGGGTCTACATAGTTTCCCTCCCTCAGCCAACTGTGCATGTCCACCCCTGACACCCTGCATTCCTGGTTGGAATATGACCAGCTGACTGCCTTTCTCCATAAATTCTCTTTGCTGCCTCTTTGCTGCTCTCGTCTACTCCCACTGCCCTAGAGAGCATTTTTCTACAGACAGAGACCCCTACATGCTCCCTTTCAGTCCTCTATGACACACTCCTGACTGCCACAACCTCGTTTCCCCCCCCCCCCTTACACCAGACAATGGGAAACCAACCTCGGCCTATGCCTCTATCTTGCTGATTGGGCCCTTTTCTTTCTGTTTGCACACAAGTTGCCACTACCCTGCAGTGCCCAGGAGAAAAACTTTAAAATCCTGACCTGCTGGTACCGTTGCCCAGACCTCCTGCACAAGATATATCCTACTGTCTCGGATAAGTGTTGGTGCTGTGGCTCCACAGTGGGCTCTCTCTTTCACATTTGGTAGGAGCACAGGTAGATTTGAGCCTTCTTTTCCTCTGTGTTCTCTTTATACACAAAAGTCAGTGGCCGCCCTGTGGTTCTTTCCTCTCAGGTGGCCCTCCTCTCCCTCATCCTGGGCAAGATATCCAAGGTTAAGGGAGATCTCCTGTGTTACCTCCTCGCAGCCGCCAGGGCGGTTATTCCCGACACTGGTGAAGCACCACTACCCTCATTGATGGAGTGCCTCCAAGAGTTCCTCCTTATTCAGAGGATTCTCCCGACTCCAAGTTTGTTGCCCTCTGGCGACCGTGGGTGGTGTTCGTCGGAGTGTACCAATGTTTTCTCTTAGGCTCCCCTGGCCCTGTGGGAACTTCTTCTACAGCCTTCTTCTACTGCCTTGGCATTTTTGTGCTTCTCTCCTAGACTTCCCTCTTTTTTTGACCCTTGTTGTCTGTTCCCCTCTGGTGTCTTCGTCCCCCCAATCGTTCTATGTTTTACTTTTACTGGTCTTACTTTCATGTCCTTCTCCCCTAAAACACGGTTTTCTTTGGACCTGATGTTCCTCATTTGCATGGGAGTTCTGGACAAGTCTTTGTTTTGATCCCTTTCACGGTTTTTATTGTTCATTTCTTGTTCATTTGTTTTTGTACTTTATACAGTTTTATATTTTGTACTTGCTGTTTTCCCTATACAATTCAATAAAAGTTGATTAATCATAAAGCTACCACACATGTAAATATAATAAGGAGCCGCATTGTCCTGGAACAGCTGATCTACAGGAGTCCAGTCTTTTGGACTCCTGCAGATCTAATATTGATGACCCATCCTAAGAATAGGCCATCAATATTAGAAAGGTCAATACCCCCTTTAGGCCGGGGCCCCATGTGGCATAAACTCCGTGGCAAAAACTGCAGCATTTTACAGTCCCTGCAAAGTGGATGGGATTCTAGCAAAATCCCATCCACACACTGCAGAAAAATACATGCAGCGGAAATGCTGCAATTTCCAAAACCGTTGTGATTTTGGAAATCACAGCATGTCAATTATACCTTTGGAAACACCGGCAGTTTGCCTATAGGTATAATTAACGTAAAAATTCCGCAGAGGAAATCTCTGTGGACTTTCTGTGAAAAGCGCATTTTTGCTGTGGCCGCCGCGGTTTTTTCCCGCAGCGCTTTTTTGCTGCGTGATGCCAGGTGGGGCCTTAGCCTTTATCTTGCAGGTGACATAAGGAAGTATTTAAGGGTGTGGTTTGGGCAAAACGCTTCAACCATGAACCACATTGACTCATTTTGTAAAACAATGAAAGGACATAACCATTATGCTGTGTCCCCTAACTGAGAGACCAAATCTTTGTACTATAACCATTAACCTTTTCCAGGCATCCACCGTAATAGCACAGTTGAAACTCTGCTTTGCTCTGCTACACATTGGAGAACCAGAGCTAGTACACACAATCAGAGTTCACCTTCTTTATTACATAACCCCCTGAAGTCCCCAGGAACCCCCTGAATTGACCCCCCCCCACAACCCACCCACATACCTTTAACGTTACAGGACAGCTCATGAGTGATGAGATTTCTGGAGATGTCCTCTTCCCATGACAGCTGGGAGCCTTATAAAGGTTCCCAGGCCTATCATAGGAATATAGCTATTGAGGCTGGTTTATAGCCAGCCTCAATAGCTATGTAGTGATTCTCCCATACACTGCAGTACAGTTATATTGCAGTCTATAGGGCATGCAATCAAAAGATTGCAGGTTCAAGCCCCCTAGAGGGCTGATAAAGCAGTTAAAAAAATTTTAAAAAATGTTTAAAAATATATATATAAAAAATAAAAATTCCATTCACTCCTATTTCCCTAGAATTGAAATAAAAATAAATATACAAAAACAAACATAAACAGATTATACATCTTTGCATCTGAAAATATCCAGTCTACAAACATATAAAAATATCTTTCCCATACAGTGAACGCCATAGCAGGAAAAAAAAAAATCAAAAGAGTCGAACTACCATTTTTTCTCTTTCACCTTCCATAAAAATTCCCCATAATGATAGAAATAAAAAGTACATCTGGCCCTGCAAAAAATAATGCCTTAAGCAACATGAATGCACATTGAATGTACATTTGTAGCAGTGTAAGATGCACACTACCAAGAGTAGCCTCTGACAGCCTTTTTATTGAGAAGCAGGGGATGAACTTTTACACCCTCTTGTGGCAAGATCCAGTGTTTCATCAGACCTGTAATCATTTATCACATATATGCCAGATATAAATGCATGCTAAGGTTTGCAATCTGACATTTCTATCTGGGTGCATTATTGTTTTGCCAATAAGTGTAAATGCAGCCTAGTGATTATTATTATTGCTATTCCCTTAGAAAATATATATATATATATATATATATATATATATATATATATATATATATATGTATCTATAGAGAGGGAGAGAGAGAGAGACACTGCTACTTGGTAATGTGACATTTAGATATGCTGTAGTCCCTATGTGGAAATGTGAGACTATACAGATATACTGCAATGTGTTTATACTGTGTATATATAGAGGGATAGAGATAGAATTTATGAGATAGAGGTACTGTACTGCTATGTGGTAATGTGAGATTTTATTTATATAGATATACTATATATAGATATATGTATGTACTTATGCGAGCCTATATAGAAATATACTACGTGTTTATACTGTGTGTATGTATATATATATAGAGAGAGAGAGAGAGAGAGAGAGAAAGAAACAGAGAGAGAGAGTTTGTGAAAGAGAGATACCGCTATGTGGTGATGTGAGATTTTAAATATAGAGAGATACTGCATATACTGCTACTGCATACAGAGAGATATACTGCTATGTATTAATGTGAGATTATATATTTATAGCTAATACTGCTATGTATTAATGTGAGACTATATATATAGCTAATACTTCTATGTATTAATGTGAGACTATATATACAAGTGCATCTCAATAAATTAGAATATCTTTGAAACGTTTATTTATTTCAGTAATTAAATTAAAAAAGTGACCTCCTATATTTTCTAGATTCTTTACACACAGAGTGTTCTATTTCAAGTGTTTTATTTCTGTAAATGTTGATTATGGATTACAGCTAATGAAAACCCAAATCTAAGAAAATTAGAATATTGTAAAAAAGTTCAGTATTGTAAATTCAGTGTGTCACCTGCCAAGGTTTCCTAAGCCTTTAAATGGTCCCTCAGTCTGGTTCAGTAGGACACACAATTATGGAAGACGCTGATTATGAATTGTATTACTGAATTACTGAAATGAATGAACGTTTCAAAGATATTCTAATTTATTGAGATTCGCCTGTATAGATAATACTGCTGTGTTAATGTAAGACAATATATATATATATATATATATATATATATATATATATACTATAGCTAATACTGCTGTGTTAATGTGAGACTATATAGAGAGATAATATTGCCTATATCGCAATGTCAGTCTATAAAGAAACACTGCTGTGTGGTAATGTGAGACAGTATATATAGATAATGTAGGCATATATAGAAATAATGGTATTGTCCATATTTTTCTCAAAGGTACTATTAAGTTTTATTAATCCTAACGTAGTACTAGATACCTGTAATGTGTGCATGGTTTATTCTGGAGTCAGTAAACAAAGGCTGATATTGACTTTGACAGTCGGGTGACTCCACCCATGCGTGAATAGTTAAATCCCATCCAGGTCACTAGGGGTTCTGCAGCGCTATGTGGTCAGCAGCAGTCACTGTTGATTGACTGGTTTTAACACCAGAAATGACTGCAGCTTATAGCATCTTGTGTTGGTGAGTGACTTGCGCCCAAAGAAATTTGTGTCCGACATGACACTCGTGTTTGAGGCATTGAATGCCCTGCAGCCCGTGATAACCATAGTAGCATGTACGACATCCAGTGGCTACTGCTGCCTGTAGGCTTGTGCTTTAGTCTACTATGCGTGATTCCAGCATGCTACTGCCGTGAGGGCTGGCTGCTCCGGGTTATAGCAACCTGTTCTGTTCAAGTAGCATAGCTTGTATCATTCTGTTGGTGTCTATTGCTGAGCCCAAGGCTGTATGTTTTATGCCTCCGACAATGAGACGTGATTTGCTTTGTGGATACAAAAGTAATTCAGTGTTTTGTTTCATTTCAGTTAGATCAGCCATGTAAATTATTATGGTAGTCACAATGTTTATTTACTAGTCAACTGGCAATGCGTTAAATAGTCCTACTAGAAACTTATTATAGGCCCTTGGTCAATAAAGGATTCTACAGCAATGTAACACTATCTCACTTCAGGGGTGTAGTTACAGGGGATGCAGAGGTAGCAGCTGTATCCAGGACTTCATTCCTTAAAGTATTTCAGAAATCACCAGCACGGTAGCATGGTAGTTTGGAGGCCATGGTATAGAATTAGGGACGTGTCTGCAAAACCCTATTGTAAGATGACAAGGAGCATCAACTACAGATAGGAGTCATGTTGTGTCTTTAGGGTACATTTCAATATAGGAGTGCATGCAGCTGAAATTATTAATATCCCCCACTAAGCATGTCGCAAGCATGTGTTATTTTTATCTACATGTACAGAAAAATTTGCTATTGGGGTTCCTTGGGGTCCTAGGCCCCCTCCTCTTCTGTTTCTACACGACCCCTATTGGCCAAACCATCAGCAGATTTGACTTTCAGTACCATTTTTATGCTGATGACTATATACCTCACCCCGTGACATCACCCCTGCTCTACTACAGAAAACCAGTGACTGTCTCTGTTGTCTCTAACATCATGTCTTATCTTTATCTGAAACTGAATCTTTCAAAAATCAAACTTCTTGTGTTTCCTCTATCAACTAACCGACTTAATGCAGATATTTCCATTTCTGTCTGTGGTCTTACTATAAAAGCAAGGCCGTATGTCCCCTGTCTCAGGGGTGTATTTGATTCAAATCTCAGCTTCACCCTACATATTCAGACACTTACACACTCGTATCACCTGCACCTCAAAAATAACTCCAGAATCTGCCCTTTTCTCACTGTGGAAGCATCAAAAGCCCTCATTGTCGCTCTGATTAATTTTTGTCTTGACTATTGTAATTCTCTTCTAATATGTCTTCCCTCTACAATCTGTCCTGAATGCAGCTGCCAGGCTTATATTGCTGACAAACAGATACACAAATTATTATTATTATTATTATTTATTTATATAGCACCATTAATTCCATGGTGCTTCACTATTGACGGTTTACATATGATACACAAAATATACAAGACAAATATAATACTAACAGTGACCAACTAGCACAGTGGAATAAAGGGCCCTGCCCACAAGGAACCATCCACCACAGAATACAATATAAAATTATCACATCACCCATAAATCCATCCATAGCACGTCGCCTCCTTACATCTCCTACCTCATCACTATCTACCACCATAACCGTCATCTCTGTTCTGCCAATGACCTTAGATTTGTATCCTCTGTTATCCAAACATCCCACTCCCATCTCCAAGACTTTTCTTGAGCTGGACCTGTGCTCTGGACTGTTCTACCCCAGACAATCAGATTAATATCCAACTCAGTGTCTTGCATGCAACTCAGTGTTTGCAGCAAGTTCAGGTCACAGTACAATGACATTTACTTTGTTGTTTTTTAGCAGCAATGCATTGGAAATATTGGCGTTCAAGCTGTATGCCACATTAATAAAGCCATGTAGCCATTTTCACAAATCATACCACACTTTGGCTAAGCCTTTTTTGAAGATGTTTCTGATGCCATATTTGGAAGCAGTTTTTACTTTAGTTTTTTTTTAGTGGTTTGTGCAAAAAAAAAAAAAAAAAACTGATCAAAAATACTTCAAAAATCTCTTCAGGCTGGAGCCCCACGTGGCGTAATTGCCGCAATTTGTCAGGGGTTTCACAGTCACTGCAAAATGGATGGGATTCTAGCAAATTCCATACATTGCAGAAATTGCAGTATGTCCGTTATACCTACAGAAATGCAGGCGGTTTCCTTATAGGTATAATGGAAGCAGAAAAGCACTTTTCATAGAAAGCTCTGAGAAAAAACGCAATTAGTTTCCGCCACGGTTTTTCCTGCAGCACTTTTTCGGTGTGGCCCACTGTGTGGGGACTTAGCCTCAAAAGTTTTTTTTATGCTTCCCATTCATTTCTATGGGAGTTTCAGGTGGAATCCGCAGAAAGATAGGACATGACGTATTTTTTTTCCTTACAAATGAAAAAAAATAAAAACTCTGTATGTACCGTAGCACTTTAGTAGTAATTTATTTACAGATTTACTGAACTTTTACATGCTGCACGGTATCTATAAGAAAAAAAAATGCAACTTTTATTAAAGCAAAATCATGTGTACTAAAATGTGGTTTTAAAGCTGCTGTAAATATGTGACCTCAGTGTAATGCTTGACCATAACCCTACAACCCTATAACCCTTACAGCCCCTTAAGATTAACTACTTTTCTGTCCGTGTGCTAACTGTGAAAAAATCCAACAGCACACAGTCAGCACATAGACTCATTATACTCAATAGAGCCATTCACGTCCGTTGTTTTTCACGGGCTCTGAAAAAAATAAAAACTTTTCTCAGCCATTCTAGTCTAGGGGTCTGTAAAAAGAAAATGTACAGCAGCTGTGTACTGTCTGGTTTACATAGATACATTGCTAGGTGATACTGAAAAATAAAGAAGACATTTGTTGTTTTTTTGTGGACGCAAAAAAAAATTAAATCAAATGTCATATACTGTAGATAGCACATGCATTGGATACGAATAGCACACGAAATACAGTGGGATGAACAATGTCCATTGCTTTCTAGTCCGCAAAACGGATAGTTAGTTTGAAATTCTCACTCCTAACCTTCCTTTATATTGTAATGAGCTGGTACCTGTGTACAGGTCACTATAGCCTTTAATATTCAGTGACCTAAGGGGTCAGTAAGGCTGGGTTCACACTTGCGTTGTGGTCTCCACATGGAAGCAGTTTCTGTGATCTGTCTAAAGATTATAAAAACTAATTTGGAATGGGTCATTAAAAAATCCATTGATTACAATGGGTTTTTAAAGCAATCCACAGGTGAGTGTTTTGAGCATTTCCGTCATGTATCCGCTCTTTTGGACAGGAACAAAAGCAGTACTTTTGCTTCGCCAAAAAAATAAGGATACAGACGGACATCAACGAATAAGTTTTATTTAACCAACGGATAGTAATCTGTGTCCATTTGAAATCTGTTTTTTTTTCTTCATTCTTCTCTGTGCATGCTCAGAATGAAGAAAGGGGAATAAAAACGTATTTGTCAAAAATCACCCAGTTTTTTAATGATCACCCATTGACTATTCAGTCAAAAAAGACGGACTATGGTATGCACTGTGTAACCATTTGAATGCATGTTTTGGCCAATCCGTTATTTTTTTTTACGGATTGGCAGCAGACGGATACCAGGCACAAGGGTGAACCTAGCCTAAACCTAAAACTACATTTGTGCAGTTAAACGTTATCTGTTTCTCCCTGTAGAAATGCCTTTACACAAGAGGGGAGCTGATAGTTGCAATCTATATACTACAGCAGAAAGCAAATTGCGGCAAAACCTCATTTTTTTAACATGCGATTTTTAATGCAACAGCAAAAGCTATAGAAAAAGTATGTTAGTAAGTTAAATGATTTTACATTTCATACACAAATTTGTTTTCCAGACTTTTGATACTGATGACCAATCCTTAGGATAGGTCATCAAGATCAGTAGGGGTGTTTGGTATCAGATACTGATTCTCAGCAACCACCTGCACTGGAGCTACTGAGTGGATGGAGATGGAAGCAGATGGCTTTGTCTATTGTTTAATGGCCTTCTGTTTAGTGGTGGGTTATTGCAGATCAGCTCCAATTCACTTGTGTGGTTCCAGTGGCTGCTGAGAACAACTGATCTCAGGACTTCAGTCAAGGAAGATTGGGCATGATTATAGCAGGGATCCGTGACTTGTCTCCACTGCAGTACCACCCAGATGACTATTGGTGAGAGATACACAGTGATTCTGCAACTTCTTATTCTCTCTTCTAGTAAAATTAGGAATTTCAACAGGGAATGTCTAAAAAGGTATTTACAAGCACTTCAGCAACAAGGACCTGCTAGCAGGTTCTCTTTAGGTTCTCTAGCAGGTTAAGGCCACACATTGCGTAAAAGATGCTTATGTTGCAGATTTTGCTGAAGTTTTTTGAGCCAAATCTTGGACTGAATTTACCAGAAAGGAGACGTATAAATGCTTCCTATATATTTCCCATACCTGTTGAAGCCACCCTTGGCTTTGGCTCAAAAAAACGTAGCAAAACCTGGAACAAAAAAAAGTAGCGTTTCTGCAATGTGGGACCTCACCCTAAGGCTAAGGCCCTACATAGCGGGCTGCAGCGAAAAAAAGCACTGTGGTATAATTGACATGCTGCGATTTCCAAAACCACAACAGTTTTGGAAATCACAGCATTTTCACTACGTGTATTTTTCCACAATGTATGGATGGGATTTGTTTTGTAGGATGGGAAAATGAATGTAAAACGCCAAGTGAGACCCCGGCCTAAAGCAGACATAAGATTTTCAATTTTCAATTAATAAATGATAAAACATTATTATGATTGTTTAAAACATACCTCCAATTATATAACAACTTTTCATAGATGTTATATACAGGTGTATATAAAAAAAAAACATTGTAATATATCTCTTACCTTTTATATATTATGGAGAGGGGAGGGGAAGAAAAAGGCTACTGGAGAAGACATACAAATAACTGCATCTGCTGCACCCTGCTATTCTGTGGATCAGGAATCTTTTCTAACACTGCTATGCTTCTAGATAAGAGCACAGAATGAGGCAATAAATCAGTTAACAGCCTTCTCCTCCGCCTCCTCTCTCCATAGAGTTCTGTGTGTGAGCTGGGTACATATACGGATTCTATGTAAACAAACAGACTGATAGGAGATAAGGAAGAGGAGAGCAGCCTAATAAGTGGAGAAGGAAATTGATTTTCTTAATTATGTATATTACAAAGTTTCACTTGTATTACTATTCATTTATGAAAGTTGTTTTATAATTATATACTTTAAGTATCATTTATAGTCTGTACCTTTTTTATTTGATCATTAATAAAGCTATTCTACCTAACACATATCGATCAATAGCCTGTACCATTTGCCTCTTACTACACAAGATTCTCAAAATTCATGCAGTTGTTGGTTGGATTCAAACATAGAACTGTAGCTTTGCAAGGCGACAGTACTAACCACTGATCCACTAATCCACTGTTCTGCCCTAGTTTAGGTAGAATTTAGGGAGAATTCATGATGGCTATTTCAGTACAAGCCTTTACCATGCAACCCCGCAGTTTTAATAAGATGATTAATCAAAATTGGCATATTAAAATTTAGTATTTACCGCTAGAATTGAGATTAATTTTTATTTCACGCCAGTTTTCTGGTGTAAAAAAGTTACAAACTTCTGGTTTGACTTCTAAAATGCCAGTTGCAAAATAAATTGTTGGCAACAGATTTATTATCATTTACGCTAAATGATGTTGGAAATCTATGCCAGCAATGAACTTCTGAGAGAGCACTATATTTAAAGACCCAACATCTACAAAACTATTACAGCAGATGTCAGAAATGGGTTACAGTCTATGAAATTATTGAACAGTCTACATATAAAAAGATTTTATTTGGGCACCATGACATTTTAATCAAAATACAGCATGCTCTAGGTAGGGCTTCCCTGCAGGACTGCAGCAGAAAAATGCTAATAAAACTGTGTGTGTGAAGGAGGTCTTATAACTCTCAGTATCCTCAGACATCCTTCACTAGTGTTTTCCGAGGTCACTGGCCAGCCACATATGTGACTCAGTCTTTGTATATGTCTTATATCCCACAGACAGTTGTCAGCAGCTGGACAGCAGTCTAGATTCAGAACATCAAGCAACAGCAGTAAATGATGACCTGGATGACTCTCAGATCCGGTTGCAACTGAAACGCAAACTTCAGCGTAATCGAACCTCATTCACTCAGGAGCAGATTGAAGCATTAGAAAAAGGTCAGTGGATTTTAAGTGGTTCACAACTCTGCTTACAAACAAAAGATGCTGGACATGGGAAGGGGCAATAGTGAAAACATCAATAACATACAGTGGGTACGGAAAGTATTCAGACCCCTTTAAATTTTTCACTCTTTGTTTCATTGCAGCCATTTGCTAAAAGCAAAAAAGTTCATTTTATTTGTCATTAATGTACACTCAGCACCCCATCTTGACAGAAAAAAACAGAAATGTAGATATTTTTGCAAATTTATTAAAAAAAGAAAAACTGAAATATCACATGGTCATAAGTATTCAGATCCTTTGCTCAGTATTGAGTAGAAGCACCCTTTTGAGCTAGTAAAGCCATGAGTCTTCTTGGGAATGATGCAACAAGTTTTTCACATCTGGATTTGGGGATCCTCTGCCATGCTTCCTTGCAGATCCACTCCAGTTCCGTCAGGTTGGATGGTGAACGTTGGTGGACAGCCATTTTCAGGTCTCTCCAGAGATGCTCAATTGGGTTGAGGTCAGGGCTCTGGCTGGGCCAGTCAAGAATAGTCACAGAGTTGTGCCAAAGCCACTCCTTTGTTATTTTAGCTGTGTGCTTAGGGTCCTTGTCTTGGTGGAACCCACAGCAAACATAAAGATTAGGTTCTGTTTCACACCAGCACACTCCTACCCACAAAGGACAGTGGTTATATATGTCTTTGGTTGCCATCCAAAATGATATCTGATAAAGGACAAAAAAATGCCCCACACAATGCCCCTGTACACGGAAACACAAAGTTACTGGTGACAAAATATGGTGACTAAAATAATTTATTTGGATAAAGCTATTAGATGATAACAAAATTTGGAATTGCTGTGATCATCCTGACCCGAAAAATATAAGCAACATGTCATTTTTTCCACATGGTGAACACTGTAAAAATGAAATCTGTAGGAAAATGGAGTAAATGCTGTTTGTTTCTAATTCCATCCCAGTCTGAATTTCCAGCTTCCTAGTACATATTACACTAAACTAAATGAATGATTAATGAAAAAATTGAAACAACAGTTACTCTTTAAATTTACTTACTGTAGATTTCTCAACCACATCTGCTGGAAGTTTGTCCCAGGCCTCAGCTGTCAGTAAAATAATATTTTCTGACATTGCTTCTAATCTTCCCCCAACTAATTGGGGATTGTCAGATTGTGACCCCTTGTTCTTGTGTTTATGTATTTATTTATTTTTAGTAAAAACACTTTCCTCCTGAACCTTATTTATATTTATAACCAGGGTCAGACTGGCCCAACGGGGGACCGGTGAATCCCCCGGTGGGCCCTGTGCCTTTAGGGGGCACTACCGTACCTCCACTGCTTTTTTTTAATAGGCAGTGGAGGTGTGGTAGGCCCCCATTCACTTACCTCTCCCCGCTCCTGGCCAGGGGACCCCCACATACGCCGCACATCACATCATCGCGATGTGATGTGCGGTACAGTGCGCAGGGCCCAGCCTGAAGCTGTAAGAGGAGAGGCCACGAGCAGGAGCGGGGAGAGGTAAGTGACGCAGCCAGATTCTCCCCGGTTTTGCGATCCGGTTTTAACAGCCGGATCGCAAAACCGGGGAGAAGTGGCGCCGCCAACCTGGTTCTGCTACTAGTAGAGCAGAAAGTCACAGGTATCCAGCTCTACTGCTCACAGGCTTGTAAGCCACGGGCCCCATTGAGCCTGTAGCTTACAAGCTAAGCACCAATCCTTACCTGTCTGCTCCTGTCTCCTCCTGCTTCTTCCTGCTCCGTGCACACATGACGTCTATAGGGGGGACTAGTGAAGGAGGCTACTGTATGGCTCACACAGCGTCCCTTTCACTATTCCACCCCATACATTAGCCACTTCACTATTCCCCCCCATACAGTGGCCCCCTTCACTGGTCTCCTAAACTGTATGGGGACCATTGATGGGTCAATTATATTGTGTGGGGGGGGGGGCAGTGATGGAGGCCAATATCCTGGGGGACATTAAATTGGTTGTCCAGGATAACATATTTTTTTTTTTTTAATTAGGCCGGGGCATGTGAAACCCCCCCCCCCCCCAAAAAAAAAAAAAAAAAAATTTACTCTCCTGTCCCCAGTGTCTCCCAGCACAGTTTGGTCCTTGGTCCTGCAGCTCTGTTGTTTTCTTCTGCACTTGACCCCTGAAGCCACTAATTACGAAAAAAAAAAAAAATATGCTGGACAACCTCTATAAAGTGTGGGGCATTAGGTGGTTATATTAAAGGGGTTGTCCAGGCATAATTTGTTATGGTTTATCCTCAGGATAGGCAATAAATACTTGATCTGTAGGGGGCCGACCCCGGACCGATCAGCTGTACGGAGCCACTTCCAGCGCCCTTCCTGTACACAGCGCCTGTCCGGAAGCAGTAAGCTCTGTCCACTGTATAGAGGCTGGGCACCTTCACTGTATCGCAGCACATATTGAAGTCAGTAGGAGCTGAGCTGCAGTGAAGGCGCCGGGCTGCTGTACAGCGAATGGAGCTTTCTGCTTCTGGCCCTGTATTGTGTACAGAATGGGCTCCGAAAGTGGCTCCGTGCAGCTGATGGGGCCGTGTGTCAGACCCCTAGCAATCAAGTATTTATGGCCTATCCTGAGGATAGGACATAAAAAATAACCCTGGACAACCCCTTTAATATGCCCCACACAGTTTAATGTCCCCCTCACAGGATGTTAGCCCCCATCACTGCCCGACACAATATAATGGCCCCATCACTGTTCCCCATACAGTATGGGGGACCAGTGAAGAGGCCACTGTATGGGAGGACCAGTGAAGTGGCCATGAAAAAATTTGGCCCAAACAACCCCTTTAAAGAGGCTGTCCATAAATTGGAGCGACCACTGTGGCGGCCACCAGGGAGGTGTAAAAATTTTTTAAAAAAAAGCATACTCTCCTGTTCCCACCCCCCCCACCCCCCCGTTGTCCCCCACCCGTCTCATGGCGGCGCCTCATTTCTGGAAATCCTGTACCTAATTGGTCTTACCAGTCACATGAGGTGCAGGACTCCCAGCAAGAAGGCACCGGCATGAGACTGAATGGACACTGGCGGCCGGGGACAGATGAGTATGCATTTTTTTATTTTTTTATTTTACACCTCCATGCTCACCACATGGGTTGCTCCCATTCCTGGACAACCTCTTTAAAGGATTTATCCATCTTTCTAATATTGATGGTCTGTCTTTGGGATAGGCCATCGATATTACATCTGCAGGAGTCCAACAGCCAGGACTTCTGCAGATCAGCTTTACCAGAACAGTGCAGCTACAGGTACAGTAATGCTAACAATTCTAGGAGCCAAGCTGTTCACTTGCCATACAGAGTGTAGCAGTGGGTTTAGGTAGTGGAGTGGTGAACATCGTATGGATGTGAGCAGCATGACTCCCAACATGTTAATACTTTTAGCTGCCCTGTATCGGTACTGTTGATCTGCAAGGGTCCTGGCGGTGGGCCCCTAGAAACAATTCCACTAGTGGGCCCTAGACATCCCAGTCCAACACTGTTTATAACATACTGAAAGGTTTCAATCATTTCCCCATTTTTCTTCTTTCCCCATGGCTATATAGCAGGCATACTCAACTGGCGGTCCCAAACCATGGCCGCCAGCTGTCCTGACCCCTGCCTCCTGACGACCCTCTCATTATGACAACGCCCAGGAGAAGCCTTCATCTCCGCCCGCTGTCCCTATTCTCACACACTGGTCTCTTGCACTAGCGGCAGCAGGGATCAGTAATTATCCTTGCTGGCTTCACATGTGAGGGCTCTTGTGCAGGCAGGAGAGACGATTACTGATCCCTACTGCTACTTAGTGTAATCAGGGCTTGGGGACAGCGGAAGAAAGATGAACGTTCCTCCTGGTCACTGTTAATATTATGTGTGAGGGCATTAATGATGAATTTTATTGTGGGGGCGGGTGAGGAGCATACTGTGAGGAGGCGCAATAATGGGGCATTGTACTGTGTGGGGGCACTAATGTCTCCCACAGTATAATGCTCCTTCATACCCCCACCCACCATATAGTGCTCCTTAGTGTCCCCACCCACAGTATAATGCTCCTTAGTGCCCCTAACCACAGTATAATGCCACATTAGAAAATATTTTTTCCTAATTTATCTTGTGCATCTTATAGTCAGACATGTCTTTTTGTCCGAAAAATACCGTAAATACTGGATGTGTTCAGCTCGGACCTTTACTTGATGGCGAAACGCAGTCAACAGGTCTTTACACGAAAACTCTGTGCAAATGCAATGAATAACATTGCAGAAAAACCATAATGCGTTTCCAACGTGTTTTGTTCCGCAGCTTTTGTTGCTGCATCTCGCTATGTGGAAACGCAGTGTTTTTGGCTGCTGTGGAAAACTAGCGGGAAAAACCCCCTATATTTTACAGTAGCAGCAAAGTCCACACTGTGGAAAAAAAGAGCTGTGGAAAAGCTGCATTTTAGCTGTGGAATGGCAAGTATTTTCCTTGTATACTGAATTGGGGAAGAAAAAAAAGCAGAGGATAACATTGCAAAAACTTAATGGAAAACACTGTAGAAAAAATGCAGCTAGTTTTCGCTCCATTTTGGTCTGCAGCGGTTTTTTTTAGCTGTGATTTGCTACCTGGGGCCTTAGACTAAAGGGGAGATTCTTGTCCATTACTTTTCTTTTTCAGTAGATCATTTTTATTAATAACACAAAATAGCATTTTCCATTTTCATACATAAAACAAAGTGACAAAAATGGAGATACACATATAGAAAGTCACTATAATCATTGAATGATAAGTAATAACAGAAAGGCATATCCACTCCCCTCTCTCTACTAACTTTTAGTGGTACAGTCAATACACAAAAATCTGAGATTATTTAGCAGAATCTTATGCATGCATTCAGATGTTCATATACAATAAATGTCTAATAGTCATAAACACATGAGAGAATATTGGCAACAGGAGCGTAATTATAGGGTTGCAGTTGCACTAAATCCTAGGGGACCTCAGGGGACCCCACTGCATATAACAGTATACCAATGTTTATTTTCTCAGCATTGTCATATGTGTTTTATCTTTGTCTTATGATTCTACATTTATTATCCCTATCCTGTGGCATCACTATGATCCTTAGCCATTAGCTATGACATCACTGTATTTATTATTCCTTTTCTTTGATCTCTTTTCTGTGACATCACTGTGAGCATTCTTCCCAGCACGGTGGCTCAGTGGTTAGAATTATTGCTTTGCAGTGCTGGAGTCCTGAAGTCTGTGGCTCAGTGGTTAGAATTATTGCTTTGCAGTGCTGGAGTCCTGAAATCTGTATGTTCTTCCTGTGTTTGCTCGGGTGACCGACAATGTCTGTAAAGAGCTGTGGAATATGTTGGCTCTATACAAGTAACAGAAATAGTAAAAATTACAGTGTATTACCTCTTTACTGTGACATCACTATGATTATAACTACTGTACCAAGCATTCACTGTTTATTTGAACTTTTGTGATGTCATAAAATGTATTATTCATATACTGTGACATCACACATTTATGATCCTTGTACTGTGACAGTACAATGGAGGGCATTTTATCAAACCATGTCAGAGGAAGCATTGTCTGTCACTAGGGGCTAGGAGAACTGCTCATAGTGCTGTCATAGAGTATTATTGTTCAGCTATATTTTCATGCAAAGTTAGTAAAGAACTCTACAGTGAGATCCCAGTGTCTTTAGTGTATATGTGGCTCCATTTCTCCGCCCTTGAAGAGCTTCAGTAGGCAACCTGCGAGGGAAGGGGAGAGTGTGGCTGGGTGATACTCCTTGAAGGCCAGCCAGACAAGTGATACGTCAGCCTCTGAGGACTGTGGCACTGGGCACAGCCAGGTGGGCGTGGTTTATCTGTACATTGTACATCACATTTATACGCACAAGATGCAAACAAGGGGCAACTGCACTCCAGTACATGGGCAGCGTAAAAAAAAAAAACCTGATAGCAATGGTATAATTTCTTTGATGTGAATATGTCCAAGATTTATTGCACATTTTGCGCCTTTTTAGAAAATTAAGCACATGGACTTTCACCTCAGAAAAAAAGGCGCACGTAGCTAAAAAGGAAAAAATAAGCACACATATAATAAATTCCCCCCACTATGTTTATTATACCTGAGGTAGGATATCCAGATTTGTTGACATCATTCCTGTGCAGTGTTTACACCAGGAATGAAAATTGCAGGCAGGAGTGAGCCCAGGATCATTAACATACTTCTATGAACTCTTACTAGTACACATTGGTACTGCAAAGAGATTTCTGTTAAATCAGTTAAAAATCTCTGAGCCTTACCAATGGGGTTGAACTCTATAAAGAGGTCTTCCATTCTGGAAATCAGTGGTGGTCCAAGACCACATACTTCCTCAATATTGTTTTGTCACATATATCTATAAATCCAAAGATTACTGTCACTGGATTTCTAGATTTCTCCTTTAAGTAACAATCTTCAGCCATGCACTGAGATGACAAGGTCTGTACAACAGAAGACTTTTGCAAAGTTAAAAAAAAAGAAAAAAGAAAAGCAGAGTCTATTATGTGTCAACTTGCACCTTCTGCAAACATATGCTGGTAAAGGAAGGAGTCAGTAGTGCAGAGAACGGATGAGACCACAAGGCACCCAAGGGAAACCTGCTTGGGTGAAACTAGCACTGTTTCCGCTGAGCAGCAGAGCTGAGAGGAGCTCTGCACTTACTCAGCAGCCTCCAAGACTATTGCTGTATATCTAGAATTTTCCACTATTGATGCCTCCTACAGGAGCACAACTCCCAACATTGTACTTATCCTGATCTCCCTAAATATTAACTACACTTGGCTACATTACAAAAAGGATGTGGAAAATACTTTGAACTTGAGTAACGCGATTAACTGTGACACCAACAAAGTAAGGCTAGGTTCACACCTGTGCCCAGTTTCATGTCCGAATCCGCTTAAAAAACGCGGAGAGAAAACTCCTGCAAGCAGCGCTTTTCTCTCCGCATTTTTCAGGCAGAAACCCGGCGGACCCCATTATAGTCTATAGGTTTCCATGGGTAACCGCTTTTTAATCGAATTGGGTTTCTGTTTTTCAGGTCCACAAGTGGATCCGAAGAACGGAAACCCGAATGCTGTACATATGAATGGGGCTGTTTCTGCAGCATATGCATGAAAAACAGATGTTGCCTAACTAACATAACATAAGATAAGATAATCCTTTAATAGTCCCACCATGGGGAAATCCAATGTGTTACAGTAAATGAAAATATAGGCAGAGGCGTAGCTAGCAGGCGGCATAGGGGGCGAGGATCCTAGAGCCACCGCAAAGTAGCAATCTCAATTGTATCAGCATCTGCAAGACGGCAATACACTTAAAATACGTGGTAGAGAAGGAAACCGCTGGCTCTTAGTTTGCAGGCTACAGTCCACTGTACCTTCTAATGACCAATGACGTGTCCGGAAACCGCTCTTGTACATAGCCTGTGTCCCGGGTCCTACAGTAGTATAGAGAAGCAGACAGGGGACTCGGGAGGTGAATAGGAGGAACACACAGGCTGTGTATCAGAGCAGCTTCTGGGCACCACATCAATCGTCAGAAGGTACAGAGTAACTATAGTTTAATAGTGGAGGGGGACCCTGGTACAGAAGGTATGCGGGGGAGGGTTATTATCTGTGGGTGGGCACTATTACAGTAACAGTGATCCCCCACACATAAGTAATTAAGTAATAATATTACTTATGTGGGGGGAATATTACTGTAATAGTGCCCACCCACAAGTAATTATCCCCTCCCACAAAAGTAATACTATTACTTACTTACTTACTTATGTGTGGGGGTGACTATTACCTGTCTGTATGGGGGGTTAATACCTGTGGGGGGACACTGTTACTCACTGTTATTCAAAAAAAAAAATATGTGCAGGCAGTAGGGTAGTGTAAAGATAGCCCTGCATTTTTACTTACCTGTATCTTCCCATCTCTCCTATGCCAGCCACCTCTTCTGCTGCTCTATTTGTAGAGCAGAGCATCTGCAATGGTGACGTCATGTCAACAGGACCAGTGCAGCCAATCTGCACAGTATACAGCTGAGAGCAGTGAATGGCTGCAGTGGTCCTGTTGATGTGACATCACTGCTGTAGCAGAAGAGACAGCTGGCCCATCGCAGGCACAGAGGGCAGGATGCAGGTAAGTATAAATACTTTTTCATTTTTTACAAGTCCTCTGCTGCCTGCATACATTTTATTTTTAAACCCAGGACAACCTATTTAATATAAGAGGGGCATGAGGGAGAAGTATGTATGTACGGGGCATCAGGGACATAATATAAGGGGCCATTAAGGTGTACTAACCACTGGGGAATTGGGCAGTATTAATTTAAGGTGGCACGTGGGCATTATTAATTTATTTGCGCTATTAATTTAAAGGGCACAAGGGGTGTTATTAATTGAGGGGGCACACAGGGGCTTAACTAATTTAAGAGGACACACCGGAGGTATTATATATTAAGGGAGCACACAGGAAGTATTATTAATCTAAAGATGCACACAGGGGGCATTATTAATTTCCAAGGGGATTTTTATATTATATATTTTATAATTTGGGGTAGTAGCAGGATGGGGACTTTGTGTATGTGAGGACAGTTTGGGTCCCTGGCACAATGAGGAGCCAAAGATGTCTGTGTTGCAAACTTTACAGAGACAAGTCACAGCTGGTAGAAGTGGTCATGGTGGTCCAAATGGAAGAGACAGAAAATGTGAACGATTACAGTCAGATATCACCTTTAAGCAACTAAATTTTTCTTGTGCTGTATTCACTCAAATAGTCTGCAGAGACCTGTGTACAGCCAATATATTCCACTATATGGTCACTGTATGATGGTAAAATTGGAGGGCCCACTCGGATATGTTTGCCCCCCCCCCCAAGCTGCACATTTGCACATGGGTAAACAACTAAATAAATAAATAGTCATTAAAAATGGTACATACTCTAAAATGGGCTAAAGTCGGCAGTGGGGAACTATGAGAATCAGTGTTAGGCCCAATTATCCTTAATATTTTTATTAATGACCTTGGATGGGACAAAAAGTAAGTCTTTGCTGATGATGCTAAATTTTGTAGAATATGTAAAGCTCTATTTGATAGTAAAATATTGTAGAAAGGTCTTGTTAAAAGGGGTTGTGCAGGACTTAGAAAACAAGGCTGCTTTCTTCTTCTCAGGAAATGACATCATGTCTGTCAGTCACATGACCAAGCTACAGCTCAGTCCTATTTATTTTAACGGGATGGAGATGTGGCTTTGCCATGTGAAAAATGGGCATGATGTCACTTCCTGACAAGAAGAAAGCAGCCATGTTTTCGAGTGCTGCACCACCTATACCAAACTGGTATCATGGGCAATCATGGCAGATGAATTTTAATAAATAATGCACCTAGGCCACAGTACACGTATTAATGTTTATATGCTAAATCGAACAAAACTAGAAAATACTAGGGTATTCTGGTTGCAAGTATACTAAACAGCAGTACTCTGACTCAAGCAGCAGCTACAAAAGCTAATAAGATTTTTAGGATTTATAAAAAAGAGAGGTAAAAACCTGTGATACCAGTGTAAATTACCCTTCTATGAATCCCTAGTAAAACCCCAACTTTACCATGGGATTCAGTTTTGGGCTCCACATTCTAAATAAGATACAAGAAAAATACACAGGATTCAAAGTCGAGCAACTAGATTATTAAATGGGATGCAAAGTCTCACTTATAATGGTAAACTTGAAAAATCGGGCTTGTTCATTAGAAAGATGTATTTTTTAAAAGAATTGTACAAAGGATATGGGTCGAGAAAGGATGGGTTAGGCACAGAGGCGTAGCTAGCGGGGGGGGGGCAGAGGGGGCAGCTGCCCCCGGGCCCACTGATTCTTTGCGAGCCCACCCCAGGGACTGTCATTTATACATGTTTTACTTTTAACTAGATCGACGTCTGCAGACACCGAACTAGTTAAAACCTATTGTGCAACTAACTGTCTTGTAAACCGCAAGCCATTCCAGGCCTGTGGTTTACAAGATACGCGGCACAGGTGGCGCAATGACGTCATAGCATCGCGCCTACGCTGAGACGCAGATGTCCTATTATGCGTGAACATTGCGCATAGAGCCAAAGTGTATGTGAGTAAAGTAAGTATGTGAGTAAAACTTTTTTTTTTTTTTTTAGCGCAGTTGTGGGTGTTTTAATAGTATAAGGGGGGAATTAGGAGGGAGAATTATAAGGGAGGATTCATTAGGGGGCATTATGATGATGGGGGGTCATCTATATAAGGGGGCATTGTGAACGTAAGGGGGGGTCATTTACAGTACAGACCAAAAGTTTGGACACACCTTCTCATTCCAAGAGTTTTCTGTATTTTCATGACTATAAAAATTGTAGCTTCACACTGAAGGCATCAAAACTATGAATTAACACATGTGGAATTATATACTTAACAAAAAAGTGTGAAACAACTGAAAATATGTCTTATATTCTAAGTTCTTCAAAGTAGCCACCTTTTGCTTTGATTACTGCTTTGCACACTCTTGCCATTCACTTGATGAGCTTCAAGAGGTAGTCACCTGAAATGGTTTTCACTTCACAGGTGTGCCCTGTCAGGTTTAATAAGTGGGATTTCTTGCCTTATAAATGGGGTTGAGACCATCAGTTGTGTTGTTCAGAAGTCAGGTGGATACACAGCTGATAGCCCTACTGAATGGAGTGTTAGAATTTGTATTATGGCAAGAAAAAAGCAGCTAAGTAAAGAAAAACGAGTGGCCATCATTACTTTAAGAAATGAAGGTCAGTCAGTCCGAAAAATTGGGAAAACTTTGAAAGTGTCCCCAAGTGCAGTGGCCAAAACCATCAAGTGCTACAAAGAAACTGGCTCACATGAGGACTGCCCCAGGAAAGGAAGACCAAGAGTCACCTCTGCTGCGGAGGATAAGTTCATCCGAGTCACCAGCCTCAGAAATCTCAGGTTAACAGCAGCTCAGATTAGAGACCAGGTCAATGCCACACAGAGTTCTAGCAGCAGACACATCTCTACAACAACTGTTAAGAGGAGACTGTGTGCAGCAGGCCTTCATGGTAAAATAGCTGCTAGGAAACCACTGCTAAGGACAGGCAACAAGCAGTAGAGACTTGTTTGGGCTAAAGAACACAAGGAATGGACATTAGACCTGTGGAAATCTGTGCTTTGGTCTGATGAGTCCAAATTTGAGATCTTTGGTTCCAACCACCGAGTCTTTGTGCGACGCAGAAAAGGTGAACGAATGGACTCTACATGCCTGGTTCCCACGGTGAAGCATGGAGGAGAAGGTGTGATGGTGTGGGGATGCTTTGCTGGTGATACTGTTGGGGATTTATTCAAAATTGAAGGAATACTGAACCAGCATGGTTACCACAGCATCTTGCAGCGGCATGCTATTCCATCCGGTTTGCGTTTAGTTGGACCATCATTTATTTTTCAACAGGACAATGACCCCAAACACACCTCCAGACTGTGTAAGGGCTATTTGACCAAGAAGGAGAGTGATGGGGTGCTACGCCAGATGACCTGGCCTCCACAGTCACCAGACCTGAACCCAGTCGAGATGGTTTGGGGTGAGCTGGACCGCAGAGTGAAGTCAAAAGGGCCAACAAGTGCTAAGCATCTCTGGGAACTCCTTCAAGACTGTTGGAAGACCATTTCAGGTGACTACCTCTTGAAGCTCATATATAAGGGGTCATTAGGGGGTATCATTTATAAAAGGGGTCATTAGAGGTGCAGTATTTATGTCAGGGGTATAATATGAGGGGGCAATTAATTTAATTAAGGTCACACTTGGGCTTTATTAAGACTAAGGCCCCACGTAGTGGGCCACAGCAAAAAAACGCTGCAGGGAAAACCGCGGCCGTAACGAATCACGTTTTTTTCCCTATAGGGAAGCCGCCAGCATCCTATCCACTTTGCAGGAACTATAAAAGGCTGCATTCTTTTCTGCGGCATTTACACCCTGACCACACCACGGCATTTATGCCATGTGTAGCCCCGGCCTTAAGGAGTTTTCCACCTCATTTTTATTGATGATCTATCCTCAGAATAGATCATCAATAAGAGATCAATGCCCCCCCTCTGATCAGCTGTATGAAGGGGCTATGGTGCCTGTTTATATCACACACTGTCTGTTTATAGTGACCGTGTAATGTAGTTACAGCCTTGTCACATAGACGTGTATAGGACAAGGCTGTAGTTATATTACATGGCCGATATGAAATGTATGATACTATATAAACAGAGAAAGGGTCAGGTTGCTTACACAGGTACCACGGTCCATTCAAACAGCTGATCCTGGGGCTCCCGGGTATTGGAACCCCACTAATTTTTTTTTTTACCTTTTAATTAGAAAACACCTGGGGCATTAATAATAAGGGTGTGCAGGTGAGGACAATGTGGGTCGGGTGCCTGGAAAAGTAAGGAGCCAAAGATGTCTGTGCTGCAAACTTTATAGAGACTGGAAGAAATGGTTATGGCGGTCCAGATGGAAGAAAAATTGGAATGGAAATGTGAACAATTAGTCAGAGATGTCACTGGTAAGTCACTAAATGATACTGCATTGTATTCACCCTGTGTACAGCCGATATCTACCACTATACGGTCACCGTATAGAGATAATATCGGTATACCTAAGTTGGGGGCACACTTGAATATGTTCGCCCCCCTGTGCTCAACCCCTAGCTATGCCTCTGGTTAGGCATCTATTTAGGAAACGTTTCTTTATAGCTTAAGAGTAATAATAATAATAATAATAATAATAGTCCTTTAATAGTCCCACAGTGGGGAAATTCAGTGTGTTACAGCAGCAAAGATAAGATAAGATAAGCAGATACAAATACAAATACAACATGTACAGGAATGTTCCAAGGTGAGAGGCATTACATTAATAGCAGACAGACAGATAGGACGTAGCAGAGGAGGGGGGTGATTTAACAGGCAGAGAGATATTTCAGTTCTCTGTATGTAATGATCTCCGCTTAGGTCGGTGTTGGTTGTACAGCCTAACCGCGGTGGGGAGGAAAGACTTCCGATAGCGCTCCTTCTCACACCTAGGGTGGAGCAGTCGGTCACTGACAGTACTGCCCAGCGCAATCACAGTCTCATGCATGGGATGGGAGTTATTCTCCCGCATAGAGCTCACCACGGACAGTATCCTTCTGTCACCCACCACCTGCACTGGGTCCAGTGGGCTCCCCAGGACAGAGCTGGTCCTTCTAATCAGCTTGTCAAGTTTATTTCTGTCCCTGGTTGATATACTGCTCCCCCAGCAGGCCACTCCAAAGAAGATGGCTGATGCCACTACCGAGTTGAAGAACGTCCTAAGAAGTGTCCCCCAGATTCCAAAGGCTCTCAGCTTCCTAAGCAGGTAGAGCCTGCTGTGGCCCTTCCTGTACAGGGCCTCCATATGATCTGCCCAGTCCAGCTTATTATTAAGGAGCAGACCCAGGTACTTATAGGTGTTCACAATCTCGATGCCCGTCCCCAGGATGTCCACTGGTTTTGGAGGGCATCTGCCTTTACGGAAGTCCACCACCTTCTCCTTGGTCTTCCCCGCGTTAATCTTCAGGTGGTTCTGGTGGCACCAGTCCACAAAAAACCGGTTCAGTTCTCTGTACTCCCTGTCATCATCGTCTGTGATGAGGCCTACTATTGCAGAGTCGTCAGAATACTTCTGTAGGTAGCAGCTGGATGAGTTGCACCTAAAATCAGCAGTGTACAGTGTGAAGAGGAAAGGGGCGAGAACCGTACCCTGAGGTGCCCCCGTATTACAGATCACGGTACCTGACACACAGTCTTGGGCTCTCACATATTGAGGTCGATTTGTGAGGTAGTCTAGGATCCAGTTGGAGAGGTGGTGGTCCACTCCAGCAAGGCCCAGCTTGTCTCTCAGTAACCTGGGCTGTATGGTGTTAAAAGCACTGGAGAAATCAAAGAACATTATTCTCACCGTGTTCCCTGGTTTTTCCAGGTGAGACAGAGCCCTGTGCAGAAGGTGGATGATGGCATCATCTACCCCAATGCCCGGTCGATAAGCAAACTGGAGAGGGTCCATAGCGGGGCTCACTAGAGGGCGAAGATGTGTGAGAACCAATCTCTCTAAGATCTTCATCAAGTGGGATGTCAGTGCTACAGGTCTGTAGTCGTTGAGGTCCATAGGGTGAGGTTTCTTTGGAACTGGTACCACACAAGAAGATTTCCATAGTAGTCAAACTATGTAACGCCCTACCTCAACAGGTCGTAACATATCATGTCAGCATCTAATAAATAATAACAAATAATGACACTGAGGGTTACAATTAATCTAACAATTAATGTTGGATATGACATATCTGTTAGGATCTTTTCTGTATACTTTATAGGAATTACATTATAGGAGATGGTAGAGTGAGTATTAGATCATAGGAGAGGTGTGATATTCTAAAATACTGATTTGGAGTTGGGAAAAGATTTTTCCCTAATATAAGGTAACTGGCATCCATTCACCTCTTAGGGTTTTTTTTTCCTTCCTCTGGATCAACTCTGTATGTTATTTGTTGGACTTGATGGCTTTGCATAATTTTTTTAACCTTATTAAGCTCCATTGAGATAAATAGTAAACTTGTAGAACTTGCAACAAATCAGGTGTGTGTGTGAATTCACCCTATTAATGTATATAGAAACTGCATAAATTGAGTTAACTGCACACAATAATTCTGCATGGGGCCTTCCCCGCAGGGTTGGACTGGCCCACCGGGACATCGGTGAATCCCCTGGTCGGCTCCGTGCCCATAGGGCACCCTACTGGACCCCCACTGCTTTTTTTTAAACAGGCAGTGGAGGTGCGGTAATGACTTCTATTCAGTTACCTTTCCCCACTCCTGGCCAGGGGCCCCCCTGTGCGCCGCACATTTGTTGATCGTGGCGCACAGGGCCCAGGTGAGCAGGAGCGGGGAGAGGTAAGTGATGCAGCCAGGTTTTCCCCGGTTTTGGGATCCGGTTTTAAGAAGTTGGGAGAAGTGGCGCCGCTGACCCGGTTCTGCTACCAGTAGAGCAGAAAGCCACTGGCTTCCTGCTCTACCACTCACAGGCTTGTAGGCCACAGGCCCCATTGAACCTGTGGCCTACAAGCTAAGCTCTAATACTTACCTGCTCTCCAGCGCCTCCTGCTTCTTCCTGCTCCGGGTGCACTTGACATCACATCAGTGCACCCGGAGCAAGAAGGAGTGGAACTGGGGAGCAGGCAGGTAAGTAATCACCCAATCTACTATAGGGGGGACCAGTGAAGGGGCTGCTGTATGGCTCATACTGTGTCCCCTTCACTATTCCTCCCCAATACAGTGGCCCATTCACTTGTTCCCCCACATATAGTGAACCCTTCACTATTTCCGCCCCATCCAGTAGCCCCTTCACTGGTCCCCCCCATTCAGTGGCACCTTCACTATTTCCCCCCCATATAGTGGCCCATTCACTATTCTCCCCCCCATACAGTGGCCCCTTCACTGGTCCCCCTATACTGTATGGGGACCATTGATGGAGCCATTATATTGTGGAGGGGCGGGCAGTGATGGAGGCCATTAGCTTGGGGGACATTAAAGGGGTTGTGCAGGATAACATTTTTTTTTTTTTAATTACTCGGGGTGGGGGGAGGTGAAAAAAAAACAAAACAAAAAACTTTCTCCTGTCCCTAGTGTCTTCCAGCGCGGTTTGGTCCGACAGCTCTGTTGTTTTCTTCCAGTGGAAGTTCCCTCTGCACGTGACTACCTGTGACGTCACGTGACCCCTGAGGCCAATCAGCGGCCTAAGGGAAGGGACCTGGGACGTCACAGCAAGTGACTTCCGGCAAAAGAAGACAGTAGAGCTGCAGGACCAGACTGTGCTGGGAGGACACCGGAGCACTGGGGACAGGTGAGTATTATTATTATTGTTTATTTATTATTATTGTTTATATAGCACCATTAATTCCATGGTGCTTTACATTTGAGGGTTTACATACGGTACACAAGATATACAAAACAGATAAAACTAACAGTGACCTACTGGCACAGTGGGTTAGAGGGCCCTGCCCGCAAGGGCTTACAATCTATGAGGGAAGAGGGACAGAGACAGAAGGTGGCAACAGTAGTGTTATTGGAGGTTGTAGGCCTTCCTGAATAGGTGAGTCTTCAGGGCCTTCTTGAAGCTTGTGATTGTGGGGGACAGTCTTATGTGTCTTGGTAACGAGTTCCAGAGTATGGGGAATGCACGGGAGAAGTCTTGGAGACGATTGTGTGAAGAGTGGATAAGAGCAGAGCAGGAGGTCTTTGGTGGATCAGAGGTTACGTGTGGGCAGGTAGCGGGAGATTAGGTCGGAGATATATGAAATATATGAAGGGCACAGGTTGTGGATGGCTTTGTATGTCAGCGTTAGTAGTTTGAACTCTATATTCGCTGGGCAACGGGTAGCCAGTGAAGGGATTGGCAGAGAGGAGCGGCTGAAGAAGAACGGGGGGAGAGGTGTATTAGGCGATCAGCACAGTTTAAGGTGGACTGGAGGGGGGAAGAGTATTAGCTTGGAGGCCAAGGAGAAGGGTGTTACAGTAGTCTAGGCAGGAGATTATGAGGGCGTGGACTAGCATCTTTGTAGTTTCAGGAGTGAGGAAGAAGCGGATTCGATGGATGTTCTTGAGTTGGAGGCGGCAGGAGGTGTTGAGGGCTTGAAGGATAGGTCAGAGTCTAAGGTTATCCCAAGGCAGCGGGCCTGTGGGACTGGGGTGAGAGTGGTTCCATTAATTCTGATAGATGGGTCAGGTAGGGGGGGTCGTGCGTGGATTGGTGAAGAGTATGAACTCCGTTTTCTCCATGTTGAGTTTGAGAAACCGGGAGGAGAGAAAGGAGACTATGGCTGCTAAACATTCTGGGACATCAGAGAGGTAATGTCTGGACCAGAGAGATATATTTGGGTGTCGTCAGCATAGCAATGGTAATGGAAACCATGGGATTCTATGAGTTGGCCAAGGCCTAGGGTGTAGATGGAGAACAGGCGGGGTCCTAGGATGGAGCCTTGGGGGACACCTACAGAAAGAGGGTGTGGCGGGGAGGTGGTGTGCGAATGGGAGACGCTGAATGTGCGGTTGGTGAGGTATGAGGAGATCCAGAAAAGGGCCAGGTCTGAGATGCCAAGGGATGAGAGCATTTGTAACAGGAGGGAATGGTCGACTGTGTCAGGAGGAGAGGTCAAGGAGGAGGAGGACAGAACAGTGACGTTTGGCTTTGGCAGTTAGAAGGTCCTTAGTGACCTTGGTTAGGGCAGTTTCTGTGGAGTGATGGGGTCTGAAACCTGACTGTAGTCTGTCAAAGAGCATATTGGACGAGAGATAGGAGGACAGTTCGGAGTGGACATGTTGCTCCAGCAATTTTGAGGCAAATGGGAGCAGTGAGATGGGGCGATAGTTGGCTGGAGAGGACGGGTCAAGGGAGGGTTTCTTAAGTGTAGGTGTGACGGTAGCATGTTTGAGGGTGGAAGGGAAGGATCCATTGGTTAGGGATAGGTTGCAGAGTTGGGTTAGGGCAGGAGTAATGACTTCAGAGAGTTTGGGGATGAGATGTGACTGGATCGGGTCCAGTACACAGGAGGTGAGGCGGGATTTAGAGATTAGGGTGGAGAGCTTTTCATCAGTGACGGTGGAGAAACCAGTTAAAGATGAAGAGCACCGAACAGTTGGATAGAGTGGTTGTCGGGGGTTTAGGGTGAGGCTGTCTCTGATGGTGTCAATTTTGCTTTTGAAATAAGAGGCAAAGTCATCAGCTGTGATAAGTGATGTCAGAGGGGGCACAGGAGGATGGAGAAGGGAGTTGAACGTAGTGAATAGCTGTTTGGGGTTGCAGGATAGGGCAGATATTAGTGTGGCGAAGTAGACCTGCTTTGCAGAGGTGAGTGCGTTCTTGAATGTGAGAACTGCCTCTTTATACTTAAGGAAATCCTCCTGAGAGTGGCTTTTCTTCCAGAGGCGTTCTGCAACTCGTGAGTCACGTCTCAGTTTTTTAGTCAGGTCAGTGTGCCAGGGTTGCCTATTGATCGGTTGGGCTCTGGAGTTAGTGAGGGGGGGCCACAGAGTCAAGGGCTGCAGTGATGATGGTATTGTAGAAGTCAGTGGCGGTATCTGCATCCTGGAGTGAGGATATGTCAGCAAGTGGTAGGAGAGAGTCTGAGAGAGTGTGGATGTCGAGGCAATTAAGGTTCCTGTGGGGGCGTGTTGGTTTAGGGGTTGGGGGGGCTATTACAGAGGAGAGACCAGAGAATGTCAGCAGGTTGTGGTCAGAGAGCGTGGACAGAGAGTTAGAAAGGTGAATATGAGGTCAAGCGTGTGCCCCTTTGTGTGGGTGTCAGAGGAGGACCATTAAGAGAGACCAAAGGAGATAGTGAGGGACAGGAGACTGGAAGCGGGGTGGTGGTTTGTGTTAATGGGGATGTTGAAATCCTCCATGATGAGGGTGGGGATGTCAGTGGATAGGAAGTACATTAGCCAGGTGGTGAAGTGGTCGATAAAGGCAGCAGTAGGTCCTGGCGGCCAGTTGGAGGTTGGAGGGCAAGTAAATGCGAACAGAGTGCACTTCAAAGGAGGGGAGGGTGAGAGTCAAACTTGACTATATCCACGACCTAATAAGCTGCATAGGTAAAAAATTGTATTCAGCACCAAATCCAAGGCATATTAATATATGTCTACTATATGTCTGTCTTCGTGCACCATTTCTACTACTTACATGGACTGCTGAATATATCTACGGGTGGTGAGCTGTATATTTTGTTTGACTGTTATATCCACGACCTCTTCATTTCTCATAAATTATCATTTCTTGGTATCACAGTAACGTGGATTATACCCTCAGACACCACCTCCCCTGCTGCCCTCTCCTATGGAGATTAATTGTTGGGGCGAGGAGTGTGCGAGAATTGCAGACCTCCATAGGAGAGGGCAGCAGGGGAGGTGGTGTCTGAGGGTATGATCCATGTTACTGTGATACCAAGAAATGATAATTTATGAGAAATGAAGAGGTCGTGGATGTAGTAAAGTTTGTTGCGTACAGAGCAAGGAGGTTCAGTATACAGTATAAGATGGAAGACACATACCTGTGGATAACAGATGGTATACAGGATCAGATGACAATTACAGATGCAGGATGACAGTCTGGTCTGTACACTTAGAAACTGCACTTGGATATTTTTTTGTTTTTTTTTGGGGGGTGGGGTTCACCTCCCCCGGACTAATTGTAAAAAAGAAAAAAATTATACTAGACAACCTCTTTAAAGTGTGGCACATTAGAGGGGTATATTAAATGGGTTGTCCAGGCATAATTTGTTATGGCTTATCCTCAGGATAGGCCATAAATACCTGATCTGTAGAGGGCCGACCCTGAACCGATCAGCTGTATGGAGCCACTTCTGGCGCCCGTCCCGTACACAATACGGGGCCAGAAGCAGAAAGCTCTGTCCACTGTATATTAGCCGGGCACCTTCACTGCATCTCAGCACTTATTGAAGTCAGTAGGAACTGAGCTGCCTTGAATGCACTGGGTGACTAAACAACGGATGGAGCTTTCTGCTTCCGGCCCTGTGTTGTGTACAGAACAGTTCTGTACAGTTGATGGTGCCATGTGTCAGCCCCCTACAGATCAGGTATGTATATCCTATCCTGAGCATTAGCCTTAAAAAAGATTAACTCTGGACAACCCCTTTAATATGCATCACACAGTTTAATGTCCCCCCCCCCCACAGGATGTTAGCCCCCATCACTGCTCCCACACAATATAATGGCCCCATCAGTGTTCCCCATACAGTATGGGGGACCAGTGAAGAGGCCACTGTATGGGGGGACCAGTGAAGTGGCCATAAAAAATTTGGCCCAGACAACCCCTTAAAAGAGGTTGTCCAGAAATTGGAGCAACCACTGTGGCGGCCGCCAGGAAGGTGTAAAAATAATTTTTTTTTAAAAAAAAGCATACTCATCTGTCCCCAGCATCCTGTTGTCCCCTTCCTGTGTCTGTTCAGTCTCATGGCAACGCTTCATTTCTGGAAATCCTGTACCTAATTTTAGCGGTTATATGAGGTGCAGGACTTCCAAGAAGGAGGTGTTGGCACGAGACTGAATGGACACTGGCAGCGGACAACGGAGCGCCAGGGATAGGTGAGTATGCTTTATTTATTTATTTATTTATTTATTGTTTTACACCTCCCGCCTGGCACATGGGTTGCTCCAATTCCTGGACAACCTCTTTATAGGATTTATTCATCTTTCTAATATTGATGGCCTGTCCTTAGGGCCTCTGCAGATCAGCTTTTTCCAGGACACTGCGGCTACAGGTAATGGTAACAATTTTAGGGGCCACACTGTTCACTTGCCATACAGGGTGTAGCAGTGGGTTTAGGTTGTGCAGTGATGCACATCATATGGTGGGTGAGTAGCATGGCTCCCGACATGTTATTACCTTTAGCCGCCCTGTCTCGGTACAACTGATCTGCAGGGGTCCTGGCGGTGGGCCCCTAGAAACAATTCCACTTGTGGGCCCTAGACATCCCAGTCCGACACTGCTTCCCCGTCACATTTATTCCGTACTTATAGCATGATAAGGCATTAATACAAATCATTCGTGTACACTATCCTTGTATGGTGGCACACTAAGCCCTTAAACATACATATTAAAAAGCTGTACTTTGTTAAGCTGCACAGGAACTGTAACACGCTATGGATGCTTTACTACTTGTTTATACAGGTTTATGCACAGGTTGGCTCTTTGGTGAAGGTTAAAGGAGCTCTGGACTGGCACATACTAGCAGGGGTTCTTTTGGACATCTCACCTGAAAAACCTCTGCTTACTGATAAACCCTACAGAATATACAAAACCTGCCTGAGAAAGAGGAAGTATGAATAAAGCACCTGTCACAGGATGTCATTACAGACCTCCTCCCAGTCTGTTAGGGCGATGTTACCCAGAAATACTTTAGGCTCAGAAGATTAAATGGAGAAGTAGATAACTTCTATAAACCATTTCACAAAAGGACTTAGCATATTATATTAACTATTCAAGGAACTGAAACTTTATGTCCTGTACTGTACAAACAGGAGATGTGAATTGTCAAATTTGGCAAATTTATTTTAGTATCTTTTAGTCCCCAAAGATATTTCCTACCTCCTATAAAAAGATCAGTATACAGTTTCTCTTGTTATCAATAAATTAATTCTTAAAGGGTATTTCAAAAAGACTGCCAATAAAGGGGGTTGTACAGTCTGGGCATCCATTTATACCAGCTGCACTGGAGGGGATGCCCTTCTGTACTAGGCCAAGTAGCCAGTCGCCCAGTAGTCTAAAAATCAGGTGGACAGGAAGCTGGCAATCTTAAAAAACAAACACAGCAGAGCCAAATGTGCATGTTTCTGGAGTAATCTACCATATAGTCAACAGTACGTTCCCTGTAGATGGTTAGGTACCAATCATACCATGAAAGTAGCTGCTTTCAGAGTAGATTGCTGTGTAGCTACATATGCCCTTTTCCCTCCTTGACAAGTAAGACAACAATTTATATCAGTATGCCTATAATAGGAATAAGTGAGTGAGCATGTAAGGTCACTAACAGTGGGTGGTCATCCACATTGATATATACATTGAACATGGAGTGGTACCAAATTACATAAGTAAATGTAATAACTTCACTGAATCATTTTTTTTAATGTATGTAAATAGCAAACATATTTTTCATGATCTGTACTATATATATATATTGATGATGAGGCATCCTTTTTAATCTGGGGACCTCCCTCTATGATGACCAAAAGCTAGAAAAGCGTATGTGAAAAAGTGTTGTTTTTATGAGATAATTTCATTAAGAAGGACATAAGATGGATAGCAGCTGCCTAGAGCACTATACCACACTTACACAATCAATGGAGCATGCCAAAAGAAAAAAAAAAACCTTTCTAAGCCACTACTAAAGGAGAATCAGAGAAATGCGGAGGTGCAGTAAGGGCCCTATGTGTTATAACAGAAGCCCTATTATGCTCCCTATGAGGTCTAAAATATTATGTAGGAGGACAACTCATATAAATATATATATACTGTATGTTATGTGGAAATCATTATTTCTACCACAGTCTAAATGATTCAACTGAACCATTTATTTATTCTTTTTTTTTTTTTTTTTTTAAACCTGCAGAGTTTTGTTCTTAGACCTTCAGGAACTACATGTGTTATCACTAGGTCACTAACTGACTGTGACTGTGATATTCTTAGAAACAAGTGACAATAGGTTACTTTAGTAGTTTTAGGGTTTGTATGAGATACTTGTGGTGGGGAATAGATTGCTATGCTTAGCTGTAGTCACGTTAGGTTTAATTGTGCTATATCAGTTCTACAGCATTTCATTTGTTTTGTGTACTGTATTTAATAAATGTATAAAGACTATATATTTGGTTGGTTGGAAAGTCAAAGTTTGGAGCACTACATACAGAATAATATAGTGCCCCGGAGTTTGAGAATCTCCTTGTCTTCAACCCATAGATTGCAGACCTCCATGATTAAGGAAAGGTTGGAAAGTGAGATCACTAAGTACTCCCTCACATTAATGCAAGTGCTGCTGGATGAAGAAAAAAAAAAAAAAAAGAGTCTAAATTGATAAACCAGGAACTGAAGCGATAGGTTGAAAAAGCTAACTCTGGGGTTTGAGAAGGATAAAGCCATAGAGAAATTTACCAATCATATACAAGAACATGCATTTCCAGTTTCCAGTGATTTAGCAGTTTAGGGATAGAAGAATTCGTAAGCTCATCTCCCAACAGCGAGGGCAAAAACAAGGGGGCATCAGGGAATCTAAGCCCTTGACTTCAGAGGGGGAGACCCCTGATTCTCAGCACACAGCTCCTACAAGAAAGGCTGGTTTAGGGGGACCCTGAGAGGTAGGTGGTGTACACATTAGATATGTCAGCCAAACAACAGTTCTGAAAGAGTGAAGAAATCAGGCGATACCTTTTAGAGGCTAACTGAGTATATTTATAAGTAAGCTTTCAGGAGTACTCGCTCCCTTCATCAGACATGGTGTGATACAAGAACTGAAAATTAACAGATTTTTATACACATGGTTTTCAAAGCATTTTAGAGTCCTTAAAAAAAATTGCAATCTAAGTAGAGAAGTTATTTACAACAGGTCAAAAAAAACAGTCTGGAAACTTGTGGTGCGTGACGGAGGGATCAGTAATTCTTGCTGTTATCTGTTTGCTATCAGGAGGTGATTTGTGACCCTCACAGGTCACACATAGTGTGATTTGAAGCTGGCATGAATATTGAGTTCGGTTCATGGTTCAAACATAGTGTGACATGAAGCTGGCATGAATATTAAGTCCAAATTGCAGAGTTAATGCTTAATATTCATGCCAGCTTCATGTCACACTATGTTTGAACCATGAACCGAACTCAATATTCATGCCAGCTTCAAATCACACTATGTGTGACCTGTGAGGGTCACAAATCACCTCCTGATAGCAAACAGATAACAGCAAGAATTACTGATCCCTCCGTCACGCACCACAAGTTTCCAGACTGTTTTTTTTGACCTGTTGTAAATAACTTCTCTACTTAGATTGCAATTTTTTTTAAGGACTCTAAAATGCTTTGAAAACCATGTGTATAAAAATCTGTTAATTTTCAGTTCTTGTATCACACCATGTCTGATGAAGGGAGCGAGTACTCCTGAAAGCTTACTCTTTTTCTTTAACATTTTTTTTTTTTTTTTTTTTCCCCCCCGGGGGGGGAAAGAATTAGTTTGCCCCGGGGAAGCAACAAATTAATTTACGACATTCCTTTCAGCTGAAGTGGCTCTTTTTGGAAAAGGGGTTTTCATTTGTTTCCTCTGTAAGATTTAGTTTCTTTTCTTGGGTAAAAGATCTTCACCTAAAGATTTAAAGTGAATCAAATTCTTCAGGCTATCCAGTAGAGGTGTGTGCCAGATGACAAGCCTAGAGGAGGAAGATATGGTGGGTCTTGGCATATTAGAGGAGTTATGGGAGGAATCCCAGAGGTCCCCTGGGGATGGTCCATTTACAAACTTAAAGAGGACCTTTCACGTCCTCATGTATATGCGGTTTTACATACCGCTAGAAAGCCGACAGCGCGCTGAATTCAGCACACTGTCAGCTTTCCCGTTATGTGCTCCGGGGCTGGGGCTATCGGTGGTCTTAGTTCCACCGTTCACCATCAGAAGGGCGTTCCTGACAGTATAGCTGGGCTGTGAGGAAAGCCCTCCCTGACTGTACTCGTCCATAGCCCTGTACTGGGGGGGGCGTTCCTCACAGCTCAGCGTCATCACTGGGCTGTAAGGAACGCCCCCTCTGACAGTACAGGGCTATGGGACGAGTATTTGTGACTATGTGTAGTACCAAGTAGTTATTTTGAACCAGCAAAAAAATATAGGATATGGTTAGATTGTAAAACTCTGAATACTTATCACTGTGGGCCTTCTCCGCCTGTGAGTTTATATGGGTCAGTAAGATGTTTAAAGGGACAAAAATGGCCATTTTTGTTTAGTTTCTTACACCAGTGTACTTCAGAAAAATGGCCGATAGAGAAAGCAGATGCAAGATGAACATAAGAAGATGCGGGGGCGTGAAAAAGCAGCGCTGGAGGCGGGTTATGCTCAGGGAACGCCCTCGGTGCTCCCTGAGCATAATTTACATATGAGAATAAAATGTTTTTTTGGACAGACGGCGGCGAGGAGAAGAAAAGTAAAGGTAGGTGTAGAATAGCCTTTATAAAGGCTACTCCAACATTGCTTCAGTTAAAAACACGTTTCCCCAATGATAGACTCCCTTTAAGAACATATCTACAGGAAAAGAATATCATACCCATGACTATGTAAACTGTAAGATGGCAGCAGTGATTTATATGATCACATGTCCGTGTCCCCTAATGTGGAGAAGATAATCATGGTTTCACCGTCGGATTAGAGAACATGTCGGCGAAGTGATAAATGTCCGGAAAAAGCATGAGGATCGAGTGAATGTCCTTCATTTCCAGGCAATTGAGTCAGTACAGCCACCAAAAGGTGGTGGAGATTGGGACAACTTTTTGCTCCAAAAGGAAGCACAATGGATCTACAGGTTGGCGAGTGTGAGTGCAAAGGGACTGTACAATAATATTTGTTACACTTGCTTTATCTAGGATATTTTCTCCACCTCCCCACCCTTCATCCTTGCTTCAATAAACCCACCTAGTACGTAATGTTGAGTAGAGGAGGTAGATATAGAATCTAGGTTCCAATACACACATTTTGACATGCATATTGACTATTTATTGATATTTTAATGTGGGTATCCCTCTGCCCTATTTGAGATGTGATGGATCACATCATATCAGATATTTGGTGGATGAATTAATTTGTGTATCATTATCCTTTTTTTGTCTCATGGTCATGTGTGATACTGATAGTGTGGCAGAAATTATTAGATAATAAAAAGACTCATACCAAGTACATAGGGTGATTTAGCTCTTTGCCTATAGCCCGCCTGTGTTTACTATGTGACCATGCTTTTATGCAAATATTGAAGGGAATCCATGGTTACATAGAGAGTAAAGAATTACCATAGGATTACCATATAATGTCCCTGTAATTGCATATGCATATATAGTGATTTCGGTGGAAGATATACAGTGCCTTGCGAAAGTATTCGGCCCCCTTGAACTTTTCAACCTTTTGCCACATTTCAAACATAAGGATATAAAATTTTAATTTTTTGGTGAAGAATCAACAAGTGGGACACAATCGTGAAGTGGAACTAAATTTATTGGATATTTTAAACTTTTGTAAAAAATAAAAAAATGAAAAGTGGGGCGTGCAATATTATTCGGCCCCCTTAAGTTAATACTTTGTAGTGCCACCTTTTGCTGCGATTACAGCTGCAAGTCGCTTGGGGTATGTCTCTATCAGTTTTGCACATCGAGAGACTGAAATTCTTGCCCATTCTTCCTTGGAAAACAGCTCGAGCTCAGTGAGGTTGGATGGAGAGCGTTTGTGAACAGCAGTTTTCAGCTCTTTCCACAGATTCTCGATTGGATTCAGGTCTGGACTTAGACTTGGCCATTCTAACACCTGGATATTTTTATTTGTGAACCATTCCATTGTAGATTTTGCTTTATGTTTGGGATCATTGTCTTGTTGGAAGATAAATCTCCATCCCAGTTTCAGGTCTTTTGCAGACTCCAACAGGTTTTCTTCCAGAATGGTCCTGTATTTGTCTCCATCCATCTTCTCATCAATTTTAACCATCTTCCCTGTCCCTGCTGAAGAAAAGCAGGCCCAAACCATGATGCTGCCACTACCATGTTTGACATTGGGGATGGTGTGTTCAGGGTGATGAGCTGTGTTGCTTTTACACCAAACATATCGTTTTGCATTGTGGCCAAAAAGTTTGATTTTGGTTTCATCTGACCAGAGCACCTTCTTCCACATGTTTGGTGTGTCTCCCAGGTGGCTTGTGGCAAACTTTAAACGAGACTTTTTATGGATATCTTTGAGAAATGGCTTTCTTCTTGCCACTCTTCCATAAAGGCCAGATTTGTGCAGTGTACGACTGATTGTTGTCCTATGGACAGACTCTCCCACCTCAGCTGAAGATCTCTGCAGTTCATCCAGAGTGATCATGGGCCTCTTGGCTGCATCTCTGATCAGTCTTCTCCTTGTTTGAGATGAAAGTTTAGAGGGACGGCCGGGTCTTGGTAGATTTGCAGTGGTCTGATACTCCTTCCATTTCAATATGATCGCTTGCACAGTGCTTCTTGGGATGTTTAAAGTTTGGGAAATCTTTTTGTATCCAAATCCGGCTTTAAACTTCTCCACAACAGTATCACGGACCTGCCTGGTGTGTTCCTTGGTCTTCATGATGCTCTCTGCACTTTAAACAGAACCCTGAGAGTATCACAGAGCAGGTGCATTTATACAGAGACTTGATTACACACAGGTGGATTATATTTATCATCATCAGTCATTTAGGACAACATTGGATCATTCAGAGATCCTCACTGAACTTCTGGAGTGAGTTTGCTGCACTGAAAGTAAAGGGGCCGAATAATATTGCATGCCCCACTTTTCAGTTTTTTATTTTTTACAAAAGTTTAAAATAACCAATAAATTTCATTCCACTTCACAATTGTGTCCCACTTGTTGATTCTTCACCAAAAAATTTAAATTTTATATCTTCATGTTTGAAGCCTGAAATGTGGCAAAAGGTTGAAAAGTTCAAGGGGGCCGAATACTTTCGCAAGGCACTGTATATCTGGATATAATGACACTTATATACTCACATCTTTCACCCTCTGATGTGTAGACTGTAAGCGCTGGTACTACTAGCATACCGCCCTACTACTAGCATACCTCTGTCCTCATAATAAAATTATGCCCTCAATATTAAATGGTTTATCCACCTTTCTAATACTGATGGACTATCCTTAGGATAGGCCAACAATATTACATCTGCCCCTGCAGATCAGCTGTACTGAGACATCACAGCTACAGTTAATAACAGGTCAGGAGCCATATGATGTGCACCACTGCAGTACCTAAACCCACCACTACACACTGTATGGCAAGAGAGTAGCATGGAGCCTGAAATTGTTAACATTACATGTAGCTGCGCTGTCTGGGAAAGCTGATCTTCAGGGGTCCTGGCTGTTGGACCCACACAGATGTAATATTCATGGCCTATCCTATGGATAGGCCATCGTTATTAGAAAGGTGGATATACCCTTTAAAGGGGTCATCCAGGAAATGGAGCAACCCATGTGGTGTGCGGGGAGGTTTAAAGTAAAATAATAAAAAAAAAAAAAAAGCAGCATACTCGCATGTTTCCAGCACTCTGTTGTCCGCCGACAGTGTCCATTCAGTCTTGTGCCTGCAACTTATTGCCGGGAGTCTTGCACCTCATTTGACCACTGAGACCAATTAGTGGCCTCAATAGCCACTGGTGAGTGACTAGTGACGTATGTAAGTGATGTCACTAGTGCCTCTACCACGACAGCTGAGGCCACTGATTGCTCTCAGTGGTCACATGGGGCGCAGGATTTCCAGCAGTGAGGTGCATGAGACTGAATTGATACTAGCGGAGGACATGTGCACCAGGGACCTGACATTATGCGTTTTTTTTATATTTTACAGTATGGGGGACCAGTGAAGGGCACAGTGGCCTATTCACTGGTCCCCCTTATAGCAGTTATTAGGTCACTACTTACCTGTCTGCTCCAGGTCTCTTTCTATATATCTGGTTGGGCGTACTGTTGTGACATTATGTGTGCCCTGAGCAGGAAGGAGCCGTGGCTGGATACAGGTAAGTATTGGTACTCAGCTTCTAGTTCACAGGCTTATTATGGCCTGTGGCCTACAAGTTGGAGTGTGGTAGAGCAGGAAGCCTGTGGTTTCCTGCTCTACCAGTAGCAGAACCGGATGGGAGCTTCACTTCTCCCTGGTCTGCGATCTGGTTGTTTTGTTAACTCCTGCCCACGGCCTCCTTGCTTCCCACTTCAGTCTTCAATGGGCCCTGTGCACCGCACATGTTGCAGTGCACCTCCATGGGGCACCGTGGCCCCTTCAGCCACTGTGCCCCATGGAAGGCTGAAGGGGAAGTGGAGGCAGCAGTGAGCAGGCGCAGGGTTGGGTAAGTTAAAAGGGGCCATTAACAGCTGGAATAATCGACCTGGTAATGGCCTATTAAAAAAAGCACAGGGCCTACCGAGGGATTGACCAGGTCCCCGGTGGGCCAGTCGGAGCCTAATTGGGACAGGCTCCAGCTGGGGGGAGGGAGGACCTTAAGCTTTAAAGACTTGTAGTAAGTGTTAGATGGTGTGCCACTGTTATCAAATGTGGAGTGTGTCTTTACCAATAGTGTTGAATCTATAATTGTTATCAGAACCCTGATGAGAATTGCAAATTAGAAATGTGTAGGGTCTCCTGTAATCATAAATAGGAGTGCACAGGCTTAGCCAGGCTACACAATCTATGCAATTAGAGATAGACAATGAACTGGATTCTGGATATTAGTGACCAGGTAGTCAATCTTTTATGCTGGTGAGCTTGGTTATAATGAAGCGTTCTCTTAATTTTAAGGCATATACTATCCTATCAAGCTTCTGAATACTCAGGCCTGCAGGCTTGTGATCAATAAATATATATACAATGGGGAAAAAAAGTATTTAGTCAGCCACCAATTAGGCAAGTTCTCCCACTTAAAAAGATGAGAGAGGCCTGTAATTGTCATCATAGGTAGACCTCAACTATGAGAGACAAAATGAGAAAACAAATCCAGAAAATCACATTGTCTGATTTTTTAAGAATTTATTTGCAAATTATGGTGGAAAATAAGTATTTGGTCAACTACAAACAAGCAAGATTTCTGGCTCTCACAGACCTGTAACTTCTTCTTTAAGAGGCTCCTCTGTCCTCCACTCATTACCTGTAGTAATGGCATCTGTTTGAAATTGTTATCAGTATAAAAGACACCTGTCCACAACCTCAAACAGTCACACTCCAAACTCCACTATGGTGAAGACCAAAGAGCTGTGGAAGGATGAGCAAAAATCCCAGAACCACACGGGGTGACCTAGTGAATGACCTGCAGAAAGCTGGGACTAACGTAACAAAGGCTACCGTCAGTAACACACTACGCCGCCAGGGACTCAGATCCTGCAGTGCCAGACGTGTCCCCCTGTACATATCCGGGCCCATCTAAAGTTTGCTAGAGAGTATTTGGATGTTCCAGAAGAGTATTTGGAGAATGTCATATGGACAGATGAAACCAAAGTAGAACTGTTTGGTAGAAACACAACTCGTCGTGTTTGGAGGAGACTGAATGCTGAGTTGCATCCAAAGAACACCATACCTACTGTGAAGCATGGGGTGGCAACATCATGCTTTGGGGCTGTTTCTCTGCAAAGAGACCAGGATGACTGATCCGTGTACATGAAAGAATGAATGGGGCCATGTATCGTGAGATTTTGAGTGCAAACCTCCTTCCATCAGCAAGGGCATTGAAGATGAAACGTGGCTGGGTCTTTCAGCATGACAATGATCCCAAGCACACTGCCAGGGCAACGAAGGAGTGACTTCTTAAGAAGCATTTCAAGGTCCTGGAGTGGCCTAGCCAGTCTCCAGATCTCAACCCCATAGAAAACCTTTGGAGGGAGTTGAAAGTACGTGTCGCCCAGTGACAGCCCCAAAACATCACTGATCTAGAGGAGATCTGCATGGAGGAATGGGCCAACATACCAGCAACAGTGTGTGCCAACCTTGTGAAGACTTACAGAAAACGTTTGACCTCTGTCATTGCCAATAAAGGATATATAACAAAGTATTGAGATGAACTTTTGTTATTGACCAAATACTTATTTTCCACCATAATTTTCAAATAAATTCTTTAAAAATAAGACAATGTGATTTTCTGGATTTGTTTTCTCATTTTGTCTCTCATAGTTGAGGTCTACCTATGATGTCAATTACAGGCCTCTCTCATTTTTTTTAAGTGGGAGAACTTGCACAATTGGTGGCTGACTAAATACTTTTTTTTCCCCACTGTATATATTTATTTTTTTATTTTAGACACATAGTAGCACAGTGGTGGAATTAATTTTATCAGGCAACGTGAATTAAATTTTTAATGGTCCTTGGATAGTGCAGTGAAGTGTATTTGAATACAGGGGGCTTTTGTTGTGACAATTAGCAATATTAGGGCAACTTGATCTCCCCATGTATTTTGATATATTCAAACTGATCCATGATCCCTCATATGTGATAAATAGGCCATGGTATAAGAAACATTTGCATATCATGATTTTTGCACCACCATGCTTTACTATCTTCGCAGTGTACTGTGGCTTGAGTTCAGTCCACAAAATGTTGCACCATTTCTCTTTAGGCCAGTCAATGTGTTCCTTGGCAAATGTTAACTGTGTGAATAAAGCCTAACTCCTTACTGCTTACAAGCCCCTTTCAACGAATGATTCAGTTACTCAGATTGAACAGTATGCATGTCCGTATTGGTGGCTGTTATTCCAGTACTCTACTGCACTAGTTGCTATGTAGAAGTCTATCAGTAGAGATGAGCGAATCAAAGCTGCAGAAGTGGAATTCGATCCGAATTTCAGGAAGTCTTCGATTCACATGTAATCCGGATTTCCTGATGCTTCGCGGTAACGAATATTTAGTAAGGACCTTTGTGATATCAGACGGCCACATGATGTTCTCTAGTGATGTGATTGGGTAGGCGTGTCTTTGCTTGTTAGCAGATCCTTCCACATGAATAAAAGTTGTCTGTGCTGGAGAGAGAGAGAGACACATGATCACGGCATCCAAGGGCTTCCGTCATTTTGCCGCCCACCCTGGCTCTCTGCAGACAGGAAATAGCTGTTTATTCGCCACAAATTAATTCGGATCGAAGAGAATCGTATCAGAAAATTCAGCTTAGTTGCCGAATCGAATTTTTGAAAACTTCGCTCATCTCTATTTATCAGGTTAATGATATTGGACTGCTATTTTTTTGACACTACTGTACACAAGGCATACTCAAGCATTATCCTTTAAAGAGATTTACTGAGTTATTTTAATTTTAGGGCCGGTGCAGGGAGTGATTAAAAATAAAAAAAAACAAATAATACACCCACACATTGCAGAACAATTGCTGCAGAAAATGCCCTGTGGTGTGTTTTTCAAAAAAGCAGCATATTAATTATATCGGTAAAAAAGCTATTTTTCCATTGTGCATATCTTGTCCCCATGTTAAAACCTCATAGACTAATAACAGCAACCATTTTAGTTCTGTGTCCTTAGCCTTTGGTGTGATGTTTTCAGCAGCTTTTACGCTGCTGCATTTTTTCAGCTAAACCCACATGTTAAATAAAAAAGAAGACAGAGTCCATGTGCATTTTGTGATCTGGCCTAGCCACTGTGGAGTTAAGCCCTGTTTGATTCCCAGTTAGCTTTTCTACTGTACAGTTGCTCTGAAAATCCCCTGATGCATTGGAAAAGGGGGCAGAGAAGTCTAGGGTATATTAGATTCTATTTAGGGTTGTTCTGAGACCACCCTTTTAAGGGCGGGAGTCACTAATCTAGAGACTAGGGTGAATTTAGGGATTTTATTACCTTTCCCCTTTCACCTCCCCAGAGGACCATCTGCATATGTACCGATCCGGTAAGACTGTTCCTAACTTTTGTTTATATGTGGGTTATATTTTGGATATTTTAGCCTGGGGTTGGTCTGATGTTTGGTCTATGTACTATCAGCTATAACCCATTATAAAAGTCTCCTGATATTGTAGACTATAGGGAGTAGTGGAGGCTAGAGAGAAAATTCCAACTGTGCTGGAATCAGTGGAGCAGCATCTATTAAAAGATGCTAAGAACTTGAATTGGTGGAGGTGGTGAAAGGTCCCCTTTAAGCCCACATGTTGCGGAGATTCAGATAAAAAATTACTACAGAGAAAAATGCAGCTGAAACGCAGTGGAACAAAAAGACTGCAGCAAAATTCCTTGCATTTTTCACTGCTTTTCCTTTTTTACTTTCCCTTTCTCCTATAAGTTTGTGGGGAAAAAAAGCCACATTTTTGCAAATGTGTTAAATTACTCATACACTAGACATGTTCATTGGTAACACTATACACAAGTCAATCATCACATACAGTACATCACCTAAATACTTCACACGCCATCAAACTAATACTCACCTGGTCTCCTTCTTGACTGAAAGGGTCACAAATCTTTTCAATTGTGTCCCAATGATGTATGGGCTCCTGATTGTCAGCTACTGCTCTCCACCCCAGTTGGTCCATCCTGCAGCTGAACCATCTGCGTAGGCAGTAGGTTTGTCCACCCCTGGCTTGGTTGGCACATCTCCCGCCCCCTCTGGTTAAAGGACTCACTGGGCCAGATGCACTGAGGCTCATGTGACTGCTGTAGCCGAACACCGGGCTTAGTGGTCACATTTGTGGTACTGTTAACATCACTACCGATACGTTACCACCCACCCACATTGGAAGCACTGGTCTCTAGAAGGAAAAGAACAGGGAAACCACTATATTATATCTCTTTTGTTTTCCAAGGTGAGGAAAAGATCTCAGCCCTATTAAATCAATATTCTCATTATCTGTACAATATACCATAAATATCTGATAGTTTCTCTGGTATCTGTTGCATTACTTTAATTGGAGAAGTGTCTGCACATATATGTGACTCCCTGTATTGAATTATTTGTGGATTATGGAATGAGCCAGGAGCTGTTTTCCATTCAGTAGTGAGGGGCTGCTTGTTTTATCAGTAGGTGGAGTCCTAGAGTTGGGTGTATACATGCCACCAAACAGTATCACTGTCAAATAATGTTACACTTGCATAATTTTTTATATAAGTTCCTATAACTATACATTTTAGCCATATTATTTAATAAAAGTATGGGTCAAGCCAAAACTTCATACAAACATTAGTGCATTATTATAATGTCTACCGATACACCTATTCGCACTCCCCTCACATTGTAGTTCACTCCGCTGGATACCACTGCAGGCGAAACCAATTGTGTATGTAAAGAATAGCAGGAAACAGATGTAGAAGAAATCTGTGAAATCTTTTGAGAAAGACTGTGTGGCGGTGCTTACTCAATATCTTTTTTTTTTTCTTTTAAGAGTTTGAGAGGACACATTACCCAGATGTCTTTGCGAGAGAGAGATTAGCAGCAAAGATCGATCTGCCTGAAGCACGAATCCAGGTAACCCTAAAATTAGTAATCACAATCTCAGCTCTCACGGGTATAAACTAAACATTTTAATTGGCGAGGTCCCTATCAAGAAAGTAATCTTATTAAATATATATGCTGCAAAGGGCACCAGAAATGTATAACTGCATTAAAATATTTAAAGGGGTATTCCTGTCTTAGAAAGTGATAGAATAATCTGAACTATGGGACCCCACTGATCCTATGGAAAGAGCCACAGCAATGATTCATATTTCCCTGCACAGCGGCCCCATGGCCACCCATTCATGAATGGCTGCAGTTACTTGCACAGCCAGATGATCAGAAGTGGCACTATGCAAGGGAAAATAGTGAAGAGTCCACAGTATTGAGTCAGCTACAGCCCCTTCATTCTCTGGATCAGTGGCACAGATCAGACCACTGCTGAGTATAACTGATGGCATTTCCTAGCCATATGACATCACTTTATGAGATGGGAAGAATACCACTTTAAAAATTATGGCTGAAATCTCATTGGCTGCACTTAGGCACATGACCTTATGATAAACTTATTTGTGCAGAAACTGTTCAATCAAAGGGATATTGCCATCTCTTAAAATCCAAAAGAGAACAGTAGTAACCTATTTAATGCCCTGCAATCCAGTGTAAATGCTCAGGTTGCCACCCTGCTGGACTTGTTCTCCAGCTGCCTGCGGCTATGACATGCCATATTAGCACCTGACGGCCACAGTCAAATTACTGTCCTCAGCAGTCATGTGCTGTACTTAAGAGCAGGCCTCCTGTTAGAAGAGTTCCTCTTCAAGTGTTCCAATGGCAACATTTCCTCCCCTTTGCTCTGACCATTCACTATTAACATGGGGACAGTGGTTCCCTTAGCAACTATCTATAATGTAAATAAGAAACAATGGCTGGATTGTTATTGGCTGCTGTCAGGCCCAGTGACATCAGGATAACACTGGCCTACTTAAGGATTTTGCTGCCTATTTTAGGATATTTGCTGCTTCATTTTTGTTTTATTTTTTTTTTTTTTTTTAAGTATTTGACAACTTCTTTAACTTCTTTTCCAAGATGGCGCCGCTGGAGTGGCTGCCTGTCACAGTAGCTCTGAGACTCTCTCTCTTATTTTTCCTTCTTTGTCTCGTTTATTACCTCTCTACTTAAGGACTTTGCACTATGAAGAAACACACAAAGACTTGGACCCTTGTGATACTTTTTTTTTTTGTTTTTTATCTGTCTTTTTGTTCTGCTTGAAAATGGAAACTTTTGTGCCTGCGGACAATTCCTTTGTCTATACAAGAGAGAAACTTTTGGAGCTGAGAGGCACAGCAGGACTGCATACCATCTGGCCACACATCCCCCGTGAGCTTTGGAGAAAGAAAAAGCGGGTGAGGGGCTGCAGAGCTGGTACTCTTCAGAGGATTAAAAAGAGGCGTTACCGACCAGTTCTTCCCTCCATCATTATGGGCAATGTGAGATCTCTTGCAAACAAGATGGATGAACTAACAGCACTCACCAGGCATCATCAGGAGTTTCGGGTGTGTAGCATGATGCTACTTACAGAGACTTGGCTCACTGAAGTTACTCCTGACCCTCTGGTCTCCTTGGATGGTTTTAAACTCCTTCAGGCAGACAGGACAAGGGAGAGCGGTAAGAGGAAAGGAGGAGGGCTGGCAATGTTTGTGAATAATAGATGGTGTAATCCTAGGCACATTGTGATTAAGGAGAAAACTTGCTGTAAGGACATTGAACTATTAGCTGTGAGCATGAGACCTTTCTACTTACCAAGGGAACTATCGCATGTTATCGTGATAGCTGCATATGTCCCCCCCTCTGCGAAAGCTGACACTGCCTGCGAGGTCCTACAAGCCACGCTGAGCCTTTTACAGTTAAAACATCCCCAGGCCCTCTTTCTTCTGTCGGGTGATTTCAACCATGCCTCTCCATCATCCACACTGCCCAGTTTCACACAGTATGTAACCTGCCACACAAGAGACAACAAAACACTGGACTTGTTCTTTGCCAACGCGAGGGAGGCATATAACTCATCAGCCCTACCACCCCTGGGAAGATCGGATCACAACCTAGTGCATCTCCGACCTGTGTACAAGCCACTTGTACGTAGAGAACCAGATGTCACCCGCACAGTGAGGATATGGTCCGAGGAGAGTGATGAGGCTCTGAGGGATTGTTTTGACACAACCGCATGGGAAGTTCTGCAGGATTCCTATGGAGAAGATATAGAAGGACTCACACACTGCATAACGGACTACATTAATTTTTGTGTGGACAACACAGTACCCACAAAAGTGGTGAGGTGCTTCTCCAATAACAAACCATGGATTAACTCTGATATAAAAACACTACTTAAGGAGAAAAAGATGGCATTTAGGACAAGAGATAAGGAGGGGTTGAAGGAAGTACAAAAGGAGCTGAGGCATCAAATCAGGCAGGGAAAAGCCAGTTATAAAGAAAAAATGGAAAAGCAAATGGAAAGAAAAGACATAAGGGGGGTCTGGGAGGGGCTTAAGTCAATTTTGGGTCATAAACAGTCTGTCTGCCAGATTGAGGCAGATGTTAATTGGCTTAATGAACTAAACCTATTCTTCAACAGATTTGATCACACACCAGCTCCTCCCACCCCAGTATGTCCTTCAGCTCCCCCCACCACAATGACTTCACCCCATGCGGCCACTTCCCAACAGACCAGTAAATCCAGAAATCCGTCTTTATCTGACCACAGTCTGACCTTCACACGGGCCCAGGTGAGGAAGGAGATGAAAAAGATCAAGGCGAGGAAAGCCGCAGGGCCAGATGACATCAGTGCAAGGCTAATTAAGACTTGCGGGGACCAGCTGTGTGGTATAATTACATATATGTATAATATGAGCCTGAGGCAGGAAATAGTCCCTGAATTATGGAAATCTTCTTGTGTGGTACCAGTTCCAAAGAAACCCCACCCTATGGACCTCAATGACTACAGACCTGTAGCACTGACATCCCACCTGATGAAGATCTTAGAGAGATTGGTTCTCACACATCTCCGCCCTCTAGTGAGCCCCGCTATGGACCCCCTCCAGTTTGCTTATCGGCCGGGCATTGGGTAGATGATGCCATCATCCATCTTCTGCACAGGGCTCTGTCTCACCTGGAGAAACCAGGGAACACAGTGAGAATAATGTTCTTTGACTTCTCCAGTGCTTTTAACACCATACAGCCCAGGTTATTGAGGGACAAGCTGGGCCTTGCTGGAGTGGACCACCACCTCTCCAACTGGATCCTAGACTACCTCACAAATCGACCTCAATACGTGAGAGCCCAAGACTGTGTGTCAGGTACCGTGATCTGTAATACGGGGGCACCTCAGGGTACGGTTCTCGCCCCTTTCCTCTTCACACTGTACACTGCAGATTTTAGGTGCAACTCATCCAGCTGCTACCTACAGAAGTATTCTGACGACTCTGCAATAGTAGGCCTCATCACAGATGATGATGACAGGGAGTACAGAGAACTAAACCAGGATTTTGTGGACTGGTGCCACCGGAACCACCTGAAGATTAACGCGGGGAAGACCAAGGAGATGGTGGTGGACTTCCGTAAAGGCAGAAGCCCTCCTAAACCAGTGGACATCCTGGGGACGGGCATTGAGATTGTGAACACCTATAAGTACCTGGGTTTGCTCCTTAATAATAAGCTGGACTGGGCAGATCATATGGAGGCCCTGTACAGGAAGGGCCACAGCAGGCTCTACCTGCTTAGGAAGCTGAGAGCCTTTGGAATCCGGGGGCACTTCTTAGAACTTTCTTCAACTCGGTAGTGGCATCAGCCATCTTCTTTGGAGTGGCCTGCTGGGGGAGCAGTATATCAACCAGGGACAGAAATAAACTTGACAAGCTGATTAGAAGGGCCAGCTCTGTCCTGGGGAGCCCACTGGACCCAGTGCAGGTGGTGGGTGATAAAAGGATACTGTCCGTGGTGAGCTCCATGCAGAAGAAGAAGTCCCATCCCATGCATGAGACTGTGATCGCGCTGAGCAGTACTGTCAGTGACTGATTGCTCCACCCTAGGTGTGAGAAGGAGCGCTATCGGAAGTCTTTCCTCCCCACCGCGGTTGTCTGTCGGCTATCAAAGTAATGCCTCTTACCTTGGAACATTCCTGTACATGTTGTATTTGTATTTGTATCTGCTTATCTTTGCTGCTGTAACACACTGAATTTCCCCATTGTGGGACTATTAAAGGACTATTATTATTATTATTATTATTATTAACTGCTAAGCCGAGAGTAATAATACAAAATAGATTCCACGTAAACTGCATAAGATTTTATGTACAAATTGAACATACTCACAGCTGTTATATACTACAGGTCTGGTTCTCAAACCGGAGAGCCAAATGGAGACGAGAAGAGAAACTACGAAATCAGCGACGTCAAGCGGGTAATGCTTCCAGCCACCTTTCCATAAACAGTTCATTCTCCAGCAGTGTCTATCAGTCCATACCGCAGCCGAGCAGCTCAGGTGAGAAGAAAGGGAAAATGTACTCATAGCAACACGATAAGGAGCATCTTCCTTTATATAGCACCAACATATTCCACAGAGCTTTACAGTCAGGGGTAGCTGCAAACATGCTAGTACTATAGAGAGCTCTGTCTGAAAGAGCTCCCAAACAAATAAGGGGACTAACATAATAGGTATAAATGTAAGTCAATATAGAATTAAGCCCATTCCGCAGTAGCAATTTTTGGCTTTTTACTTCATGCTTTCCAAAAGCCATAACTTTTTTATTTTTCCATTCACACTGTCATATCCTGGCTCATTTTTCGGGCCAAATAGTACTTTGTAATAGTACCATTTGATATTACACACAAAGTACTGGGAAGTTGGAAAAATTTCAGAATGGGGTGGAATCAGAGAAAAACTGCATTTACACCATTTTTTATGGGTTTCATTTTTACACTGTTCAAGGTGCAGTAAAAATGAAATGTTCCATGTTGCCACAATCACAGTGATACCAAATTTACATAGTTTTTGTAATGCTTTAATACCTTTACAAAAATCCAAAACTTTGGCAAATGCAAAAAATTATTTTAGTTGCCATATTCTGACACCTATTATTTTCTTTTTGTGCACTGAAGTACATAAGACATCTTTTTTTTTCAGCACGAGATGTAGTTTTTACTTATACCATTTTGAGGAATGTGATGTTTTGATCACTTTTTATTCAATTTAATTTTTGGGGAGATGAAATGGCAAGCATATGGCGATTTGATTTTTTTTTTTGTATTCTGTGTTTACTGTATGGGTTAAATATTTTTACATTTTGATAGTACAGGCATTTTCGAACAAGGGGATGCCTTTTGTGTTTATTTTTATTTGCATATTTTTTTTATTTCTAAATCTAGGGAAAGGTGGGTGATTAGAATTTTTTTTTTTTTTCATTAGATCATATGTACTACTGTGTTTATAGGGAAATTACTATGTACTATTGAGGCCTGCCACAATTAAGTCTCAGTAGTTACTTTACTAAGGCACACCTTGGAGCCGTCAGAAGGTTCCCGAAGCTCCCTGATCTTGTCATGTGGAAGAAGTGCTGGAAGATGACAGAAGTGGGTGGGGTGGGGATGGCATGGGGGATGGTTCGGGGGGGGGGGGGGTATTGGTGGCTAAATAAAGAATTATTGTCCATGATCAGAGACGTTATGGCGCCCACTCTTCTCCTGAGTGAACACCATATTTAAAGTTCTGACATCCACCATACTATTACCACACATGTCAGGAAGACGTTAAAGGGGGTTTCCCATCTCATGGTTACATTTGCTTTTCTATCTCCTCTTCCGTCCACTTCTTGGTTTCAGTGACAAGTCGTGGGAGGGTTTAGCCTGTGTAATCTATAGGTCAGGTCAGCAGTGTGTACTTGTACTAGACTGCACACTTTTATGCCTGGATTTACATAGAGATATAACAGAGGCACTGATCAATATGCTGTTCTTGCCCTAATCAAGGCTCAGCAGTTAAATGCACTTTGCAGAGGTGACAGAAGGCTCCATTAGCTGTCATAGTTAAGAGAATAGACGAACGGGAACAGGGACTGATGTCACCAGTCTCACCACTGTTAATTGATAGCAGAAGTGGTCTGAGACCTAGGGAACAAACTGTAAACACTGAGAAGACATATTCAGCAGTATCTCAGCAAGATAGCTATATCTTTAAATATGGAGATGGGAATAAGAAGTACAGTGACAGTGATGCATCAAGAATAGCAACTCAAAAGATGCTGTCCTTCCCATATAAATTATTAGAGCACATGGATTTTATATAGGAGGGGTTTCCCACACTCTCATCTATTAGCTGGATTGAAGAGATTCTGCAAAGAAGCTATTTGCAGCCCATAATGCTTCCCCAGGCAGCTTAAATTTTGTATGTTGGCCATGAGCTAAAGTTGTAGTTGTAGTAAAATTGACATAAGCATAAATTATTTTTCAAGGCATCGATAAAGCTGTTTACTTTGGGGAAGTCTAACAGTCCACAGGATGGGCACAGAAGTCGTGACGGAACTGAATCACTGCAGTTCTGTTCTGTCCTGATAACAGCCACAATACACAATATATAAGTTTTTCTTCATTTGTTTTTCCATCACTGACATGTTTACTTGTGGCACTGATTGAGATGTGGGCCAATTATCAGCCAGTATAAGTGGGATAACAAGTTTGCTACATCTGTACAAAGCATTCTGTAGAATGCCATTCACTTAGCAAATCCATCAAACTGGCTGATGGATTAGTCTCCAGATCCTTTCACTCCTCTCATGGAGAATCTTCAAAGATTATTTATGACCAAATAAAAGTTGAACTTTGATTTGGTCTTAAATAAGTTTCTAAGGTTGTTTAGGAGAGGAAAGAGAGGTGCTGGAAACTTACCCATCAGACAGGTAGTCTAAAGAATTTGCTATTGTATGGCATCTTGCTGTTTGTTCTGTAAAATAGATATTTATATACATGCCAGCTGCAGGAGCCAATCAGTCCAAATTTTAATATAAAATAAATAAATAATAATCTATTCAAAAATTATTTTCAATCCAAAATAAAATTGATCTAGTGGTGCCCATTACCTTTTAAGCATACTCTCTGCGGTGTGTATTACCACATTTATTTCTGCAACCCTTTACTGCTTCCCTCCTGAAGTTAAGAGTTAAGTGAGAGAAATAGTTAAAGTAATTAAAAGTTGTATGTGTTTATGTAGAGCAGAGGTGTCAAACACAAGGCCCTCATACCATGAACTTGGGGGCGACATTCTCTTTGAATCGACTGCTAATTATTGTATTATTGCAATAGGTAGTGGGCAATAATTTATTCACATATCCACGCTCCTGTCCAGGCCTGCCAACGCCGCTGTCTCTAGGCAGCACTGCACGCAGTGTCATGACACTGAAGAATGCCAGGATGTTATGTCCTGACATTCTTCAGCATCTGGTACAGCGCTCCCTAATGGCTGGCAATGTAGGCTGGCCAGGACAGGAGTATGGATAGGTGAGTAAATTATCAGATGCTACTTATTGCAATAATACAATATATAGCACCCTAGCATATCACTATGTGGGGGACATATACTGTGTGTTGAGCAAAAAAGGGGGCCATATACTGTGTGGGGGCAAAAAATGGGGTCATATACTGTGTGGGGTCCAAAAAAAAGGGGGAGATCATATACTGTTTACAGGAAAAAAAGAGGCCATATATTGTGGGGGGGGGGGCAAAAAAATGGGGCCATATTATGTGGTGGGAGTAAGTAAGCCATGTTATGTGACATCACTTTGTTCTGTCTTCAGCTGGAAGGTCCCCAACATAACTGGGGAGTGCTATGGACCTTCCAGCCAAAGACAGAACAAACAGGTATAGGAGTCACAGCAGCTGTCCTTGTGACTGGGCCCATAAACCAGAAGGCCTCATAAGCCCCCTCGCCATACTACTGTCTCCAGGTGTAGAAAATTGAATACTATTTTTCCTGCAAAGGGCTGATGTTGGGCTGTGCACCTCTTTTAATGTCCTTCCGGCCATGCTGTCTCCCCGCTCTATGATATCGCTTGTGATACCATAGCGCAAGGGGCAGGGTAGCCGGCAGGTACACTTCTACAGGGTAGAAAAGGTACACTGCTGGAAGCCACATCATCGCTTTGCTGGAAATATAGGTATGAAATTCACCAGAATTGTGTGTCCTGAACTATATGTGATGTAATGTGGGGTAGGGAGAATTATTACCTGTCGGGGGGGACAAATAGAACACTATTACCTATGGGAGGACTGTTACCTGTAGGGGGAAGAGACAATTAGGGCACTAATACTTATGTGTATAAAAAAATGTATTGACAAATTTTGGATCCTTTCTGTGAAATCCTGCATTTTTCACTCTTTCCCTTGTTTCTTTATTCAGCGCTGTTTCTGCCTCTCACTGAATGTTATTGTGTACGGGAGTACAGGGCTGTTTAAAATGTAGAGAAAATGAGGATAGAGGAAGGTCACTTCAAACAGTTACAAGTGCATCTCAATAAATCTTTGAAACGTTTATTTATTTCAGTAATTAAATGTAAAAAGTGACCTATATGAGGGATAGGCAACCTTTGGCACTGCAGCTCTTGTAAAACTACAACTCCCAGCATGCATACTTTCTCTGCTTTTCTTGGAACTCCCGTGGAAGTGAATGGAGCATTTTGGGAGTTTCACAGCAGCTGGAGTGCCGAAGGTTTCTGACCCCTGTCCTATATTTTCTAGATTCTTTACACACAGAGTGATCTATTTCAAGTGTTTTATTTCTGTAAATGTTGATTATGAATTACAGGTAACGAAAACCAAATCTAAGAAAATTTTAATATTGTAAAAAAGTTCAGTATTGTAAATTCAGTGTGTCACCTGCCAAGGTTTCCTAAGCCTTTAAATGGTCCCTCAGTCTGGTTCAGTAGGACACATAATCATGGAAGACTGCTGATTATGAATTGTATTACTGAATTACTGAAATGAATGAACGTTCCAAAGATATTCTAATTTATTGAGATGCACTTGTATATCTCAGACATTATAAAAAGTACAAACTTGCTTTTGGTGTCATACGCTAAGGTTGCAGTACTATCTAAAATGTTTCCAGAGATATTGCTGCTTGAAAACAGTCAGGATTGGGATATTTCTATCATATATATTATATTTAGATAGTACTACAACTATAGTGTCATATGAAAGAAGAGAATCTTCTCTTTCATATGACACCAAATGTTTAATAAAGTATATTACAAAATTTATTAATGACACAAATACTGCCAGAAAATCAAAAGTTGTTCAAAAATTTAGTTATGCTTTAAGCTTTGCTCATCGAAGTACTGATTTCCCTTGCAGAGATCCATCTAGTGTAGGAACATTTATAGACAATGCTCCGTGGGGAACAAAAACAGTATGCACATAAGCTTTCCTCTAGACTGCACAATAAGAAAAAACAAAACAAAAAAAAAAAAACACAACCACAAAAAGTCCGGTGGCGCAGCGGCATTCCCTAATAAATAGTAAGTGTAGGAGTTATGCTTGTTAATTTTGTGTCAGCTGATCCTACTACTGAGTCTAGATAATCCCCCATAGATCTGGAAATGTATGTTCTATAGGACTAAAAGTGTGGTTGGCAAATTCAAACTAAGCATTAGCTGGGGTCTTATTAAAGGCATGTTTTCTCCAGTCAACTTGAAGATTATCTTTTAGTTGTACTGCATTTTCACTTTGTCACAACTTTTCTTTAAGGGTCCATGCTGAGCCGCAGTGAAGCAGCTATAACAAACAGCTATGGTTCTCTTCCTCCTTTGCCAAGCTTCACTATGCCGAATAACCTCCCCATCCAGGTGAGCAAAAGTTAATAAAATATCTCCCTACATGCCAAGACATCTAAAACAACATATTGGTATTTTATATTTATGGTGGCTCTCACTGTCTGTTTCTATACAGATTGTATATTAAGAGTTTACTCTCTTTTCATTCTCCACAGCCAGTAGCCAGTCAGACCTCTTCATATTCCTGCATGATACCACCAAGTCCTTCAGTGAGTGTCCGCAGTTATGATGCCTATACACCTCCTCAACTTCAAACTCACATGAGTAATCAGAACCTTGGGTCCAGCGCTAGTGGCTCTACAGGTAAGTGTTCACCAAAAGATACAAAAGATCTCTTTATACCAAGAGTTTGGTGGGCAAATATCTCTATCCAATGGCATGATAAAGGGGTTATCCAGCTTCCAAAAATTATCTGAAAATACATCCACAGCAGTGCTAAATACTCACTGTTCATTTGTTCACCCTTTGCTTGGCTTTATTTTACTTGCTCCCCCTTGTATCTCTGTTATTTACATGCAGTGAATCTGTAGATAAACTACATTTCCCATGATGCATATCCCTGCTCTCACACTCTGTGTACCCTTCCCTTCTCCTTTCTCCTTGCAATGCAATCATAGGGTCACATGCCCCTGTGACATTTTGTTTGCTGGAAAAACTGCTTGCAAATAAAACATCACAGCTGAGGTCAATGAACTGAAAATAAATACTTTGCAGAGGTGATACTACAATTTCCAAATATGCATCTGTTATTCAGCTTTGGAGCCCCATTTTCATATAAATTGTATTATTCATATTCAAATGAGGGGAAAAGTGCTTTGGGGATGCTCCTTAGCTTGCCTGGACATTGGTCTTAGCTCTACATTGCTTTTCCCTCTCATTTGCATATCAATAAAACAATGATTTACATGAAAATGGGGCTCAAAGGTGACAGACTACTACTGCATACAGACTCCCCTTAACCCCTTCCCACCTGTGGCATTTTTCAATTTTCTTTTTTGACTCCCCACCTTCTAAACCCCATAACTTTTTTATTGTTCCATTCCCAGAGCCATATGAGGGCCTAATGTTTGTGGGAAAAAGTATTCTTCATAATGTTAACATTTATTATTCTGTATAATGAACTGGGAAGTTGGAAAAAAATTCAGAATTGGGTGGAATTAGAGAAAAAGTGAATACGAGTGACTTTCTTACAGGCTTTGTTTTTATGGCGTTCACTGTGCAGCCAAAATGACATGTTGCCTGTATTCTATGTTTCGATACGATTCTGGGGATACCAAAATTATATCGTTTTATTTACATTTTAACCCCTTAACAAAAATACAAAAAAATTTTTTTTCTTAAAGTCGTCATATTCTGACACCCGTAACCTTTTCTATATTTCCATGTACGGGGATACATAGGGCATCGTTTTTGCGGGGCTAGGTGTACTTTTTAGTTATACCATTTTTTTTTTCTCACTATGGCGTTCACCATATGGGAAAAATATTTTTATAAGTTTGTAGACCGGGCGTTTTTGGACACAGGGATACCTAATGTGTACAGTATGTGTTTCACAGTAATTTTTTAGTTTTATATGTATTCTAGGGAAAGGGGGGGTTATTTGAAATTTTAGTTTTTTATTGTTTTTTTATATTTTTTTAAAACTTTTATTGATTATTTATTAATTTCTTTATTTTTTTTACTATTTTATTAGCCCCCCTAATAAAGGGGCTCGAACCTTCAATTGTTTGCAAGTTCCACAGACTTCAATACAATTGTATTGCAGTCTATGGGAGACTGCAATACATTACTATTGAGGCTGGTCATAGACCTGCAACGTTAAAGGTACGGGGCCAGTGGGGACTTTTTTAACTTTGGGGGTCCACACAGCAGTGAAATTCCTGCAGGCACTAGGTCTGGGTCTCTGCTGTAATGCTGTAGCTATGGCAGCCGCTCTGCAGCAGAGCGGCTGCCATCTTTAAATACCCGGAATTCACAATAATGTCAGGAAGGGGTTAAAGACATGGTGATCTTCTGCTTTTTTGTTTGTTTTTTAGCCGCATTCCCAGAGACATAACTTTTTTTTTATTTTTATTCAACATAGCTGTATTTGTGTGGCTTGTTTTTTTTTGTGGGACAAATTGTATTTTCTAATGGCACAATTTACAATTTTCCACATAACATATTGCAACATGAAAAGGAACACAATTGTGCTATTGTTTTTTTTTTTTTGTGCATGGCAATTACGGTGCACTAAAAATTACAAATTATCTTTGTTCAACAGGTCATTGAGACAGAACTATTTGCATGGCAGGCCTGGGAGCTACTGGCAGCTATGTCAACTGCAGTCATAGAGCATCAGTCCTTGAAAGATGGCAGCCCATGTATAATTCAGTTGCTAAGTGGTTAAACATCCATGAACTGTACAGCAAGTGTCAGCTGTATAACGCATTAAGCACTTGCTGCATATGGAGAGGGCTAAACTCCTGAGCCCATGCAATCCTGCTCCAGCGTATATATATCTGCTGTACATGCATGAAGGAGGTGACAAAAGGGGTTATAGTTTCTGCATGGTACAAAAATACGATTATTTTAATATATTTTTGCTATCAGTTTACATGAGAAGAAAAAAATGGGTAGAACAATTCCGAACATTTGCAGGATCGTCACTTATAATTTAGTGACATAAAACTCAGTATTCTGCTCACCTTAGGGAGTTGTAATAGGTACAGCTCCTATGATCACTTATTGAGGATACTCAATGCTCTTACGTGTCAGCAACCACCTTGGTCTGTTTCTGATTTAGGATAATCCACAACAGTTATACAAACAACTTAGAGATCCACTTTCAGCTCTTTCTAGCGAATCCCATCCACACATTGCGGAAAAATATGCACAGCAGACACGATGCGATTTCCAAAACTGTTGTGGTTTTGGAAATTGTAGCATGTCAATTACATCTTCGGAAACACCAGCGGTTTCCCTATAGGTATAAAGAAAGCAGCACTTTCTGTGAAAAGCGCTGCAGGAAAAACTGTGATGCATTGCCACCATGGTTTTCCCGCAGCGTTTTTTTTGCTGTGGCCCGCTATGTTGGGCCTTAGCCTTAAATGGACCCAAATTATCACCGAAAACCCAGGCTTTCAGCTATTATCACTGGGAAAGCTGCAGACAGCTACACATTTATCATGCAGCAGCCACTGTTGGAAAAATGTGGCACTACATGGAGCTCATTCATATGTGTTTTGCTGGGTACTCCAAAGCAGGATGTGCTCTTTTATGTGGCTCTATTTGCCATTGACAGAGGTTTTTATCTCTAAAATACATTAGTAGGTTATATGGCCAAGGACTGTCCATCAGAGTTCTCCATTGTAAAGTAGCATGATATTTATAAACTTATCAGTAATTTATATATTTTTTTGCAGGTCTGATCTCTCCAGGAGTTTCTGTTCCTGTCCAAGTCCCGGGAGGGGATCCAGACCTCACTCAATACTGGCCCAGGCTTCAGTAAAGTAAAATGAACAAGTATGAATTAAGACTGGCAGCTCATATGCTTATGTAATGGAACCACCAATCATTGTCATTAATAGACCCAAACAGGACTTATCGTCAGCACAGGAGCATCCAACCTTAAGAAGTCTTCAGTGATCTTCTTTGAGCTATCACAAGATGGCTATTTATGATAAACTGAAGTCCCCATGTTCAATATTTTATTAAGTAATGTTATCATATAACGTCAGTTCCTAGTGAAAACTCAGCAGGAACAACAAGATTTTTTTTTTTTTTTGCTACAGTCACAAACTGATAAAAGATTTTGTTGAACAGAGCTGTTAAACAAATGGATATTGTTGAATTCAGGTCTAAACATCCGCACCTCTGTCTTAAAGACTGTCTGTCTTTAGAAAACTTCCTGCTATTAACAGTGCTTTCAATATTTTTTTCTTCAAGATATAACTCTGTACAACAAAAAAAGGAAATAAGTTATGTAACACCAGAACTTCTAACACTGCACCTATGCTGTATGAAGTAGATTTTCACTGGCCTGTTTGCACTGCACTGGTTTTTCATCTGGGTTGGTGCCCATTTTTATAGAATGTTCAGAGATGGCACTACTAGGGCCCACAGTGTTAATAGTGCCTAAGAACATTACATACACCAAATATTTGCAAAGTTGGATGGCAATATGGTATTTAATCCAAGTGTTTATCTTCTCTTGGTACCAGACAATACAGGTCTGACTGTTTTTTTTTAACTCCCAAGGCTTACTTTTGGATGTCTTGAGCACTGGGATACAATTCTAAAAGTTTCCTAAGAAAATGGTGGCTTTGAAGGGTACAGATTGTTGTTTGCACACTGTAAAGCGAATTAAGGTCACTGGTAACCACCATTGTAATGTGTCATGACACTGGAGTAGTTGAGCCAGTTGTTCATTATGCAAATCCTATAAAAATGACACCAGAACTAGGAGGCCCCTAAGTATAACTCAGAGGTGAATGAGACAATTGAGCTTAACTGCACTATTACTTGAACATTTAGTTGCTGAAATGGAGATAACCATATAATTTACTTTTTCCCTGATATTGACCCCGAAACCCTAGTATCCTGAAATGTCTGGATTTTTTTTCCCCAAGCAATGGTTCCAAAATCACTTATGAAGTGTTGGTTGCTGTTGGTAATGTGCACATTTATAGACTGTGTGTGTGTGTTTTTATACAGAGAAGCTACTTTTATGCAGATCTACGAAATGGCTGTGGCATAGTTTTAGTGCCTGGCATACAAATAAGGTGACACTTGGATTTTACAGTATTTTATGCTCAACACTCTACTACATCAGGTGGTGGACAACACATGTAATGTAAGCGGACATCTTCCACAAGTCTCCTTGACATTTTGTTACTGGCAATAAAATCTCTGCAAACAAGAAGGGTAAAAATATGTATGCGTAAGGATCACAAATGAAAAGAAAATGAGAGTCATTCAGTCCACCAGAAGAAGCACGAGTCCTGGAAAAGGATACATTCAGTTACATATAACCAATACTCAGTGACAATACTAGATGAATTTACTTTCCTATGTACAGCAAATGTTCTGAACTACTAAATGGCAAAGGGATATTCTCTGGACATCATCCAATATCTGCCGCACTTTAAGGATCTTTTCACTAAACTTGGGCATATGTCATATACATGTAAATATTTCTCTTGTTTTTAATTCAGATGTATACACATATTAATGTCATGCTGTAAAACATGTTTTGAAGGGATTATCTGTGGAACACTTACTGGACAAAGCCTGCAATGATTTCAATGTCACTTTGCTACCAACTGTGAATTCAAAGATAGTGGCACAGAGCCACAAAGCCAAAAGGAAATGTTGAAGCTTATTGGAAAGAGGTGATGAAGTGAAAGTATGTCCAAAGTATTTGTAAAATTAATGGGTTGCTTATGTAATGTAGAGATGTGCTGGGTCCACCAGAGAGAGATGCTTTTGGTAGATGTTCTCTTATGCTAGTGAAAGAGGGTCATGCAGAGGGGAGAGTATTTGAAAATAGGTTTTGTTACCCAGCTTTTTCCAGACTGGGGCATCTATATGAGGTCCTATCAAAACTGAACTGGTAAACATAATTACAAAATCATTGTTTTTCTTTGCAAAGATTGTTACATTCATTTCCCCATGCTGTTTGTACTTCTTGGTATTCTGAGCTTTAAGAACTGTTAAGATGACTCATTTAGTGACCACCAGTGTGGCAACCACATGTGGCCAAAATCCTGCTGAAGCGTGGTGGACAATGGCAGCAAGATAAAAACAAAAAATGGTATTATCCACGATACTGTGTGGCCATATGCCACTGGAGGTAGGTAGGGTTTTGGCTGCTTGCAATTGCGGCACTGATATTGCGATATGAGCTTTGGCTAGTATTCTGCGGTCTGCATTGGCTTGTAGCTCAGAATCAGATTGTACAATTTGGAAATCACAATTAGGTGGACTTGTTCTTTAAGAATTCTGTGCCATTTTACCAGATTCAAAACCAGGACACATCAGACCAAGCAGGCCACATATAGAGACGATCAACAATAACTGCAATTAATACATGGCTACATGAGCAAAAAAATGAGCACTAATATATGTACTCCACAAATTGTAAAGGAATTGGTAGAAGGTTATAAGCCATAGTCATTAAAATACTTAAAGGGGTTGTCCAGGATTAGAATAAAGGGGTCTGCTCTTTTCCCCTCAGAAATAACTGGAATATTCTCAAAGTTGAAAGCAGCAATTAAAAAGGTGCCACGAAAGTATTTGTCTTCTATCCATAGGATAAAGAATAAATACCTTATAAATGCGTTGAGATCCCTACTAATCCTGAGAACTGGGGGTACTTTTCCTCTGTTGCTCACTCAACTGGGGAAAAACACGTGTGAGATAAACACATGTCTATCCTAAGATAAAATTGAAATAATATAAGGGCAAACAAAATGGACCATGTGGTCTTTTTGTGCCGTCAATCTTCTATGTTTCTATGTTTAAAGCACAGCCGTAACAGGTTGTCTGGGCTTTTCAAACAAACCATACTTTATAAAGGCATAATAATAGTAAAGGCATCTGTAACATCAGTAGCTGGCCTGCTTACAGATGCTTTCCAGGTTGCCAGACTTTATATATGCCAGTCTTGATATCTGCTTATAAATTATTTATTGGGAATCTACGACTATGATGACAAATATGTTGTAGAAGCCTCCAGCACAAATTTCAGCGCTACTGGCAAAATGATGGACACCGTCATTACTGTCAAAATGAGCCTTCAGGCTTTGTTGGTGCCTTTCATTGGTCTGTTCCTACAACTTTAGCCTAAGGTGGAACTTTTCCTACCTATGAATGAATGGTACATTGCTAGGGTATGTCATCACTTCCTGACTGCTGAGTCCCTAATGATCCTCAGAATGATGAGGCTGCATTGCTGGTCTAGCAATGCAGCTCCTTCACAGTTCTTGCCACCAGCGACGTAAATACTGGGGTAGCAGTGGGAGCGGCTGCCACAGGGCCCAGGACATTAGGGGGCCTGGCGGGCCCCTGATGTTTTTTTTTTTTTAATAGGCAGTTACCTGCTGGAGTAACACCAGCAGGTAATGGGCCCTATTTACCTACCGATCCCCGCTCCTGCTCATGGCGGACTGAACTTCCCATTCTGCGGAAGCGGAGGTGGCTGTAAGAAGGAGAGTGGATCAGTAAGTAAGACCGAGGGCCCGCGAACCCCACAAACACTGCTATCATTATACTCGGGGGTTCTTTTCAGACCCCCTGAGTATAATGATCGAAGGCCCAGGGGAGGTGAGGGAACATAAAAAACAATGTTACTTACCTCTCCTGGGCTCTGGCAGTCTTCGCCTTCTTAGTGACGTCCCAGACGTCATGTGAGCCGGGCTGGTGTCATTATGTGTCGCAACGCATGCCTGACTCACATGACGTCTGGTCCAACACTGAAGTGGGCCGAAAGCAGCCGGGAGTGCACCAGAGCCAGGGAGAGATAAGTTACATTGTTTTTTATGTTTGTATCATCCTCTGGGTCTCCGATCATTTTACTCTGGGGTCTGAAAAGACCCCAGAGTATAATAATTGATCATGGGTGGTCCACAATGGGGTATAATACTGTGTGCCGGAGCCACTATGGGGCATAATACTGTGTGCAGGGGCCACTATGGGGCATAATACTATGTGAAGGGGCCACTATGGGGCATAATACTGTGTGCAGGGGCCACTGTGGCACCTAATAGTGTGTGTAGGGGCCACTAAGGCGCATAATAGTGTGTACAGGAATGCAGTTTGTGCGAGGAAGGGGGCAGTTGCCTTGGTCCCAGCCATTCCTAGTTATGCCACTGTCTGCCACTCATTATGCAGTGGACTGTATCACTGCCCATATAAATTACAATGAAGTTCTGTTGTAGTTCTTTACACTGCGGATGAATGGTAGCGTTCCAGTGCAGGGAAACAGCTAAAGAGAACTTACTACTTATGTTCTTGGAATCAGGTGGTACAAGAGCACAGACCACACATATCATAGTGTTATGGCATACTCTTGCAATATGTCATAACATTATAAAATAGCAATACACTTTCAATATTTATGACTAGCATTCTTGCACCTGCACCTTATTCAGGGATTCCATTCCATTTGCACTTTTTATAGTCTGTGCTACTCTTTTGTTGATTGGTCTAACAGAAGTGTACAAATCATAATCAATTTCAGACTCAGATTTTTTTGGGTGCTGGTGAGTTTGTGCCATTATGACAAAAAAATCCCAGCTGGTGGCCCTACTGGCAGCATATAGTGACAGCATATCTCCAATAGCAGGTCACTGGTGTCATTCAGTCTGCTGATATAATGTGTATGCAGCTGTATTTAATGTGTTTTTGTGTACAATGTTTGGGAAAATTACCCAGATCCTCACTGCTAAGACGTCAAAATCTGAACTTTGTTTTTGTATGATTTGCCTATGTGCCGCTCACACGCCCTATGCTGTGTTTCAGATACAGTCTGGTTGGCATGCATCATATCCCTGCTGTGCATTATTAGTGTATAGCATGACCTGCCCTCTCTGTTCTGCACTGTGATCCTATTAAACTCTGCTTTCTCTCTAACTACTTTATGTTTATTTCCTGTAGTGTAACCGCATGTTACAGGGTGTGTGGTGTGCATCATTTAATAACACACTCATTACAGTTAATAAGAATAAGGGTTGTCTAGTGTACTGGAATGAAAAGATTCAGATGCCATTTAAGGGACAATTTATTTGGTGACAGAACTATGACAAGTTGGTGACATTTGTTGGTGTCACCTATTTGCATGTACTGTCATACCATTTACATATAATCATACCACACATTGCACAAATAGCTATATCATTCAGGTATCCATACAACAGTGCCATATATTGGCCAAACAGCACTTCCATACAGTACACTAACACATAACAATGCAATAAATACACTGCAGTCACTAGCACGCACTTGGAAAGTGAAAATTGATTGATTCATCCAAAAGAGGCCTGTATTCTGGTGAGAAGCCAGTGAGAGAAACAAGGTGAAGAATACACAGGGGACAGAAGTGGATTTTAGTGCAGTATTTCACAGAAAGAAACCAAAATCCATAAAAAATATATTACAATATTTATTAATGTCACAAATGCTGCATGAAAATCAAAATCTGTTCAAATGTTTAGTTTACAGAGTTGAAGGCACCCCTGATGTATTCACCAGAGCCTGCCCCAAGGCATTTTGGACTTTGAAGCTAGAGACCAATGATGCAAAGTCAAAAATTGGTAGTAGAAAATTAGTGTACCTGCAGAGAGAACCAAAACAGTAACCCTATTGTGGGTAAAGGGGTTATAAAAAAAGCAGATGTCAAACCAGGAGAGTGTGAAGTTGCCAAAAGTAACCAGAGATGTGTCAAAGTCCAAGCTGTAGTGAAATCCAGGAGGTCACAGATACAGACAAATCCCAAACAGAGGGGTAATCCATGAGAACAAACCAAATATCAGTAACCAGGAGTTCAGCAATGTCAGGGAGATGTACAGGGAGAAAAAATGATGAAGACAAGAAGCCCCGCTGCAGAAACAATCTCAGGCAAATGACTAGTACTAGAGTCAAGTATACACCCGCACATTCAGTGTCTCCCACTCGCACACCGCCTCCCTGCCACACCCTCTTTCTGTAAGTGTCCCCCAGGCTCCGTCCTAGGACCCTTCCTGTTCTCAATCTACACCCTAGGCCTTGGCCAACTCATAGAATCCCATGGTTTCCATTACCATTGCTATGCCGATAACACCCAAATATATCTCTCTGGACCAGACATTACCTCTCTGTTGTCCAGAGTCCCAGAATGTAGCTGTAGCCTCCTTTCTCTCCTCCCGCTTTCTCAAACTCAACATGGAGAAAATGGAGTTCATAATCTTCACCCCTCAACGCACGACCCCCCTACCTGACCCATCTATCAAAATTAAAGGAACCACTCTCAGCCCAGTCCCACAGGCCCGTTGCCTTGGGATAACCTTAGACTCTGACCTTGCCTTCAAGCCGCATATTCAAACCCTCAACACCTCCTGCCGCCTCCAACTCAAGAACATCCATCGAATCCGCTCCTTTCTCACCCCTGAAACTACAAAGATGCTAGTCCACGCCCTCATAATCTCCTGCCTAGGCTACTGTAACACCGTTCTCCATGGCCTCCCAGCTAGCACCCTCGCCCCCCCTCCAGTCCACCTTAAACTGTGCTGCTCACCTAATACACCTCTCCCCCCGTTCTTCATCGGCCGCCCCCCTCTGCCAATCCCTTCACTGGCTACCCGTTGCCCAGCGAATAGAGTTCAAATTACTAACGCTGACATACAAAGCCATCCACAACCTGTCCCCTCCATATATCTCCGACCTAATCTCCCGCTACCTGCCCACACGTAACCTGCAATCCTTCAAAGACCTCCTACTCCGCTCTGCTCTTATCCGCTCTTCACACAAACGTCTCCAAGACTTCTCCTGTGCATCCCCCATACTCTGGAACTCATTACCAAGACACATAAGACAGACCCCCACAATCACTAGCTTCAAGAAGGCCCTGAAGACTCACCTATTCAGGAAGGCCTACAACCTCCAATAACGCTACTGTCACCATACCACCACCTGAACCGCCTCTACCCCCACCTTCTGTCTCTATCCCTCTTCCCTCATAGATTATAAGCCCTTGCGTGCAGGGCCCTCTATCCCACTGTGCCAGTTGGTCTCTGTTAGCATTATCTGTTTTGTATATCTGGTGTACCGTATGTAAATCTGCAAATGTAAGGCACCATAGAATTAATGGTGCTATATAAATAAACAATAATAATAATAATAATATACTATACTCCATATCAACCCAGAATTGGAAGGTGAAGCATAACTCTGATTGGGCCTGACAATTTGAGAAATCCCAGGCAGAGTTTGACTGAGGGACATGGTAATCCTAAAGCAATGTCTGCAAGATTGAGAATCAGGTATACAGACACTGAAATTGCTAACAGTGACATCACAATGGGGCATTGTGACATCACAATGGGGCATTTTAATATGATCATAATTGGGCATTGTGACATCAGGATAGGGCAATGTAACATCACAATAAGGCATTAAGATATTGCAATGAGGCATTATGATATTACAATTGAGCACTATAACATCACAATGGGACACTTAGACATCTCATTGCAAAGAAAAAAAAAAGGATGATCTTCCTGAAGGTAATCAGCAAAACATAGAGATAACCAAGGGCATAAAAAGCAAACCCTGGGCCACATAGCAAAATTTTGAATTGGTGCCCCCTTTTAACTCAGTGGTCACATGACATCATTGAAGAGGCCCGAAGACCCACGCCAGAACCCAGGAGAGGTAACCCTTTTTTTTAATGTTTGCTTACCTCCCCTGGGCCTCCACTCATTATATTCTGGTGCTACGGGTACTATAGACCCTCACCACAAATTATTTGCAGGAAAGGCACAACTCTGTTTATCAGGTCTCAGCTTCACCGGATGGTTTACTGAAGTCAACTGAGACAGACTATGGTACCATTCACTTCCCCAGGCACAAGGAATAACTAGAGAGTAGTGATCAAATAAAACTAAAATAGATATTATTTAAAATAGCAACACATCTTCAGGGCATTAATTGTGACATCACAATGGGGCATTGCGAGATCACAATGATTAACTGAGACATCATAAAATGATATTGAGATATGACAACGATTAACTGTGACCTCACAATGTGGCACTGTAAAAAGATAAAAACAGCTAGGGGGGCCAAAAAACTCCCCAATAAAACAGAGCGCTGCTAAAAATGGGTAAAAGAAGAACAATAATAATTAAAAATAGATATTTATTAAAACATGTAACATATGTAACAATAAGGCTAGGTTCACACCTGCGCCTGCTCTCTGCTGCAGGATTTCATTCCCCATCCCGAACGGAAAGCCGTTTACGATTTTAAAATTTCTCCAAATTTACTGCTTTTTTCAATTGAATGTTGGTATTGGGCACCTAAGTTGAATGTCGTTCACAGTGAACACATGGTTGGGGAGTAGGACCTACAGTATGCCCTAACCTATAGGTCTCCCTTTTGTTTACTGGGAGCTACATTAAACTGGCTGGTGATCAAGAACAACATTCAATTTAAAAAATAAGTGCATTTGGAGAAAATAGTTATGAAACTGCAAACATTTGCATATATCCCATATGTCAGAAGGGTCAGATGTGACATGACCTAAAAAGAACCTTATTAAAGAGGACCTGTCACCACCTCCATCAAGTCCAGCTCTCCACATCATTTAATAAGCACTGCTCTGCTGCTTCTGTCAGAGCTGCAATTTTTTCTCTAGCAGTCATCGTTCCCGACCAATAAGTGCTGTTAGCTTTGGTATCTACTGTCAGGTAGGTGCTGTCAGGCAGAGGCAGGCAAGGGGTCTGATTCTAAGCTCTGACACCTCTGATTAGAGCACTGAATCACACCCCTTGCCTGCTACTGCTAACACTGCCCACTTAACAGTACAGAGCCTAAGTAGCATATCAGACACCCAAACTAACTGCAATGATTACTCAGGAATGAAAAAATTCCAAATGTGCTGGAATCAGTGGAGTGGCACCTATTAACAGATGCTAAGAACTGGAGTTGGTAGAGGTGGTAAAAGGTTTTCTTTAAGACTCACTATACCCCTTTTTAATAACAGGGAAAAATAAAGCATTAATTGTGTTTTTTTTATAATCTGTTTTTATGAGGTTTTTTTTAAATAGGAAAAAAACAACATAAAACCCTAAGGATGCAGGCCATATGAAATAATGAATGTAGTCATAAAGTGACCAATGAGAACAATACAGCATTACAATAAAGTATAATATAATACAACTTAAACAGTAGAGATACAAAGTGTTCAAAGTGCATTGATATTGCATAATCTCATCCCCTATAAAAATATACATTATCAAATAAGCAGTAACCCAGAAACAATAACAAGAATGTGTAATCATTGCCAGCATGAAGGGGCGATTGGAAAGACAAAGAATGGGAAAGAAAAAAAGGAGATTGGGAATCATGTAGAGAACGAGTAAGGAATCGTGGAGACATAGGATGTCAAAACCTCCAGCTCCTCCCAGCCCACACAAGCCCAAGCGAGGGGTTACCCAGCAGTATGCCAGTTAATCAGTGATCATGAATCAATGCAGCAAACTTTTCAGAGTTCATTAATGTTTTTTCGAGGCAAACCATCTCATATAATGCATGGAGATACACACAGAGAACTGAAATATCTGATCATTACACACAGAGAACTGAAATATCTCTCTGCCTGTTAAATCCCCCCCCCCCCCCCTCTGCTACGCCCTATCTGTCTGTCTGCTATTAATGTAATGCCTCTCACCTTGGAACATTCCTGTACATGTTGTATTTGTATTTGTATCTGCTTATCTTTGCTGCTGTAACACACTGAATTTCCCCATTGTGGGACTATTAAAGGACTATTATTATTATTATTATTATTATTGAGATACGTTCATATTCCTTTTCATGTTCTTCCACTTTGTTTTTATCTTCCTGGACCATCATATGGTGTAATGTGGATAGAAATCTTTTTATACCACAACTGTATCCTTTATTTTGCTGATCATGCAGTACAAAAAGTCTAAGTGGAATAGCCTTTAAAAGCCTTTAAACCTGTGTTTTCATCAAAAGTTGAAATATCTGCAGAGTCTTGTTGGGCAAACTGTTTTCTCTATTTGTGATGTCCTATCAGTTTTTCTGCTGCTAATAGCCACATCATGTCTGCAGCACATTTTGCATTTCTGTTTGAGGCAGAGGGCTTGTACTAATAGCTAACAGAAAAGCCCAAGTGAACAATAGATCTAGGGATATTGAACTCCAAATCCAGGTTATGACACAGAAAAATAGAAATCTGAGCACAGTAAGGAAAGCTGCTTACTGTCCCATCAGCAATAATACAAGAAACTATTCAGAAGTAGATAGACCCTCTTTATATTCACTCTGAGCTGTGATACGCTCCAGAATCCTCTATGTGCAATGTACAGACAGGGAAAACTGTGTGTAGACATTTAGAGTATGTAAAGAGAGACTTACCCCTCCCTCCTCCACTCACTGTGTTCCCATCTTGAGCCTGCTGGTTTCTAAAGACTGAACTTTCCTAGGAACACTGAGTGAACAGCAAATTAGCAATAATCGAGACACCTAATGGCAGGAGCTTTAGAGAAGTTTTTAAGGCAGAAAACAGTAAAATCATTAAATAAATTTGTATCTTGGTCTAGAATCACATTCTTTATGAAAAAAAAAAGACTTAAAGGACCTAGCAAGTCACTGGCTGATAAAAAAAGAAGCAATGACTGTAAATACTATTGGTTTTACTGCCTTTAACCACTGATCTCTAGCTTACTCCTCAGGAAATTTTATGAATATCTCTTGCACACAGTGCCTTGAGTCTGCCTTCAAACATTCAATGCTTAGTAGAAAATGTATTACGTGAGATCATTCCAGTAAGTTCTGATGTCACAGTGTACAAAAGTAGAATTTTCATGACTTTGTTATTAAAATGTTTCTTTATATAGGGTAATTCTATATTATTAGAAATGTCTCACAAAATTTCTATTTTTTCATAGAAAAAATTCAGTGCACTGTGGTCTTTCTAGTGGTATATAATACCGCACATCTATGAGGGCATGAAAGGTCCTCTTTAACTGATGGTGGCTCAGAGACCAGCCTCTAAATCTATGCAGATATTGGGGCCCTGAAATTAGCCATCACTATTGCTAGGATATACCATCACTTTATTACTGGAGGGAGTCCGACCTCTGGCTTCCACACTGATTCTCAGAAAGAAGGGTTTGCTTTGCTTATGTTGCACTGCCGAACATCTGTGCAAACGACTGTAGGGGCCCCATTCACTTGAGGTGGTGCACGTAGTCCCTTTATTCTCATGATCAGCAGGGGTCCTGGTGGTCAGACCCCATCAATCATAAAGTAATAGTGTATATTAGTCGGTGAATCCCCCGGTGGGCCCCGAGCCCAGACTATTAGTCCTCATTTTGCCAATGCAAAGGTCAGGGGTCCGATCCAGCCTCTGACCATCCCGATCGGGTCCCTGACCAATGCATTTGCATTGGCAAAATGAGGATTGGCAACCTCGGGGGCAGGGCCGGCGTTGGGGGGGGGGAGAAAACTGGTCAATCGCCCAGGGCCCCCACAACTTAAGGCTGCCTCTCTCCACTCTTTCACTTACCTGCACAGGCTGACAGCTCCTCCTCCTCCTTCGGAGTAATCAATCCCTGACTCGGCTCCAGGTCTGTGTGTGTCTATGTGTGTATGTGTACACGTTCTGTGTGTGTGTGTACATGTTCTGTGTGTGTCTGTGTGTGTGTGTACATGTTATGTGTGTTTCTATGTGTGTGTACACATGTTCTGTGTCTGTGTGTGTGTACACATGTTCTGTGTCTGTGTGTGTGTACATTTTCTGTGTCTGTGTGTGTACATGTTCTGTATGTGTGTGTACACATGTTCTGTGTCTATGTGTGTGTAAATGTTCTGTATGTGTGTGTACACATGTTCTGTATGTGTGTACATGTTCTGTGTGTGTGTACACATGTTCTGTGTGTGTCTATGTGTACACATGTTCTGTGTGTGTGTACATGTTCTGCTTTGTGTGTGTATGTGTAGTAATACAGATTCCCTATGGTATCCAAAACTTGAACCAGAATTTCATATATATTTGCTTTGCTATGGTGTCAGTATTTATTGCAGTATTGCATTACATTTGTCAGGATGATCACCGTTATATTTCCCAAGATTCTTGCTATATATGTAAACGATGAAGCCAGATAAAAACTGTCATTTTAAAATGAATTGAAAACTCTTGGGCTAGGTTCACATCTGCTCCGGCCTCTCCATCGTTCGGTTCCACCCGGGGAGCCGGACCACTGTTCTAGAGGTTACACACAGACACCAGCGGACCCCATTGACTAGAATGGCATCCACCGTTTCAAAACTGAAAGAGGAGCTTTCACATCCTCTGGCACATGCGGTATTATATACCGCTAGAAGGCTGAAGATATTGGTGCCGTTAGTTTCGGCACAGATATCTCTTCATTGTAAGAAGGGCGGGCCTTACTGCTCAATGTCATTGCTGGGCAGTAAGGAACACCCCCCTGACTGTACTCTTCTATAGCCTTTTACTGTCAGCAGGGGTGTTCCTTACCGACCAGGGATAACACTGAGCAGTAAGGCCCGCCCTTCTGACGGTGAAGGGATATCAGTGCCAAAACTAACGGTACCAATATCTCCAGCACCCAGACATGTACCATCAAAGCTGACAGTGTGCTGAATTCAATGTACTGTCAGCTTTCCAGTGGTATATATAGTGGGTTCGGAAAGTATTCAGACCCCTTTAAATTTTTCACTCTTTTTTTCATTGCAGCCATTTGCTAAAAGCAAAAAATTTCATTTTATTTCTCATTAATGTACGCTCAGCTCCCCATCTTGACAGAAAAAACCCCAGAAATGTAGATATTTTTGCAAATTTATTAAAAAAAGAAAAACTGAAATATCACATGGTCATAAGTATTTAGACCCTTTGCTCAGTATTGAGTAGAAGCCCCTTCCTTTTGAGCTAGTACAGCCATGAGTCTTCTTGGGAATGATGCAACAAGTTTTTCACATCTGGATTTGGGGATCCTCTGCCATTCTTCCTTGCAGATCCTTTCCAGTTCCGTCAGGCTGGATGGTGAACGTTGGTGGACAGCCATTTTCAGGTCTCTCCAGACATGCTCAATTGGGTTGAGGTCAGGGCTCTGGCTGGGCCAGTCAAGAATGGTCACAGAGTTGTTCCGAAGCCACTCCTTTGTTATTTTAGCTGTGTGCTTAGGGTAATTGTCTTGTTGGAAGCTGAACCTTCGGACCAGTCTGAGGTCCAGAGCACTCTGGAAGAGGTTTTCTTCCAGGATATCTCTGTACTTGGCCGCATTCATCTTTCCTTCAATTGCAACCAGTCATCCTGTCCCTGCAGCTGAAAAACACCCCCATAGCATGATGCTGCCAGCACCTTATATATTAGGTTATAATGGTGGCTTATTATGTTTATATTTATTTCCATTTTTCTAGTATTTACTAGATTTCTTTGGGCTATTATACTGTTTGTGGCATGTTTATGCATATATAGTGCTATATAGGTTGCTTTCAACCATCCTTATACATATTTATTTGTACCAGCGGTATATATCCCATATTTATTATTATTGTGGCCCCCATTTCCCTCCCTATCGTTATTATGGTGTACCTTCATTATTTATCTCCTCATATATGTTTGTTTCATTATTTATGTTAATAAAATTATATTATTTTATTACTTTTTTGTGGTTATGCTATTATGGTGTTCTATGATTTTACATGATCTACAGAGTTTTCCATGCTTAGTTATTAGCCCTTTTTTGTGTTTTTTAATAAATTTGCAAAAATATCTACATTCTTGTTTTTTTTCCTGTCAAGATGGGGTGCTGAGTGTACATTAATGAGAAATAAAATGGACTTTTTTGCTTTTAGCAAATGGATGCAATGAAACAAAGGGTGAAAAATTTAAAGGGGTCTGAATACTTTCCGTACCCGCTGTAAAACCGCGGGTACCAGAGGACGTGAAAGATCCTCTTGAAACTATTGGAGAGAAAATTTCTCCCTGCAGGACTTTTGTCTCCACCGATTTTCAGCGGTTTCTGGAGACTCCCGTGAAGATGTGAACTTAACCTTAGTTATACATGGCTACAACATATGGGGGACTACATGAACTGATCCTGCTTTGGTTGGACAGGCGGGACATCTTCTAATCCATCATATCCTTTCCTCAAATGTCTCATCTATATACCCACTGACATAATTCACTGATTATAAACATATATATATATATATATATATATATATATATATATAACAGGTGCATCTCAATAAATTAGAATATCTTTGAAACATTTATTTATTTCAGTAATTAAATTAAAAAAGTGACCTCCTATATTTTCTAGATTCTTTACACACAGAGTGTTCTATTTCAAGTGTTTCATTTCTGTAAATGTTGATTATGGATTACAGGTAATGAAAACCAAAATCTAAGAAAATTTGAAGATTCTAAAATAGTTCAGTATTGTAAATTCAGTGTGTCATCTGCCAAGGTTTCCTAAGCCTTTAAATGGTCCCTCAGTCTGGATGTGGACCATTGATGGGGCCATTATATTGTGGGGGGTGGGGGGGAAGTGATGGAGACCAATAGCCTGGGGGACATTAAAGCGGTTGTGCAGGATAACATTTTTTTTTTTTAATTACACTGGGCAGGTGAAAAAAAAAACAAAAAAACCCCCAAACTTTCTCTCCTATCCCTAGTGTCTCCCAGAGCGGTTCAGCCTGCAGCTCTGTTTTCTTCCGGTGGAAGTTCCCTCTGCATGTGACTACTTGTGACGTCACGTGATCCCTGAGGCCCATCAGTGGCCTAAGAGAAGGGACCTGGGATGTCACAGGCAGTGAGCATTTCCGGCAAAAGAAGACAGCGGAGCTGCAGGACCGGACCATGCTGGGACCTGCTGACACCAGAGCACCAGGGACAGGTGAGTATGTTTAGTATGTTTTTTTTTTTTTGTGGGGGGGTTCACCTCCACCAGACTAATTATAAAAAAGAAAAAAAAATTATACTGGACAACCTCTTTAAAGTATGGCTAATTAGGTGGTATATTAAAGGGGTTGTCCGCGCATAATTTGTTATGGTTTATCCTCAGGATAGGCCATAGATACCTGATCTGTACGGGGCTGACCCCGGACCGATCAGCTGTATGGAGCCACTTCTGGCACCTGTCCTGTACACAATACAGGTCCGGAAGCAGAAAGCTCTGTCCACTGTATATTAGCTGGGCACCTTCACTGCATCTCAGCACTTATCGAAGTCAGTAGAAGCTGAGCTGCAGTGAAGGCGCCGGGCTGCTATACAGCGGATGGAGCTTTCTGCTTCCGGCCCTGTGTTGTGTACAGAACGTTTTTCCGTACAGCTGATGGTGCCATGTGTCAGACCCCTACCGATCAAGTATTAAAAAAGATTAACCCTGGACAACCCCTTTAATATGCCCCACACAGTTTAATGTCCCCCCCCCACAGGATGTTAGCCCCCATCACTGCACCCACACAATATAATGGCCCCATCACTGTTCCCCATACAGTATGGGGGATCAGTGAAGAGGCCACTGTATGGGGGGGACCAGTGAAGTGGCCATAAAAAAATTTGACCCAGACAACCCCTTAAAAGAGGTTGTCCATAAATTGGAGAGACCACTGTGGCGGCTGCCAGGGAGGTCTAAAAATAAAAAATTTTCCGAAAAAGCATAGTCACCTGTCCGCAGCCTGTGTCTGTTCGGTCTCATGGCGGCATCTTATTTCTGGAAATCCTGTACCTAATTGGTCTTAGCGGTCAGCACGAGACTGAATGGACACTGGAGCACTGGGCACAGGTGAGTATGCTTTTTTATTTATTTAGTTTTCACTTTACACCTCCCACCCACATGAGCTGCTCCAATACCTGGACAACCTATTTAAAGGATTTATCCATCTTTCAGGTTTGTTTGTTTTTTTTATAGCGCCATCATATTCCACAAAGCTTTACAGACATTGACAGTTACTGTCCCATATAGGGCTCACATTCTACATTCCCTATCAGTATGTCTTTGGAATGTAGAAGGAAAGCCATGCAAACACAGGGAGATCATGCAAACTCCTTACAGATGTTGTCCTTGGCAGGATTCAAACCCAGGATTTCAGCACTGCAAAGCTGCAGTGCTAACCACTGAACCACTGTGCCCTTTCTAAGGCAGCTCGGCTACAGGTGATGTTAACAATTCTAGGAGTCACGCTGTTCACTTGCCATACAGGGTGTAGCAGTAGGTTTAGGTAGTGCAGTGGTTCACATGGTATGGCGGGTGAGCAGCTTGGCTCACGACATGTTATTACCTTTAGCCGCGCTGTCTCGGTACCGCTGATCTGCAGGGGTGGTGATGGTTGGTCCCTAGAAACAATTGCACTGGTGGGCCCTAGACATCCCAGTCCAAAACTAGTTATATTCCATCACTTTATAAGATACAAAAAACACCAATTGAAATCCGAATATTGGAGCAAATATATCAAAACTAGTGGCAAGAAAAAGTGATTGCTACTTTCAGAGCTGGAATTTAGCAGGTTGCTACAGGTAACAGGTTTTTTTATACTAGATCTGAAAAATCTTACTCAATCACCTTAGTGACAAAAGCTCTATATGTCAATTGTTTTTGAGTGGAATAAAAGGTCAATGTTTGGATAATGTTATTACAGTAATCATTATTAACAAATAAGATACTGATATTGTAATGCATTGCTACATTAAACCTTTTACAGCCACAGTTCATTGACGTATAATAAAGCTGTATATGATTGTTAGAACCAAATGTAAATGTGGATTTTACTACAGTATGTATCTTATGATCCCTTTTAAGCTAGTTAGCACAAGAATCTGTATGCCCTCCCCCAGTAGCCATGGGTTAAAGAGCATATATGTATTTACATTCCTCATTGCTCTTTCAAGTTCCCGTTTCCTTCCAGGGCCTTGCTGAAAGGTCATGTTCTCTATAAAAATAACCTCTCTGTTTCTCTCCCTTCCCTTCACCCATCCTGTGCTCTGCCTCTGACACCGCAGCGGAGGGAGCTGGCGCAGCGGAATGGGTGTTAGGCGACAGGAGCAGAATCCTGGCCCTAGGGCGAGCAATGGGGGAGGTAGGAGCGAGGCAGAGAGAGGAAGGATGTCATACACAATAACCATCACCTCGACATCCCAGGCTCGCCATCCCAGGCCATCCTCATGTTGGTATTAAAGACGCAAACTCCAGTGTCCTTGCTATATACCGTATACAGTTCTTCCCATATCATAGAGGCAGGGTGAGTGGAGATAAGCACACAGTATTTAATATGCAGCTGAGGATTTCTTATTATATTATAACATATATCAAGTATTTAACAGCAATATTATATAACCAAACTACTCTTCTAACTGATAGCGTAATGTCAGGATTCATTGCTTGATTCATTAAATTCATGAAAATAAACCTGAATGAAAACACTTTTTCCAGTTATACATATGGCAACGACCAACAAAGATCCTAATATTAATGACAAGCACAATTAAGTGTATGGGAAAATGATCAGGATCAGAACTGAGGGTTGCCAGGTCTGTCAAAAATAGCTGAATATAGGGAAAGCAACTCTAGGCATCCTCCTGTGCACCTGACGGAAAGTCCTTGGCAAGGATGAGAAATATGTCACATAACCATACATTTTACAACACTGTTGTATAAACTGGCTTCCAATTCCAAAATTTAATGTCAGGACAACAAAGACAAGGTATGTAAAGGCCAGTCCCCAATAACAATAAGTAAAGTGACTCCATTAAAAATGCTATTAAAATAAGCCCAGCATACAGTGTCAATACCATGTCCTACATACTGTACACAGTGTGAACAGTGAGTTTCCAGACTAAACAGTGTCAGAAGAGTGTCCTTTCCCAAATAATGCCATCACAGTGCTTCCAAAGTATAATAAACTGCCAGATTGTAAAAATGGTTTATTAATAAATAATGAGATAAAGTCAAACAAATTCACATAAATATTTAGGCTTCTGAATGTAGTGACTGTGATACTTGAGGCCAACCTTAATGTAGTATTGAACCCTTATTTAGATGCATCCTCTGGTAAAACTCACATCTCCCAGAGGGCATTAAGCAATTTACAGGCTAAATTACAAGATCTTCAGTTCACTGACAATTGGCAATATCACAATCCTTCCGTGAAAAAATATTCTCTCTTCTCAAATACCCATCACACTTATCAACGTTTAGATTGTATTCTTATCTCACCCTTCATTATACTGTATTACGCTCCGTACAAAGGGCAAAAGATTAAAAAAAAATGTCAGGAGAAGTGCTTTAGGTTGGCCATACACATTACAAGGTGTCAAATATATACACTGCCAATAGAGTGCTCCAGAGGCGTAGCTAGAAGTTCAGGGGTGGTGGACACGTCCAAGTGGGCCCCCAACTCAGGTATACCAACACTATCACTATACAGTGACCGTATAGTGGTAGATAGTGGTTCTACACAGGACTGTGAAGACCAGTTAGGTAAATACAGTACAGGAACAATGTGACTTACAGGTGACGTCTCTGACTGTTTACATTTATCGTCTCTTCCATCTGGACCGCCATGACCACTTCTTCCAGTTGTGACTGTAAAGTTTGTAACACAGACATCTTTGGCTCCTCACTTTTCTAGGCACCCGACCCACATTGTCCTCAACTATATAAAATCTCCATCCTGCTAATAACCCAATTATAAAATATATGATATAAAATCCCCTGGAAATGAATAATACCCCCATGTGCCTTTTTAATTTAATAATGCTCCTATGTGCCCCATTTATTTAATAGTGCCCCTCAATGAATAATTCCCCCTAATTAATAATTCCCTGAGTGCCACCTAAAATTAATATTGCCCAATTCCCCTATTATTAATTATACCCTCTTATGTCTCCTTGTATAAATTATGCCCTCTTACATAAATGCCCCTCTTGTATTAATAATGCCTATTAATAACCCCTTTGTATTAAAGACGACCTTTCACATCCTCATGCATATGCGGTTTTATAGACTGCTAGAAAGCTGACAGTGCGCTGAATACAGCGCTGATTTCAGCGCACTGTCGGCTTTCCCGTTATTTGCCTCCAGCACTAATCTCTCCCCACCGTCAGAAGGGCGTTCCTGACAGTCTAGCGCAGGGGTCGGCAATCCCCGCAACTCAAGCCAAGAGTGGCACGCGAGGCATATTTTCCTGGCATGGCAGCCCGAGTCCTCACCCAGCAGTTTCGATCGGACCAAACACAGCCGAAACTAAACTGCTATTATACTGTGGGGTCTCTTCAGACCCCAGAGTATAATAAGCAGAGCCCCCGGGGAGATGATCAAACATAAAAAAACAATGTTAACTCACCTTCCCTGGATCCGCAGTCGCTGTGTGCTCTTCAGGCGCTTCTGCCTGACGTAAGAGACCGCTGACAGGGCCTCAGGGGTCACGTCTGACGTCATTACGCATAATGGCGCCGGACATGACCCCTGAAACCCAATCGGCGGTCGCTGACTACAGGCAGAAGCGCCCGAAGAGCACAGAGCGGCTGTGGAGCGCAGGAAAAGGTGAGTAGCATTGTTTTTTATGTTTGTCATCTCTCTTGGCCCTCCGCTTATTATACTCTGGGATCTGAAGACCCCACAGTATAATTATTGCTAGTAAGTGGCGACAATTGGAATATTATAAAAGTTAGAATATTATACTGTGTGCAGGGACCACTATGGAGGATAATACCGTGTGCAGGGGCCACTATGGGACATAATACAATGTGCAGGGGCCGCTATGGGACGTAATACCATGTGCAGAGGCTGCTATGGGACGTAATACCATGTGCAGGGGCCACTATGGGACATAATACCATGTGCAGGGGCAGTTATGGGACATAATACCATGTGCAGGAGCCGCTATGGGACATAATACCGTGTGCAGGGGCCGCTAAGGAACATAATACGGTGTGCAGAGACCGCTATGGGACATAATACCTTGTGCAGGGGCCGCTATGGGACATAATACTGTGTGTAGGGGTCATCAGACTTACAATTATTGACCAGCACTCTGAGTACCTCAACTTTGATTTTTTAATCAAAATCGGCACACCGAACAAAAAAAGGTTGCCTACCCCTGGTCTAGCGTCATCATTGGGCTGTGAGGAACACCCCACCCCCGACAGTACTCGTACATAGACTTGTACTGGGGGAGGAAGGCCTTCCTCATAGCTCAGCGTCATCGCAGGGCGGTAAGGAACAATTACATTAGACTGTCAGGAACGCCCTTCTGACAGTGGGGAGAGATCGGTGCCTAAACTAACGGCACCGATATCTCCAGCCCCAGGGCACATAATGGGAAAGCTGGCTGTCGGCTTTCTAGCGGTATATAAAATCACAGGTTCATGAGGACATGAAAGATCCTCTTTAAAGGGGTTGTCCAGAAAGTGGACAAATCACAGTGGAGGTGGGGTAGGTGATAAAAAGTAATACTCAGGCTGGGTTCACACTAGCGCTTGAACTCCGTTGAGGGTTTCAGCCCCCCATTCCGTTTGAAAAATGCGAAAAGAAAAGTCCTGCAAGCAGGACTTTTTTCTCTGCATTTTTCAGGCAGAAACCCAGCAGACCCCATTATAGTCTATGGGGTCCGAGGGTAACCGCTTTTGAAGCGGATTGGGTTTTCGCTAGTGTGAACCTAGCCTTACCTGTCCCCAGTACTCTGGTGTCTGCCGCCACTGTCTGTTCAGACACATGCCATACATGACTGCTGAGGCCATCAGTGGCCTCATTGTTGCCTGGAAATGACCCAGTCATGTATATAAGTGACATCACCGAGTCCTTTCCAGCCACCGCTGAGTCCAATCACGTGCAGTGCAGGACTTGTGGCAGGGAAGCGGCGTGCATGTGCCTGGACAGACAGCAGCAGAGGGCTACGGACATCGGTAGCCCGGAGACAAGTAAGTATTTTTTTTATGTTTCACCTTCCTCACCTCCTCTCCAATTTGCCCAATACAATCCTTACCAGTAAACTTTATTTTTCCTAGAAAACTCCTTTAATACTGCCCCAATGCCCCCTAATATTATCTCCCCTTACATTCATACAGACCCCACTGACCATTCTCTATAATTTATATCCTCTTTTATTAAAGCCCCCTAATACCCCTTATATTAATTATTGACTCTTATCTTGCTAAATTCCCAATGCTCCCAATTGACCTCATATGCATTACAACCCCCTCTTCCCCCCAGCTCCACTTAAAATGCCCAAAGTGAGTTAAAAAAAAAAAAGGTTGATGGTACTCACCTTCCTCCGGCTCAGGACATTGACGTCATCGCGCAGACATCTGTGCCAGGACGCAGACGTCTTAGGGCAGCTCGTAGGCAACAGGTCTGAATTGGCTTGTGGCTTACAAGCTAATTAATAGCTTTCTAACTGGTCCCCTGCCTGACCTGCTGATTTACACTACAGCTGCATATCCCTAATTTCTATGCAAGTCAGAGTGTATCATACAGGTTCTCCTACATTTACACTACATTCAGACAACGAAGTGCAAAATGGGTGTGATAAATGTCCATTTTTCATGGCCATCTTGCAGGGGCAGTCATTATCACAGATACCCCATACCTTACAGAAAACAAAAAAGGGACAAAAATAGGACATGACCTATATTTTGATGGTCCATTACAATGGACCGTCAAGAAAACGGTCATGTGCATAGCCCCCATACACTGTCATTGAATTTATTGCTGCCGCATGACGTCCGTTAAAAAATGGATGTCACACGACCATTATTCACTGTTGTGTGAATGTAGCTTTACTTAGTAAAAGGGACTTCTGACTGGTGTGTGAATCAGCAGGTTAGTTAGCCGATAGTAAGGCCTTGGAGCACTTTCCTCTTCACGTTTCCGCATGTTTCATGTGGAAACTGAGCGGAAACCAGAAGGACCCCATTATAGTCTATGGGGTCCGCGGGTTTCCCAGGTAAACCGCTTTTTATGCATATAGGTTTCCATTCGGACTCCCCGAACAGAAACCCGAATGCAGATGTGAACCGGCGGCCTTAGGTGTGGACCCCTGAAGGTAGAGGGGGGGGGGGGTGGGGAGTGTGTTTCTTATTTTTAATTTTTTTGCACTTGCCCTGAGCGGGGAGGGGGGGGGGGGGGGGGGGGGGGCGCGGGGGGGGGGGGGGGGGGGGGGTGTTTTTTTTTTCCCCCCCCTTTTTCTTTTTTGGCTTTTTTTTTTTGTTGAGGGGGGGGGGGGGGGGGGGGGGCGGGGGGGGGGGGGGGGGCCCGGGGGGCGGGGGCGGGGGGCGGCGGGGGGGGGGGGGGGGCTTTTTTTTTTCGGGGCCCCGGCGGGGCCCCCCCCCCCAATGAAAAAAAGGGGGGGAGGGAGTGGGGGGGGGGTCCGCCCCAGGTTCGGGGGGGGAACCCGCCCCCAAAACCGGGGGAAGGGGGGGGCATCATATCCGGGGGCATTTGTGGGGGGGGGCCCCCGGGTTTTCCTTACACGGGCGGGTCACCGAGTAGGTGGGGGATATACAGTCATATCAAAAAGTTTGGGCCCCCCTATTAATCTTAATCATTTTTAGTTCTAAATATTTGGGTGTTTGCAACAGCCATTTCAATTTGATATATCTAATAACTGATGGACACAGTAATATTTCAGGATTGAAATGAGGTTTATTGTACTAACAGAAAATGTGCAATATGCATTAAACCAAAATTTGACCGCTGCAAAAGTATGGGCACCTCAACAGAAAAGTGACATTAATATTTAGTAGATCCTCCTTTTGCAAAAATAACAGCCTCTAGTCGCTTCCTGTAGCTTTTAATCAGTTCCTAGATCCTGGATGAAGGTATTTTTGACCATTCCTCTTTACAAAACAATTCCAGTTCAGTTAAGTTTGATGGTCGCCGAGCATGGACAGCCCGCTTCAAATTATCCCACAGATGTTCAATGATATTCAGGTCTGGGGACTGGGATGGCCATTCCAGAACATTGTAATTGTTCCTCTGCATGAATGCCTGAGTAGATTTGGAGCTGTGTTTTGGATCATTGTCTTGCTGAAATATCCATCCCCGGCGTAACTTCAAATTCGTCACTGATTCTTGTACATTATTCTCAAGAATCTGCTGATACTGAGTTGAATCCATGCGACCCTCAACTTTAACAAGATTCCCGGTGCCGGCATTGGCCACACAGCCCCAAAGCATGATGGAACCTCCACCAAATTTTACAGTGGGTAGCAAGTGTTTTTCTTGGAATGCTGTGTTTTTTTGACGCCATGCATAACGCCTTTTTGTATGACCAAACAACTCAATCTTTGTTTCATCAGTCCACAGGACCTTCTTCCAAAATGAAGCTGGCTTGTCCAAATGTGCTTTTGCATACCTCAGGCGACTCTGTTTGTGGCGTGCTTTCAGAAACGGCTTCTTTCGCATCACTCTCCCATACAGCTTCTCCTTGTGCAAAGTGTGCTGTATTGTTGACAGATGCACAGTGACACCATCTGCAGCAAGATGATGCTGCAGCTCTTTGGAGGTGGTCTGTGGATTGTCCTTGACTGTTCTCACCATTCTTCTTCTCTGCCTTTCTGATATTTTTCTTGGCCTGCCACTTCTGGGCTTAACAAGAACTGTCCCTGTGGTCTTCCATTTCCTTACTATGTTCCTCACAGTGGAAACTGACAGGTTAAATCTCTGAGACAACTTTTTGTATCCTTCCCCTGAACAACTATGTTGAACAATCTTTGTTTTCAGATCATTTGAGAGTTTTTTTGAGGAGCCCATGATGCCACTCTTCAGAGGAGATTCAAATAGGAGAACAACTTGCAATTGGCCACCTTAAATACCTTTTCTCATGATTGGATACACCTGGCTATGAAGTTCAAAGCTCAGTGAGGTTACAAAACCAATTTTGTGCTTCAGTAAGTCAGTAAAAAGTAGTTAGGAGTATTCAAATCAATAAAATGATAAGGGTACCCAAATTTTTGCACCAGTCAAATTTTGGTTTAATGCATATTGCACATTTTCTGTTAGTACAATAAACCTCATTTCAATCCTGAAATATTACTGTGTCCATCAGTTATTAGATATATCAAATTTAAATGGCTGTTGCAAACACCCAAATATTTAGAACTAAAAATGATTAAGATTAATAGGGGTGCCCAAACTTTTTCATATGACTGTATATATTTCCGTGTCATGGTCTTTATGTTTCTTTATGGTCAAGCCTAGGGTGTTTGTCTGTTTTAACACATTATGGTATAATATTTTAATGGCATGCATTAAAAGGTAAGTATTATTTGTGAATTATTTTTTATTACCCTTTGGAATTCGTGTACTAATTGTTGGTAATCCTTTGGTGTGGATACTTGCTGAACCTTTAGTTTTTCTTGGATTAGTGTAAATAGATGGAAACCCACTTAAGCTAAAAAGAGTGACTCTGAACGAATGTTCAGGCATAGCGGAATTGCGATAATTTAAAGTACAATAAATGTGAATTGGGTTTTCAACTCTTTTCCCATGGCTTTTTAGAAAGAACAGGTATCTTTTTTTATTAATGTTACACCTGCCCTGTCTTCTCTAGAGTTTGCCCAATACCTGGACAACCTTTTTAAGAATAATGTCCCATAGTGTACTCAGTATAATATCCCTTAGTTGACCCTCCACACACTATACTGCCATACTGCCCTATAGTGGCCCCTCCACACAGTATGATGTCTCATAGTGGCCCCTCCACACACTAATGCCCTATAGTGGCCCCTCCACACACTGTAATGCCCTATAGTGGCCCCTCCACACAGTATAATGTCTCATAGTGGCCCCTCCACACACTGTAATGCCCTATAGTGGTCCCTCCACACAGTGTAATGTCTCATAGAGCCTCTCCACACACTATAATGCCCTATAGTGGCCCCTCCACACACTATAATGCCCTATAGTGACCCCTCCACACAGTATAATGTCTCATAGTGGCCCCTCCACACACTATAATGCTCCATAGTGGCCAATGCACACACTATAATGCCCTATAGTGGCCCCTCCACACAGTATAACGTCTCATAGTGGCCCCTCCACACACTAATGCCCTATAGTGCCCCTCCACACACTGTAATGCCCTATAGTGGTCCCTCCACACAGTGTAATGTCTCATAGAGCCTCTCCACACACTATAATGCCCTATTGTGGCTCCTCCACACACTATAATGCCCCATAGTGGCCAATGCACACACTATAATGCCCTATAGTGGTCCCTCCACACAGTATAAAGTCTCACAGTAGCCCCTCCACACAGTATAATGTCCAATAATGGCTCCTCCACACAGTATAATGTCCTATAGTGGCCCATACGGCTTTGTTTACTAATTTGCTGAACTCGAACCATTATAATACTCTGGAGTCTCTTCAGACACCAGAGTGTAAAGAGCGGAGGCCCAGGGTAGGTGAGCAAACATAATAAACAGTGTTACTCACCTCTCATGAGCTCCAATGCGGTTGTTATGGCCTCTTCTGGTCTTAGATACTGCTAAGGCCTGTGAATAGGCCTCAGCAGTCATGTCAGTGCCATGACGCAAAATGATGCTGGCGTAACGTGCAGTGACGTGGGTTATGCCGGTGTCATTTTGCATCCCAATGCTGACCACTGACAATGCTGCCCATTCACAGGCTTCAGCAGTCTCTGATATCTCTAAAACTAGACCATAAGTCTTACACTGTATCCCAGGAGAGATGAGTAACACTGGTTATTATGTTCAAACACCTCACTTGGGCCTACACTCACTATACTCTGGGGTCTGAAGAGACGTCAGAATATAATAGCAATTTTGGTTCAGACCTGTTCGCCCAAACGAAACAGCAGGGCGAACCACATGCAACAAATTTCGCAAGGTTCATCCAACAAATGTGCTGTTCGATGGCCTATTCTCTAAAGGTATAGAGTGAGGGGCGCCAGGCTGCATTCTGCAGCAACAGTCAGGATAGGGGGCCTCAGGGCAAGTAGCTTGCCGGCCCAGTGGCCCATAATCCAGTCGGCCCACCGGGAATGTTCCTGGTGATAAACATTTCCAATCTACCCATGAGTCCCTCTACTGTATATGTCATCTGCAGTTTTTCAGCCAGTCACATATAGGAATGTTATTTTGTTGCGTGATAGAGACATTTGGGGGGTAATTTATTATACAATTTGCAATAGTTTTGTTAAAAAAAGCTAGAAATTATGGAGCACATGTTGTTTGCTCAAAATATGTGACTTTTTAAAACTATTTTTACTCCTCTCTCTGCACATTTTAAAAAAAAAGCTGGGCTTACCTGAAGGGGCAAGACCTCCCATAGCTTCACAGATATACTTCAATTTAGTCAAAAAACTTTTCTAAATTGTAGCACAAATCGATGCTAGCACAGGGCTAAGGCTGGCATTTCATATCTAAATTCAGTAAGTTTCTTAAGTATATTTCCCCCACTGTATCTTGTCCCCTTCTTTTCCCTTCACCAACTGCAGACATTTAGACGTAGTAACTACAGTATGTGACCTGATTTTATATCAGTACCGAACAAAACCTATCCATATTGCCTATTAGGATATATACGAGTATTATCAGAAATTTCAATCTGGTCATCATTTAGCCACAATAGAGATCCTAAACTCCATTGGCAGTCTAGGCAGTCAAATTAACTTAATTCAGTATTTTATAAAAGAATTGTCTATTTTGGACAGTCTTTTTTTATTAGAAGAGTACCCCTAAAATACAATGATACCAAAATTGCATAGGAAAGTGGTCTAGGGAGTGGACTTCTTAAAAAAAAAGATGGACAATATGCATAATATATGGTGCAACAATCTATTACAGGAAATCTAGTCTGGATAAGAGGGTGGTCTTTTTATACAGGTGGTCTTTTGAAGAGTTATCACTTGTATGCTGACAAGAGGGTGCCTCACCATTAGACACTGTAGTGATAAAAGCACAAATGCAGTGATGAGTTTAAGTTGCATTCTCAACTGAGATATTTATAGCATATTTGCAGGATATTTTATAAATTATATAGTGGTGGAGCATTAAGGAGCATTATAATGTGAGTAGCACTAATAAGACATTAGTGCCCCCACACAGTTTAATTCCCTATTATTGTGCCTCATCACAGTATCCTCCTAGGTCCCCATCGCCACACAATATAATTTCCTATTAATGCTCCCACACATATTAACATTAACAGCACCCAGGTGGAACATTAATCTCTCACCTGCTGTCCCCAAGCCCTGAACCCTTACCCTAAGAGGCAGCAAGGATCGTCACTCATCCCTGCTGCCTGCGCAAGAGACTTCAAGTGTGAAGGCAGCAGAGATGATTATGGATTACCCTGCCGCTAGTGCAAGGGATCAGGGCTTGGGGACAGTAGGCGGGAGATGAAGGTTTCTCCCGGCCAATGTCATAATGAAAGAGCTGGGGGGCAGGGGTCCAGACAGCAGGTGGCCCCCTTCTTGGATACAGTAGTGAAGCCGGCAATTGCTGTAAATAGATGGACTGTGGAGGAAACAGTTTGTGCACTCCTCCACAGATCGCTGGGAGCTGCCGCATCCATCTTCACGTAGCACCTGGAATTTTAAGGGAGCTGGATGGAAAACCGCTGACATTTTTACGTCTGGCTGAGGCACAGTTCCTGTGCCATATAGCGCCAGAACTGATGCCTCTTGTGCAAGAACTGATCCCACAGAAAACTATGGGATCCGTTCTGGCATCAGTTTCCTGAAATTCCTGCTTATGGCACCAAAAGAGATTATCCCACCTCTGGCCTTATTACTCCTCCAACTGCATTTTGAGGGAGCTGCCAAATTAATTCAACCCCTTTAGAGCGTTATAAAAGTGGTGGTCAGATTACAATTTTTGCTGATTTTCACAAACTCTTGGAAAAACATGACCCTTAATGGCAGGGCCGGCGTTAGGGGGGGGCAAACTGGGCGATCGCCCAGGGCCCCCACAACTTAAGGGGCCCGCTGACTTCAGCATCATTAGCTGTAAATCAGCACCCGGAGCCCCAAGCTCCTGGGGGGCTCACTGGGCTACTGGGTGCTGACTGCCTCTCTCCCCTGTCTCACATACCGCGCAGGTTGACAGCTCCTTCTCCTCCCAGAGTCTTGCTGTGGAGGGGGTTATCAATTACATTAAACTGCTGCAACCCAGTGTAATCAGTCGCTGATTTGGCTCCAGGTATGTGCTGTGTCTTCTGTGTGTGTCTGTGTGTGTGCACACGTTTTCTCCTGTGTCTGTGTACATGTTCTGTCTTGTGTGTGTGTGTGTGTGTGTGTGTGTGTGATGTGTATGTGTAGTAATACAGATTCCCTATGGTATCCAAAACTTGAACCAGAATTTCATATAAATTTGCTTTGCTATGCTGTCAGTATTTACTGCAGTTTTGCATTATATTTATCAGGATGATCAGCACTATATTTCCTAAGATTCTTGCTATATATAAATGACGAAGGCCAGATAAATACTGTAATTTTAAAATGAATTGAAAACTCTTAGGCTAGACTCACATTTGTTCCGGCCTCTCCGTCGATCAGGTCCACCAGGGGAGCCGGACCACTGTTTTAGAGGTTAAGCACAGACACTGATGGACCCCATTGACTAGAATGGTGTCCGCTGTTTCAAAACTGCAAGAGGAGCTTTCACGTCCTCTGGCACCCGCGGTATTTTATACCGCTAGAAAGCTGACAGTGTGCTAAATTCAGCGCACTGTCATCTTTCCCGATGTGCGCCCAGGTGCTGAAGACATCAGTACCGTTAGTTTCAGCACAGATATCTCTCCACTGTCAGAAGGGCGGGAATTACTGCTCAGCTTCATTGTTCGGCGGTAAGGAATGCCCTCCGACAGTATTCTTCCATAGCATTGTACTGTCAGAAGGCATGTTCCTTACCACCCAGCGATGACGTTAAGCAGTAAGGCCCGCCCTTTTGACGGTGAAGGGATATCTCCAGCACCCACACAGGTACTGTCAAAATTCAACGCACTGTCAGCTTTCCAGCGGTATATAAAACCGCAGTTGCCAGAGAACATGAAAGGTCCTCTTGAAATTGGCGAAGAGAAAATTTCTCCATCAGGACTTTTGTCTCTGCCGATTTTCAGCAGTTTCTGGAGACTCCGGCACAGATGTGAATTTAGCCTTAGTTATACATGGCTGCAACATATGGGGGTCTACATGGCCTGATTCTGCTTTGGTGGGACAGGCTGGCCATTTTCTAACCGATCATATCCTCAAATGTCTCATCTATACTCCCACTGACATAATTCACTGATACATATATGTATATAATGTCCCATAGTGACTCCTTCACAAGGTATAATGTCCCATGGTGGCCCATTCACATAGTATAATATCCCATAGTGGCCCCTCCACACAGAATAATGTCCTATAGTGGCCCCTTCACGTAGTATAATGTCCCCTACAGTGTTTCGTGCAATTATTACAAAAATTTTGAGTTTGGCAGAACCCAAAAATTTTTGGGGATCATGACCCATGAACTATTATTATAATCTGGTGTCTCTTCAGCAGCAGGGGCCCACTAGGCCCCCTATGGCCACGGGCCCCATAGCAGCTGCCATGGTGGTAGTTCCACCACTAGGTATGTCTGCTCAATGGTAGTTTTTAAACAATCACCATTCAGTTCTATTAAGGAGAAAAAAAAAAGTTGCTTGCATCTTCTCAATGCAGTCTCTCCAACAGGCAGCCAGGATCTCAGTGCTGAAACCTAACAGCAAAACAATGGTATTTATTTCACAGGTGTCTAGACATATATGACTGATCTATTAAGCCTAGTTAAGACATAGGCAGTGATTATATTAATTAACAAACCGAGGCGAAGTAACCTATCTGGCAAATGTACAATAATTATGTGACAAGTGTTCACACAAATAATCACATTGTCTTCCATGGTTGCAAATTGAATTAAATGGCTTAAGAAAGCACTGTTACATAGAAGCTGCAAGAAAATGTGAACAACCCTTAGCAGTTACTAAACGAAGGCAGAGAATAAACCTACGAATGCATTTACGCAGCTTATATGTGATTAAATTAGGTGTAAAATGTAAAAGTACAATCCCTTTAGTAATAAAATGAACCGTGCAATATTACACAGCACCTTGCACCCTGTAATAATCCATCCCCACTGTTATCCTGAAAATGCCCCCTCTCCCTTTCGCTCTCTCTTGCCATCCTTTGCCTCTGTACACAGTTGTGCCCCTGAGCGCCAGGAAGCTGTCAATGTGAACTGTAGTGCGGTCACCTCGAATCAGGGCACTGGAGCGAACAGGAGGAGCACTAATTGCCAGTGCTGTGGGGAGGGTTCAAGGAGAGGGGAGGGGGCGATGGTAGGGGGTAGATAAGAGTGTAGCCTGGGGTTACAACTTTCAGACATTAATGCAGTCATATAATGCCATCCCACACACACAGCCGTGTTTACAGCTCTGTGATTCCTGCAGCCTAGTGACAGCAGGAAGCAATGAAGAAGGTAGTACGCCTATCCAGGCATGATATACCCATACACACAGTATACAGTATAGTATATCTTTATAGCCAACACTGATCTGTAGATCTTCATCCAAGCCATGGATTTTAGCAAAAAGCAGCACATAAACTTGAGCATTCCAAACACAATACAAGTACTATACTAAGGCAGGATGTAAACTGTATACAAGCCTTCTATCAAAGGCATGCATGAGTATTCTCTGACATATATGGTACCTTCAAGTCAAGTCTCCCAAGTATGTAACTTCATAGACAAAGTGGAATATAGGATCCATTGACCCATATTTTAAATAATATATACAGAGAAGTATACTCTGTATACATTAGAGTATACAACTCTATTTACTGTAACTGGTAATATCCCATAGTCTCTTTTATGTGCAAAATGACTGTTCCTCATTTAGGCTGGGGCCCTATTTTGCGAAAACGCTGTGTTTTACAGTACCTGCTTATCCCATCCACACATTGCAGAAAAAAATCTACAGCGGAAACGTTGCGTTTTTGAAAATGACAGCATGTCAATTATACCTGGGGACACGTTGGAGTTTTCCGTATAGGTATAATAGGGACAGAAAGTCCGCAAAGGAAAGCTCTGCAGAATTTCAGTGAAAAATGCTGTGGAAAAAAATGGCAGCGAAAATGCATCGCTATTTTTTCCATAGCCTTTTTTCACGGAAAGTTTTTTTAGCAGTGCAATGTGGGGCCTTAGCTTTACACCATTAGATTCTCTCCCACATTTACATTCGTTAGTTCTGGTTTTGGACGTAGCAACAATGTATTTCAGCCTTTTTCTTGCTAACAGCATCAAACTGTAAAACTTTTTTTGCCTTTTCTTTTTTTTGAGTCAACTGAATTATTTTTTGACTCCCACTTCACATAATAATATGGAAGGATTATGCACCATTTGCACACCATACTTTTAGCCAGAGGCAGATATACTGTAGAAACATATTTATCCACAACTGGATTAGACACTTTATTCACATGGTTAGTCTTCTTCCTAACTCTTGTCCTACCCTTCTGACAAACCTTCACCTTACTGGATATCTCATTGCTCTTATAGCACTAAACCTGTTTGGACTTATCAAAGTCTCTTTTTGTCCATTTACAACTCCATGATGTTTCATGGGTAGTGTTTCAACCTCTCCAATGCTCTTCATGCTGACACTGGATTTTTATTTCTAATGTGATTATTTAGCTTTTTATTGTGTGCAGATTGAAAATTACCTTTTAAGCCTCCAATAACAAAATGGCAGAGATAAGGAGAGGAAGACTCTTTATATTCATCTTTGGTTGAGCAAGTTAGCTTATATATTGTATTCTCCTCTTCTGTAGTAGGGCTTTCACAGTCTCACTGTTCAGATCATACTTTACAGAATGGTGTTGGACACCATTTATTAGATACTTGTAACACAGCTTTCCATTCTCTGTGTCTGTGCTGACAGCTTTCAAGTTTCAAGGCTTTCTGTAGATCACCAGTCTCGAATTCTTCCTCCAAAACGTTCTTTAGGGCCACAACTGTCTGGGCCACTTCCACTGGTAGCTGGTGCAACTTGCAGGTCTTTCTCCTGTTTGTCTACTTGCACCTTTAGTCTAGCAGTTAGAGTTTGTATATCTATAATCTAAACACATAGGCATGTTTTTCTCAAACCAAATCCTCATGCCTTCCATCTGGTGTTCCAGTTCTCTATTGGTCTTGTCATAAGCATTAGCTTTAATTTTAGATAGTATCTATATGGATTTCAGGTTTTTCTTAACTTCTCTGTAATTCACCTGTAATCTTTATAAATTTTGAGCATGGAAAGATGACATCTACATTTATTTGTCCTTGTTTTGCACCAAAGCAAACAATTTTGCATTATCATCACAAGACAGTAAGTTCAATACCTCTTTTTTTCAAGAACTGCAGCTCTGCTGTAAGGGAATAGCTAGAGGAGCGATTCCCCAGTAGCTGCTGGAGAACTCTGGGGGGAGGGGCACAACAAGACAGTGGACCCTAAGCTGAACCCCCCCCCCCACTGTCCCTGGCTAACTTGCCCAAGCTGTCCTAGGCGACAGCCAGCAACCAGTCGACAGTCTCTGCTTACAATAAGTGATACACAGAACGCAGACAGGGCGAAGACAACAAAGGGAGGTCAGCTAGCCAAGGGTTCGGTAACAATCGAGCAATGCAGTACAAAATCACAATCCAAGAGAAAATTCAAAGGGAAGCCAGAGGTCAGGAAATAAAAAGCACAGGTAACAAAGAGCAAGGAGTATAGCCAGTACGCATAATGCAATAGCAGGCACCAATGGGAAAGTGAGCAAACAATAAATAGGGAGAAAGAACCCGCCCCAGACTTTATAGGAGGACAGGCTGTCAATCACACAGGTAAGACTAAAGTTAACTCTTAGTGGAGCAGGGGGAAAGCAAGGTGAAGGAGAAGGGTGTGGTGGAAAATCAATTAAGGAGGTGAGGAAATAGGACAGTGTTCAGACAATACAAGAAAAACCCAAAGGAAGGAATCACAGCCAGGCACGCTTCCTGCGCCACAGCATGCGGCCGGAGGATGGTGCCAAAGCCTGGACAGGCAAGGATGTTACATCTGCCCTGCCATTACTTCATTGTTTATTTGAGCTTGGTTCTGTTCTGCTCTGACTGTAATGTTTGCTTCACAGAGTCTAACTGAGCATATACTGAATGTAAAGCATTTCTTATCTCAATTGTGCTACTTCATTCTCCTTTACAGTTCAGGTGAAAATTTTTACACTGTATGACTTGGGACTCCAAATATCATGGCTGACTTTGCTTACATTTACACCATGTTCTATACGTCCATGCTCCTCCTTTGGAACATTCTCTTAATTTACAATGACACATTTTTGACGCTGGCATCTTGGACATGCTCCTGTGTCCACCTTTTCTGCTTTATTAGGCTGTGTTGACATGATGCTTTTTCCCTAAAGAACTGCATGTGGTTTATAATTGTGGTAATGAGTAGTACATGTTACTATACACCTCACTTATATCATACAGGTGAAATGCATAGTAACATATGCTACTCATTACTGCAATTAACAATGAGCGTGGCTTGCCTACCTTGCACGCTTCTGACACTCTGCTCATTCCTACCCCCATCTGGCCTCCTCTGCTGCTACTAGTGGTGTCCATAGAGTGTGCCTACTGGCTTTCTTGATTTCTTAAAGTGCCAGCATGTGCTCCAGGAATTGTGTCCTCAGGAAATCCTTGCTGGTCCTACTGTACATAATTGCCCATAGTCCTCTGTTTGGTGCCTGAATAATAAGGATCCTAGCATGCTACACTGGCAGTAAGGTGTTCTTGCTATCTGACCTGTCCTGACCTGTGATTCAACCCTTGTCTTGTTCTTGACTACGTGCCTGTCTGCTGTTCCTTTCATGCCTGTTACCAGTGTCTGCCCTACCTACCTGCTTGTACCTGACCATTCTTTAGCCTGACCCCTGGTGCTTCGACAGGTGTCTTTCAGACTGCTGGGCCAACTGCTTCCAATATTGTGAGCACTTCAGGAAGAAGCGACCTGGCAGTCTCCCTGCAGCAAAGTCCAGATCATTGTTCATGGGTGAAATGGAGAGTACTCGGGAGGCTGCTTAAACAATGCCCTTAAAGGTAGCCCAAAGTCAAACTGGTTTGGTAATGCAGTGGGTTCACAAAGCAGTGACCATGTTATTTTTCCCAGGCCATGGACCCCCCTGACAATCCAAGACCACCTGTTCAAATACTCCACAATGCTATAATGGCAAGAAAGTAAAACAACGTGTGAAGAAATTGGATACTGCATATGATTTTTGTGAAAGTGATGAAAGTTCCAGTGAAATGTTTTGGCATCATATTTTCTGTGGGTGATAGAAGAAAATTCTACTTCTTGTAATGCTTTATACAATTAATGGACAGTTTTTGAGAATTCACGTGACTTGTATTGTGAGTGTGTATATGTATGTTGTGATTATAAATATGTGTTATGAGCATGTATATGTGTTGTGAGTGTATTTGTGTCTTCAGGAAGTAAGCTTAAGGCTAAAAAAACCACTGAGGAGTAAAACGCAGCGGAAAAGCATCGTGGTTTTTTTCCAGTTTATCATTGCATTTAGCAGAGTTTTCCTCGGGAGACTTTCTGCCCCTATTATGCCTATACAGAAAATGCCAGTGTTTACACAGGTATAACTGACATGCTGCAATTCCGCTGTGGATTTTTTTTTCTGCAATGTTTTTGTATGGCATTAGCTAGAATTCCATTCACTTTGCAGGTACTGCAAAAAAGGTACAGCAAAAATGCTGCGTTTTCGCAACCTGGGGCTTCAGGCTAAAGGGGTTATATGGGACTTAAACATTGATGGCTGTTTCTAGACTATTGAATGGTGGGTTTCAACCTGTAGGATCGCCACTGATCATCACAATGAAGGAGTTAAGTTGCTCCAGTGAACAGCATGTCCTCTTCATTGTTTATGCAGGAACTTCAGTTTATTAAGCACTCCATGCTTTTTCACATACATGTACATATGGAATGTGGTTAATTAGTGCATTCCCACCTACATGTACATGGTGGTGATCGTGCAGGCTCTGAAGCAGAGCCCTTGTAATAGAAGCAGGAGCTGGGCTGTAATTGAACAATGGGCTTTTGCGGCAACAACCAAGATGGCGATAACACTAATCCTGGCTGTTTAACACCTAAGATACCACTGTCAATAGCAACCATGGCTTCTCAGTGGTCTGTCACATGCCCCTGATGAAGCAGCAGGCGAGACGTGCGTTGGGGTGTGGTGCTGTGGTTTGTATGTTTTTATTGTCTATCTCTCTTATATCATGTATTTTTATGTGCGTTTTTTCTTGCTGCATGTATATGCATATGTTTAGCATGACTAATTTTGGCAGCATTGTTTTATACCCCTATTTTGGTCTTTTATTGTTTGAGTATTCTAGGATGATTAATATACAGGCTTCAGCACCTCTTTTATGTAATCTTTTGCATGTTGTCCTCCCTCCTCCTACCTTATTTATTGTTCTATATTTTACATGACTTGTGATTTAAATAAAGGATGACATTTTATTATTACATTGTGTTCTGTGTGATTGTTGGCATTTTAGTGGCATTGTTGCACACAGAACCTATTAATTGTCTTGCAAGTGCCCATGTTTATATAGGTTTGATATTTATTTCAGTGGTCTGTCAGTCAAACTAAAATCTCCATTGCGCTCCCCCTGCAGCATGATCGCAAGGGGTGCCAGTAGATCACTATGGTAACCATGGGCCTAACAATGGAACCCATGGCTGCTGTCATAGCCCTTATATTAGTGGGTGTGACCTAATAGAATGCCTGTTACTGTTCAATTACACGCCCGATGAACTGCAATAGATATGTACTGTAGAGTATTATACTAGTGTTCAAGCCCCCTAGTGGTAAAGTATCCTAGGGGATTTAAAAAATAATGTGAAAAAAAAAAACATGAAATGTTTACAAAATAAGTAAAAAAGAAAAAATCAAACTCACTAATTTTTTCACCAATAAAAAGGTTTTTGCATGTTTTATAAAATAAAAAACCCTATACATATTTGGTATTGCCATGTCCATAAGAACCTGACCTATAATATTATTACACTATTTCACTCACATAAAAAATAATGCCAAAATTGCCAAATTTTGTTTATCCCATCACACGAAAAAAAGTACAAATCAGTCAAAAAGTCACATGCATCCCCAAATAAAAAAAAAAGCAGTCACACAGCTCTATTGATAGAAAAATATAAAAAAAAAAGTTAGTCTCCAGTTAGGCCCCATTCCTATTAAATATATAAGGAAAATGCTTGTGATTCTGCAGTCAAAATTAACATGCTACGTTTTTCAAGAACACACGCATTTTTGAAAAAGCAGCTTTTCTTTAGCTCTTTTTTTCTGCAATATATGGATGGGATTATCCAGAATCTCATTCGCTATGCTGGTCCTGTAAAACAGAGTGTTTTTTTTGGCTTCTGCAATGTGTCGCCTTAGTCTTAAAGAGTGTTTTTTGTGCCAAAGTAGTAAGACCTTAAACAAAATCAACAAAATAAAAAAAACAAATCAGGTATTACTATAATCATACTGACCCGCAGAATAAATGATCATCTTGACTATTGCAATTCTCTACTAATTGGTTTTCCTCTTACTAAACTGTCCCCTCTACAACCTGTCCTGAATGCAGCCGCCAGATTCCTCTTTCCTCCAAATCGGTACATAGGTGCATTTTCCATGTGCTAGTCACTGCACTGGTTGCCTATCCACCACAAAATACAATATAAAATCATCACTCTTACTAGGGGCGCACCGCTAATGAGGCGAAGTGAGGCGGCGCCTCAGGTGGCACTGTCCGTCACTGTCTGGGGGGCGGCATTTTTACTATTCAATGTAAACCAGCCCAGGACAGGCCGCTTTAAAAAAAAAACCCAAAAAAAACCAGAGCTGAGCGGGGCCTGTCCTGGGCTGGTTTACGAGACGTCGCATCTCAGCGCAGGCGGCAATACAATGATGTCATCGCGCCGCCTACGCTGAGACACCCAGTATACCCAGCAGGTAACGGCCTATTTATTTACCTACCCCGCGTCTCCTCGTGGCCGCCCCTGCTTCCCCTTCTGCTATGGGACGCAGAAAGGGAAGTGGATGCCGCTGTGAGCGGCCGCGGGTATCGGTAAGTGAGGCCGCGGTCCGCAAATACTACTATTATTATACTCCGAGGTCTTTTCAGACCCCGGAGTATAATAATCGGAGACCGAGGGGAGGTGAGAGAACATAAAAACATATCCTACTTACCTCTCCTGCGATCGGTGTTACTCCGAGCAGGCTTGAGGCCTCTGGTGACATCATCAGGTCGCGTCGCCGGCCCGATCACGTGACGTGTGCGCGCAATTAAACAGGGCTGAAAGCTGCAAGGAGTGCACCGGTGTCCAGAAAAGGTAAGTAACACTGGTTTTTATGTTTGTCACCTCCCCTGGGTCTCCGTTCATTATACTCTGGGGTCTGAAAAGACCCCAGAGTATAATAATAGTTCATGGTTTGGCGACTATGGGTCATAATACCCTGTGCAGGGACCACTGTGGAGCATAATACCAGTACAGGGGCCAATATGGAGCATAATACCAGTACAGGGGCCACTATGGAGCATAATACCAGTGCAGGGGCCATTATGGAGCATAATACCAGTGCAGGGGCTAATATGGAGCATAATACCATGTGCAGGGGCCACTAGGGAGCATAAAACTGTGTGCAGGGGTTGCTGTAGAACATAATACCGTGTGCAGTGGCCAATATGGAGCATAATACCGTGTGCAGGGGCCGCTGCGAGGCATAATACAGTGTGCAGGGGCCACTATAGAGCATAATGCCATGTGCAGGGGCAGCTGCGAGTCATAATACCGTGTGCAGGGACTGTTGTGGAACATTATAGTGTGTGTAAATGGGGAGCTATAAACAGGGGCTATAGCGCCTGTTTATATTATACGCTGTCTGTTTATAGTGACCGTGTGATGTAATTCCAGCCTTGTCACATACTGTAGACATGTACAGGACGAGGCTGTAGTTACATTACATGGCTGCTATAAGATGAATGACACTATGTAAACAGAGAAGCGGTCATGGCGCTTACACAGGTACCATTCAAACAGCTGATCAGTGGGGGTCCTGGGTTTTTGAGCCCCACTGATTAGTTTATTAATGACCTGGAAAACCTTTTAATTAGTTAACACTTGGGCATTATTAATAAGGGGCACTATTTATACAGGGTACACACGGATGTTATTAATATAAAGATGCACTTGGGAGTATTATTCATTATGGGAGGTTATATTATATCTTTTATAATTGGGGTAGCAGCAGGATGGGGGCTTTGTGCAGGTGAGGACAATGTGGGTTGGATGCCTGGAAAAGTGAGGAGCCAAAGATGTCTGTGTTGCAAACTTTACAGAGACAAGTCACAACTGGAAGAAGTGGTTATGGCGGTCCAAAGGGAAGAGAAGGGAAATGCGAAGGATTAGTCAGAGACATCGCCTGTAAGTCACAAAATGTTACTGCCTTGTATTCACCTAAATGATAGAGGATAAATACCTGATTGATGGGGGTCTGTCTGCTGAGACACCCACTGAGCCTGAGAATTGGGTTTTTTCCCCCCACTGGGTGGGAATCCAGCCTGGCTGCAGCCATATATATATAGGTGTGTCACTTGGTGGATGGACGAACCCGCGTGGCTCTCATTCACTTCAATGGGAGTGCCAAAGATAGCCGAAGTCCAGTACTCAGCTATCTGCGACGCTCCTATTATAGAGAATGGGGGCCACGTGGGCTCGTCCATCCAAGCAGAAGATGTGTGAAGTTACTTTCATTGTTAATGCCGTGTTGTTGATCTGATACTGAAGTAATGTAGTAAGAAGAATTCTTAAAAACTGTTTCATAAGTTTATATATTGTGTATATTGTGCGATGATAACAGTGTGTTAAACTAGTAGCATGGAAACTCAATTTTTTTTTTGGGGGGGGCCGTCTTTCTATAGTCCGCCTCAGGCAGCAAAGAGGCTAGGTTCACCACTGCTCTTAACCATAAATCCATCCATAGCGCTGCACCTTTCTACATCTCCTCTAGAGATGAGCGAATCAAAGCTGACAAAGTGGAATTCGATCCGAATTTCAGGAAATATTCGATTCGCATCGAATCCGGATTTCCTCACACTTCGTAGTAATGAATCGCATTTTTTTAAAAATGGCTGCTGCACATGGGGCAATGAACTCTGGGAACGCAGGATCACCCACAATGCCATGTGTGCAGCCAATCAGCAGCCAGCCAGCCCTGTGATGTCACAGTCCTTTAATCCCTTCGCGAGCGCCCACGGCATGTTTGACCGCGGCATCCAAGGTGTTAAAACCCCCGATCGGTTATGGAGCAGGATGTCTCTCTGCAGCCAGGAAATAGCTGTTTTTTTAACGCGATTCGCCGCGATTTAATTCGGATCAAATAGAATCGTTTCGGAAAGTCGGCGAAGTTGCCGAATTTTTGAAAACTTTGCTCATCTCTAATCTCCTCCCTCGTCACTATCTACCACCCTAACTGTCCTCTCCGCTCTGCCGACCTTAGATTTGTATGCCCTGTGATCTGAACATCCCACTCCCATCTCCAAAACTTTTCTGGAGCTGCACCAGTGCTCTGGAATGCTCTAACTCGGACAATCCGATTAATACCCAACTACAGCAGCATCAAAACTGCCCTAAAATCACATCTGTTTAGGCAGGCTTATCAGATAATCTGATCACATTGTTCTACATTTCCTCACACTAGGATTACTTGTTTTATCCTGTTATCCTTTCTGCTCTAGTCCTCATAACCTGACCCCTCTATTTAGAAGTTACACTGCACTCCATGCATTCAGTATCTATATATTCACAGATATCAGCTGGTGACGGGCTCATACAGCTTCAGTTATTCAGTTCAGATTCAGTTAATTATTAAAAGATGTCTGGACCAATGTACTAAACAATCCCGCTTACCTCTTGTGCCCCCCGTATTTCCTCATAGATTGTAAGCTTTTGTGACCAGGGCCCTCACTCTTATTGTTTGATACGTAAAATCTTTGTCACATTGTAATGTCAAATATTGTCTGTTCAGGTACCCTCTGTAAAGTGCTGTGGAATATGTTGGCACTATATAAATAAAATTATTGTTATTAACCATACGATGAGGTGCAAAAAAAAATAATTATTATAATTAATATAAATTAAAAATTAAATGACTTGTGCTCTGAAAATGTTGCTTAGAATAGGACATAAATATTTAGCTATACGGGGCTGCTTCTGTGCCCATACTATACACAAAGCAGTGCTGGAAGCAGATAGCTATGGTCCCTGTATAGTGGCTAGGTGCCATCACTGCAGTTTAGATCCCATTGACTTCGGGAACTTAGCTGCTATACCAGCACCTAGCAACTACATAGGGCATGGAGTGTGGGGGCTGGTTATCAGCTCCCCACCAATCACATATTGTTAGTCCTGGGAAACCCCTTAATACAAAATATCTTATTGCAATTTTGTTTTATAATAAAGCTTTATCATTTTTGCATTTGGTATTAAAATGTGAAATTCCATATTATATTGCGGATCTGTGCTGGAATCAATTGCCAGATTATGAGATTTACCAAATTACTGGATAACTAATATATAGATTTCAATTTTTTTTTTTTTCAAAAGTGTAACATACATATGCAAGTCATTGAAAATGTTCTTTTTAGCTGTGTTAAGTTATATGTACTCCACCCCCTTTGATCTCAGATGTATAAAAGGTGACCCCACCCTGAAACCCACAAGTCTCAGCTTTACTGTCCCGGAAAGGTGCTGCTCTGCAGTGAAATGAATGTTGTTTGTTCCCAAGGTCAAATGCCCTCTCTTACATCTCTCACTAGTCTGATGTGGGTGATCAGAAGTAACAGAATTCTAACTTAAACCCGGTCACAGATGCCACTCCCGCCAGATATCACTGCACAAAAAGATGTTACATCTCTCTGCCACACCTTTTTAGACCTAAACATTAAAAGGAAAACCCACCCAATTTATTGAAATACTATAAAATAATTTATAAATGAAACTGGACAAATAAATAATTGTATGATACTTTAAGAAACAATTCATTGTCTTATCCCAATCCTATCTCCTTAAATTAACTTCTCACCAGGATGGAATGAAAATGCATATGTAGAGTCCATTCACACTGGTCTGCTATGTGTAGTTAAAAAAAAAACTTAGACATAGATACACAGCATTCATGTAAATGTCTGATAGGTGCAGGTTCCACTTTTAGGACCCACGCTTTTGCACAGAAAGCATGACGCATCCAGGCACAAAATGAATGGAAAAGTGGCTCAGCATGTGCATTTTTCCTGATTCATGATCGGCCACAGTTTTGTGTTTATTTTTTTTTTTTTTGAGGGTTATAATATTTTATTTTCAATTAATTTTTGCATCTTTTTTGGTGATACATAGGACTATATTTTGTATTATTTAAATTTTATTTTTGCATGTTTTTTCTATTTTTAACCAGTTCAGGACCGGGTCATTTTACCTGGTTCACATTTTTTGCTTTTTTTCGTATATGTGGTTTTGAAGGCTATAACATTTTTTTCCCTTTTCCCATTTTTTTGTCTTCTTATTTTTTAAACATCTATTAAGACCTTATGGGGGGCATTTTAATATTACTCCCGGTTACAGGAGGAATGCGGCCTCCTACAGTATACTGTAGTGCTGATCTGGGTCTTCTAGGATCCAGCAGTTCATACAGTTCCTGGCCCCTGGCGGTCATGTGACCACTGGAAGCGGAGCTGTGTCATGTTTTCTGTGCAAAAGCGTGGATCCTAAAAGTGGAACCTGCATCTATCAGACATTTACATGAATGCTATGTATCTATGTCTAAGATGAAAATACCCTTTTTTTTCCCTACACATAGCAGACCAGTGTGAATGGACCAGTGTGAATGGACCCCTCCCACAGCTGTGCACACAGTGCTCATTGATTGCTGCCCCCTCCCCACTTCTGCAGCTTAACTATTTTTTCTACATGTGTCCTTGCAGGGTTAAGAGTAGACTGTCTAGACGTATATAGTGTACGGGTGGTACAGAAGCTGTTAAATATCTGGCAAAGTGCAAAACAAAACGGAGGGGAATTGTGTATGTTTTTCACATTTTTTTTTTAATACTAAGGCTAAGGCAACACATTGCAGGGCGCAGCGAAAAGCGCTGCCAGAAAAACCATGGCATAAACGCATCGCAGTTTTTCCTGCAGTGCTTTTCACAGAATGTCTGCAGAGTGTTTCCTGTGCGGACTTTCTGCTTCAATTATACCTATAGGGAAACTGCTAGCGTTTCTGTCAGTATAATTGACAAGCTGCAATTTTGGAAATCGCAGCATTTCCGCTACGCATATTTTTCTGTAATGTGTGGATGGGATTCGTTTACGCCGCATGGGGACCCCGCCTAAAAAAAATGTGAAAATCATTTTTCCTCTCTGTTACGGTAATTGTTACACATAATTTTGGGCTGCCTGAGGAAGGACTAGAACCTCTGACGTGGGTATGGAAAAATACACAGATACTGCACATGCTGCTGCGTGACAATATGGACACACCTGTCAATGTCAACTCTATTCGCATCCTCAGACCACAGATACAGTAGAGTTGAATAGAATGGTGAAGATGGAAGCCTTCAGCCTCTTGCTCCACCATGCAGGCTGCCACTAGTATTGCCTGTGGGTCGGTGCAAACCTACTGCTTTGAGCCGAATATCTGGATTCTGCACAGAGGTCTGTGAGAACAGGACTTGACAAGTATTCCATTTTTAATTCACATGGAAGAACTGTGTGTGTGTGGTTACTAGGGAGAATTTTACTGAATGTGGTATCACAAGGGAACGTTATACTTTGTGTGGGGCTACTGGGAAGAATTATAGTGTATGGGCCACTAGGGAGCATTATATTATGTGTGGGGCCACTGGGGAATATTATACTGCATGCGGGGCATTATACTGTGTTGGTTCCACAGAGTAACACTCTTTTTTTTTAATTTTGCTTTATGTTTTTGTCTTCGTATGTATTTATTTTTACACTGTGTATCCCCCATAAGGTCATAACAGACCTTTGGGTTCATTTTAACTTTCCTTTTTTTTCCCCTGATTTTGCTGAGGAATACAGCTTCCTATCCTGAACCGCAGAGCTGATCTGGGTTAGCACTCCTACTGTTCCCTGCAGCTGGCGAATCACATAACAACTGGGCAGCTGCTTAACCCCTTCACACATTCTCACGTACATATACGTAGAAGAATGTGGTTAGTTACCGCATCCCCACGTACAAGTACATGACGGTGATCGAGCAGGCTCAGAAGCAGAGCCCGTGTGATCACCGTGGGAGCCCATCTGTATCTGACAGCCAGGCTCCCGCTGCAACAGCGGGGACCAGTGATAACACCAATCCCCGCTGTTTAACCCTTAAGATGCCGCGGTCAATAGCGAATGCAGCATCTTAAGTGTTTGTTAGCGGCACTGAGTGCCGCGGGCGGCATTGGGAGCAGGTGTTAGCTGTAACTGACAACTAACACCCTGCACCTTAATCTCTGATCGGCGCTGAGCACATCATCCAAGGGGTTCCGCCATGTTGCCGCCCCCTTCCCCCCCCCGGCACCCCGTATCGCGAAATCGGGGGGTGCCAATATCTATAATATGCAGACCGGGTTCTAGCCATTGACCCCAGGCTGCCTGGAGCCCCCAGTTCCTGGTTGATCCTACCGGGACCTCTTGAAATCAGCCTATGCCTCTACATAGGCTGACTTCCTGTATAGACTGCAATACACGTGTATTGCAGTCTATACAGGGAGTCAGCCTATGTAGAGGCATAGGCTGATTTCCAGAGGTCTATAGTGCTGAATCAGCGATCAGAGCATCGCTGGTTCAGGTGTCCTAGTGGGACATATAATAAAGTAAAAAAAAAAAAAAAGAAGTAAAGTGTATGAAAAAAAAATAATTAATTAATTAAAGCAAGGAACTAATGATTTTTTGCCATCTTGCCTTAAAAAAATGCTATAAAAAGTAATCAAAAAGTCATATGTATCCCAAAACAGTACCAATAAAAAGCACAGATCTCTCCCGCAAAAAATAAGCCCTCAACCAACTCGGTCAACCAAAAAAAAAATTGCTACACATCTCAGAAGATAGTAATGCAAGAATAATTGATTTCTTTCCCCAAATGGGTTTTTGTTCTTCAAAACTAGTAACTGTACCGACCCCCAGAATAAATGTAACATGTTACTTAAGCTGTACGCTGTGTGGTAAAAAAATTAAAAGGTAAAAAGCATTACCAGAATTGATGGGGTTTTTTTTAATCCACCAAGAAAGAGTTAATAAAATTTATTCTATAAGTTATAGGCACCCAAAAATGGTGTCATTACAAAATGCATCTCATACCGCAAACAACAAGCCCTCATACGGCTACATCACAAGAAAAATAAAAAAAATATAGCTTGTACAATGTGAAGATAAAAACCCCAAAAATCGCCAAATCATTAAAAAAAAAACTGGCTGCAGCAGGAAGGGCAATGTATAAGCTGTGCGAGCGTATATCAGGGGACACCCCAAATTTAGAGCTTACAAGGAAAAAATAAACCAGAAGTGACCCCCAGAGTGACCCCCCCTCCAATCACAGGAGCTACTGGGGATATAGTATGGAATTTGGTGTTCCCAATGTACTCCGCACAGCTTACATATTCACTTTTCACCATCCGCTGTGCATTCACGTCTGGGATACTAATGCTCACTACACCCCTTGATAAATTCTTTGAGGGGTGCAGATTTGAAAATGGGGTCATTCCATAGGGGATTCCAGTTTACTGGTACTTTAGAGGCTCTGCAAACATGACATAGCGTCCAGATACCAAGCATCTAAATATATACTTCAAAAACCACATTGCGCTCCTTCACATCTGTGCCCTCTTGTGTGCCCAAACTGCAGTTTATGCCCACATGTATGACACTGGAGTACCCAAGATAACGTACTTAATGTCATATGTGGGTATAAACTGAAGCGAAGGAGCTCTATTTTGGTTTTTGGAGCACAGATTTAGACAGTTTGGTTTTTGGATGCCATGACACTTTTGCAGAGTTGCTGAAATACCAGTAAAGTGGAATCCCCTGACTTGTGACCCCATTTTGGAAACTACACCCCTGAAGGAATTTATCCAGGGGTACAGTGAACATTTTTAACCCCCAAGTATTGCATTAATTAACTTTCCAGAAATGAATACGCACATGATAGTGATAGGAGAAAATGACAATTTTTCCAGGAATACGTCATTTCAGTGTGTAATATGTTGTGCACGGTACTGGTGTATTTATGGAAAAAATAGGAATTAGACCTACCGGTAATTGGATTTCCAGGAGTCCTTCATGACAGCACCACAGGAGATTGCCCTCTTGACCTCTGTCCCCAAACCACCTCCCCTCTCCACTGTCTCTTCCAAATTATCACAAAAGAGTTTCAACAGAAATATACTGAGATACTATTTTCCAGGACGTCCCTCATGACAGCACCACAGGAGCAGTACCAAATTACTCCAGTCAGGGGGGGACTACTGCTTGTAGAACTTTGCGTCCAAAGCCAGTATCCTGACTGGAAAGAATGTCCAGTCTATAATGTTTAATAGAAGTATGGAAAGTAGACCATGTAGCAGCCTTACAAATCTGATCAACGGAAGCTTCCCCTCTCTCTGTCCAGGAAGAGGCTACCACCCTAGTGGAGTGTGCTTTGATTCCCTCTGGTGGATGGAGATCTTGTGCAATATAGGCTTGTTGGATTAAACTCCTTATACAGTCATATGAAAAAGTTTGGGCACCCCTATTAATCTTAATCATTTTTAGTTCTAAATATTTGGGTGTTTGCAACAGCCATTTCAATTTGATATATCTAATAACTGATGGACACAGTAATATTTCAGGATTGAAATGAGGTTTATTGTACTAACAGAAAATGTGCAATATGCATTAAACCAAAATTTGACCGGTGCAAAAGTTTGGGTACCCTTATCATTTTATTGATTTGAATACTCCTAACTACTTTTTACTGACTTACTGAAGCACAAAATTGGTTTTGTAACCTCACTGAGCTTTGAACTTCATAGCCAGGTGTATCCAATCATGAGAAAAGGTATTTAAGGTGGCCAATTGCAAGTTGTTCTCCTATTTGAATCTCCTCTGAAGAGTGGCATCATGGGCTCCTCAAAACAACTCTCAAATGATCTGAAAACAAAGATTGTTCAACATAGTTGTTCAGGGGAAGGATACAAAAAGTTGTCTCAGAGATTTAACCTGTCAGTTTCCACTGTGAGGAACATAGTAAGGAAATGGAAGACCACAGGGACAGTTCTTGTTAAGCCCAGAAGTGGCAGGCCAAGAAAAATATCAGAAAGGCAGAGAAGAAGAATGGTGAGAACAGTCAAGGACAATCCACAGACCACCTCCAAAGAGCTGCAGCATCATCTTGCTGCAGATGGTGTCACTGTGCATCGGTCAACAATACAGCACACTTTGCAAAAGGAGAAGCTGTATGGGAGAGTGATGCGAAAGAAGCCGTTTCTGAAAGCACGCCACAAACAGAGTCGCCTGAGGTATGCAAAAGCACATTTGGACAAGCCAGCTTCATTTTGGAAGAAGGTCCTGTGGACTGATGAAACAAAGATTGAGTTGTTTGGTCATACAAAAAGGCGTTATGCATGGCATCAAAAAAACACAGTATTCCAAGAAAAACACTTGCTACCCACTGTAAAATTTGGTGGAGGTTCCATCATTCTTTGGGGCTGTGTGGCCAATGCCGGCACTGGGAATCTTGTTAAAGTTGAGGGTCGCATGGATTCAACTCAGTATCAGCAGATTCTTGAGAATAATGTACAAGAATCAGTGACGAATTTGAAGTTACGCCGGGGATGGATATTTCAGCAAGACAATGATCCAAAACACAGCTCCAAATCTACTCAGGCATTCATGCAGAGGAACAATTACAATGTTCTGAAATGGCCATCCCAGTCCCCAGACCTGAATATCATTGAACATCTGTGGGATAATTTGAAGCGGGCTGTGCATGCTCGGCGACCATCAAACTTAACTGAACTGGAATTGTTTTGTAAAGAGGAATGGTCAAAAATACCTTCATCCAGGATCCAGGAACTGATTAAAAGCTACAGGAAGCGACTAGAGGCTGTTATTTTTGCAAAAGGAGGATCTACTAAATATTAATGTCACTTTTCTGTTGAGGTGCCCATACTTTTGCACCGGTCAAATTTTGGTTTAATGCATATTGCACATTTTCTGTTAGTACAATAAACCTCATTTCAATCCTGAAATATTACTGTGTCCATCAGTTATTAGATATATCAAATTGAAATGGCTGTTGCAAACACCCAAATATTTAGAACTAAAAATGATTAAGATTAATAGGGGTGCCCAAACTTTTTCATATGACTGTAAGTGAAACTGGCTTGGCTAAAATCCCTTTTGCTGTCTCAAGACTCGGTGAGTCAAAAGCAAATTGAGGATCTGTTACATCCAACAGAGGGCGCATGAGCTCCCAGCTCCTTTCCCATAATGCCTTATCCAACTTGACAGGGTGCTTTTAGATGCCTTCTTACCCTTGTTTTTCCCTGAGAAGAGGACAAATAAGTTCTGATCTTTCCGGAAGGGAGCCGTTTCTTCCAAATAATAAAGAACTATCCTCCTTACGTCTAGGCAATGGAATGCTTCCTCCTGCGGGTTTTTGGGAGCTGGACAGAAAAAGGGAAGCAAAATCTCCTGATTTCTGTGGAAGGTAGAAGCTACTTTCGGGATAAAGGATGGGTCTATTCTAAATATAACCCTGTCCTCCAGAATTCTTAAATATGGCTGCACAAGGAGTGAATTTCTCCAATTCTCCTAGCGGATGTAATCGCTACCAAAAAAGCTATTTTTAACATTAGAGTTTTAAGGTCTAGACAATTTACAGGTTCAAAGGGGGGAGAAACTAAAGCTCTAAGGACTAGGTTTAGGTCCCAGGATGCTATAGATCTCTTAATAGAAGGCCTCAGTCTAGAAATTGCCTGAAAGAATCTTTTGACCCATCTATGTTTAGCTAGACTAGCAACATAGAAGTGACTTAATGCAGAGATTTGTACTTTTAGGGTACTGGGAGATAGGCCCTTATTAAATCCTGCCTGCAAGAAATCAAGGATATTTGCTATATTTGGATGGAATGGATCCAGGATATTCGGAAGCTGCCAGGAGAACTTTTTCCAGATCTTTTTATAGATGGCCGAAGTAACATTTTTATGACTTTGTTTAGGAGTGGAAATAACTTCGTCTGATAAACCTCTCCTCCTCAGGATGGCCCTTTCAAGATCCAGGCCGAAAGTTTCAAAGTCTCTAGGTCTGGGTGTAGTAGCGGCCCCTGAGAAAACAGGTCTGGTCTCAAGGGAAGAGGAACTGGGTCCTCCAGGGCCAGTTGTTTTAGGATGGGAAACCAACTTCTCTTGGGCCAAGATGGGACCACCAGGATCAGTTTTGTCTTTTCCCTTAATAATTTGTTTCGAACCAAAGGAATTAAAGGAAACGGAGGGAAGGCATAAGCCAGCTCCATGTCCCAATCCTGAAACAGAGCACTGATTGCTGCTTCTTGTCCCTCTTTTTGATGGAAAAGAAGCGCCTTACTTTGGTGTTCTCTGAAGAAGCAAAGAGATCTACCTCTGGGATCCCCCACTTGAGTGTTAGTTGGGAGAAAACGCCCTGATTTAGGGACCAAGCCCCTGGATATAACCTCTTGCGGCTGAGGAAGTCTGCAGACAGGTTCTCTGAGCCCTTTATGTGCACTGCCGTAAGGGAAGGAACATTCAATTCTGTCCATGAGAAAATTTCTGTGGCTAATGCCTGAAGGTGCCTGGTTCCTCCTTGGTGACGAAGAAAGGAGACCACCGTGACATTGTCTGACATCACCTTCAGGTGTGATCCGTGTAGAAGATCGCTTGATTTCTTCAGAGTCTCCAAAACCGCCCTCAACTCTCTGTAATTTGAGGAGCGGCTCTGAATATGAACAGGCCAAAGACCTTGAAGGTAAGAGCCTTTTACAGATGCTCCCCAGCCTATTCCACTGGCGTCCGTGACTATGATAGTCTAACGACCACAGCACTGCTTTGCCCAGATTTGCTGGATCGAGCCACCATAGAAGGGAAGATTTTATTTGTTGTGGAATCTGGATCCTGCTGTCTAGAGAATTCTGATCTCCGTCCCAATTTGAGAGCAGAAGATTTTGTAAGGGTCTTGAATGAAATTGGGCCCAAGGAACCGCTTGAATACAAGACGTCATGAGACCTAAGACTCTCATCCCGTCCCTTATGGAACAGCTCTCCTTCCTGGAAAAATTCAGAATTTTCTGGAGAACGGTCTCCTGTTTTTCTTTGGGGAGAAAGGATGTCTGACGAGTAGCATCTAACAGTATGCCTAAAAAGGTTACCTGAGCTGAAGGTAACAGGTGCGATTTTTCCCAATTTATGATCCATCCCAGAGATTGAAGTAGAGATAGAACTGAATCCCTCTGATCGATCAGCTCCTCCCTGGAGTTGGAAATCAGGAGAAAGTCGTCGAGATAGGGAACGATCAGGATATTTTGCGATCTTAGGAAGGCCATAATCTCCACCACTATTTTTGTAAATACCCTTGGAGCAGATGATATCCCAAAGGGTAGGCAGCGGAACTGATAGTGAAGGGTCCTTCCTTCTATCTGAACTGCAAACCTTAGGCACCTCTGGTAAGATGGATGAATTGGCACATGATAATATGCGTCCTTGAGATCTATGGTGCACATCATTGCATCTGGACGTATCAGGGGAATCGTAGATCTTATAGACTCCATTTTGAATCTTATATATTTTACGGACTTGTTGAGGTGTTTTAGATTGATAATAGTCCGGAAGGAACCGTTTTTTGTTTTTTTTTATTAAGAAGAGCCTTGAATAATGACCCCTGAAATATTCTTCCTTTGGGACGGGAACAATCGTATTTAGGCGCAACAGTTTTATTATGTCCAGAAGGAGGGCTTGCTGTTATTTCTGGGATGGGAATTAGGTGAGCACATATTTTTCTGTTAGGTATTTAATACCCATGGGTTCGAAGTGATAAGGGACCACTGGTTGGAAAAAGCCGCCAATCTTCCTCCTACTGAGCTGGCGTCATTGTCTCCCTGAAGGGCCGGGGTTGTTGGGATTAAGCAAAACTCCTCGGCCCTTACCTCCTTTTGGATAGCTCCAGCGACCAGTTTTCCCTTTCCCTTTATAGGAAGTGGAGGTGGTAGAGGGAAACTGGCGGTTCCTCTGAAAGGACTGCCTTTTAACTCTTTCCTCAGGAAAATTATTTTTCCTATCACCTGCCTTTTCAAGGATGTTATCCAGAACAGGACCAAACAGAAAACCCCCAGTAAAGGGGATATTACAAAGCTTGTTCTTAGAAGCTGTGTCTTCTGATCACATTTTCAACCATAAGGCCCTTCTGGTGAAGTTTGACAGTACTGCGTTTCTGGCAGCGAAACGTACTGTTTCAGCTGAGGCATCTGACACAAACCCTGTTGCCTGTTTTAAGGCCCTTACTGCCTGAATTAAAGTTTCCACATTCTCGGAGGAGAAACAGAATCTTCTGTTTTCCTCGGAAACTGGGGGAGTGAATAAGCTCTCCTCTTCTTCTAATGCCCCCTCAGAGAGATAGAAGCACTCTTCCTCTGAATCGGACCCCTTAGTACTCATATGAGAGCTCAGGGGAAGATCAGAAACCAGCCGTGGTCTTTTCACGGGAGGTTCTTTCTCAGACACAGATTCCTGCGACTGGAGCAGGGAGGAAACAGAGCTTTTTACTTCGTTTTTGATTAGTGTCCTTAACTCAGACAAAAAGGCCGGTGTTTCATCTTTAATCAGTTTAGTCAGAAAGTCCTGACATATCTGCTTCTTATATGCATCAGGCAGGGGCTTGGCACAATTAACACATTTCCTACGTTTTTTAGTGTCAGATTTCTGTGGAATTTCTTTATTCTAAAAAACACAACAAAGCTAGTATAAGAACACCGCAATACAATAAACAGTGCCAAGCCCCCTTGCATAGCAGTACTTACGTGCCCCTGGGCCGAGTCAGCCTCAGGGCGAGGTTTTTGGGTTCCCTCCTTTCTCTGCTCCATTACAACAAGGTTAAACAGTTGTAATACATAGTATCACGAAGGCCACATTGCTGTGGCGTCCTACTCACCATTTGAAGTCTTCTCGCAGGTGAGCAGTAGGAGATACCGCTGGAGCGCCACCCCATCCGGCCGACACCGCCGCTTCCGTGCTCCAACCTGCCTAATTGAAGTATGCCACCTCCAAGATGGTGGACGAGACACTTCCGGTCACGTGATGACATCATACGGTGACCGGAAGCGCGCGGAGCAGAGCAGGGAACGAGAAACCCCAGAGAGGGGGAGCGGCTGCTGCACACATGGGGGCCCAGGGAGCAGAGGAACTCCTGCAACTGCCCCCCGGACCCCCTGGCTAGGGGACCCCTACCCCGAGGGGTGCTGGCCACAGACCAGGGAGTTGGAAAGGAGGGCAGACAGAGACCCTCGATCCGCCTTCCTGCCCAGGTAAGAGAAATCCTCTCCACGTCCTGCCTGTGAGAGGGACAGGAAGAACACTGGAGAGGGGAGGTGGGTTGGGGACCTTTAACCTCTCTAACTTCCTGTCCTGCTCAGAGGTCAAGTGGACAACCTCCTGTGATGCTGTCATGAGGGACGTCCTGGAAAATTGCAATTATCAGCTGCGCATTCATTTCTGTAAATTAAATTCATGCAACATTCAAGGGTTAAAAATGCTCGCTACCCCACTTGATAAATCCCTTGGGTGGTGTAGTTTCCAAAGTGGGGTTATGTGTCTGCAGGTTCTACTTTACTGCCAATTCAGGGGCTCTGCAAAAGTGGCATGATGTCCAAAAACCAAACTGTGCTCCAAAAACCAAAATATCACTCCTTCCCTTCTGTTCCGACTGTACCCAAACAGCAGTTGATTCCACATATGACATTAAGTACATTATCCTGGGTACACCAGTGACATGCATGTGGGCATAAACTGCCATTTGGGCACATAGGAGGGCGCAGATGTCAAGGAGCGCTATGTGTTTTGGGCCGCTGATTTAGATGTTGGGTTACAAAACCCAACCCAATACCCTTACAAAATGGGGTCACTTCTTGGGGAATTCCAATTTACTGGCACCTCCAGGGCTCTGCAAAAACAACATGGCATCTATAAAATCCCAGTGCTCCTTCCCTTCTGAGCCCTGCTGTGTTCCCAAGCAGCAGTTTACACCCACATATGCAACTGTTTTCTACCTGGGCTAGCCCACTTAATAGTTCTAGGAGTGCATGTCTTTGATGACACAAACTGGGCGCAACTTATTGGGCACTGAAATGGCATGTTTATTTAAAAATTTCAATTTTCACTTTGTACATTAATTTTCAAGAAGCACTCTTGGGCTCAAAATGATAATACCCCTTGATAAATTCTTTGAGGGGTGTAGTTTGTAAAATGGGGTCACTTTTTTGGAGTTTCCATTGTATTGGTACTTTAGGGGCTCTGCAAATGCTTATACTACTGTGTGGGGGCCCACTGTGAAGCATATACTACTGTGGGTGGGCCCAAAGTAGAGCATATAATACTGTGCGGGAGCCCACTGTGGAGCATATAATACTGTGCGGGGGCCAATGTGGAGCGTATAATACTGTGTGGGAGCCACTGTGGGAATATAATACTCTATGGGGGCCACTCTGGAGCATATAATACTGTATGGGGGCCACTCTGGCGCATATAATACTGTCTGGGGGCCATTCTGGAGCATATAGTACTGTCTGGGGGCCACTTCAGAGCGAATTTTACTGTCTGGGGGCCCTTCACTATTTATATCACACAGTATCTGTTTTATAGCAGACGTGATATTATTACAGGCTGTAATAACATTGCACAGTCACTATAAAACAGATCCTGGTTAATTTAAGGTTAAACTGCCGTGTTGGCACTTTGCGATAAATTAGTGGGTTTTGGGTTGCAGTTTGGGCACTCGGTCTCTAAAAGGTTCGCCATCACTGCTCTAGAGGCTCTGCAAATGAGACATGGCACTGAAAACTATTCCAGCAAAATCTGCTTTTCAAACGTCCAGTGTCCCTCCTTCCCTTCTGTGTACAGCCATGTGCCCAAACATCAGTTTACATCCACATTTCTGGGGTATTTCTGTGCTCGGGAGAAATTGCACACTGTGAAATGCATTTTCTCATTTAACCCTTTGTGAATGTGTTAATTTTAGGGCTAAATGAATTTATTATTGAAAAAAAAATGAAATGTCTAAATATCACCTTCATATTGTTTTAATCCCTGTGAAATGCTGAAAATTGGGTGATTCATATGGGTTTCTAATATATAGGCCTTTATAATCCTCTTCAGAACTGAAATGGTCCCTATAAAATTAGTTTGGGAAATTTTCTTGTAAATCTGGAAAATCATTGTTACACTTGTAAGCTTTATAATGTCCAAAATAAATTAAATGACAATTAAAAGATGAGATATAGCAGAGATATAGCAGAGATATGGTAGATAATATTTATTAATGTATTTGGGTGGTATGACTATCTGAAAAGTAGAGCAATTCACATTTTGAAAATTGTGATTTTTTTTCCAAATTTCCATCAAATTTCCTATTTTTTTTTTATAAATAAGTACAAAAATATTGATCAATGTTTAACACTAACATGAAGTACAATGTCTCACGAAAAAACAATCTCAAAATCACTTGTGTAAGTTAAAGCGTCTTAAAATTATTGCCATATAAAGTGACATATGTCAATTTTGAAAAATGAAGCCTGGTCCTTAATGCACTTTTGGGCTCAGACCTGAAGGAGTTAAAGAGGTTGTCCAGGCTAACATTTTTTATTTTTTTTTAATTAGTTCGGGGGAGTTGAAATAAAAAAATAAACTCAGCTGTTCCTGGTTCTCCGGTGCTCTCCCAGCGCAGTCCAGTCCTGCTGCTTGGCTGCCTTCTTTTGCAGAAGTCCCTGACAGCTGTGACGACCCGTGTCCTTCGCTGAGGCCACTGATTGGCCTCAGTGTTCATGTGTGGTGGGGACTTCTGCTGGACTGGACCATGCCTGGAGGTATATAGTCAACAGGTGGTTGGCAACTGGTCAAAGGGATCCTGTTCTATGTTCACTGCATAGCAAATAAACTAGGTATAGTACAGACCAAAAGTTTGGACACACCTTCTCATTCCAAGAGTTTTCTGTATTTTCATGACTATAAAAAATGTAGATTCACACTGAAGGCATCAAAACTATGAATTAACACATGTGGAATTATATACTTAACAAAAAAGTGTGAAACAACTGAAAATATGTCTTATATTCTAGGTTCTTCAAAGTAGCCACCTTTTGCTTTGATTACTGCTTTGCACACTCTTGGCATTCTCTTGATGAGCTTCAAGAGGTAGTCACCTGAAATGGTCTTCCAACAGTCTTGAAGGAGTTCCCAGAGATGCTTAGCACTTGTTGGCCCTTTTGCCTTCACTCTGCGGTCCAGCTCACCCCAAACCATCTCGATTGGGTTCAGGTCTGGTGACTGTGGAGGCCAGGTCATCTGGCGTAGCACTCCATCACTTTCCTTCTTGGTCAAATAGCCCTTACACAGTCTGGAGGTGTGTTTGGGGTCATTGTCCTGTTGAAAAATAAATGATGGTCCAACTAAACGCAAACCGGATGGAATAGCATGCCGCTGCAAGATGCTGTGGTAACCATGCTGGTTCAGTATTCCTTCAATTTTGAATAAATCCCCAACAGTGTCACCAGCAAAGCACCCCCACCCCATCACACCTCCTCCTCCATGCTTCATGGTGGGAACCAGGCATGTAGAGTCCATTCGTTCACCTTTTCTGCGTTGCACAAAGACACAGTGGTTGGAACCAAAGATCTCAAATTTGGACTCATCAGACCAAAGCACAGATTTCCACAGGTCTAATGTCCATTCCTTGTGTTCTTTAGCCCAAACAAGTCTCTTGTGCTTGTTGCCTGTCCTTAGCAGTGGTTTCCTAGCAGCTATTTTACCATGAAGGCCTGCTGCACACAGTCTCCTCTTAACAGTTGTTGTAGAGATGTGTCTGCTGCTAGAACTCTGTGTGGCATTGACCTGGTCTCTAATCTGAGCTGCTGTTAACCTGCAATTTCTGAGGCTGGTGACTTGGATGAACTTATCCTCCGCAGCAGAGGTGACTCTTGGTCTTCCTTTCCTGGGGCGGTCCTCATGTGAGCCAGTTTCTTTGTAGCGCTTGATGGTTTTGGCCACTGCACTTGGGGACACTTTCAAAGTTTTCCCAATTTTTCGGACTGACCTTCATTTCTTAAAGTAATGATGGCCACTCGTTTTTCTTTACTTAGCTGCTTTTTTCTTGCCATAATACAAATTCTAACACTCCATTCGGTAGGACTATCAGCTGTGTATCCACCTGACTTCTGAACAACACAACTGATGGTCCCAACCCCATTTATAAGGCAAAAAATCCCACTTATTAAACCTGACAGGGCACACCTGTGAAGTGAAAACCATTTCAGGTGACTACCTCTTGAAGCTCATCAAAATGCCAAGAGTGTGCAAAGCAGTAATCAAAGCAAAAGGTGGCTACTTTGAAGAACCTAGAATATAAGATATATTTTCAGTTGTTTCACACTTTTTTGTTAAGTATATAATTCCACGTGTGTTAATTCATAGTTTTGATGCCTTCAGTGTGAATCTACAATTTTTATAGTCATGAAAATACAGAAAACTCTTGGAATGAGAAGGTGTGTCCAATCTTTTGGTCTGTACTGTATGTATATTTCTTATACAGTGGGGAAAAAAAAGTATTTAGCCAGCCACCAATTGTACAAGTTCTCCCACTTAAAAAGATGAGAGAGGCCTGTAATTGACATCATAAGTAGACCTCAACTATGAGAGACAAAATGAGAAAACAAATCCAGAAAATCACATTGTCTGATTTTTAAAGAATTTATTTGCAAATTATGGTGGAAAATAAGTATTTGGTCAATAACAAAAGTTCATCTCAATACTTTGTTATATATCCTTTGTTGGCAATGACAGAGGTCAAACGTTTTCTGTAAGTCTTCACAAGGTTGGCACACACTGTTGCTGGTATGTTGGCCCATTCCTCCATGCAGATCTCCTCTAGAGCAGTGATGTTTTGGGGCTGTCACTGGGCAACACGGACTTTCAACTCCCTCCAAAGGTTTTCTATGGGGTTGAGATCTGGAGACTGGCTAGGCCACTTCAGGACCTTGAAATGCTTCTTACGAAGCCACTCCTTCGTTGCCCTGGCGGTGTGCTTGTGGTCATTGTCATGCTGAAAGACCCAGCCACGTTTCATCTTCAATGCCCTTACTGATGGAAGGAGGTTTGCACTCAAAATCTCACGATACATGGCCCAATTCATTCTTTCATGTACACGGATCAGTCGTCCTGGTCCCTTTGCAGAGAAACAGCCCCAAAGCATGATGTTGCCACCACCATGCTTCACAGTAGGTATGGTGTTCTTTGGATGCAACTCAGCATTCACTCTCCTCCAAACACGACGAGTTGTGTTTCTACCAAACAGTTCTACTTTGGTTTCATCTGACCATATGATATTCTCCCAATACTCTTCTGGAACATCCAAATGCTCTGTAGCAAACTTCAGACGGGCCCAGATATGTACTGGCTTAAGCAGGGGGACACATCTGGCACTGCAGGATCTGAGTCTCTGGCTGCGTAGTGTGTTACTGACAGTAGCCTTTGTTACGTTAGTCCCAGCTTTCTGCAGGTCATTCACTAGGTCCCCCCGTGTGGTTCTGGGATTTTTGCTCACCGTTCTTGTGATCATTTTAAACCCACGGGGTGAGATCTTGCGTGGAGCCCCTGATCAAGGGAGATTATCAGTGGTCTTGTATATCTTCCATTTTCTAATTATTGCTCCCACAGTTGATTTCTTCAGACCAAGCTGCTTGTCTATTGCTGATTCAGTCTTCCCAGCCTGGTGTAGGTCTACAATTTTGTTTCTGGTGTCCTTCCACAGCTCTATGGTCTTCACCATAGTGGAGTTTGTGGTGTGACTGTTTGAGGTTGTGGACAGGTGTCTTTTATACTGATAACAAAGTCAAACAGGTGCCATTACTACAGGTAATGAGTGGAGGACAGAGGAGCCTCTTAAAGAAGAAGTTACAGGTCTGTGAGAGTCAGAAATCTTGCTTGTTTGTAGGTGATCAAATACTTATTTTCCACCATAATTTGCAAATAAATTCTTAAAAAATCAATGTGTTTTTCTAGATATGTTTCCTCATTTTGTTTCTCATAATTGAGGTCTACCTATGATGTCAATTACAGGCCTCTCTTATCTTTTTAAGTGGGAGAACTTTCACAATTGGTGGCTGACTAAATACTTTTTTTCCCCACTGTATATACTGTCAATATTTCTGTTTGCTGTCAGTGAATCGAAAGATTCTTATTTACATTGTGAGGCTAAAAAACCTGAACAGACAACCATTGATCAAACTATATTCTATACAGTATGTTCCCATGTGAACATAATTGTGGCACAAGCTTGGACATCATTCCATTCAGCTCTGTAGGTCTTTTGGACGGCTATTTTCAGTAGTCCCAATGATTTCAAGGGGTTTCCACAGTAAAGACATGTCTAACTACCACAAGATAGGGGATACATGTCTGATAGCTTAAGGTTTGACCCCTGGGAAACCTAGCAATCACAATAATGGAGGTCTGCTGCCAAGTGTCTATCCATGTGTTAGAAAATGTGATAAAATAACAAATGACGATATAATCAGACATATCAACTTAAAATACCAGCAGTGCAAATTTCCCATTGTCACTCCCCAATCACCTGATGTCCTGGGTTTTATAAAGAGTCTTTATAACCCGGTTGACCCTCATCATTCCTACTAAGTCATATTACAAGCACAATAATTTTAAATTGGTCCATTGTTCTTAAACGGGAGGCAGAGATAGGGAATGGGAGGCAGAGATCGCAGCAGGACGCTAAAAAAAATAAGCGTCCTGCTCAATCTTGCAGCAGATTCCGAGGCTTGAGACTCTGGGCCTAATCAGCAGAGGAAAGCCACAACGGAATGCCGATTCCCTGCATCGCCATCCCCTCGCGGGTAACCCACGGGCGGAAAATGAAGAGGACATCTTCTTCATTTTTCGCCATGTGAACTTACCCTTAGGTTGAATCTTCAGGATGTAGCATTGAAAGATCATTTCATAGCGGGACTGCCCACACACCATTTTGAAAACAGCAAACTTCAAACATTTCACATAAAAAACTAAAATAAGAGCAAGAAAGGAAATGTCCAGGAAACCATTTGTATGGTCAATGATGATAGGAATTTCCCTGGGTGGGGAGGGAAATACTGCTTTCAACAACACAACATCTTGAAGAGCCCCTGTGTATATTATGAGGCCTCTTCACTGAGCAGTTCCTATAAAGCAAAAAAATTGCCTGGAATACCAAAGATCTGTTCTATTAAGTATATATATTTCTATTAAGATATTTTTGCACTTTCTCTTGGAGAGCAGAAGCAGGCTGACAACCAAATATCCATGACACTACCCATAGGCTTGTTATATAGGTTTCAAACCTATAACGTTTAGTTATATTCCATCCCTTCTCCTAGCTTCTGCACAAATAGTGCTGACACTATATGTAATAACAATGCAGCTCTGGGTGAAAAAAAGCTTTTGGTTTTCCTCAGAAGGAGGACCCTAAATAGCGACGAAAATGGTCGCCAATTTGACTTATAATTTGCAAATTTGGTGCCAAGGCTTTTCTGTCTATCACCATGCTGCCTCTTTCTGAAAAAAGTACACAGATACTGCACATGCTGCTGCGTGACAATTTGTGCACATCTGTCAATGTCAACTCTGTGTCCTCAGGCCACAGAGTTGAATAGAATGGTGAAGATGGAATCCTTCAGCCTCCTGCTCCGCCACTCAGGCTGCCACTAGTACTGACTGCAGGTCGGTGCAAGCCTGCTGCTTTGAACCAGACATCTGAATTCTGCACAGAGCTCTGTGAGAACAAGACTTAGTTGGTATTCCTTTTTTAATTTGTATGGAAGAACTGTGTGTGGGGACACTAGAGAGCATTGTACTGCATGTGGGACCACAAGGGAGTGTTATCCTGTGTGTGGGGCTACTGGGAAGCATTATACTTTGTGTGTGGGGGCACTGGGGATCATTGTACTGTGTGGGCCACTAGGGAGCATTATACTGTGTGTAGGCCACTGTGGAGCCATATACTGCGTGAGAGACATTGGGGAACAGTGTACTGTATGTGGAGGGCAATAGCAAGCATAATACTGTGTGAGGGACAAGTGGAGACCATTATATTGTGTGGGGGCCACTGAGGAGCATTTTACTGTGTTTAGGCCACTGAGAAGCCTTATACTGTGTTTGGGGGAGTTATACTGTGTGTGGGGCACTTGGGAGCATTATACTGTGTATGTGGGCCAATTGATAGAATTATACTGTATTAGGGAATTGGGGAGCACTATAATATATGGAGGCACTGGGGTGCATTATACTGCTTGGCGACTAAAAATGTGTTTTAGTAAACCTATAATTCTCATACACTAGGTACCATAAAAAACAACCATGCCTACCAAAGAAACATGCAACAACCTGTTAGGAATGGCGATACCATAAATAAATAACATAAACACCAAATATAATGAAAATATGAAAAAGTCATTTTATTTCATACAAGAAAAGGCATAAAAAAATATTTTTTTAAAAACAAAATGTGTCATAAACACAAACAAGAGGCAAGGTCACGGCTTTCCCAGGCAGGCACATCACAAAGAAAAGATATACAGTATATACTGTATGTATGTATCACAACATATGCAAGAGTCCAAGAAGCATATATATCATATCATGCACAATGCACAAAACATAGTTACTGGACAAATGCATATACAGTGGAGAAAAAAAGTATTTAGTCAGCCACCAATTGTGCAAGTTCTCCCACTTAAAAAGATGAGAGAGGCCTGTAATTGTCATCATAGGTAGACCTCAACTATGAGAGACAAAATGAGAAAGCAAATCCAGAAAATCACATTGTCTGATTTTTTAAGAATTTATTTGCAAATTATGGTGGAAAATAAGTATTCTTTCATGTACACGGATCAGTCGTCCTGGTCCCTTTGCAGAGAAACAGCCCCAAAGTATGATGTTGCCACCCCCATGCTTAACAGTAGGTATGGTGTTCTTTGGATGCAACTCAGCATTCACTCTCCTCCAAACACGACGGGTTGTGTTTCTACCAAACAGTTCTACTTTGGTTTCATCTGACCATATGACATTCTCCCAATACTCATCTGGAACATCCAAATGCTCTCTAGAAAACTTCAGACGGCCCGGATATGTACTGGCTTAAGCAGGGGGACACATCTGGCACTGCAGGATCTGAGTCTCTGGCTGCGTAGTGTGTTACTGACAGTAGCCTTTGTTACGTTAGTCCCAGCTTTCTGCAGGTCATTCACTAGGTCCCCCCGTGTGGTTCTGGGATTTTTGCTCACTGTTCTTGTGATCATTTTGACCCCATGGGGTGAGATATTGTATGGAGCCCCTGATCAAGGGAGATTATCAGTGGTCTTGTATGTCTTCCATTTTCAAATTATTGCTCCCACAGTTGATTTCTTCAGACCAAGCTGCTTGTCTATTGCTGATTCAGTCTTCCCAGCCTGGTGTAGGTCTACAATTTTGTTTCTGGTGTCCTTCCACAGCTCTATGGTCTTCACCATAGTGGAGTTTGGAGTGTGACTGTTTGAGGTTGTGGACAGGTGTCTTTTATACTGATAACAATGTCAAACAGATGCCATTACTACAGGTAATGAGTGGAGGACAGAGAAGCCTCTTAAAGAAGAAGTTACAGGTCTGTGAAAGCCAGAAATCTTGCTTGTTTGTAGGTGACCAAATACTTATTTTCCACCATAATTTGCAAATAAATTTGTAAAAAATCAGACAATGTGATTTTCTAGATATCTTTTCTCATTTTGTCTCTCATAGTTGAGGTCTACCTATGATGTCAATTACAGGCCTCTCTCATCTCTTTAAGTGGGAGAACTTGCACAATTGGTGGCTGACTAAATACTTTTTTCCCCACTGTACATGGGAGTTATGGAAATAGTGCAGCCTAGATGGCTACACTGTTGTCATAATCCCGAACATCAAGGACAGTCTTCTCAGCGTAGTCATGGTAAGGTAAGAGCTGGGGGATGGGGGTTCGTGTTAGAGATAGGGATGATAGGTGGGACCTGCATCCTGTGGATATGCCATAAATGTCTTTTGTGAGAAAACTGATTTAAGCCTCAACAGAGTTTCCTGCGGAGGTTGAGTATCGTATAGTTGTACTGGTGTTGTATTTGCTATGGTGTTGTTTCATGGTGAACTGGAAGTGACAGATCCACTGTAGATCAATGGGATCCGATGGCATCCATTACTTAACTGATCAAACCACATCCATGTCATAAATGTCTGATAGGTGGGAGACCTAACTCTTGGAACCCTCAAACATTGGGAAAACAGAGGTCACTTGATCCCCAGTCCATCAAGAGCAGCCAGCAGTCATGCATAGACTCTCACACTTAAATACAGGGCTCTGGAGTCAGAGAAAAGTAAGCTAAATAATTATTTTTAATTATATTATACAATTATTAATATTGTATAGTTAATTAGATGCATAATTAGTATAATATTTAATAACTGTTTAATAAATTAGAGGATCTTTACTGCTTATCACTAACCATGGCTGTCAGCCATCTGTGAAGGATCCTGGGTCAGGCTGTGAAAAAATAGAGGAGTCGCAGTTGAAGTTGGTGTTCTGACCTATTGACTTCACAGCCCTGCTTAAATGGAGGGAACTGCAAATGTGTGACCACTCCTTGGTCTGCCGATGCTACTGAGGACCTATGTTTTCCAAATATCTAGGTGCCTCAGAGGTGGGATCTCTTATCTATCAGACATGGCCTTTACTGACATATGTATACCCAAATATTAGCTATGGCTCTATCATTTTTTTATACAACAGTTTTGGGCATTAGATTCCCCCAAATAAATGACGGGTGTTTTAAAATATCTGAAGATGGCCAAAGAATTGAGATAGAAATCATCCATCAGATAGTTTTCTGACAGTACTGACATATTCACATACTGGATGCTTGTGACATTAAAAGGGTTACCACACAATGAAATATTACATTTCTCTTATTCAGTCCTGAGATTACTGTCCTGAGGTTTTGCACTGTTTTTGAAGTTTCTGTTTGTTTTACACCTCTGCTAAACTGTACCATTCTTATTTCTGACTCTTATGAATGGCATGTGGGCTTCCTACTATTTCACAGCAGACACCTCCCTGCTGGCTGGTACGGGGTGAAAGCTCACCTTCAAGTGTTCACCTTCTAGCTCTATCAAACTCATGCAAATACTATAGATCACTGCTCACTACTTATGAGGTTCACTACACTAAAGATTGAGGGTTCAGTCATGGAACTTGGTGGGTCTGAACACAACAATAAAGCACTAAAAGTGCTTTGGGATATTAAGAAATTCAAGCCCAATATATTTCTACTGCAGAAAACCCACAAAAGACCAAAACTAGTTCTAAATTCAGAACTCTGTCTTGCCATGCAGACACACTTAGCCCCCGTAGTTCCTGAACAATCATTGCTCAGCACAATTATGCTCTTTGCCGTCAGGTGGTTGCTCAGCAACAATGTCGGCTAAAAAAAAATTGCAACCGTGCCAAAATAAGTGGAGCAGCACCTATTGAAGGATTGTTGGAGTTGGTGAAAGGTCCTCTTTAACATGATGTTGGACCCACTACTTGACCATTCTATTCCTGACCATCCAGAGGGTGCTTCATATTATGGAGAATTTGGCTCTTTCAATGTATGAGCAAAGAGAAATTACTGTAATACAGAATATAGTTATTATTCCTCACCACACGGTGTCTTTTCAAGAATGAACTTTTTACGACATCTCGGTATATGCTATTACGGTATCGACTGTATAATGAGCCAGTGTTAATGTCCCTTAAAGTCCTTCTGGTGCAATGTAGCAAGTTTTATTATTACACTGATAAAACTATTTGTTGTATTATCTTGTTCTAGGAGACAGCAAAAGCCAGTGAAGTCTATTTTTAAATACAACACTTTGTTAAGTAAAGTGAAGTTAACACTAAGTTTGGTCATGTTATTTCTACTGTTAAACCTTACTATACTATACTATATTTGTAAATTCATGGTCATCTAAGATGACTTTTGCATTTGTGTCACAAAGAAGAAAAGAAAGCAAAGAATTTTCCACATATACTATGATGATCTTTATCAGGTAGAGCCAACAGATCTTTTTAGACACTGTGAACAATTTCCTATACTCCCTTTTTATTCCTTCCATTGATTATGAATAGCATGCACTGTTTGAAGCCCCTAGTTATATCTCAAGCACACATACTCATAAAATCCTTGGATCTGATGGCTTGCTGAATACTATAAGATTCTGTAAGCAAAAATAATTACCTCTCAGTGAACCCTACACTAACAATCTATGACCAAACAACAATATCTAGACACAGTAGTATTTAAAACAACAGTTCTAATATGCCTGATCTAACAGAGTAAATGAGTATATACTTGTGGGACAAGCCCTTTAAATTTCATAACAAACCCAAGTGTCGGCTGAACAAAAGAACATGACCTATGAGTATTTTGTAGCAAATCAACAAATGCATCAATATCTACTTTCTAACAAGTATAGACATGTGTTTGGTGATCTGTTTGTACAGGAGGACTCCATAACTATTTTTCTTAGATTACAATATTGACGGACAATCTTCAGGATAGGTCCTTAATACTGGGACAATGGGGTTCTGACTCTCAACACCCCTGTCAATCAGATGTTTGAAGGGACCGTGGCACTCAAGTGAATACTGCAGCTTCTTTACTGTTTACAGTGCGCCGTTTACTCAGCATGCCGTGCATATAGTAGTTGCTGTGCGGGGTATTGTAGCACTGTTCCATTTACTTGTCAGAGAGGCTTAGCTCCTTCAAACAGCTTATCGGCAGGGTTGCAAAGAGGGGTGTACCCCACCATTGGGTCATCAATATTGTGATCTTGTGAACTCTTTTAAAGCAACAATTCAAATCTTGGGGGGATCTGTATAATACTTAACAAGATGTGACTTGTTTTTGACCAATGTCAGTTCACTTTAATGACAGTTTATGGCCATAACTACCATAGAAGTCAGATAACTCTCACAGATCAATCTGATCAGTAGAGTACATGCTCAGTGAAACTGAGCATGAGAACCTCACCCTACTATACAACGGTAACCATCAATGTAGTGACCCAGGTCTTCTAGGTGAAACCACATGAAAGGGCATCAGAGTGAAACCTGTGGATATGAACTCATTACCAAGGTGAAATTTTCTTTCTCTTCTGACTCTCTTTCACACACCCTTACGCTGAGACCTCCGCCCTCCCCTCCTCTAACATCTCTTCCTGTTTATGCTCTTAATATTTGATTGTTGGAGTAAACAGCTGCCTTATTTTGTGAGTGGTGACCTCACTTCCCTCAGCCCATACTTCCTTTACTTCAGGAAGCCTCAGAACTATCATTTCCTGCCATCACAAGTCTCTGCTTCCTTATTGGTCGTTTGGCTGCCTCAGATAGCCTGGGGAGGGATCATGTGTGTTTTTATTTGGAGACCTGATCATACATGCTCACATATCACACTACAAGGGGACCATTTAAGCCATATATAGGTAAGATAAGTTATTTTACTTTCATATATTTATATATATATATATATATATATATATATATATATATAAATGTGCAGATATTAAATATTATCACTAATTATGTAAACTCAATAACTCTATATATATATATATATATATATATATATATATATATATATATATGATTTCTTTTAAGAACCTAAAAACACATACACAGGATAGATAGGAATATGAGAGAGATAGACTGACTTCAGACAGATTGGTATCACACTGATAGCTATACACTTATGACAGAGAGAAATAGACATGATAGATAGATAGATAGATATGAACGAGATGTGAAATAGAGAGATACATAGGAGACAGATATATAGATAGATGATAGATAGATAGATAGATAGATAGAAGGAAAATAATAGATCTAGAAAAGAATTGCAAGGTCCAATACAAACTTGCAGAAAAAACAGATACACACTGTAATTCACAGGGAATTGTGAATTTTGTGTCTTGCAGTTCCACAATAGTTTCAGAGTTTCATTACAGTACTCGGACACTTCTGCTTACTTCGGGTTACTTGACAGCTTGAACTTACCTATTATTATTTATGATCATCATAATCATCACCATTAAATATGTACAAAACTTTTGGAACAAATCTTTATTATAGCTTACATACTAAAGGGGTTGTCATACCTTTCCATTTATACTTTCTAGGTCATGTTGAAACCACATTCAGGACCCCCTCCCCCGTTAGCCACTAACATACAGTGTGTTCTTGCTCTGGTAGACACAAACTTTTAATCTGAATATGACAACCCCTGACACTTTCTGTAGGACTTAGATTTTTACACTTTAAAGCCTATTTCCTGCTCACTGTTTTTTTAGGGGAAGAATTCTGAGATTAAGTCAGAAAATATACAAAAAACCCTATCACATGAAAAAAAGCCACATGATAATAGAACTAATGTAAAATGGGCTCAGCTCCCAAGTGTGATGTCATGAGAAGCACGTCCATTGTTCACACAGCACAGCCAAGTCATTTGTCACAATGAGAGAATAGGAACATGAAGACAAAGCACATGCAAAGGACTGACTCAGCTGACACATTCAATGACAGGTCAGGTTTGTTGAAGGTGGATATCTGATATGATGGTAAATGACATGGTATTAACAAATGAGCACATGATAACAATCAACTATGAAGCCTATATGATGATATCAATAACTCCAATACTCTGTATAGGCTGGATACATTTCACACTTCCAGCCACAGACTTAACAGTTTTGACCATACAAGTTTATGGTTTATAAAAAAAATGATTATTTTTTGTTTTGTTTTTTAATTTTCACAGTTCTTGTGTAATAAAAAAAATCACCAATTTACAAATCATCAATTTACTATTGATTGTACTGGAATTTTGGCACAAAATAGTGGTATAAAGTTTGACATAAGTGTTTCAAGATTTGCAAAATTTTCCATCCAGCATGAGCTACTTGATAAACTTAATTCATCTTTAGACTGTCTATTCTAACGTAACTCTGTAGCAAACCTATAAATAAAGGATTTCCACTTCAGCAAGAATGGTTCAAAGAAGTGTTGAATTTTATTGTTCACACGTAGCAAGTTTTTGTGCAGAACGATGAGTAACGTTTCGTCCCAGTGGCCTTCATCAGATTCTACAAGATATATTATATTAGACATAGTGAATACAAACGTGCATACCTTATAGTGCTAGTAACCTTAGATAAATATATATATATATATATATATATATATATATATATATATATACACAGATTATAAGAAATATAATCGATTGCAATTTTGGATTCAAAATTTTTTACAAAAATGTCACCATCCAATCATGGATTTAGTACAGATACACAAGTAGCCCTTGGTCTAGTCATCAACGTCTTTTATAGTGGTATCTAAGGATGTCAGGTGAAGGAAAGTCATATCATTATAGTAATATAAGGAGCCATGAATGTCATGATTCAAGTAAGAGATGTCTGAGAAGCAACATATACCAGGATAATGGATCAAATATACTATTTTAAAGATAAGTGTAACAGAGAAATACCTACCAGATATACAAGGTAAGTTCACTTGATAAACTTAATGCATCTTTAGACTGTCTATTCTAACGTAACTCTGTAGCAAACCTGCCCCATTGTTTTGGTTATTTAGTAAGATTGTTTTTGTTGCATTTTGTAAATAATGCTATGGTACTGGGATGCAAACAATCTCATAGCACTCTATTTTCCTACAAAAAATGTTATTAGACTATTAGTTTAGTAAAACTAATAGAAGAGGACTCCATCATAATCTATCTTTAAAAAAATTCAGTTGCGTTTCCCCTTCACTCCAATCTCATCCAAAGGTTGTATTTACAGTGGTCCAGGAGATGTAGCTTTAGTATAGTTTTCTAACAGGTTCCTCACACTGAAGTACTGCTGTTGTTGTCTCTGTACTTTCTAGTGACATTGAAGAAACAAAGTTGTTACAGGTCGAGGTTGTTCTCAAGCTAAAGAAAAAGTTATACGAGGCAAGAAAGTTACAGGTTAATGTTCAAATTCTTAAAGAAACATTTTTTAAGCAGGTTTAGCATCATGTAAAAAAGAAACAAATTTATACTCACCAGCTGCCTCCGTTCTAAGACTGCCCAGGTTCCCTGCTTGTCTCTGTTTCCTGGACCTCTTGACACACCAAATGTGATACACAGCCAATCAGTGGCTAAGGTAGTTCACCGCTGATTGGCAGGTAGGTCAGTGTTTCCAGAGGGACTAGGAAGCAGTGACAGGGAATCAGTAAGGTTGTTTTTTGTTTTTTTTATATCTATTTGAGCCTGCTTTTTAACTTCTTCCCATGGCAGTCATTTTATATCATAACTTGTTTTTATTTTTCAGTTAACAAACCATATGATGACTTACTTTATGTGGGATAAATTGTAAGTTGGAATGGGACCAATATAATATTTCACATGATGTACTCAGAAGCTACAAAAAAACAGAAAAGGGTGTAATTAGAAAAAAAAATTCATTCGCAACATTTTCTTATGTTTGTTCTCTTGTGCACACTGAGCAGAAAAAATGACAGGTAACCTATATTCTATGGCTTGGTTAAAAAATGATAGGTTACCTATATTCTATGGCTTGGTTAAAAAATGATAGGTTACCTATATTCTGTGGCTTGGTTCAATCATGACTGTCATGGCGATATAAAATTTCAATAGTTTTTGTTATGTTTTAGTACCCTCACAAAAATTTAAAACCATGAAAAATAAAAAAAATATTTTGGGTTGCCATATTCTGACACTTGTAACTTTTTTATATTTCCGTGTAATATGAGTTTTTATTTATACCATTTGAGAACTGCTTGACCTTTTGACTGTATTTTTTGGGGGGAAGAAATGGCGAAAAAATGGCTACTTTGATTTTGTTTCCCACTATGGCACTCATGGAATAAATGTTTTTATTTACTTATAGTTCAGAAATTTTCGGATGTAGGGATACCTAATGTGCTTGTTTATTTTAATATGTTATCTAGGGAAAAGGGGGTGATTTTAACTTTTATATATTTTTTTTATTTTTTAAACTTTCTACTTAGGCTTTTTCTTAACCACTATGGAACTTAAACAGCCTAATAGGCTCCTGACTGTCACTGTAACAGATTGCCTTCTCCAGGTCTCACTCTGGGGGATGACACTCCGAGTCAATATGAAGGCACCCACGTTCCACCTCTCCTCAGGTGTTTTGGTCACATTTGACTGATGCATCTGAAGAGTTAATGCTCAATATCAGAGAGAACTCAGAACATAAGCATCGGCACTGGATCTCCACCGTTTTACAGGAGGCTATGGTGCTTGTTCAGCTCCTGAGCGGATGCCATGTTTAAAGTTTAGAAAGAAAGACACACAGGGATTATTAAGGTGGGGGTCGTTTTCGATACTAATGAGCAATCCTCAAGATAGGTCATCAGTATCAGATAGGTGGAGGTATCACACCTGTACTATGCACTGATCAGCTGTTTCAGGCAGGCCTCAGACCTTGTAAAAGGGACTGTATAGCAGTCATTCCACAGTACTGCATCTCTGCTACTATTCAAGTGAATAGGAGTACTACCGCATGGCTGGCCAGTGTTTAGGTGTAGTCACAGAAATTTCTAAGGCCTAAGGCCCTAATCACATTTCAGGATCGTCTTTAAGGGAGGGGCTTTACTTTGGCCACATGCGGTGACTGCACTGTCTGGTCGTGCCCTAACAGAGTAGACAGCAACAATCAACATGCAATAATCAATAAATATTCCATTATTTTTATTAAAAACATCTGTGGCTCGGCCTAGCATGCTGCGTTAAAGCACCCTATCTATTCATGTGTTTAAAATATATAATAAATATTAACATATATACAAACCCCAGCACATGTATAAGTCCTTGGCGACAGGAGACTAGGCAGGCGAGTATGACTTTTTTAATGTTTAACTTTCTCCAGCCTCCTCCCCATGTACTGTAATTCCTGGACAACTCCGTTATCTATATTTTGGTACTTTTAGTAATAGCTTCAATTTGGAAGGATCATGGACGGGATGTATTTTTTTAAAGGACGTTGTCCAGGATCTAGCAAAGTTGGATACTGATGACCTATCCATCAGGATAGATCATGTGCATCAGATCAGCTGTTCTGCCCGCCAGAAACCGTACGCCAGGTATACAGCCAGAACCAGCTCTGCTCCTATTCGAATGGGAGCAAATGGGAGCAGAGCAGAGCTTCCCTGTGCTACTGCTACAATGTATTTACCTCCGTACACTGCATACAGCTTCTTGACCATACAATATAGCAGTGGCGCCTGGTATACAGCTTCCAGCAAACCAAACAGCTGGACGACACAGGGTCCGTGTTATCAGTCTAACTTTGCTAGGTCCTGGACAATCCCATTAAAGATAAAATTCACTTTCAATTATTTTTTTATTGTTCCAAATCTAAAATGGTCTATGTTCTAACCAGCAACAAACAAACCCTGTGTAGTCTGATCCTACAATCTTTTAGTCACCATTAGTAAGAAGCAGATGACACATGGAGGCAAATGGATCTGCCCAAGAGGTGTATACACAAAACAATTATAGATTTGTAGAAGTCAAGTTGCTTCAATCTCATTTTAAATGCACTGAACGTATTAAAAAATAGTTGTGAAGCTGGATGACTTAACATAACTAGATTTTTCTCTACCTGTGGTAACATTATTCTTTTTAACCCCATTGCAGTGTTTTAGAAGATCTATTATGTCTCAGTAATGACCATTTCACATTTCATAGTCACTGTATTTCACTAATGCAAAGCAGATTTACTGTCACACTGCATGCCTTTTAGTTTCATAGGAGAGTGACATAGTGCATGTTTTAATAATGACTGAAATAATTTATTACCACTCCCACTGCTTATTCATATTTATGGGAAGCATTAGTGGTGGCAGACTATTAAGTGTCTCTCCTGATTTCTCTCTTCTGACAGGTATGTAAAAAGCTGGGCCATTCAATGTGATGAGCTGTCCACTCTTTCTCTCTCCCAACCCTTGTACCAGAGTGATATTAGAAGCCCTGGTACAGGGGATGGCTGAAAGGAAACACTGGAGAATTCTGCATCCTTGAAGACATCGACATGTCCAGGAATACAGAGATGCACATTCATTCTTCATATAAAACTTCAATAAACCTATAAGGTTCTGACTACATCTTGGACTTACCAACATCAATGCAAAAGCTGCAGAACCTGCAGTTAGGTGGCTTATTTTAGGTTTATTGAGCCACCTAAATGCCATACTTACAATCAACTTAAATAAATATATAAACATATCTATCTACAGGTGCATCTCAATAAATTAGAATATCTTTGAAACGTTTATTTATTTCAGCAATTCAATTAAAAAAGTGACCTCCTATATTTTCTAGATTCTTTACACACAGAGTGTTCTTATTCAAGTGTTGAATTTCTGTAAATGTTGATTATGGATTACAGATAATGAAAACCAAAATCTAAGAAAATTAGAATATTGTGAAAAAGTTCAGTATTGTAAATTCAGTGTGTCACCTGCCAAGGTTTCCTAAGCCTTTAAATGGTCCCTCAGTCTGGTTCAGTAGGACACACAATCATGGAAGACGCTGATTATGCATTGTATTACTGAAATGAATGAACGTTTCAAAGATATTCTAATTTATTGAGATGCACCTGTATGTTTATTTGGACTTTCTATGAATTGTTACACCACAATGAATTGGTTAATTGTCTGTACAATTTGATTGAATAAGAGGCATTTAAATATCTGATAGTGATTGTACTTGAGAAAGGCTCTTTGAGGGCCCATATGTGATGTGTTTTGGCTCAAATAAAGATTCTCTGTCATTGAGCAGGATGAAGGCAAAGCAATGTTGTTTTCTTTTAATCATTTTTGTTACATATCTAATGATTGGTTTGGATGACTGCTGTGCCTCCAGCAGGGAGGACCCCTAGAGTTGGTGTGGTCATTTTTTAGCATTTTTATCCATCTATCTGTCAAAGAAACATGCATACAACCTATGGCAACAGCTTTGCAAATCTTATTGGCAAATCAGTGAAGGTTGGTTATATAATAGGTAATATTTATAAACCTATTGATATATTCTGCAACCCTTCCCAAAAATTATCAGTTGCAATAATTTTACAGAATATATGTGCAATTACCATGTGATAATGTGATTGATATACATTGCACTGTCCATCTGCAGTCCTCTCTTCCTAGGACTGGAGACATGTGCCACCTTCACACTGACTGTGGTTATATCAAAAGTATTCCAGGCACTCCATTTTCAAGATGAATAAGGATGTGTCTATTTCATGAAGTAAAGACAACCAAATCCAGTCGGCATAAATACATCATGTGAAATCAAAGTTATATAAACAACACGGTCATGTGATGAATCCCAGATGTTTCGGTAACAACCTTCTTCAGTGGGAGTAACAGACCAGATGTTGTTGAAATAAGCTGGAAATAAATACGTAACAAAGAGGAAAGGGGAAAACGGAAGAACAGGGGAAAAAGGGGAGCGGAATGTCATGGAAAAGCAAAAAAAGGGGAAGCAATAACTAACTCTAATACATATAAAATCTCACCACAAGTGTCCCCAGCAGAAAGCCCATAACTATGCAAGCCTGAAAGGTAACGAACAATATGTCATATATAGTCCAAATATTAAAGGGAATCTGTCAGGGCAATTTGGGACACTAAACCACCCACACGTCCATGGGACCTGGGGTTTAGTGTCCCAAATCACCCTGTTATAACGCAATCCATGGCCGCATTAAAAATAAAAAAGCTTTATACTCACCCTGCCGCTGTACTCCCCGCACCTGTGCAGTTCTTCAGTGAAGCCAGAGGAGTACTCACTTCAGTGCACATGCCCCACAATTACGCAGTGAAGCCGGGGTGTCCACTTTGGCTTCACTGAAGAACAGCGCAGGCACCGGGAGGCGTACCTCATGAATAAGCCGGACCGATCTCACCAAACAGCGTCGATCGGACCCTTATCTAGGCAAGTATAAAGGTTTCTTATTTTTAATGCGCCTGTGGAATGCATTACAACAGGGCGATCTGGGACATTAAACCCCAGGTCTATAAGGACCTGTGGGTGGTTTAGTGTCCCAGATTGACCTGACAGATTCCCTTTAATAAAGAAATCACATTCTCTATTGAGGCCTTAAGGCTCAGGTTGTCCAGACGGTGGATCCAATAGAATTTAACCCCTTTGTGACACAGGACATAATAGTACGTCCTGCCCACCATTGTCTTAACGACCACAGACATACTACACAGCTGTGTTGTGTTACTGTAACTGACAGCTAACACCCTGCTCCATTATCGGAGCAGGGTGTTAATCGGAGTGGGCCAACATACCAGCAACAGTGTGTGCTAACCTTGTGAAGACTTAGAGAAAACGTTTGACCTCTGTCATTGCCAACAAAGGATATATAACAAAGTATTGAGATGAACTTTTGTTATTGACCAAATACTTATTTTCCACCATAATTTGCAAATAAATTCTTTAAAAAACAGACAATGTGATTTTCTAGATATGTTTTCTCATTTTGTCTCTCATAGTTGAGGTCTACCTATGATGTCAATTACAGGCCGGCCTCATCTTTTTCAGTGGGAGAACTTGCACAATTGGTGGCTGATTAAATACTTTTTTCCCCACTGTATATCATAGATGGAGGTTGTCTGCTTGGTACTCACCTTTATCAGCTGGACTAGATATAACTGGAGGACTTTATTAAATGATTTTCTTTCAGATGGTGTCATGTAATGCTTCATTTTGAAGGGGAAATATAGAGGAAAGTCAACCTTTGTCAAAATTGAGCATTTTTGAAAAGCATAACAATAAAATGAAGTAAAAAGTTTCAAAGTACATGACTAGTCAAAAAATATGTCAGGTATGATTATGGGAGCGTTTAGAGGAACAAAATACCCTAGACATCCCAGTCCGACACTGGGGTGGCATATCAATGCCAGTGAAGTTTGCTCATTGTCTTACCCATCTGTAGAATGGAAGGTCGAGGAGAAGGACAAATTGATAGTCCATTTTGCAGAACGGATATCTGTTATGGTGACAGGTTCAAGGAAGAAATGTTGAATACTAAGTTGTTCTCTGGTTATGAGAGAGCGAGTCATCACATGACCGGGTTGAGTATACTTTGATTTCACATGATGTATTTATGCTGTCTGGATTTGGTTGTCTTTACCTTATGAAATAAACACATCATTATTCATCTTGAAAATGGAATGCCCAGAATACTTTTGATATGGTTTATGGCTATAACAAGCCCTTCTGATAGCACCCTGAGATACTCTAGAGGAGTGTAGAACCATTAACTTTTGGATACCGACTGTGGTTATGGCACAATTTTAGAAGTCAGTAATCTTTAAGGTGTCACTAAGAAAGCAATATCACTTATTAGATGATTGACTTCTCTTTACTACATTGTGTTAAGACATAATTACATGAAACTAAGTTTTACATTTTGTTAGTGGTGTATGAGTGCCACCTGCTGTATATACTGTACACTTCGTAACATGTACATACGACATTAAGAAGAGTTTTTTGACAGCAGAAATACATTTGCACAAAATGCTAAACAAATAGACTTCTTAATATACTTATCTGCAGAATTCCTGTAGAGAAAGTAAGTAGGCACCTCTAAGATACCAACATGTACTGTACATCAAGACCTCCTACTCTGCTCTTATCAGCACTTCACAAAAACGCCTCCAAGACTACTCCTGTGCCTCTCCCATACTCTGGAACTTGATACCACGACTCATAAGCCTGTCCCCCACAATCACAAGCATCAAGAGGACCTTGAAGACTCACCTCTTTAGAAAAGCCTACAACCTTCAATAACCCTGCTGCCACCGCACCTCTATCTAACAGCTTCTACCCTCACCTACTGTTTCTATCCCCTTCCCTCATAGATTGTAAACCCTTGCAGACAGGTGGCCACTGTTAGTATTGCACTTGCTCTGTATATTTTGTGTTTTGTATGTAAATCCTCAAATGTACAGCACCATGGAATTAATGGTGCTGTAAAAATAAATAATAATGTACACAATTTGATACACACCAAAAATATACATGCGATTACCAGCAAAAAAAGGTGAAAATCACAAATGTGCATTAGTATGTTAATCGAATGTTCAATAAATCCTTTATTAGTCTGTCATAACCTGTGCTGTGAGCCAGTGTTGCGCTACCTTTATTGCAGCCAATGATGATGTTAATCCAACATCACAAGGACATGACAGTACACAGAGTATAAAAGATGGATAATCGAATATTCTTTGTTATTGTTTTGTCTTTGTGTGACATAAAGGTATTTTTTACTGATTCACTCCAATGTAAACTCCAATGTAAAATAAACCTGAAAGGGATTTTCTGAGCTAAAAATATTTTGACCTATCCTAAGGATAGGTCATTAATATCAGATCAGTGTATCAGCTGCTGAGAACAAGGGCAGTCATAGTCAGAGTTGTGGAGTCGGAACCAATTATGGGTGGAGTCAGAGACCAGAACGATTACCGACTCCAACTCTGGGCTCAAAATAAAATGGTTAATTATATTATACAATTATTGGTATTGTATAATTGATTAGATGCAGTCTGTTGCATATTTACTTTCATAGGAATTCAACAGCCTCCACCAACTCCAGTTCTTAGCATCTGTTAATAGATGTTGCTCCACTGATTCCAGCGCAGATGGAATTTTTTCTGTATCTCCCATTGTTGCTGAGCAACCAGGACAGGCACGTTTGGTGCATGATATGCTACTTAGGCTCAGTACTGTGAGGTGGGCTTTATCAGGCAGGAGCAGGCAAGGGGTGCACTTTAGAGCTCCAATCAGAGGCAAATAGTGTCAAAGCTCAGAATTCCATCCCTTACCTGCTCCCGCCTGACACCACCCTCCTGACAGTATAGAGCCTAAATAGCATATCAGGTAATAAAACTAACAGCATTGATTGCACAGGAAAGGTGGAGGCTAGAGAAAAAATTGTAACTGTGCCAGTGTCAGTGGAACAGCACCTATTGAATGATGCAAAGAGCTGGTGGAGGTGGTGAAAGGTCCTCTTAAATGCTTCTGTGAATGGGACTGAGCCACAATACCAGAAACAGCTGCTATACAATGTACAGACTGAGCCACAATACCAGAAACAGCTGCTATACAATGTACAGACTGAGCCACAATACCAGAAACAGCTGCTATACAATGTACAGCACTGTCCTTTATAATTAGTGTAGAGGCCACCGTCCACTGTAGTCTCTTCAAATAGCTGATCGGTGGTGTGCCAGGTGTTGAACCCCATGGATGTAAAACTGGTGAACTATAGGTCATCAATATTTTAGTTGTCCCGGAAACCCCCCTGTCCAGGTTCTGAAGATAATTGATACTGATGACCTATCCACAGAATAGGTCACCAGTATCAGTTGGAGTCTGACACATGGACCCCGCACTGATCAGCTCATGTGGCCACCGGAAGTCATATATAAGGTATACGATGGAAGTAGTCCTGCTCCTATTCATGTGAATGGGAGTGGAGCTGCAGTTCCCCAACGCCACCACTACAGTGTACGGACTCTGTACACTATAACAGTGGTGCCTAAAACTGCAGCCCCACTCCGAATCACTTGAATAGGAGCAGGGCTGCTTCGGCTGTATATCTTATATACGGCTTCTGGTGACCGCATCAGCTGATTGGTGTGGGGTCTAGGTGTTGAACCTCGACAAATATGATACTGTTAACCTATCCTGCGTTATCAGTATGAATTATCTTCACATCCTGGACAACCCATTTAAAAGTCTGACCATTTGTATTTTGTACCTCTAAACACTCCCATAATCATACCTGACATATTTTTTGACTAATCTGTGTCACTTTATTCAGTATAGGGCTTGTCTTCAAGTTGTCCTTTTACCGTTTAGGATAAACTGAGGCACTAGGAAGGGACAGTGGCTGGGGTGAGATTAGGGCTCACTTGTCCTTCCTCCCAGACCCCTGCAGTAGTGTGAGGGTATTGCTACGTCTGGCAAGACCCTAACATATGCTTTTCAAAAATGCTCAATTTTGACAAACGTTGACTTTCCTCTATATTTCCCCGTCAAAATAAAGCATTACATGACACCATCTGAAAGAAAATTATTTAATAAAGTCCTCCAGTTTTATCTAGTCCAGCTGATAAAGGTGAGTACCAAGCAGACAACCTCCATCTATGATATACAGTGGGGAAAAAAGTATTAAATCAGCCACCAACTGTGCAAGTTCTCCCACTTAAAAAGATGAGAGAGGCCTGTAATTGTCATCATAGATAGACCTCAACTATGAGAGACAAAATGAGAAAACATATCTAGAAAATGACATTGTCTGATTTTTTTAAAGAATTTATTTGCAAATTATGATGGAAAATAAGTATTTGGTCAATAACAAAAGTTCATCTCAATACTTTGTTATATATCCTTTGTTGGCAATGACAGAGGTCAAACATTTTCTGTAAGTCTTCACAAGGTTGGCACACACTGTTGCTGGTATGTTGGCCCATTCCTCTATGCAGATCTCCTCTAGAGCAGTGATGTTTTGGGGCTGTCGCTGGGCAACACAGACTTTCAACTCCCTCCAAAGGTTTTCTATGGGGTTGAGATCTGGAGACTGGCTAGGCCACTCCAGGACCTTGAAATGCTTCTTACGAAGCCACTCCTTTGGCGGTGTGCTTGGGATCATTGTCATGCTGAAAGACCCAGTCACGTTTCATCTTCAATGCCCTTGCTGATGGAAGGAGGTTTGCACTCAAAATCTCACAATATATGGCCCCATTCATTCTTTCATGTACACGGATCAGTCGTCCTGGTCTCTTTGCAGAGAAACAGCCCCAAAGCATGATGTTGCCACCCCCATGCTTAACAGTAGGTATGGTGTTCTTTGGATGCAACTCAGCATTCACTCTCCTCCAAACACGAGTTGTGTTTCTACCAAACAGTTCTACTTTGGTTTCATCTGACCATATGATATTCTCCCAATACTCTTCTGGAACATCCAAATGCTCTCTAGCAAACTTCAGACGGGCCCGGATATGTACTGGCTTAAGCAGGAGGACACGTCTGGCACTGCAGGATCTGAGTCCCTGGCGGCGTAGTGTGTTACTGACGGTAGCCTTTGTTACATTAGTCCCAGCTTTCTGAAGGTCATTCACTAGGTCCCCCCATGTGGTTCTGGGATTTTTGCTCACCGTTCTTGTGATCATTTTGACCCCACAGGGTGAGATCTTGCTTGGAGCCCCTTATCGAGGGAGATTATCAGTGGTCTTGTATGTCTTCCATTTTCTAATTATTGCTCCCACAGTTGATTTCTTCACACTAAGCTGCTTGCCTATTCAGATTCAGTCTTCCTAGCCTGGTGCAGGTCTACAATTTTGTTTCTGGTGTCCTTCCACAGCTCTTTGGTCTTCACCATAGTGGAGTTTGGAGTGTGACTGTTTGAGGTTGTGAACAGGTGTTTTTTATACTGATAACAATGTCAAACAGGTGCCATTACTACAGGTAATGAGTGGAGGACAGAGGAGCCTCTTAAAGAAGAAGTTACAGGTCTGTGAGAGCCAGAAATCTTGCTTGTTTGTAGGTGACCAAATACTTATTTTCCACCATAATTTGCAAATAAATTCTTAAAAAATCAGACAATGTGATTTTCTAGATATGTTTTCTCATTTTGTCTCTCATAGTTGAGGTCTACCTAGGATGTCAATTACAGGCCTCTCTAACCTTTTTAAGTGGGAGAACTTGCACAATTGATGGCTGACTAAATCCTTTTTTTTCCCCAGTGTATGTATCATCTATTAGTCTCTAAGTGGAAAGAAATCCAATCCACTGCCAAAAACAAGGAAGGAACTACTGCTGGACTGCATGTGGTGGAAGAGGGACTTGTGAGCTTACTGAATGGTCAGGCCTTAGAGGGCCTTCCCAACTGCATAGTCTACCTTTGTTTTTATGTAATAATATTACATGAATTTTATCAATACTTTACAATGAAAAAGTAGAGCAGTTGCTATTTTCATTTTCCAAAGGGCCTATGAAAAATGAGAGCTTGCTGTTTACATCTTCGTCAGTTGTTCCCTAAAAAGCCTCAACCACAGATTGCATCAGAAATTACAGGCAAAAGAGTACTGAATGTAATATGATGGACTTCAATACAGATAATCGGCTAACCCCATTATAGTCATAGGGGTCTGTTTGTGTCTGCTATTCAGATCTGTTCCAGTCAGGATTTCAGTTTTTCTTTTCTTATAATGGAAGAGGAAAATGTGAATCCAGATGCCAATGTAAATACTACCATTGTTAGTGGAAGTGTCTTATGAAAGGTCACTCTGCTTGCAGTACTGTTTAAGGGGCCCTCTACTAGTCTTGTCTATGAAGACCATTGTCTAATGCCGTTTATTGGGTGCACTTTAGTCTGATACTCTGGTTATGGGGTCACTCTGATGGAGAGGGCAATAGAGGACTCTTAGCTGTCCTTATGTGGACGTGGCCTGTACCTATTGGTGGTGTTTATATGAGGCGCAGCATTTCTCAAATCTTCATGAAGTTGATTCTTAATTTTCAGCTGTTTTTTTTTTTTTATCTTATTTTCCTATTTATTTTCGTATTACTCTTATTATTCTGAATTTTCTATAAACATAGACCTTAAGTAATAAAAGCTTGTCTATTTGCTGAGACACATGGAAATGAGTTGCTGTGGTTATTCAGTGGCTGTTATGGCAGATTTTCAGTGGGCACAGAAGGTTCCTCTCTACAAATACAAATATCGTTGTGTCACCGGTACTTGTGTAGAATTTGTACATTTTCTAGAAATTAGCAATGACCTTCCGTAGACCTGAATTCAAGTCTCGTCTCTACCTGTGGTAAACCCATTCACACAACAAGCCTTGAGAACATGACGTCACCTATAAAGTCTCCATGATTGGTTAGTGATAGCGAGGCTTGAGACCCAGCCAGTGCCCTTCACACCGTACCATAAAGAGAGCATTTCACTTTATAACTCGTTTATTGAGTAAAGTCAATTTAACTTTCTTTGGGGTTATGTGCTATTGATTAGCTAAAAAATTATCACAGATACACATACATATATAGTGGTTTTGAAATAATGCAAACTAACCTACAAGAGCTCCCCCATCATAGATACATGGTATGATCCGTCGCTGGCTCATTGTAATGCGCATGCGTAGAGCTTGGTGTTGGTTCTTTGGGACTGTCATGGCTGCTGTCTCAGTAGTACGGAAGACTAATAGGGATATGAACGGGTACTGGTTATTCAGGTCACTCTCGTGCTGTGCCGGTTACAGCTGGGTTGTATTTGTAATAGTCTCCTTTCTGTTACCCGCTGGAATTCGAGGCAATGCCTGCAGGGTGAAGGTGAGGAACTGTCATTGTCATGTTATACACTGAATGTTACACCATGCAGCACTTTATGATATACACTGAATATTACATCATGCAGCACTTTGTATACTACATGGATTATACTGGTTTTACATACCACAGACAGGATTTATCCCCAGCCCACAGAATGGATGACATCTGATCAGTGGGGTCCATGTTTGAACAGAGTGTCTTTCTTGTTGGAAATTAATAACAGTTGTATGTCATCTACATACATGGCTCTACGTCTTGTAATGGGAATTTTTTTTCCTTTGTGAATGACTTTTTTTTTTTTTTTTCCCAGGCAGGTGATGGGAGAGATTCAGAAAGTTGTGGAGCAAATCTTGATCTGGAGCATTCATTTGAACTTGGTAAATGATCAGAGTTAGTTGCCAACATGTATGAGTGTTAATCATCTAAAATCTTCATTATCCTTCCTATTTATGTCATTCAGTCTTCTTCAGGCCAGTTGCATATGGTCTTGTCCAGTCTGAAAAATTCGGGCCATATATCAGCTCTATTTCCTGACTACGCTGTGTCCGGGGACTTGAATTCACAGTATCCTAGTTATCTATAATGGTGTAATTCACTGCCTCGCTGCAAGATTTACTGTCCAATCGTGATTACAGTGCATTCCTGTGGTGAGACAGTAACTCACATCATCATAGGTAATAATAATAACTTTATTTATATAGCGCCAACATATTCCGTAGCACTTTACAAATCAGAGGACACATGAACAGACAATATGATACATTACAATGTGACAAAGAAATAAACATATCAAACAATAGGAGTGAGGGCCCTGCTCGCAAGAGCTTACATTCTATGAGGAGATTGGGGGACACAAGAGGTCAGAGGGCTTGTTTGCTACAATGGTCCAGCCATCTTTTAATAGAAAAGGTTGTGTAATTGTTTCTCTTGACAGAGTGCAGTTTGGTAAATACAGCTGATCTATACGGACTGCAGTTTCTGGACTGTTACTGCCTGGGACCTCATAAGATACCCCAGATACATCACATGTGGCAAGTGACTGTACAATCTATCACAATGGAATTATGTAGTATTTAAAATTGAATTACATTACAATATTTTTAATGGGGGTTTATCACAAACATAATTACATTTAAATGTGTAGGCAAAGTTAAGCATTTTTTCAAATATAACTAATTAAAAAAAAAAAAATAAAAAAATCAGTGTTTTAAAGACTTTTCTCTAAACATCTCAGTGGTGACACTCTTAAAGAGGTTGTTCAGGATAACAAAAAAATTATATTAGGCTGGGGAATGTGAAAAAAAAAAAAAATAAATAAAGATAAAAAAAGCATACTTACCTGTCCTTGATGCTCTGGTGTCTTCCTGGAAGCCCCCGCCACACTTTAACATCCCGTGTCCCCTTTCCTTAGCAATCAGCAGCCTAAGGAAAGGACACAGGGTGTTACAGGTAGTCCTGTGTCCTTTGCTGAGCACAGACACGTGTGGCGGAGACTTACGCCAGAAGAAAACACCAAAGCAGCAGGATCCGATCGCACTTTCCACAACCTAATATTAAAAAATATATGTATTTACTTATTTCCTGGACAACCCCTTTAAGTCTTAATGGGCTTCCAATGGATATGATTATGCATGCAGAAACTTTCTATGGTCTGGCACTTGTCAGATACCAGATTTCCTTATTGTGGCCAAGTTTTCAGGCAAGAACAGTGCATACAAAAGATGGTAACTCAGTCACAAGGAAATCATGGTTTAGTTTCTGAAGTGACAAATCAAAGTTCCTGCCTTCATTGGTGTTGGAAACCCATCAAGACAAAATGCTGTCACTATTAAAGGGGTTATCCGGTTTCTAACAGTGATGACCTATTCTTGGGATAGGCCAGCATTATTAGATCTGGGGGGTCCAGCACCTCATCAGATCACCTGTCGCAGAAGTGCAGCTCTCTGTAATGTTTGCATACTGCAATGGCCTAATGATAGGCTTCTGTGTTAAAAATCGGATAACCTCTTTAAGATGGTTAGAGAAAATCTTCAAAACACTGCTAAATTTTTAATTATTTATATTTGCAATATGTTTAGCTTTCAATTACCTACCAATTTATATATGGTTGTTATTGGGAAAATTCCTTTAAGTGGTAGTAAAGAGCACAGCTTGAAGTAGTCCACCAAGAACTCGCACCCCCCTGTCAATAAAACTGTAATATCCCTCCCACAGACTCCATTGACTTTACAGATGTGAGCAAAGTCTAACTTTGGAAATACATTACATTGCTTATTCTGTGCTGACTCTGAATTATCCCCATTTTATACTCCATAGCTGCATTCACAATTCTTCTGTTTGCCAATGGAAATAGTCAGCAACCTTACCATCACCTTTATACCTGCCGCTAATAATTAAGCTCTTATAATGAACCCGTTCCTGCTCTGCGCTGTAGTAAAATGTCACAATGAGCATATAGTTAACCATCAGCACTGTCATAATATGGTGCAGATCTGTAGCAGGCGCAAATGCTGTGCTTGCTACATCGCTTGTGGGTTCCAACTGTATTACCCAGGCAGGACTTGGGGCTACCTTTAGGAGTTGGAAAATACTCCAACTTCAGCAGAAAAATCTCTCCAGATGTTGTAAATAATAGCGATCGTGGCTAGGAGGTACGCCCCCCCTTCATCCCCTCAGGTCCCTGGCAGAGTTCTTAGGGTTTGCCCTGACAGCTAGGAGGTCAGTCAACAGCCTCCGAGCTGCCTTTTCCCTATTATATATAGGGAGTCTATGTACCATGTACTGCAGGTTACTGCTTGTGGGACAGTAAATAAATTATTATTATTATTTTTTTTTTAAAGTGTAAAAGATTTTTTTTAAAAGTCTAACATAACTTCTAAAAACTAACTTAAAAAATACTGTAAACAAAAAAATTAGGTATTGCTGTATTCATATAATTCCAAACTATCCAAAAATAATTTTTTTCAGTGCGCTGAATGCTGTAAACAAAGCTAAGAAACAAACAAAAAAAACCTGTAGATTATTTTGTGCTGGTTACCTTACTTCTGCCAAAAAAAAGCAATAAAAAAATCATCAAAAAGTTCTGCAACTTCCCCCACAAAAAAAAGATACCTCACATAGCTTCAGGAGAAAAAAAGTTAAAAAAAAAAGCTATAGCCCTCATAATATGTTTCCATAATCATAATGAGATGCAGGAAAAAAGTTGCCATGTCATTTTAATACAGAATGAATGCTAAGTGGGGTTAAGGGGGGAAGTAACTATTACTTATGAAAGATGTAGAGATTTTTCAAATGCTTTCTTAGCCTCAGACAGACTGCTGCTTGCAGAATCCCAAAGTCTGTCTTATGATAGCCTCTAACCTACAGGTTGGTTAGTAGTGAAAGCCATGTAGCATACCTGTTGTTATTCTGAAGCAAATATTGGAAATATGGAGGGGTTACTGTTTGATCACTTTTTTAATTTATTCATGGATAATTATGGAAAATAAGTTGTTATACTTTTTATGCTGTGAAACAGATGACAGCATCAACTTTAAGAAGAGAGGGTCATTGATTTGGGGTCCTGCTGCAGACCAGAGTGTGTCTATCTTACAGAAGCAACTGACAGAGGATGAGAGGAACAAATTGAGAGTAAGTCATGGTAGCAAAATTACATTCTATGGCAGCTGGGCTTCATCCAGTCCAGTGGTTACGCTGCTTGAAATCTCACAGTAAGTTCTTTTATTTTATGCCTGGCAGGATATTGCAAACCTTAATGGACTTTACAGAATCCGAATCCCTCGTAAACTGGGAATTACTGAAGAATCCCATGAGTATGTCACATCATTTGTCCGAGCGGTATGTTTATTTCAGTCTCTTACTCAGTTTCACCCCGAGTATTATTTTAAGTATGTTATGCTTACTGCAGGGAGTAAGGCCATATATAGCAGGGCTGCAGATGACTCCCAGACTTCAGTCTTGTTTCCATCTGTGACTAGCCCCACTGCCACGCTACCACTTTAACATAAACTGCCTTCACCTAGCAGACATTACTACTTACGCGTCTGCTAAGTGAGGGAAGGAGGGCTCGTCTTTACTGGGTAGAAGTGACTGATGGATGGACTGCTTGGGGTCAAGGAAGCTGGAGAGTGGGACAGAGAGAGACTGCATTTTGCCTACGCAAAGGAGTCTGAGCAGCACCTAATAAGTGTGAGAAGTGAAGTTGGGTTGGAAAGCAAAGTAATGTGGGGCTAGGGCCTGGGCCCCTGAGGGGAAGTGGCAAGCAGCAGTGCAGGGAACAGACTTGTACAAGGCGGGCAGCAGCAGCAATAGCAGGAGAGAGCAAATGACAGTAGCGTCTAGTACTCCCAAAACTACAACAGTCTGTCCCCTTCCTAACTTGACTAGAGGAAGATGTGGGCAAGCATTGGAGAGATGGACAACATTTACAGTGGGCGTGGTCTATGCATTTACCTATGGATCTGGATATGCAGGTTGTAGTAGGGTATGCAGTGACTATATAAACTTTTTTTTTTTTTTTTTTTTTTTGCAATTTGACTAATTCACCCTTAAGTAGGGGCCACACTCTCTATGTTTGCAGTGGGTCAGCCGGTGACAGGATCGCTGTGGCTAATCTGTTGAAATTACAGTAGCAATGATGTAGATATTTAAGCAAGTTCCATCCACACACTGCAGAGAAAAACTACTGTGGGGTTTGAAAGCAGAGCTGAAAGCAGACATCTGGTCATGTTACTCAGTTCTTACACTAGGTTCACACCTGTGATCAGGGTTTTCGTTCTTTGGGTCCGCTTTGGGAACCGAAAAACGGAAACCCAATCCGCTTAAAAAGCGGTTTCACGCGGAAGCCCTCGGACCCCATAGACTATAATGGGGTCCACCGGGTTTTCGCCCAAAAATTGCAGAGAGAAAAGCCCTGCTGAATCCAGGTGCAGGTGTGAACCTAGCCTTATGCAGTGGAACTGAAGTTGTACATTGCTGGCACAGGGGAGATAAGAATAAAGGTTAGATTTAGCTAAAACACTTTTTTACACTTTTTTTTTTTTTTTATTATTATTATTTATTTAACCATAAAGGACCCAGAAAAACACTAGCTTCCATATGAAATGTGATATGTTACAAGACTTGAGGACTTTTTTTTTGTTAATGGATTTGTTTTTTCTATCTAGTGCTCCATGGTTGAATCTCACCTCTCAGATCAGATCGCGATTCATACAGACATTTCTGGGAATATTGTGGGAGTTTCCATAGTAACTCTACCTGGTTCCTGTAGTGGCACAGAGGTGGAAGATGTAGATCTAGAACAATTTAACACCACAGTCTACATCCAACAGCCAAATCCAGCAGCAGTGTGAGTCCATAACTGGCAACCCACATCATTTTACGTCAAGGTGTTTGTGGTCTGATCTGACTGTCCTCTCTTTTAGGCCTGAGACTGCAGCTTTCATTGAACGTTTGGAGATGGAGCAAGCACAAAAAGCCAAGAATCCTCAAGAGCAAAAATCCTTTTTTGCTAAATATGTAAGTTTTTATAGGCATTTACAATGCTGCTGCTCTAAGGAGATGTTACAGATAATTGAGTTCTACATGTTGGTTACCTCATGAAGGCAATCTAATTTTACAATGAAACCAGTCTAGCAGTCAGCTGAACGTTACAGGTACAGCTTCAAGACACCCTGGCTTGGAGTAGTTTGGGCTGGCCATACCTTTCCTTTGCAGTGACCAATACAGGAGAATTAGGGCATGACATACTGTCAGTCATGTTTCAAATGAATGGTCACCATGTAATGCATAGAGGGAGCTGCTTTTGGCTGGTGGCTTTCCACTTTGGTTATCATAGTGGGGTCCTGAGCTGGGACCCTTCTGTATGATGTCTGTATACCCTGATAAAGTTTTTTTGGATTGTTGTCTTCTGGAGACGGAACAGCCCTTTTTAATGCGCTACATAGAGCAATATTAGATACGGTGACAATGAGACAGCCTCCTTTAGACCTCCTGTGTTCAGGATATTTTGTGACTGCCTGTCTTGTCTCTCCCTCCTCACAGTGGCATTTAATACTAGGAGGGGCACTGTTGCTAATGTTAACCAATACGGCGAAAGTACCAAGGGAGCCAGGACAGCAGGCCTGAGGAATTGAAGTAATACACTTGACCTCAACTTTATCCCTTCTCTAATGCTCCTCTACCTACTTGCACTTTTTTCTCTGAGCTCTGAGACCAAACTAATATTCAGAATGAATAAATAGGGTAGCTCCAACATTTTAATCCTTTGCAAGTGTATTAATACATTTTTCAGAACCTTTGTACACTACAAAACAGCTGTCAGGCAAGTGTAGTGTTGGCAGACTGATGTTTTTATGTATATGTACATATACAGGCCATATAGACATTTATATCCACTAATATATGGTTTAGTAATATAAACATATAGAGCTACATTAAAGGGGTACATTTCAAACTTTAAATTGCTATTACTACTTTTTACCATTAGATGGTGCTAAGAAGCTATCTGCTGTAACCAGTGTACTCCAATAGTGAGAGCTCTTTTTGTGATTTATGACTGCTATTGACTACTTAGTTAAGCGGGGATTTCTTGATGTAATCATAGTAGTGATGCACACAGAGAACTTTGTCAGGCAGAACATTTTTGCTTTAAGAATTTGAAGCATATTTTGGAAGTTGATTTTGATTAGGATTCTGAAAAATTCAAAAAACAGCTCAAATTCCTGAAGCAAAAATTTTCTGCCTGACAAATTTAGCTTCAAATTCCTCTGTATGAACCACCACTTAATATGACTAGATTAAGAAATCACTGCTTGTCCAAGTAGTCCTAAATCACAAAATGAGATTTTCAGGCAGAATTCGCCTGAAAAACGAGCAGGACGCTTCTTTTTTATGCTATATGAAAAAATCTGCCTCTGTGTCCCATTGAAATGTATAGGAGGCAGGTTTTGGGTGGAATTTGGAGCTGTTTTGAGGCAGAATCTAATATTGCAGCAAATATGCAGCTACTGCTACTTGTTAACCTACTCCTCAAAAATCACGTATGTTTAAGCCTTAGGCTATATGCACACCAAAGTGTGCATATATTGGGTCCATAGATGATACCCGTATGCTGCTTGTGGCTCCACGAATGTTCCTTAAAATGTACTGGGAAGCTGGAAAAAATTCTGAATGGTGTGGTGAAAAAAATATGAAGTACTGCCATTTTCTTACAAGTTTTGCTTTCACTAATTTCACTGTGCAGTAAAATTGTCATGTTAGCTTTATGCACTGGGTTGATACGATCGTAGTGATAGCAGATTTTTATAGGGATTTTTTCATGTTTTAATATTTTTATAAAAATTCAGAATAAAAAAAATGAATTGGCATTTTCTGACACCCCTAACTTTTTCCATATTTCAGTATATGGAGCTGTGTAAGGTGTCGTTTGTTTTTTTTTGTTTTTTTTTTTTCTGGGGCAATATGTAGTTTTTTTTTTTTTTTGTTTTTTTTTTTTTTTTTAAATATTTGTTCCAATTTTCGGGAGGAGGTGAAGCAGTGAAAAAAGTTATTCAGCTATTTTGATTTTTGGCAGATTCCCTATGTAATTATTGAAGCCAGCTATAGAAGAGTTCCTAAGGGTTAAAGGGGTTATGCCACAAATCACATTTATTCTCTATGCATAGATTAGAAGATAAATTGCTGTTCAGTGGGGATATGACTGTTGAGACCCCTACAAAACAACAGGGAGTATTGTACCCCTACTGAGAATGCAACCATGAGAAAAGTGGCCAATCCCCATGTGGGTCTAGCAGAGGGAACTCCTTCCCTTCAACTGCTTAGATATGGTGGTAGCTATTGGCTGTGGTACCTAAAGGATGAAAATGCTGGAGATCGAAGTTAACCATCCCTGACAGTTGTACCAGGAACCAGTCTGTGTATCAACTGGACTCCTGCCACTGTTCATGTGGGTACTGTGGCAGTGCCCATGCAATCTCCATGATGGATATATACATCACTGAGCACAAACTGCCCCCTCACTCATGATGGATATATCAGGATAAGGGGTTGGCCACTTTCAGCCCAATATTTAGAGACAAATGTTATTGTTTGCATAATAAAAAGTTGTACAATTTTCCAATATACTTTCCGTATCAATTCCTCATGGTTTTCTAGATCTCTGCTTGCTTTCATTCATTCTGCTTACTCCCAGTGGATAAGAATCAGTCCATGGTCATGTGACATGAGATATACAGTCCATGGTCATGTAATGAACTCACACAGGTGCACAACTTGTTACAGTCACAGCACAGTAATCAGACATCTGCCTGGTAACGAGCTGTGCACCTGTGTGCTCATCACATGACCATGGACTGATTTTTATCCACTGGAAGTAAGCAGAATGAATGACAGCAAGCAGAGATCTAGAAAACCGTGAAGACCAATGTTATAGACCGTAACATTGATCTCTCAATCTTGGTCTGAAAGTGGACAACCCCTTTTAATGACTGCTGTAAAAAATGTTTACTGGTAATCATTAAAGGGGTCGTTCCATTAAAGACACAACTTGTGTGCTGGGGGTCTACTCAGGGTGTATAAACGCTCCCTGCTTCACTTCTTTATGACGGTTTGAACCTGCATCCCCTTCTTCTGGAAGCAGGATACTCATCCTGGGTTGTCCCTCTGGATGTCAAAGGTCAATAATGTGTTGCACATTGAAAACCTGACCGCTTTGCTCACTGAGTCCAATGATAAATTTAACAAGACTTGGTACTACTGGATGGAATTCCAATCTACTGCCGAATACCACAATCTTCTAGGCTCTATGGTTTGAGCTTGGATAGTTTGGTGGCCTCTCTGCTCGCAGCCACCATAGGTCTCCCCAGACACTTCCCCTTACCCACCACCTTCCAACACTCTCCCTTCACCCCTTTTAGTTTAACTTTTTTTTTCTTTGTTCTATTTCTTTGTTTTCTCCCTCTTCCCTTTTTCCTTCTTATATTACCTTTTCCTACAGGCAGAGCTCATGCCTGTATGTTTGATACTTAGCCTTACCACCTTTTTGACTCCCATGTGGGGCCTTACCTGTATTTTGTTTTGTATTTCTATGTTATTAAAATGTCAAAATTAAAGAATCCCCAGACCAGCCATGTGACGTATAGAGTTCTGAAGTACTCTCTGTTATGTCCATGTGCTCAGAAGATCTCTCTATGCATTGCTGGCACACAGTGGGGAATGGAAGGGACTATAAAGGTACAGATATAAGCTCTTAAAACCTATGTCTTTTAAAGAGGACTGTTCACTAACTTCACTGATTCAGGGCAGCTTGAAGTTTTGCTCTAGCGCCTCCATTCCTGAGCAATTGATGCCGTAATGCCCAGTATGCTTATTAGACTATCTGCGATCAAATAGGCTGTCTCTGTAGTAGGACGTTGAATCACGCCCTCTTGACAGCTGTGGTCCAAGACTCACTTGACAGTAGAAAGCCTAATTGGCATATGGGGTAACAAAACTAACTGCAGTGGATGATTTGGAATGGTAGGGGCTACATAAAATATTCCAAGTGCATCACAATTCTTGGAGGGTCACCTATTAAAGGGTGTAAGACGTTGGTGAAGGTGGTGAAAACTTTCACTCATAGTTGTAATGTCATGGCTTCCAAGGTGACAGTTTTTTGATTGCAGTGATTGTTTCTTTTGGATACATACAAAAAAAAAAGGTTGTGTTTCGTTGGAAACAATTATACCTGTTTGTCTGGTGCACATAACTGGATGTTGTGCCTGACCAGTTAACTTCAACCTGCAGTAATTCCTGTTCATTCTCAGGCACTATTGGAGTATAGTATTACTACATTGGTAATGCTTACTGAGCACAATAGCTACAGGCTCTGTCACGATGGTGTAAAGTTTAGTTAAAAAGTCAGAAACCCTGCAGAACTTGACCACTTCCTACACTGGCTTCTTCACATTGTGAGGGTCAGTGTAGAAGAAAGGAAAAGGTAGGAAAGAGCTGTCAGAGGTGCTGCATAGCACGTAAGAATAGAAGTTGAGAATTTTGGACAGTCCCTTCAAAGCCTTTGTTAAAAATGGGGAAGGAAAATGACTACGACCAAGCTCATTTACAAATAAACAGCTTAGAGAAATTGTTAGAAATGCCTTTATACAAATGAAGCAATCTTAGCATATAAAGCAGTCTGGTGTTAGTCTAGGTCAGGGGTAGGCAATCTTTTTTGTTCGGTGTGCCGATTTTAATTAAAAAATCAAAGATGAGGTACTCGGAGTGCCGGTCAATAATTGTAAGTCTGACGACCCCTAAACTAAAGTCAAATACCACAAACCATAACACAGAAGTGCTGCCACAAGATGCTTTAGGGCACATGCGTTTACTGCTATTTCCTGGGATGTTCCTGTACTTTCCAATTAGAAGCAATGAAAGTCCATGTGCAGCCCCCAATTAGTGGTAAATGTAAGTGTCCAGGAGCACCGTATGGCGGCATCCTTATGGTGAATACACACTATGTATCTGGATGCAGATCTAGTCGTAGGCCACTGGAGCTTTTACGTCAATGTAAAACTGCTTTCACATGGAGCATTTTTGCACAAAAAAAAATGCCTGTGTTTTCTTTGCAAAAACACATCCTTAATGCAGAAAACACACCGTTATACAGAATAATGTCCCATAGTGACCCCTGCACACAGTATTATGTCCCATAGTGGCCTCGGCACACGGTATTATGTCATATAGTGGCCCCAGCACACGGTATTATGTCATATAGTGGCCCTAGCACACGGTATTATGTTATATAGCGGTCCCTGCACCCGGTATTATGTCACATAGTGGCCCCAGCACACGGTATTATGTCATATAGCGGCCCCTGCAAACGGTATTAGGTCCCATAGCGTCCCCTGCACACGGTATTCGGTCCCATAGCGGCCCCTGCACACGGTATTAGGTCCCATAGCGGTCCCTGCACACGGTATTAGGTCCCATAGCGGTCCCTGCACACGGTATTAGGTCCCATAGCGGTCCCTGCACACGGTATTAGGTCCCATAGCGGTCCCTGCACACGGTATTAGGTCCCATAGCGGCCCCTGCACACGGTATTATGTTCCATAGCGGTCCCTGCACACCGTATTATGTCACATAGTGGCCCCTGCACACAGTATTATGTGATATAGCGGTCCCTGCACACGGTATTATGTCCCATAGCGGCCCCTGCACACGGTATTCGGTCCCATAGCGGCCCCTGCACACGGTATTCGGTCCCATAGCGGTCCCTGCACACGGTATTAGGTCCCATAGCGGCCCCTGCACACGGTATTATGTTCCATAGCTATCTTCAGACCCCCGAGTATAATAAGTGCAGGACCAAGAGAGGTGACAAACATAAAAAAAACAATGCTACTCACCTTTTCCTGCTCCCCAGCCGCTCTGTTCTCTTCGGCGCTTCTGCCTGTAGTCAGCGACCACTGCTTGGGTCTCTGGGGTCACGTCGTGTCATTATGCATAATGACGCCGAACGTGACCCCTGAGGCCCTGTCAGCTGTCATAAGCGCCTGCAGATCGCACAGCCGCCGCGTAGCGCAGGGAACAAGGTGAGTATCATTGTTTTTTATGTTTCATCACTTCTAAGTCTCCGCTTATTATACTCGAGGGTCTAAAGAGACCCCAGAGTATAATAGCAGTTTCGTTTTGGCCATGTTTGGACCGATCGAAGCTGCTGGGTGAGGACTCTGCTGCCGTGCCAGGGAAATATGCCTCTCGTGCCACTCTTGGCACACGTGTCGGGGGTTGCCAACCCTTGGTCTAGGTGGTGGTAGCAGGTAAAAGTTGTGGTAGTATCATGTGCTTCAGAGTCCTTACATGGGAAAGAGTGTCTGTGAGACCAGTCTGTTGTAAGGTACTAATATCAGGGAACAATGTATTTCTTACCTGTATACAGTACAGCGGTGCCTCAGATCTCAGAGGTCTTTGTGCTTTTTAGAGAAACGCATCTGAGCTCTTAATGCTTCATTGTGTTGTCTGTGACCATAGAAACATGCATGTCTTCAATTCCCCCCCCCCCTTCAAAAAAACTGTATAGTTTCTTTAGCTGCTGTCTTTGGTGATGGGATCTTCACAATTTTCTTTCCTTGTGCATTGTGGTAGTTTAGCAGGTAATAAAGGTGATGGTATTCTTAATTCTTATTCAGATAACGCACAGGTCACAAGTGGCAAGAAGATGACTGGATGGGAAGGCTACATTAGTTGTTAGATTTGCGCTACAAGACCAGATACAGACCGTTTTGGCCCAACAGTTGGATCACCATCGATCACACTTTGATGGCATATCTTAGGCTTTATATAAGCTTAATAAACCCTGTCACATCTACCTTTCTCACACACAACAGGTTTCTCTAGTCTCCAGCATCATGGCTGTACTACAGACTGTACGAATATAGACAAGGGAGCAAAAATGATAGTCCAGTCTCCATGCTCCACTACTTGCCCAGCCATGACTTGGCTAAGAAGACTGTCAGCTATGGTCAGGCTTTACTGAAACAGCGTAGCTATGAGCTAAGTTGTGTCTGTAACTCCCATATAAGTGAATGGGAGTTACAGAAACAATGTAGCTCACTGTTCTACCATGTTTCCATAACTCCCATTCACGTCTGAGTTACAGTGAAAGTGTAGCTCTGAGCTACGCTGTTTCCGTAAAGCTCAACCATAGCTGACAGTCCTCTCAGCTAGGTAAGGAGGTTGGGTAAGTAGCAGGAAATGGGTGACTTGGGGGGGGGGGGGGTGTGGGTGGAGGCTCATCTGCTCATCTTACAGATAGGTGCGGGTCCCATCTATCAGACATTTATGGCATATCCTGTGGATAGGCCCTAAAAGTCTTTTGTGAGAAAACTACTTTAGGGTTGTGTGCAAATTATGGTAATGATAAAATTTATATGTTGACTGGTTGCACTATTCTAATACAGTAGGAGAACCCTTTTACACTATCCTTTGCTGCATTTTAAGTCACTGTGCAATACTTATTGAATTACCCAGTGTAATTGCAATTGCAGCTATTTCTTTTCTCAAACTGCTCCGGAAAAGAAAAGCTGAACTGTGGTTGGTTGCTATGACCGGTGAGGTCATGGTAATGATTGTCATCCCTCCCTCTAAATTTTGAAGGCAGAACATTCATTTTTATGTCCAGTGTGAGGACTATTGTGTCGGCATAAAACTTGTCTGGTTTGTTTTTGCAGTGGATGTACATAATCCCCGTAGTTCTGTTTTTGATGATGTCTGGAGCATCAGATGCTGGTAACCAAGGAGGAAACGGTGGAGGTGGTGGCAATGGTGGTGGAAGGTGATTGGATGGACCGGAGCCCCGATATTGTCTAGAGCTTAAAGAACTGCTGTACAACACACGTTGCTTACTGGTGGAGCGTGTTAACTATGATGTCCTACTCAAGATCTGGAGGATTTTTTTTTTACCTTTAGTCTTAATTTGTATTTTTTTTTTTTCATTTTGGTTTTTCTTCTGATCAAATTGTCCACAATGAAAAACAATACAATCTAATTTATTAACCTGTAGTCATTGTAGTCAAATCTAATGTTGTGTTTTTACATATTATGTTCTCAAAAAATATGGTAAGTGGCAGATTGTTGCACTGAATATGCTAAGCAGATAATTCTGCTTTGGGACTGCATAGACGCTGGTAACCAAGGAAGAAACGGCAGAAGTGGTGGAAGGTGATTGGATGGACTGGAATGCTGCATAGTTGTGCAACAAGGTAAGTCAACCTGCAGTTATTTGTCAAAACACAGGTTGTTGCATCATGGTTGACTATACTAGGAGATAAACTATATGTTTCCAGTCCTCTGAGCCAGAAGGCCCTGCAAATTTCTGTCATACCAAAGCTTGGGGACACCAGTCTGTGCTGCAGTTAGTTTTAGGCTGCCACCAAAGCATCCTTTGGAGCATCAAAATCTAGCTTTGGTCAATATATATGGTGTTGGTGATGCAGAGTCTGACTTTACACATATATGCCCATGGGTAGGAGTAACACCTCTAAGGGTACCACATCCTTTGAAATCCTGTTAAAAAATGAACACTTGAAAATAAGTGCACATCTCGCCCAGTATAATGGTGGCATTATAAAAACTCATCATGATTTTAAACTACACCCCACTTTTCTGGGTTGGCAGCTTGTAATTGGCCCACACTGTAGTCTCCTCAAGTTTTTGTGGTGTAGATTCTGCTCCACTGTTGTTTCACATTTACAGAGCATTTGTAAAGGAGATACTTTAAAGTAAGTGTAATGTTGATTTGGGTAATGCTTACCTATGTATTATCTTCAGTCTGAGAACTACTGTGTGATTGCATATCTACATTGTTTAAAGAGGAGTTTTCATCTGATATCCATCACTTGACTCACCAGAGGTTTATGCAGCAGTTTTGTCCCCTCCCTCTGCTTTACACTGCAGCTCAGCTTCATTTTTTGGGTACTCTTTTAAATGATGAAGTGCATTAGGAAGTCATGAAGAGCTGATTTCAATTACAGCAAGGATTTTATACTACGTAACTAGCATATATATTACAGCAAAGAACTTTAGTAATGGGAAGCTAAACAGTCACTTTAAAATGGACTGAAAAGAGTAAGTAATATATAGATTTATAAAGCTAATGGGATTATTCTGTATAATAATAATCCCTTTAGCCTATGGCAATATCTACAATTAAAGGGGTTGTCTGGCAGGTCTTTTTGCAAAACAAAAAGACTCAGAATAGGTTAAAAACAATTAAAATAAAAGGAGCAGTACTCACTTCGCTATTCCCCTCCACTGATTCTCATATGCTGCCCAGGTTCCCCTCCACTCAGTTTTCTGGTCCCTAACTAAATAACTACCCAGTCCATCAATGGCTGCAACATTGGCTGATTCTGAGTAGTTATTAGGGCTTGGTGGTTTCAATTACATTAGGACTGGTACCTGGATACCATTGGAGTGGTTGTATACAGTAGTACAGCAATCTAGTCTAAAAGGTGGTGGTGCAGGTGATGGGGATTTCCAACCCAATGTCACAATGGAAAAAAAATCTATAACGTTAAGGGTTCATTTCTTTATTTAGACAAAATATGATTTCCACTATAGGTATAGTATGCTTTTAAAGCAACAACAAAGTATCATATCTCATATCAAATTAAGCCATTTGAGAACTAAGCCGTCTACTTCAAATTTATAAAGACAAAGAAAATGGATGTAGGTCACAGTACAATGTTTTGGTCTGTGTGAGACCTTCCTCAGATATGATCTGTTACATGGGCACGAAGTGGGTTAGGAGGCATACAGCTGTGGCATATAGTGTGATAAAGCGGTGTTCTCACACAGACCGAAACGTTGTACTGTCATCTGCATTCATATTCTTTGTCTTTTATAAACTTGAAGTGGACGGCTTAGCGATCATATGGCATAATGTGACATGAGCAGTGTCGGACTGGGATGTCTAGGGCCCACCAGTGGAATTGTTTCTAGGGGCCCACCATCAGGACCCCTGCAGATCAGCGGTACCGAGACAGGGCGGCTAAAGGTAATAACATGTTGGGAGCCGCGCTGCGCAACCACTATACCATGTGCACCACTGCACTACCTAAACCTACTGCTACACCTTGTATGGCAAGTAAGCAGCGTGGCTCCAAGAATTGTTACCTTTACCTGTAGCCGCACTGTCCTGGAAAAGCTGATCTGCAGAGGTCCTGGCTGTTGTAGCATCGCAGATGTAATATTGATGGCCTATCCTAAGGACAGGCCATCAATATTAGAAAGATGGATAAATCCTTTAAAGAGGTTGTCCAGGCATTGGAGCAACCAATGTAGCTGGCGGGAGGTGTAAAGTAAAAAAATACGTAAATTAAAAAGCATACTCACCTGTCCCCGGCGCTCCGTTGTCCGCTGTCAGTGTCCATTCAGTCTCGTGCCGGCGACTCCTTGCTGAGAGTCCTGCACCTCATGTGATCGCTAAGACCAATTAGGTACAGGATTTCCAGAAATGAGGCGCCGCCATGAGACTGAACAGACACAGGCAGGGGAAATCGGGGTGCTGGGGACAGGTGAGTATGCTTTTTTTTTTTTTTTTTTTCTTATTTTTACACCTCCCTGGCAACCGACACAGTTTATGGACAACCTATTTTAAGGGGTTGTCTGGCCCAAATTTTTCTATGGCCACTTCACTGGTCCCCCCACATAGTGGCCTCTTCACTGGTCCCCCATACTGTATGGGGAACAGTGATGTGGTCATTATATTGTGTGGGAGCAGTGATGGGGGCTGACATCCTGTGGGGGGGACATTAAACTGTGTGGGGCATATTAAAGGGGTTGTCCAGGGTTAATCTTTTTTATGGCCTATGCTCAGGATAGGCCATAAATACCTGATCGGTAGGGGGCTGACACATGGCTCCATCAGCTGTTCATAGCCACTTCCGGAGCCCGTTCTGTACACAACACAGGGCCGGAAGCAGAAAGCTCCATCCGCTGTATAGCAGCCCGGCGCCTTCACTGCAGCTCAGCTCCTACTGACTTCAATAAGTGCTGAGATGCAGTGAAGGTGCCCGGCTAATATACAGTGGACAGAGCTTTCTGCTTCTGGCCCTGTATTGTGTACAGGACGGGCATCAGAAGTGGCTCCATACAGCTGATCGGTCCGGGGTCAGCCCCCTACAGATCAGGTATCTATGGCCTATCCTGAGGATAAACCATAACAAATTATGCCTGGACAACCCCTTTAATATACCCCCCCAGGGGCCCCCCTAATGCGCCACACTTTAAAGAGGTTGTCCAGTATAATTTTTTTCTTTTTTAATAATTAGTCCGGGGGAGGTGAATCCCCCCTACTCCCCCCCCCCCCCCCCAAAAAAAAAAAACAAACAAAAAAAACCACACTAAACATATTCACCTGTCTCCGGTGTCCTCCCAGCACGGTCCGGTCCTGCAGCTCCGCTGTCTTCTATTTGCCAGAAGTCCTCACTGGCTGTGACGTCCCAGGTCCCTTCCCTTAGGCCGCTGATTGGCCTCAGGGGTGACATCACAGGTAGTCACGTGCAGGGGGAACTTCAGCTGGAAGAAAACAACAGAACTGCAGGGCCGAACCGTGCTGGGAGACACTGGGGACAGGAGAGAAAGTTTGGGGTTTTTTTTGTTTTGTTTTGTTTTTTTTCACCTGCCCCGGCGTAATTTAAAAAAAAAATGAAGGACCCACTGTATGAAGTATAAACTCCACAGTGGCCCCCACCCAGTATTATAATCTCTACAGTGGCCCCACCCAGTATTATAAGCTCCACAGTGGCCCCCACCCAGTATTATAAGCTCCACAGTGGCCCCCACCCAGTATTATAAGCTCCACAGTGGCCCCCACCCAGTATTATAATCTCCACAGTGGCCCCCACCCAGTATTATAAGTTCCACAGTGGCCCCCACCCAGTATTATAAGCTCCACAGTGGCCCCCACCCAGTATTATAAGCTCCACAGTGGCCCCCACCCAGTATTATATGATCTCCACAGTGGCCCCCATCCAGTATTATATGCGCCCAATAGCCCCCTCCGCTCCGCTTCAGTGCTATTATTATACTCTGGAGTCTCCTCAGACCCCAGAGTATAATAATCGGAGGCCCATGGGAAGTGATTAAAAATAACAAACATTCATACTCACCTTGCTTTACCTTTCCTTGGCATCCTCGCTCCATCCTGCTGTCTTCAGCGTCTTCAGGACCTTTTCCGACGTCGCTGCTGAGGCCTGTGATTGGGCCTCAGCGGTCACGTGGGGGCGCACTGATGTCATTACGCGGCCGCGCCCCATGTGACCGCTAGGGCCTAATCACAGGCTTCAGTCACATGACGGAGGAGCGCCGGAGAGAACGCTGTGCCCAGGAGAGGTGAGAATATGTATTTATTATTTTCAGTCTCCTCCCCTGGGTGCCCTGCCCTGCCATCTATTAGAAAGGGCCCTGCAATATGCCAGGGCCCCTTTCCAAAAACAGTATGTATAGCGGTCGGGGAACCAGGCTTTCCCTGACCGCTATCATAGTGGTCCGGGGCCCCGGCCATCTCCAGCTGGCCGCGGGCCCCATACCCTGCCGGGTCCGGTCGCAGTCGCTCCCCCTGCGATCGTAACGCCACTGGTCAGGGGCCCGATCGGGGTGATCAGGATCCCGATCGGGCCCCCATGACATGAGGACTAATAGTCGGGGCTCGGGGCCCACCGGTGGATTCACCAGTTCCCTGGTGGGCCAGTCCGACCCTGGACATGAGATATAATACTTTGTTGTTGCTTTAAAAGCATACTATACCTATGGTGAAAATCATCTTTTTTTCCATTGTGACATTGGGTTGGAGAACCCTATCACGTGCACCACTACCTTTTAGATGAGCGTACGGTACTACTGTCATATAGCCTAATGTAACTGAAACTTACTGCTGTAGTTTTAAAATCATACTATACCTATGGGGGAAATCACGTTTTGTCTAAATAAAGAAATTACCTCTTAACCTGCTAAGGTATACAGTGATCATTTTTCCATTGGAGATCATTAGAGGGCACAGTTGCAACTATTACAGTCACCCATATGCCTATCAAGGAAGGATGGACGATTAATCAAGTTAATTCAACTTTTTAATAAAATATGATTATGATTTTTTTTTTTTTTTTTGTCACAAATATAAAGTTCTTATTAGTTTTGCCACTGTCAGAGGGGCTAATATCTTGGTCAAGGGGAGACAGCATCAGAAGAATAACAGACCCTGTGCATAGATTCAGAGGCTCTTCCCGCACAGATACATTGGGTTGGCACTCCTTTCCTGAGTCTGTTACATCAAAGTTGCCCCTGTATGCATGTACTGAGAACTGGATTCTTGTCTTGGGCATTTCATATTTGGTGTCACAGCATGATCTCAGCATCTTTCTGGTAATGTGGAGACTTTCCTGACACCCTTAACTCACCTAAAAGACATTGGTGAAGGGAATATAATATCCTTTGCACAGGGCAGACAAGTCCAAATATACCCTTTTGCTGCTGTCATGGTAGACAGTAAGGTTAAAGTACACAATGTAGTTTTAAACCCCTAAATCCTTAGATTTGTGCTCTGCTTATGTAGCGCTTAGCACTCTTTAGATGCAGCAACTGTTTTGCTCCATGTTAAGAGAAATGTCACGTCACAATCACCACTTGGGCTGTATTCACATCTGCACTTGCATTTTGTTTTTGTATTCTTTCACTGAAACAGGAAAATGAAAATTATGGCAGTGCCTCAAATGTTTACATGATAGACAACAATGGTGTTTGAAAGACCCTATTGATCATAATAATGTCCTTTGGGTTTCCATCATAAGGTCCGTCATACCAAAGAAATATCACAGCATGTTGCACAATTTTTTTGCGACTTTTCTTTGGGTATCTGTGGCGAAGGCTTCTAAATGACCCTTCAATGTAGATGAGAACACAGTCTTACATTTGTTTCAAATAGGATGCCCATGTTGCGTCAGGTTGGTGTTTTGTTGTGCTGACAGGAAAAATAGTGCTGTGTGTGAACAGAATTTGTGTCTGAGGATCCTAACAGAGCATCCAGTGCAGTAAGTTGCATCAGCTGCAGCTTTGGGGTTGTCCAGGATCTGAACATTTTTGATACTGATGACCTATTCACAACCAACCCCAAACCAATCGGCTAAAGTGGCCACCGAAAGCCACACACCAAGTTTACAGCCGAAAGCAGCCATGCTCCTATTCAAGTGAATGGGAGTGAGGCTGCAGTTCCAGGCAACACCGCTACAGTGTTCTGTGGATAGATCATCAGTTTCAAAAATGTACAGATCCTGGACAAGCCCTTTAATAGTAAATTACAGAATAAGACTGCCACTGAAAAATACTTGTGGATTTTGATGGACAATAGGCTTATCTTTAGTGACCAATGCCAGGCAGCTGCTGCCTAGGCAAATAAAATAATGGGATGCATCAAAAGAGGTCTAGACAATCATGAAAAGAACATATTTATTCCTCTATACAAATCACTAGTATGGGCACACAGAGTATTGCACACAACTGTGGGCCCCAGTGTACAAGAATGACATAACTAGTGAGGGTTCAGAGGAGGGCGACCAAGATAATTAGGGCAATTGGTAGATTGGAATACAGAGACAAATTATTGCTTAGAAAAAAAGACAGATATAGCAAGATCTAATCACAGTATACAAATACATTAAGGGAAACTACAAAGACTTTTCTGATGTTCTTTTTACTTCTAGGCCTTGGAGGTTGACAAGAGAGCATCCTCTATGCCTAGAGGAAACAATATTTCACCAGCATCATAGATAGGGATTCTTTATTGTAAGATCAATGAGACTATGGAAATCACTACCACATGATGTGATGGTCTTGGATTCAATGTAAAAGTTCAATAGGGGCCTGGATGCCTTCCTTGAAAGGAAAAATAGTTATGGGTATTAGTTTTTTGGAGATTACAAGTTGATTGAGGATTTTTTGCCTTCCTCTGGATAAAAACTGTGGGGTTGTAGTTTAGAATTGTGTCTTCTTCCAACTTCATCTACTGTGTGTTACTATTTACATTGGTTAAAGGTGAGGAGTTGCCATTAATCTTGGCAAAAATGTCCTGAGATTGGTGAGTATATGATACCTCTTCTGTGGGAAGGATAGTTTCTTCAGAATGACCATTGCTCTTCATGCACTATCCTTCTGTCCTTCCCTTATAGGTGTCAGAAGCACCTGCTGTCTTCCCATACATGCGGCAATTCAGATCCTAACCAACTCAGTGTGCCATAAAACTGGAACAAAGTTGTTTGCCTTTAGAAGGGCATTGATTCATAATGTGTACTTTTTGGATCGACAGATCTTCGCTCTTATCTGCTCCAGGCTGAACCACTACATTTGTGGGCATACAATGGACAGGCACATGGATTTTCCAGACGCTTCTGCAGTTAATGCATACCTGTTAATGTGTACCTGTTTATCTGTCTCCACTTACATATTCATAGGTCTTTTTTTTGCAATAATGCATGTGTTCTAGTGAAACAAAAATGTTCCTCATATGCTGGAAAGTTGTACGAGCCCATAGTCTTTGGCACGTTCATGTATTTCATACATGAAAATATTTCCCTATAATAGGTTGGAACATAGTGGCCAATTTTGTAATGAAAATCTCACTTTTTCTGCTGGTACGCTACTGAGATGTCTTCATAATGCACATGACCGTTTTCCATACAATGTCCACACATGCTGAGATGGAACTAAGTCATTTGTTTTGGTGAATCCTCTCGCCATCCATGAGCTTTCTTCCCAAATTTGTAAGTCAGCCTTCCATCAACGCGCTCCAGAATCCCTGACTTGTAGTAGTGTCTGGAACAGAGTAGTCTTATGAGTTAAGTGTTCACTACAAATCTCTCATATGTTACTTTCTACAATTGTCTTTCCGAAAGGGTTTTTCCAGTAGTTGAATATTGGGGTATGACCAAGATTCCCACCAAAGAGACTGCAGTGTTTGGTGAACATTGAGTCCTCTCCACTGAATACCAAGCACAGTGCTATATATTGCATAGAGGTTGTGTATTGCAGCTCAACGCCATTCATTTGAGATGGTGTCACTGGCCAGTGAAGTGGAAGAAGTGCTCACTCGACTATCTCTTTGAGCAGCTGATCAGTGGGCCCCCTGGTTTTGAACTCCCCAATGATTAGATAGTGATGACCTATCCAAAGGATAAATTATCAATACTGAACTCCAGGAAAATCTCTTCAAGTATATAATCTACAAGTTAGGGTGGGTTCACACCTGCGTTCCAGTCCGTCCGTTGCCAATCCGAGTGAAAATCTCGGCGAACGGGATTGGCATCGGATACAGACCGGTCAGCGACGCATTAGTTAAAAACTCATTCATTTGAATGGGTTTTTAAAGCAATGCGAGGGTGTCCGATTGCACCCTCTGCGCTGCGAAGCCGTTTTTTTCCTCGGACACGAAGTCCTGCGTGTCTGACTTTGTTTCCGACGACAAAAAAGGATTCGCAGTGCAGAGGATGCAATCAGACACCCGCACATTGCTTTAAAAACCCATTCAAATGAATGGGTTTTTAACCAATGCGTCGTTGATTGGTCTGTATCCGATGCCAATCCCGTTCGCCGAGATTTTCACTCGGATTGGCAATGGACGGACTGGAACGCAGGTGTGAACCCACCCTTATGGCTGGTTTACACAGTAATATTAGTGGTGGGTGTGTGTGTGTGTGTATATATATATATATGTATATATATATATATATATATATATATATAATATACACAGTACAGACCAAAAGTTTGGACACACCTGCTCATTCCAAGAGTTTTCTGTATTTTCATGAATATAAAAATTGTAGATTCACACTGAAGGCATCAAAACTATGAATTAACACATGTGGAATTATATACTTAACAAAAAAGTGTGAAACAACTGAAAATATGTCTTATATTCTAGGTTCTTCAAAGTAGCCACCTTTTGCTTTGATTACTGCTTTGCACACTCTTGGCATTCTTTGAGCTTCAAGAGCTAGTCACCTGAAATGGTTTTCACTTCACAGGTGTGCCCTGTCAGGTTTAATAAGTGGGATTTCTTGCCTTATAAATGGGGTTGGGACCATCAGTTGTGTTGTTCAGAAGTCAGGTGGATACACAGCTGATAGTCCTACTGAATGGAGTGTTAGAATTTGTATTATGGCAAGAAAAAAGCAGCTAAGTAAAGAAAAACAAGTGGCCATCATTACTTTAAGAAATGAAGGTCAGTCAGTCTGAAAAATTGGGAAAACTTTGAAAGTGTCCGCAAGTGCAGTGGCCAAAACCATCAAGCGCTACAAAGAAACTGGCTCACATGAGGACCGCCCCAGGAAAGGAAGACCAAGAGTCACCTCTGCTGCGGAGGATAAGTTCATCCGAGTCACCAGCCTCAGAAATCGCAGGTTAACAGCAGCTCAGATTAGAGACCAGGTCAATGCCACAGAGAGTTCTAGCAGCAGACACATCTCTACAACAACTGTTAAGAGGAGACTGTGTGCAGCAGGCCTTCATGGTAAAATAGCTGCAAGGAAACCACTGCTAAGGACAGGCAACAAGCAGAAGAGACTTGTTTGGGCTAAAGAACACAAGGAATGGACATTAGACCTGTGGAAATCTGTGCTTTGGTCTGATGAGTCCAAATTTGAGATCTTTGGTTCCAACCACCGTGTCTTTGTGCGACGCAGAAAAGGTGAACGAATGGACTCTACATTCCCACCGTGAAGCATGGAGGAGGAGGTGTGATGGTGTGGGGGTGCTTTGCTGGTGACACTGTTGGGGATTTATTCAAAATTGAAGGAATACTGAACCAGCATGGTTACCACAGCATCTTGCAGCGGCATGCTATTCCATCCAGTTTGTGTTTAGTTGGACCATCATTTATTTTTCAACAGGACAATGACCCCAAACACACCTCCAGACTGTGTAAGGGCTATTTGACCAAGAAGGAGAGTGATGGGGTGCTATGCCAGATGACTTGGCCTCCACAGTCACCAGACCTGAACCCAATCGAGATGGTTTGGGGTGAGCTGGACCGCAGAGTGAAGGCAAAACGGCCAACAAGTGCTAAGCATCTCTGGGAACTCCTTCAAGACTGTTGGAAGACCATTTCAGGTGACTACCTATTGAAGCTCATCAAGAGAATGCCAAGAGTGTGCAAAGCAGTAATCAAAGCAAAAGGTGGCTACTTTGAAGAACCTAGAATATAAGACATATTTTCAGTTGTTTCACACTTTTTTGTTAAGTATATAATTCCACATGTGTTAATTCATAGTTTTGATGCCTTCAGTGTGAATGTACAATTTTTATAGTCATGAAAATACAGAAAACTCTTGGAATGAGAAGGTGTGTCCAAACTTTTGGTCTGTACTGTGTGTGTGTGTGTGTGTGTGTGTGTGATGTATGTATATGTATATATATATATATATATATATATATATAATATGCCCTGCCTCTTCACCTATAGCATGGACTGGAACACCCTTGCTCTGGGTTAGGTTTCCAATAGTTCTTTAACGCTTGCTTTACATATGGCTTCACCACAATTTAACCCTCAAATAACTAGAAGCTAAAAATGGACCATTTTAATAAACTTAGTAGCCAATAACTTCTAGTAAGTGACAGGTTTTATGTTTATGGTAGCAACCAAAAATTTCCAACCCGGTTGGTGTTGACCCAGGCTTTAAGTTAGCTACAATGCAGAGGGTTATGATGATAAACACATTGTAGGGATTACAGATGACCACAATCTGTTTACTTCTCTTATGGTTTCAGGGTGTTAACCTGTTACTTTTGGCTAGGCACAGCTGATGAATCTATGCTCAAGCTTGGTAGATTGTGAAACACATGCAAATTTTATTGCTACAGTACTGTCATGACCTGTCAACTGGAAATAAGTTTTGTGTGCATATGTAGTAGGACTTTGTGTAAAACAAGACTTCTAAGATGTCAGATTTAGCAGTATTTTAGTGACCCCAGTGGCAGTATTACTTAAGCAACACTGAAGGATTAAATTCTTTCCAGAAAACATGGGCACTGAAAAATTATCTAGAGTGATAGGTGCGTCAGGCTTTCTAATTAATGAGGATTTTGTACAAGGAAGCGCTCTCCCCACTTAGAATTCCCTTGATCCAACAGGAAGGAGACGTATTAGCCCTTCTTTTATGTTTTCTATTCTATTTGAAAAATTGCCAAAAACTGTGATTCACACTTTCCTATGGTATTGCATTGTGCATGTACAGTATTTTCAGTTGAGGCGAGTCTGACTCCAGACAACTCTAGAAATTTTCAGTCCAGGCTGAAGAGGAGTCGCGGGACTCCTTTTATTGACCACTTCAGCACTTGCTGGGCTCGGGACATCCCAATGGACACTTGTGACCTCATTTGTATATCAGCTAAATCTTTTTCTCCATGATTAAATGGAACTTGTCAGGTGGTTTTTCCACCCAAACTGGAAAAAGTAATGACCTTTCCTATGTAGTCCCTCACTGAGATTTCTATTACTGTAAGTCATGTTATAAGCTTTTAAAAGATCGGCATATGCAAATTTACATTATCTAGTCACAGGGGGCGGGAGCAGCTTCATCTAGTCATGCAGTCACTGCGCTAGATCACCCCGTGTGGCCTTACTGACATGTCTTTCACTGTCAGACGTCTACCTGATTTCTTACCAAACTGCTGGCCTCACAGGGTGTGATTTAGGGCAATTACTGCATGACTAGATGAAGCTGCTCCCTGTGACTAGATAAGGTAAACTTGCATATGCCGGTCTAAGGTTTTAAAAGCTTATAACTTGACTTTTAAGAAACAGACAATTTTGTGAGGGGCTCTATTGGAAAAGTCATTACTTGATGCTTCACATGCTGGGACTAATTTAGGGTAGAAAAACTACCTGACAGGTTCCCTTTGAACCACTCTCCAAAGCTACAAACGTACGTTTGCAAAACTACGTCAATGTATGTCAGGCTGTACTTAGTTTAATGGGCAATAAGTGGCCCTCACTCTCTCTTTAATGGGGTTGTCAGAATTTTCATTTTCAGATTCCCTATTAGTAAATTCTGCCTTTGGGGACTATTCGCTATTTATGACCCTCATATTTTATCCTTATTGGCTTGCTCTGGGGGACTAACCATGGCTGTGCTTTTCATAGACTTCCCTTTGACTTTAATGTGTAATGGTTCATTTCCCCTGTGGTGGCGCTGTAGAAAAACTGAACACTTCATGCTAGTTTCATTGTCCAAAGGTTTTTTAATGCTTATACATAAGTATATTGCAAATGTTATGGGATTTTCCAGGTTTCACATTATTCATTGTTAGACCTATTTGGTAAAAGCAGCAATTATTCTACTTTAACCCTTTAAAGAACAAATTAAAATACTCAGACCAAATGTCTAAAGGGGCCCCCTGACTCCTTTAATATCCTTGGATTTATACTCTGAAGGACTGCAAGTCGTGCCTTACTTATAATAGCTACCCTGTATTGCTGAGGTAACTGCAGCATACCCACTGTTCTGACCTAGGGACGACCGTTGGTAAAGTATTGTAGCCTTGCGCATGACCCATCAGGTTACAAATATTTTGTGGATTACAACACACTTATCACATGAGGATTCTATTAATAGACTTGTCTACCTATTATACTTATTGTGTGGGAGTTGTGGTTTCACTATTGCACAAAAACATCTCATAGGGTGAGTCACATTATTTACACCTGTCTGATAATGGGAATTCACTGAAACATTCACCATCATGAGCCTGTGCTACAATGTGAGCTGCCATACCAAATGTTCTCAGTATTATCAGAGGTGTATCACATCACATGAAACTAGATCGAGTTATCATATCTCTTGTAAGAAAGCTATACAATAGAATATGGTTGTTGTTTTATCCTCTAGAGATCATGAACTCATCCCTATATCATTTACACTTCTGGAAAAACAACATTATATCTCCCACTACTACAGACAATAAAATGAGGTCAACTCTGTGCTGACCATAAGTAGTCCAATCAGATATTAATATGTTGTGCCATACTCATACCCATAAAGTCATACTTGGGACTATGAAATAACGTCCTAGGGCACAGTAATTCTAATTTAACAGTAAATGCTGATGTGATGAAACTTAAACTGTAAGTCCCTTTTTTTTAGTTTTTTTTTATTTGATATGCTTTGTAATATACTTTACAACTTTATTAATTTAACTTCCTTTTAATTGAAAAGAAGCTCTAAAGTTCTCACTAATCTCACAGCTCTAAATAAATATTGACAGGGAGAGTCTGTCCCATACATCTGTACTCAATACAGGATGTAGAGCTGTAGCATTTACTAATATGAGGGGGAGGGGGTTACTTCAGATGGCTGTATCTCAGGTTGTATACCACCTCCAAAAATAATTCTGGTGTCATATGAAAGCTGATATGAAACTCTTTACTATACAAAAACCAATATCACTAGTTAAAAACACAGCACTGAATGTGATTTTCATATACAGCATGAATGGCTGCATATAAAGTTCAAATTTCCGACTTTTTTTTTTTTTTTTTTTTAATATATAAGCAATAATGTCTGCCCTATTTCAATAATTGTGGATATTTTGTAAAACTTTTGGTGAATCTGCTAAGTCCAGCAATGGTGATACACCCTGTTCAGGTGAAGTTTGTGCAGGGAAGGAAAGCCAGGAATAATGTTATAAGACTCTTTCTGATAGCTGCAGCAAGGTGCCAACAATTCTACACTCTACCCTGGAGCTTTTTGCATGCTTTCCTGGAGCAAACTGGCCTGGGTTACTGTGAAAAATCTTGTCTCTGTATAGTGACCCTCAGGGCCGGTTTCTGACAAACTGTGGCCCTGGGCAAAATTAAAAGCGGGGCCCCAAATGCTGATATACCAACAATGCCATCATATTTCCAGTGGCAGCCCCTTTAATAACACCCCTTTTATGCCCCCAAAACAGTAACAATCACCCCCTCGTTAAGCCCACACACAATTCAAATAACCACCTTTGTAGCGCCTAATAGTTATTATAGCACCTCCTTATAAATAATAGTCCCTGTTTATAAACTGTGCCCCATATCACTAATAGTTCCTCCTTATCAGTAATAAATAAATAATAGTGCTCACTTATAAATAGTCCGCCTTATTAATAGTCCTCTCATAAATAATAGTCCTCTCATAAATAATAGTTCACCTTATAAATAATCGCACTCTTATAAATACAATACCCTCCGTGTGTATTTTTTTTTTTTTTTTTTTTTTTTTTCCCCCCCTACACCCCCATAAACCCAAAAAAAATTTTTTACACTTTTAAACAAAAAAAACACAACACCCCAAAAACACAACACCCCACCCAAAACACACCACACTACATCCCCCCCCCCCCCCCCCCCCCCCCCCCCAACACACACCCCCCCCCCCCACCCAAACACCAACAAATATATATTTTATCATACCCCCACAAAAACCCCCCCAAACAAAACACCCCCCCCCCACACACAACCCCTATTAAAAACCCCTTTTTCCCATTATTTACAACCCTCCCCAACTCACTTATTTTTAACCTTTTCCCCAAAAAAAGGGGAAAAAAAAAAAAAAATATTATTATATTTTTTAAAAAAAAGGGGAAAAAAAAAAAAAAATATTATTAAAAAAAAAAATAATAATATTAATAATAATAATAATAATAATATTAGCCCTTTAATATCCCCCCAAAGGGGAAATTCAGTGTGTTACAGCAGCAAAGATAAGCAGATACAAATACAAATACAACATGTACAGGAATATTCCAAGGTGAGAGGCATTACATTGATAGCAGACAGACAGATAGGGCGTAGCAGGGGGGGGGGGGGGGGGGGATTTAACAGGCAGAGAGATATTTTCAGTTCTCTGTGTGTAATGATCTCCGCTTAGGTCGGTGTTGGTTGTACAGCCTAACCGCGGTGGGGAGGAAAGACTTCCGATAGCGCTCCTTCTCACACCTAGGGTGGAGCAGTCGGTCACTGACAGTACTGCTCAGCGCGATCACAGTCTCATGCATGGGATGGGACTTCTTCTTCTGCATGGAGCTCACCACGGACAGTATCCTTCTGTCACCCACCACCTGCACTGGGTCCAGTGGGCTCCCCAGGACAGAGCTGGCCCTTCTAATCAGCTTGTCAAGTTTATTTCTGTCCCTGGTTGATATACTGCTCCCCCAGCAGGCCACTCCAAAGAAGATGGCTGATGCCACTACCGAGTTGAAGAAAGTTCTAAGAAGTGCCCCCCGGATTCCAAAGGCTCTCAGCTTCCTAAGCAGGTAGAGCCTGCTGTGGCCCTTCCTGTACAGGGCCTCCATATGATCTGCCCAGTCCAGCTTATTATTAAGGAGCAAACCCAGGTACTTATAGGTGTTCACAATCTCGATGCCCGTCCCCAGGATGTCCACTGGTTTAGGAGGGCTTCTGCCTTTGCGGAAGTCCACCACCATCTCCTTGGTCTTCCCCGCGTTAATCTTCAGGTGGTTCCGGTGGCACCAGTCCACAAAATCCCGGTTCAGTTCTCTGTACTCCCTGTCATCATCATCTGTGATGAGACCCACTATTGCAGAGTCGTCAGAATACTTCTGTAGGTAGCAGCTGGATGAGTTGCACCTAAAATCTGCAGTGTACAGTGTGAAGAGGAAAGGGGCGAGAACCGTACCCTGAGGTGCCCCCGTATTACAGATCACTGTACCTGACACACAGTCTCGGGCTCTCACTTATTGAGGTCGATTTGTGAGGTAGTCTAGGATCCAGTTGGAGAGGTGGTGGTCCACTCCAGCAAGGCCCAGCTTGTCCCTCAATAACCTGGGCTGTATGGTGTTAAAAGCACTGGAGAAGTCAAAGAACATTATTCTCACTGTGTTCCCTGGTTTCTCCAGGTGAGACAGAGCCCTGTGCAGAAGATGGATGATGGCATCATCTACCCCAATGCCCGGCCGATAAGCAAACTGGAGTGGGTCCATAGCGGGGCTCACTAGAGGGCGGAGATGTGTGAGAACCAATCTCTCCAAGATCTTCATCAGGTGGGATGTCAGTGCTACAGGTCTGTAGTCGTTGAGGTCCATAGGGTGGGGTTTCTTTGGAACTGGTACCACACAAGAAGATTTCCATAATTCAGGGACTATTTCCTGCCTGAGGCTCATATTATACATATATGTAATTATACCACACAGCTGGTCCCCACAAGTCTTAATTAGCCTTGCACTGATGTCATCTGGCCCTCCGGCTTTCCTCGCCTTGATCTTTTTCATCTCCTTCCTCACCTGGGCCCGTGTGAAGGTCAGACTGTGGCCAGATAAAGATGGATTTCTGGATTTACTGGTCTGTTGGGAAGTGGCCGCATGGGGAGAAGTCATTGTGGTGGGGGGAGCTGAAGGACATACTGGGGTGGGAGGAGCTGGTGTGTGATCAAATCTGTTGAAGAATAGGTTTAGTTCATTAAGCCAGTTAACATCTGCCTCAATCTGGCAGACAGACTGTTTATGACCCGAAATTGACTTAAGCCCCTCCCAGACCCCCCTTATGTCTTTTCTTTCCATTTGCTTTTCCATTTTTTCTTTATAACTGGATTTTCCCTGCCTGATTTGATGCCTCAGCTCCTTTTGTACTTCCCTCAACCCCTCCTTATCTCTTGTCCTGAATGCCATCTTTTTCTCCTTAAGTAGTGTTTTTATATCAGAGTTAATCCATGGTTTGTTATTGGAGAAGCACCTCACCACTTTTGTGGGTACTGTGTTGTCCACACAAAAATTAATGTAGTCCGTTATGCAGTGTGTGAGTCCTTCTATATCTTCCCCATAAGAATCCTGCAGAACTTCCCATGCGGTTGTGTCAAAACAATCCCTCAGAGCCTCATCACTCTCCTCGGACCATATCCTCACTGTGCGGGTGACAGCTGGTTCTCTACGTACAAGTGGCTTGAACACAGGTCGGAGATGTACTAGGTTGTGATCCGATCTCCCCAGGGGAGGTAGGGCTGATGAGTTGTATGCCTCCCTCACGTTGGCAAAGAACAAGTCCAGTGTTTTGTTGTCTCTTGTGTGGCAGGTTACATACTGTGTGAAACTGGGCAGTGTGGATGATGGAGAGGCATGGTTGAAATCACCCGACAGAAGAAAGAGGGCCTGGGGGTGCTGAGACTGTAACTGGCTCAGCGTGGCTTGTAGGACCTCGCAGGCAGCGTCAGCTTTCGCAGAGGGGGGGACATATGCAGCTATCACGATGACATGTGATAGTTCCCTTGGTAGGTAGAAAGGTCTCATGCTCACAGCTAATAGTTCAATGTCCTTACAGCAAGTTTGATCCTTAATCACAATGTGCCTAGGATTACACCATCTATTATTCACAAACATTGCCAGCCCTCCTCCTTTCCTCTTACCGCTCTCCCTTGTCCTGTCTGCCCGAAGGAGTTTAAAACCATCCAAGGAGACCAGAGGGTCAGGAGTAACTTCAGTGAGCCAAGTCTCTGTAAGTAGCATCATGCTGCACGCCCGAAACTCCTGATGCTGCCTGGTGAGCGCTGTTAGTTCATCCATCTTGTTTGCAAGAGATCTCACATTGCCCATGATGATGGAGGGAACAGCTGGTTGGTAACGCCTCTTTTTAATCCTCTGAAGAGTTCCTGCTCTGCATCCCCTCACCCGCTTTTTCTTTCTCCAAATCTCACTGGGGATGTGTGACCAGATGGTATGCCCTCCTGCTGTGCCTCTGAGCTGCAGAATTTCCTCTCTTGTATAGACAAAGGAATTGTCTGCATACACAAAAGATCCCATTTTCAAGCAGAACAAAGACAGATAAAAACAAAAAAAAAAAGTATCACAAGGGTCCAAGTCTTTGTGTGTGTTTCATAGTGCAAAGTCCTTAAGTAGAGAGGTACAAAACGAGTCATAGAAAGAAAAATAAGATAGAGAGTCTCAGAGCTGCTGTAGCTGGCAGCCACTCCAGCGGCGCCATCTTGGAAAAAAAAAAAAAAAAAAAAAATATAATATAATAATATATAAGGGGGAACAATTATATACAATAGCTCCCCCTTATATATAATATGTAACCTCTTATAATAACCCCCCCACAAAAAAAAAAAAAAAAAGCACAAAAATAATAAAAAAAACAAAACAACAAAAAAAAAAAAAAAAAAAAAAAAAAAACACCAAAAAACACCCTCTTTTTTTTTTTTTTTTTTTTTTTTAAATTTTATTTTAAATTTTTTTTTTTTCACCCCAAAAAAACAAAATTTCCCCCCCCCCCCCCCCCCCCCCCTCTTTTTTCCGCCCCCCCCCCCCCCCCCCCCCCCCTCCCCTAATGGCACCCCCCCTTCTTTTTTTTTTTTTTTTAAAAAACCCCCCCCCCCCCCCCCCCCCCCCCCCCCCCCCCCCCCCCCCCCCGGGGGGGCCCCCCCCGGGGGGGGGGGGACCCCCACAACAAAATTTAACCCCCCCCCCCCCCCGGGGAGGCTAAATCCCCCAAAGGCCAGCCGCTTGGTGTGAAGAAATCAAATTGAAATCAATTGTGGGAGCAATAATTAGAATAATTAGAAAATTGAAGACATACAAGACCACTGATAATCTCCCTCGATCAGGGGCTCCACGCAAGATCGCATTCCGTGGGGTCAAAATGATCACAAGAACGGTGAGCAAAAATTCCAGAACCACACGGGGGGACCTAGTGAATGACCTGCAGAAAGCTGGGACTAACGTAACAAAGGCTACTGTCAGTAACACACTACGCCGCCAGAGACTCAGATCCTGCAGTGCCAGTGTCCCCCTGCTTAAGTCAGTACATATCCGGGCCTGTCTGAAGTTTGCTAGAGAGCATTTGGATGTTCCAGAAGAGTATTGGAAGAATGTCATATGGTCAGATGAAACCAAAGTAGAACTGTTTGGTAGAAACACAACTCGTCGTGTTTGGAGGAGATTGAATGCTGAGTTGCATCCAAAGAACACCATACCTACTGTGAAGCATGGGGCTGTTTCTATGCAAAGGGACCAGGACAACTGATCCATGAACATGAAAGAATGAATGGGGCAATGTATCGTGAGGTTTTGAGTGCAAACCTCCTTCCATCAGCAAGGGCATTGAAGATGAAACGTGGCTGGGTCTTTCAGCATGACAATGATCCCAAGCACACCGCCAGGGAAATGGAGTGGCTTCGTAAGAAGCATTTCAAGGTCCTGGAGTGGCCTAGCCAGTCTCCAGATCTCAACCCCATAGAAAACCTTTGGAGGGAGTTGAAAGTCTGTGTTGCCCAGCGACAGCCCCAAAACATCACTGCTCTAGAGGAATGGAGGAATGCATGGAGGAATGGGCCAACATACCAGCAACAGTGTGTGCCAACCTTGTGAAGACTTATAGGAAACGTTTGACCTCTGTCATTGCCAACAAAGGATATATAACAAAGTATTGAGATGAACTTTTGTTATTGATCAAATACTTATTTTCCACCATAATTTGCAAATTCTTAAAAATCAGACAATGTGATTTTCTGGATTTGTTTTCTCATTTTGTCTCTCATAGTTGAGGTCTACCTATCATGACAATTACAGGCCTCTCTCATCTTTTTAAGTGGGAGAACTTGCACAATTGGTGACTGACTAAATACTTTTTTTCGCCACTGTAAACTGTTGTTCTAAACAGCAAAGTGCTGATTCTGCCTTTGCTAATCTGAAAAAAATCTCCGTTTATTTATTTGTTTTTTTTTTTTGTTGTTCTCCCAATGCCTAACAGCCTGCACTAATCAGAAAAAAGTTCTAATATTTTTTTTCTGCTCTGCTCTGAAAAAATATTTTCATAATAAGCATTTTTTTGTAGTTGCTGCTCATATATATAGACTTGCAGCCTGTGCTAATCTAAAAAAAAAAAATCTAAAAATCTTGGGGTGCTAGTGTCACTCGTTTTGGTAGTTGCAGACATGTTTCCGCTGGTGTTGGTGGCAGCAACTACATGCAGTCCCATGTGGGAATTTTTTTTTCTACACTGTCAAATGATAAATACATGGCTTAGATATGTCAGTCCGGGGAAAGATGCACGCCACCGTCGACACGTTGAGTAGCAATTATGGACAAGGACAATATATGCTTTCATGGCCCACTGAGTCAATGTTTTGAGCAGTAGCAGCCACAGTCCAGAAATGCAACAAGGCGAGGTGCTAGTTCTACCCCTTTTGTGCAGGCCTAGTTCCAACACCATGCAAGGCCCATCCACCTCTTCTGGCTCCTCCTCTCTGAAACCTTTCCAGATACCATCTTCACCAGAGAAAGGTGTTGTTCATCCTACCCCCTTCTTTCATGGGTGCCATGCGGTTTTATAATTAATGAGCCTGGGTTAGAGAAGCCACACAGAGGAGGAGCTGCTTCATTCCTGCCCATAGCTGAGGAATCTCTCACCACCAGTAAGTTCCCCTCTCCATGGCAGGCATGAATCATTTTCCAGAACTGGATGAATTCCAAAACTTGTGGCATAGTTGGCTGGCCTCAAAAGCCCTAGGCTTCTCCTTCCCTCCCCCTCTCTCATGCCCCCCCCATTTTTTCTTTTATCGTTTCTTTTCCTTCTTATTCCTGTATTTTGTTTCTTTTTCTCCCTCTCTTCTCTCATGGACCCTTTTGGGACTCTCTTTCCAGTGGTTACATTGAGATCTAGCTAAAAAAAAGAATCTATAAGTTAAAGCAGGGAGAGATATGAGGGTTAGGCTGTGTGCTTTATTCACTATTCATGTGAACTCACTAGATGTTTTATTTATGTGGTTATACTAACTAATATATTAATATTAAGGTGTTTCATTGTCTCAGCATTTACTGTTAAATGGGAATTATTGTGCCCTAGGGTGTTTTGATAACAAAAATACCTAAACAGTTAAATGCAACGACCCTCAATGTAAATAGAATATATAAACATAAATCAGTTTATCGTCAAGACACAAGCTAGGCTCATGCCAAAAAAACAAACAAACTGTAGCCCCAACCTGTCCAGTAGATGTAAACTCATAAGCATATCTATAAAATATTTCTATAGAATAGTCGCATGGCAATGCTATAAAATATTTTATGTGTTTCTTGTTTTATGTATATGAAGCTTGTTGCTGGGTTGGACAACTTATACAGCTACAAACATACAGGTCTTGCAAGCAAGGCGTCTGCTACCTTAAATTTAGTCTGTCACCAGAACCCATCATATCAACCCATCGCTGCAGATAGACAGGATAGGGACCCCTGAATCAAACAGTGTTTTCCCGTTGTGAATTGGTGCCTCCATTGCTTAGATATTGCAGATTTTATCAATATGGGGGGCTCCGTCAGTGTCCATTACTCTACTACGGTTAATGTCTGTTTCTGTCATCCTATGATGGATGACAGCAACAGACCCCAATAATGGAAGTGTGAACATACCTTTAGACCTAAAACAATATCAGATCTTCACACATCCTAAAAGTAGATAAAGAAAACCGAATCAAACACGAGTCAAAAATATTAGACTTGGTTATTTATTTATAGAAGAAAATGATCTAATATCACATATCTGTGAGTGTCAAAAATTTGTAAACCTTTGCTTTCAGTATCTGGTGTAACCCCCCCCCCCCTTGTGCAGCAATATTTCATGTCAGCTTTTAGCCCATTTCTCCATACAAAACCGTTTCAACTTATGTTGTGTTGGTGGGTTTCCTCCCATGAACTGTTTGCTTTTGGTCTTTACACAAAATTTCTGTTTGATTGAGATCAAGACTTTGACTTGGCCATTTCAAAACTCTTAAAGAGGACCTTTTACCACCTCCACCAATTCAAGTTCTTAGATTCTGTTAATAGATGGTGCTCCACTGATTCCAGCACAGTTGGAATTTTTTCTCTAGTCCCCACTGTTCGTGAGCAATAAGCGCAGATAGTTTTGATACCTGATATTTTATTTAAGCTCTATGTCAGAAGGGCAGTGGGTGTGATTCAGAGATCTAATCAGAGGCAGCCAGTGTCAGAGCTCAGAATCACACCATTTGTCTGCTCCTACCTGATGTTGCTTTTCTGACTGAAACTAAATAGCAAGTGACGCACCAAAACTAACAGCACTGATTGCTCAGGAACAGTGGGGGCTAGAGAAAAAAATTATGCCAGAATCAGTGGAGCAGCATCTATTAATTGATGTAAAGAGCAGGACTTGTTGGAGGTGATGAAAGATCCTCTTTAACTAACTTTATTCTTCTTTAACTATTCTTTGGTAGAACAACTTGTGCTCTTAGGATTGTTTTGTTACTGGATACCCACATTCTCTTGAGATTCAGCTCATGGAAAGATGTCTTGGAAATTCCTTTTACAATTTGCTGGTTTAACTCAGAATTCATTGTTCTACCAGTGACAGCAGGTCATCATGTCCCAGATACAGCAAAACAGGCATAAACAATGATGCTACCACCACTATGTTTAAAGATGGCATGATATTTTTATTCTAGAATGCACTGTTTTCCTGTCTCCAAACATAACACTTCTCATTTAAACAAAAAGCTCTATTTTGTTCTCAGCCACCCACTAAACATTGTTCCAAGGGCCTTCTGGCTTGTCCAGGTGATCTTTAGTAAACTGCAGATGTGCAGTAATGTTCTTTTTGAAGAGTAGAGACTTTTTCCTTGCAATCCTGCCATGTACACCATTGTTGTTCAGTGTCCTTCTGGTGGTGGACTTATGAACATTAGCTAATATGAGAAAGGTCTTTAGTGGCTCAGAAGTAACCTGGGTTGGTTTGTGACCATGTGGACAATTATACACTTTGCTCCTGGCGTGATCTTTGTTGGTTGACCAACATTTGCGGGCAATCTGTCTGACTGTGGACTGGTCGAGTCCATACTTTTTAGAGATGGTTTTGTAACTATTTCCAGCCTAATGAGCGTCAACAGACTTTGATAGATCCCTTCACCTAATATCATTTTCACATACTTTTATTACTCACAGAGATATGATATTGGTTCATTTTCTTCTACAAATAAATGACCACATCTAATTTTTTTTTTTTTTACTCATTTGTTTGATTTAGCACTTTTGGGACCTGTGTGAAAATCTGATGTAGTTTAGGTCAACTTTATTCAGAAATATAGAAAATTCTGGAGGGTTCTTTCGCATATCACTGTGTGACATTTTCCAGCCAGTTTTGGCGAGATGCTTTACTCTCTTACCTAAGAGCCCGACTTAGCTTCTCATAGTTCATACATTTGTTTTTCTTCTGCTCCCCCCATAACTGTGCAAACATGTCAGACTTAACAACACGAAATGTCCCTTCTTTGCGGTTCTCCCAGCGGACAGTATCTTGGTTCTTTTGTGGACTTAGTAATAGATCACGTACAAATTCCCATAGGTGCACACTTTGGTCTGAAAGAAAAGGATACAGCCTTACATGTCAAGTAATTGTATGCTGGCCACATTAAGTATAGGAGTAGGCTGGACTTTGTGAAATAACAAGTAGTGATGATATGTATCTGTTAGAAGGTATAATTTTTGTTATAGTAAGAAGGAAGCTGGAGAGGCATAGATGCAACTTTGAGGTCAAATAAATGGAACAGGACAGGCTGCAAACTTTTCCCTGTGCAGCAGCATGCATGTCATATGCAGTGTGCAAACTCCATCCTACTATATAGAGAAAAATGACTGCTCACCAATAGATTTACATCATGAGAGAGAGGATTGCCAAATACATGCCCTCAGACTCCTCACTAGTGGGTCTGATATCATGAATCATATCAAAATGTATTTTTGGTAAGAAGTGTATTATTGGTTAGCTAGATTACTAAAAACACAATATGATCAATTAGTAGATGGGAGGGCAGATCTCTCTTACTTGTTCTGTTTCCTTTGGTTCCTCTTCGATTGTGCTCTTTTGGAATAACTGGAGATGGTTTTGTTTCCTGGACACTAGTCTCTTGTTTACAATAGTACAAATAAAATAGTTAGTAACATTATATGTCAAACATATTCCTTACCATAAGATACAGACTACATAAGAGCCCTGTTTCCCTGGAAAAGTATTTTGGATAACTGGCTATTTAGCCAGCAAATTTAACTTATTCACTTTCATAACATATCTGCATAAAATCATGTTGTTTTCATGTATTCACTCTGTGCAGACTAAAGGAAAATCTCATCTTACTGCCTGAAAACCATCAACAAGTAACTATTTAGTACCTTAGGCTGGAGCCCCACTATATTGCCGATTTTGCTGCAGTTTTTTGAGCCAAAGCCAGAAGTTGATTGAGTAGAAATGAAAAGTATAAGAACATCCTATATACTTCCCATTCTTATTGTAGCCACTCTTGGCTTTGGCTCAAAAAACTGCAGCAAAAAAGCAGCTTTTCCATAAGAAGAGTCTACCCAGTCTATCTGGAGTAAAAAGACCTGATAAACTGTATATGTGCAGAGTAAGGGTGGGTTCACACCTGCGTTCCAGTCCGTCCGTTGCCAATCCGAGTGAAAATCTCGGCGAACGGGATTGGCATCGGATACAGACCGGTCAGCGACACATTGGTTAAAAAACCCATTCATTTGAATGGGTTTTTAAAGCAATGCGAGGGTGTCCGATTGCACCCTCTGCGCTGCGAAGCCGTTTTTTTCGTCGGAAACAAAGTCGGACAGGCAGGACTTCGTGTCCGACGAAAAAAAATGGCTTTGCAGCGCAGAGGGTGCAATCGGACACCCTCGCATTGCTTTAAAAACCCATTCAAATGAATGAATGAATGGGTTTTTAACCAATGCGTCGCTGACCGGTCTGTATCCGATGCCAATCCCATTCGCCGAGATTTTCACTCGGATTGGCAACGGACGGACTGAAGCGCAGGTGTGAACCCACCCTTAAGGGTGTACCCTTTTCCAAGAAAAATTTTTATATTTGCAGGATTCACAAAGAAAACAATACTGGTCCGTAATCACCTCCCCACACCTAGCAACTCGGGTCAGAAGTCCCACCCCATCAAAAAAACTGCATTGCGGTATGATATAACTCCTATGAGCAATTATTAAAGACATCTCCCAGCAGGATATTGAGGTTATATATTTTATGGATTTATGTAAAGTTAATATAATTTCAGGTGTCAAGTCTGCATTGTTACCTGCCCATTTTGAGAGATCTGTGGTTGTTGATCCGAAGTTGAATTACTTGTGTAGGAATAAATAATAGCTAGAGTATGAACAATGGCTACAACCAGGCCAAGTGTTAAGAATTGGATGGGGGCTGTCTTGATGAAACTCTGGGCTCCAAGACAACCTGGGTTACCAATGTCTTATGTCCACCATGCAGCCATCAAAAGTTTGTTATAATATGCCACAAAGGCTATGTGGATACCCTGTGTCTTTGTCATTAAGTGTCCTGTGCCAGGTTGTATCTTTAAGATGATATGACTGCTCTCGAGGCTTAGTAAGTCTAGCATGTAAGAATCTCACCTTGCCACCCCATCTATAATAATTTCTGGTAAATTCTATACCTTGCTTAGCCTGAGCTAACGTGTATGCATCCAAGAGACGTCTGGTATAGTGGTGTCTGTTTGATGGGTATCGTAGGAACTGGCTATGTGAAATTAACAAGTTGGAGTGTAGCTTGGAGTAATGTTCCATTATATAGCTTTACAATGTATTAAAAATGAGGTCATATGTCCCCACATGACTGCGATAGGATGAGGTCTGAAGGTTGGGATCCTTAGAAAAGGTGAAAAGTTACTGCACATGCATAGTCACTGTCCATTATAGCCTATGGACAGTTAGAATCTGCCCAGAATTATGCCATAAATGTTTATCAGAGTACTTCTTTAATACCACATCTTGTGTGAATACTTCAAGTACATATAGCAGCAACAGTGAATCATATCAGCCATTTCAAAAGATATATTATTGGAATGACCTGCTCCACTTACCGCAAACTATAGTCTGAGGGTTTGTCTTTTCCTGTAAAACCTGTTGATCCAAATTCTTTCTGTGTGTTGTCACTGTGGCCAACACGTCTGTGAGGTGGTGACACATCAACCGTAAACAGGAGGCAAGAAACAGTAAAGTGTTAGATAGGAGGCACCTGTGGTCGATACTGCACTAGCAGCCATTCATTGATTTTCTGGATGTTAACCCCTTCCTGGGAATATTTTTTACATTACTATGGTATTCATTTTGGGAAAGTCAGATGAAACTACCTTCTTTCATACAGAGTGGGAAGTAGTAGCAGAATGATCAGGAAATTGTGACGAGAAACATGGGGAAATAAATATATAGATAATAATTATTAGGGATACTAGTTTTCTCCACTAAGTGATAAATGATCTTGTTTGTATGTTTGCTGCTTACCACTAAATGAATGTAGGGTTTAGAAGTTAAAAAAAAAATCTCAGAATCCCATCCACTTTGCAGTTACTGTAAAACGACACAGTTTTTGCCGCAGCATGGGGCACTGCAGTTCATCCTTTGAAGGAGTTGATCTGCAGTACCAGGCATGACCACACTCATGCAAACATACTGATAAGCGTGCGTTTGTTTTCAGTCAGCAGAGGGGAACAAACCACTGCAAGAATCTATAATATATATCCGCATAATCTTATAATCAAATAATTTTGTGATTTATTCACTTCAGATTGGTTTACTCTACACATGATAAAAAAAAACTAATAACACATATATAAACTATTGCTCATATTATGTGTCTTTATTTACTTCTCAGCGGTGTACAGCTAAGAATGGCCTTACAAACTATAGGTGTTGGCTGAACAGCTATCTCTCTCAACTGCCCTAAATACAGCTGAGTAAATGTAAATGCTGTTTTATGTCTTCCATAGAGCATAATAGACTTTAACTATACACATGTGCCAAGTCTGCTCGGAACAGAACAATGGGCACCCTGATCATTAGGCTTTGTTCACACTACCATTATTTTGTTGATGACAGCAATGAGCATTAAAGGTAGTAGAGTAACAGATGGAAATGGAGCCCCCTCCATTTAGGAACATTCGTATTGACTCTAATGTAAACAATATGATGGACACTGTCTTTTTGTCAAGCATGCTTCTGTCATTCATTTTTTTTTTTTTTTTTTTTTTACATTAGGGTGAATGTAGATGGGTGTCTGTAATGGAAATTCATGACCAATATTGGGTTGTCTGCTTTTGACATTTTCTTTTGTCAGAAGGGTCATTAGAGTAGAAACTCCTCACAGGGTATCCCACTGCTAGGACACTCAATCTTTGGAATAACCTGGCAGAAAGTGTTAGAGACTTCTGCAGTGGCACTGCAGGGAAAAAGAAGCATTACCCACTTACTAAAGTCAAGGGTGCACATTTATTAAGTTACTTGCGACTTTTTTTTGGCATAAATTGTGCTTTTTTTCTGGTCTTTTTCTGCACTGTGCTTCATTTATGAAGCATTTGCAGCTTTTTTTTTCGAATGTTATGCTCCACCGCAACTTTTGCTTTTTGTCAAAAAAGGGGGCGTGGCCTAAATGGAGATCCTTTTCACGCTGTATTTATGACTTGCGCCGTTTTTAAAAAGGGCAAAAATAGGTGCAAATGTATTCCAGTACATGGGAAGTGTAAAAGAGCCCGTCAGGTCAGAAAGCATTAAAAAGGGCCAATTGCACCTTTTTGAACAAAAAAGGGGTTCAGTGCACAGAGCTTATTAAGGTGCATCTAAATTAACACTTGCACAACATTTAATAAGGAGGTGCGCCGACATCATAAATAGGCACTACAGTAAAACTAGTCTAAAAAAAAAAAAAAAGTGCACCTGTGAAAAATATGGGGAAAAAAAAGGTACAGATGATAAATAACCCCCAACAGGTTTTCTGTGTAACATTTCCTTAGTATTTAGCAAGAGATTTCAAGCACCAATTACCCTCCATTACTCAACAGCACATTGGGGGAATTTATTATACTATACTATTGTAGAAGTGGGGCATCTTTGCAAATGGTCCTGACTTGCGCCAAAGATCCGCCACTTTGTCAGTTTTGTGCCCTTGGAGCCACTTTTTGAGACCATGGAGCACGGTGGAAATCATGGTGGGCCACAGCCAGATTTATTATAACTCACACCAGAAATTTTACTAATAATTCTGGCACATTTTCCACTAGCAGTGGATTGATCAAGGCTGGTGTAGAAAACAACAGTGTTAAGAAAATCTACCCATTATTTTGGGCATATTTTATTCCCCTTTCAGCCATACATTCTTGCTCTACAAGTTATCTCTATATAAACTCACCAGGTTGTGTGTCTGGAGAAACACACACACAGAACACACCTGTATATGAGAACCACCTCAAGTAAATAAGCTATAAAACGAAGCCATTAAACAGAGGATTGGTAAACAACCCATACACCATTGTGCCTGATCAGACATGTAAAGCATGTACTGCCCCACCAAGAGATAGCCATAAACCTTCTACTGTTAGAAACTACTGTTACGAGGAAAAAGGTGGTCCTTAACTCCTTCAACACTATGAATAACTAAAACTTCATGGACTCAAAACCACTCAGAATTTTCCTATGTGTTAGGTGTTAGTGTTCAGTCAGCATTTTAACCCTTTCAGGACGTAGGGTCATTTGAGTGTTAATGCTCGGCAACTTTTATCATAGTTTCCATCTCTGCCTTCCAAAATTCCTAACTTTTTTATTTTTCTGTCAACATTTGACAATTGCATCACGAGTTGTACATTCAGTTGGCGCCATTTTGGGGGTACATATAATTTTTGATTAGCTTTTATTGATTTTTTTTTTTTGGGTGGGAGTGTGAAAAAAATTAAATTCTATCATTTTATTTTGCATTTTGTTTCTACAGTGTTCACTCTGCATTAAAAATGACATGGCAACTTTGGTGAGTCATTACAATTACAGCGATACCATATTTATATCGGTTTTATTATGTATTACCACTTTTACTAAATAAATTGCCATTTTTCAAAAATAAACAATATGCATTGGGTCACTGTATTCTGTTATCTGCAACTTTTTGCTGTTTTATTGATGGAGCTATGTGAGGGATCTTTTTTGTTCACTTTTTATTGCTATTTTTGAGGAAGGCAAGGTGACCAAAACACATTAACTTGCACATTACAGTATTTTTTTTTATGGTGTTCATCATATGGGATAAATAACATTAATTTTAGACAGTATGTTCGTGGATTCCTAACATTATGTATTTTTCAGTTCTAAAGGTTTTATTTTTATTTTTTAATATTTTTTAAACTTTTTTTTAAATATTTTTACTGTCCTGCAAGGGGACTTGACCCTGGGATCTCTTGATTCCCAGTACAATGTACTACAATACACTTCCTATGTGCAATAGGGAAAGGTAGCCAAGAAGATAACCAACGGCAACCCCTCAGACTCCAAAATCTCATTGAGGGGGATTAGAGGGTCTGAAAGGGTGTTGATCTTGCCACCTAACCATCCAGATGATGATTGGCTATTGATTATGGTATTTGAGGGGTTAAGCCAGAGTCTGAGTATTTTTCTGACTCCGGCAGCTAGTCCTGGTTCCTGGCTTTGTAATACAGCCACATCACAGAAGTCATGTAGCAGAAACAGTTACTGTGCTGCGCCATAACAGCGCCATACTATTTTATAAATGTTAATTATATGCTCAGCGCAACATTATAGTACTGTGCTGAATGGGAAAGGGTTAAGAGATGAATGCCTTAAAGGAACACTCCATGCAAAATCTTCTTAGAGTATGACCTGAGGGGGCACAGGGCATCTCTTTCCTTTTCTTTGAGTCCCTGCACCACCCCTTAGATCCATAACACAAAGTATCAATTTTGCTTGGAGTGTCCCTGCATGCCAGCTGGTTCATGTTTGCTTATGTGTTTAACTACAGAGTATGACTCTTGTTTCAGGTGACATAGTGGTGATATAGTGACATGTCCTTAAGGACCATATTATGTCCCTGAGGAACTTTTTATTGGAAAAAAATCCTTTTCCTGAAGAATCAATTGTGGTCTTTAGTATTTTGTGTGAGAAGGTGGTTAAAAGTAGAAGAACTGAGGTCAAAGTCATAGTGAAGGTCACACTGGGGATGTTTTCCTGGAGGTTACAGAAGAAATGTGGACAGGAGTTCATCCCTTTGCTTCGATCTTCTATTCCCTTTTCACCCCCTCTTTTTCTCCCCTTTCTATTTTTCTTCTGTCTCTCCTTCTTTCCCTTCTAGAGATGGCCATCCAAAAAAAAAATAGTTGTACCCACTGATTTGGGTGGGTCAGAACACTTTCTAATAAGAATGTGGTTTCCTGACCTTCCACCAACAAAAAATGGAGAATGAAGGATTGGGTGTGTTGTATTAAAATACTTCTTTGTTCCTGCTGGATGTAAGGCTGGACACCTATGATAACAGACATTAACAGACACAAACTGATGTTAATGTGTCCGTTTTTTTAACTTATCCAATCAGTTAGTGTCTGTTAGTCCATTACTGTCCGTTATCCATAGACATTAATGTTACTATAAAAGTCCTGTACCTCGGATTTTTTGTGTCCGCAAAAAATAATGGACATGTGACGGATTTGGTGTAAACGGACACTAATAGACAACAGATGAAATCCCATTGAAATCAATGGGATTTTTAATGGATTTATGATGGTTCTGCTAGTATCCATTGTTAAAATCTTGTAATGGACACTAGCAGTGGACATTACTGACGGTCACCAACGGTAGTGTGAATGCCCCCTAAGCTGTTGTCAAAGTTGGGTGCCAATGTATTTAAAGCACATGCACACTCAGCCAAGGAGGAGCAGCTGAAGGCCAAACAAGCCTTCAGCCAACAAGTAGCTTTATACAGGTAATATCTATAGCCAAACAATAAAACTCTTATCAGCAGTCTACTCACCTGTAAACTGTGGGAGTGCTTCACTGACGCCAGTTCTGTCAGTCAGGTTACAAATATCTGAGTCACCAGAGGAATAATCAGGAGAGGTAAGATAAGCCAAAAAGGGCAAATCAATGTCACTGATATCATAGTCATACTCTGAACAGTCCCAGGAATTCGGGATGGAGGGAAGCTCTGCAAATAAAGGTTCAGAACACCATATATATTACAGTATATACAAGGAAATTAGTTCATTAGTTAAATAACCATGTTTCCAATGAGGTTTATTTTGTTTTAGAACATATATGTCACCATATGTAACAGCGAAAGGTTCACTGGGCAATTACACCAAATGGCACAAAATATATTGTGCCTGTTGGATAGTAACTCAGTTATGAGTCCACATGAGTGCTCTCCTCTCCATCTCCTTCTGTTTCCCTCACTAATGAGGATCTTCTGCTGCCTGTATGTATGATAGTTGTCAATGGTGAAGGTGCATGAGGAAGAGGGAAGATTGGGGAGGACACTGATATTAGTCACATTTACTGAAAGTAGCATCATTTTAGCCAAGTTAAAGCTAGCCTAATATAAGACGTACACATTTATGACTTCAAGTTCCTTCCTATGATAAATCTGTCACAACGTACATCACACTGGCTAACATTATGTCACTGTTTCTAGGCCAGGCCCTATGTGAAGTAGAAATGTGACTTTTACTTATTTGTGCATTTTTCATAATTGTTTCTAAATTCTAGCAAATAGCCACATCCACTTTTCACTCTTTTTCTACAAACTGACTTTTAAATGGCTATGATTTCTGGTGCTGATGGTTATTAAATGTGTCCCATAGGACGCTATTTTAAAGTAAAATTCACCAGATTGTTGGCTAATATTTTTATGCGCCATGCAATGTAATAGCTCAATAGACCAGTTCCTATAACGTACTGTGTAGTGCATTATGGTGACCAGGGGTGTATCTAGCAAAGACTGGGCCCCCCACGGCATAGCACCCTCTTTCCTGGCTCCCACACACAGTATAACACCCCATTTACACACACACATACTATAATGTCCCAAAATGGCCCCTTCACACAGTATAATGTCCCACAGTGGCCCCTGCACATAGTATAATGTCCCATAGCGACGCCTCCATACAGTATAATGTCCTATAGTGGCCCCTGCATACAGTATAAATTCTATAGCAGCCTCCATACAGTATTATGTCCCATAATGGCCACAACGGTGTTCATTGCAAATATTGCAAAAATTTTGGGGTACACCACTCACAAACTATTATTATACTCTGGGGTCTTTTCGGAGACCCAGGGAGGTGACAAACAAAACCAGTGGTACTCACCTCTCCTGGGCTCCGCCATGGTCCTCTTCAATGATGTTACATACGTGGGTTACACCGCTGTCATTATGACCCACGTGACATCACTACAGAGGCCAAAGACTGCCTGGAGTCGCTCCGGAGAGGGGAGTAACAGTGGTTTTTATGTTTGCTCACCTCCCCTGGTAATCCGAAGCGGAGACGACCGTGAGCCGGAAAGAGGATCGGTACGTAGGGCCTATTATCTGCTGGGCCCGTTGGCACACTGTGGGCTTGTGTATGCTTCAGGCACCATATTCTATACCTCTAGGAAAGAATACCTCTGTGGGAATGTGATGAAGCATGTTTCCACCTTGAAGGATGCACATAGAGAGACAGTAGGAGCCAAATACTATAGGCCCATATGGGCACTTTACATACCTCCCAACCGTCCCAGATTCAGCGGGACAGTTCTGGATTCTGGATCCTGTCCCGGTCGGCGGGAGGTATGTCCTGGTTTCAAATCAGTTGAATACAATGGAAAGCAGGGAGCTTCACCATTCAGCCCCATCTCTGCTCCAGCAGCAGTATTCACAATGGAGTGACATCACTTACATCACGTCTGCAGCTCCCTGAAGCCTTCAGGAGTAGAGACAGCAGATAGTACAGCAGGTGAAGCTGGAGAGGGGCATTAAACTGAGATGGACATTAAACCGGTGGCAGCTGAAGGAGTACATTAAACTGTGGGGGCAACTAGAGGGGAACATTAAACTGTAGGGGTAGCTGGAGGGGAAAATTAAGCTGGGGGCAGCTGGAGGCGGACTTTATACTGTGGGGATAGCTGGAGGAGGACATTAAATTGTGGGGTGTTCCTGGAGGGAGACATTAAACTGTGGGGGCAATTGGAGGGGGAAATTATGATGTGGGGGCATGTCATGTTAGGGTGACTGTAGGGGCGTTATACTGTGTGAGGGCACAAAGAGAAATTGATGGGAATAGGCAGAGTCAAAATGGAAGCAGCGCTGCACACATTCTGTCCCTCTAGAATAGGTCTGTAGCATAAAAACTTAAATACTGCCACGTTCATGAGGCCTAAAGTCTTTGGCAGGTAAATGGGAGCATAGGGATACATTTGACATACATGCTAGAAGCTTTCCTATAGAGCATATGGAAAAAGGCAGCGTGAAAGCAAACCACCAGAACTGAAAGGACTTGGTGATTCTGGTAATACAACACATTTTATGTAAATGACACCTCAAAACCCTTTATATGTTTTTGTAAGATCAACTTTTGATAAAGTTATTTGTGCTGTTTAAATTGCTTGAAGCATGTTGTATCGGCCCATACAAGACCAAGACTCGTCTGAGCAAGCTGAATCTAAAAATTTATATGTTTATATTTGCAACAATACCCATATGGCAGGAGCTGTTCTGATTTCTCCTATCCTATTACTGGAACTTCTCACAAGGTGTACATTCCTGTTATACCTGTTTTCTCGTCTGCACCACTGTACAGCAGCAAGAACAGTGAATTTCACATAGTATTACTGCCATGTAAAGATTTTTATGTGTGTACCTCTTAATATATGCTCTATACGTATCCATAGAACCCCTATAACCCCAACAGATGGCAAAAGCTTATGTCCACTACAAATGTGCAGTGAATCTACTGCAAAATCTGCACAGGTATATTTTGCTGCAAGTTCACCCTTTTACAGCAAAATCTGCTGTGAAAATTGGCAACTATTCCAACAAATTGTCATATAGTGCATTTGAATCGTGCCCTAAAATCTGTGTGGATTTTTTCCACTACCTGTGAATGGAGTACTGAAAATTACTATATTGCACTGTGAATTTTGGTGTTTAAATGGTCTTTAGCATTGGGCAGGTCAGTACAATATTTGGGTATATCTTTCTTTTTGCCATAAACGAAAACAGCGTCTTGCGCTTTCATATAAAGTTGAGCACTGCAGAAAAATATATATTCTCCACGATATACATTGCACTCACACTGCTGTCATCTGCACCTCATTTTTTAAATCTGCTCAATTAGATTTTTAAGCATGTACATCTACTTCTACAAAGCCACTAAAAAGTCACAAAATCTATAAAAAAAAAAAAAAACAACAAACCAAAAAAACAAAACCGCATATAAAGTATTCTGTAACAATAATACCATGCATAGGGTTTTACCTTTGCATTGTCATCTGTGCCTGTTTTTAAAAGGAAAATGCAGTGAAAATTACCTTCTGTGTTAGAGCTGGATGGTAAACAGACTTTGCCAATGGAGATGGAAAGTCCAGCTATGAAGCCGACACTAGTATGAATGGGTTTTACAATGTTACAGTACCTTGCAAAAGTATTCATACCCCTTGAACTGTTTCACATTTGGTCACCTTACAACCACAACCACTTAAATGTATTTTATTGAGATTTTAAGTGATAGACCAACACAAAGTAGCAGATAATTGTGAAGTGGAATGAAAATGATACATGGTTTTCAAAATTTTAATCAAATAAAAATCTGATCTGAAGTGTGACATGCAAAAGTATTCAGCCCTCCTATATCAATACTTTGTAGTGCTACATTTTGCTGCAATTACAAATGCAAGTCTTTTGGGGTATGTCTCTACCAGCTTTGCACATCTAGAGACTGAGATTTTTGCCCATTCCTCTTTGCAAAATAGCTCAAGCTCAGCCAGATTGGATGGAGAGCGTTTTGCCACAGATACTCAATGGGATTTAGGTCTGGACTTTGACTGGGCTATTCTAACACATGAATATTCTTCGATCTAAACCATTCCACTGTAGCTCTGGCTGTATGTTTAGGGTCATTGTCTTGCTGGAAGGTGAATCTCCTTCCCAGTCTCAAGCCTTTTGCAGCCTCCAACAGGATTTCTTCCAGGATTGCCCTGTATTTAGCTCCATCCATCTTCCTATCAACTCTGACCAGCTTCCCTGTCCCTACTGAAGAAAATCCTCCCCACAGCATGATGCTGCCCCCGCCATGTGTCACAGTGGGGATGGTGTGTTCAGGGTGATGAGCAGTGTTACTTTTCCGCTACAAATAGCACTTTGCATTTAGGCCAAAAAGTTCATCTTTGGTCTCATCTGACCAGAGCACCTTCTTCCACATGTTTTCTGTGTCCCATATATGGCTTGTGGCAAACTGCACTACTTATGACTTTCTTTCAACAATGGTTTTCTTCTTGCCACTCTTCCATAAAGGCCAGATTTGTGGAGTGCACACTTATAGTTGTCCTGTGGACAGATTCTCCCACCTGATCTGTGGATTTCTGCAGCTCCTCCAGAGTGACCATGGACCTCTTGGCTGATTCTCTGACCAGTGCTCTCCTTGACCAATCTGATAGTTTAGGTGGACGGCCATGTCTTGGTAAGTTTGCAGTTGTAGAATACTTTTTCCACTTTTAGATGATGGATTGAACATTGCTCCTTGGGATGCTCAAAGCTTGGGATATGTTGTTATAACCTAACTCTGCTTTAAACTTCGCCACAACTCTATCTGTGACCTGTCTGGTGAGTTCCTTGGTCTTCATGATGCTGTTTGTTCACTAGTGTTCTCTAACAAACCACTGAGGCATCCATAGAACAGGTGTCTTTATATTGAGACTAAATTATAAACAGCTGGACTCTAGCAACTAATTAAGTGACTTCTGAAGGCAATTGTGCACACTGGATTCTATTTAAAGTAAAAGAAGAAAAGAAAAGTTTCAAATCACCCCCCTTTCCCTAGACCACATATAAAAATAAACATTTTAGGTATCCCCGTGCTCAAAAATGCACAAACTATTAAAATATTTATCCCATAAACGATGAACAGGAAAAAAAATCAAAATACCCAAATGACATTTTTTTCAACACTTTGCCTAAAAAAAAAAATTCTTTAATAAAAAGTGATGAAACCATCAGACCTTTCCCCAAATATCAACAAAAATGTCATCTTGTCCCACATAAAAAGATGCCATACCCAGCTCCATACTTGTAAATATGAAAAAGTTACAGTGGTCAGAACATGACACCTGAATACAGGTAACATGTCATTTTTACCACACAGTGAATGCCGTAAAAATTAAACCCATATGAAATTGGCACAAATGTGCTTTTTTTTCCCAATTCTACCTCATTCTGAATTTTTTTTTCCAGCTTCCCAGTACATTGTACAGGATAGTGAATGGTGCCAAGTACAATTTGTTTCGCAAAGAATAAGCCATCATGTGACTCTGTGAACCGAAAAATTTAAAAGTTATGGCTTTTGGAATGTGGGGAGGGGAAAACGGAAATGCAAAAACAAAAATTGGCCCAGGCTTTAAGGGATTAAAAACACCACAAATGTCACCTTTCCCCCTTAGACATTGATTTATTAAAATAATAAAAAAACACATAATCACATTATTTTACCAATATGATGAACACAAGAAAAAATAAATAAAATTCCATAATTGTTGTTTCTGTCTATCCTGCTTCCCAAAAAAACATAATAAAGAAAAAAAAAAAAAAAAAGAAAACTAGTATTTATTCTCACTTTATTGAGAGACAAATAAAAAAAAAATGTTTTATTTTTGTGCCAGGGGCTGGACCTCAATTATATATATATATATATATATATATATATATATGTGTGTGTGTGTATGTATATGTGTGTATATATATATATATATACAGTCATATGAAAAAGTTTGGGCACCCCTATTAATCTTAATCATTTTTAGTTCTAAATATTTGGGTGTTTGCAACAGCCATTTCAATTTGATATATCTAATAACTGATGGACACAGCAATATTTCAGGATTGAAATGAGGTTTATTGTACTAACAGAAAATGTGCAATATGCATTAAACCAAAATTTGACCGGTGCAAAAGTATGGGCATCTCAACAGAAAAGTGACATTAATATTTAGTAGATCCTCCTTTTGCAAAAATAACAGCCTCTAGTCGCTTCCTGTAGCTTTTAATCAGTTCCTGGATCCTGGATGAAGGTATTTTTGACCATTACTCTTTACAAAACAATTCCAGTTCAGTTAAGTTTGATGGTCGCCGAGCATGGACAGCCCGCTTCAAATTATCCCACAGATGTTCAATGATATTCAGGTCTGGGGACTGGGATGGCCATTCCAGAACATTGTAATTGTTCCTCTGCATGAATGCCTGAGTAGATTTGGAGCTGTGTTTTGGATCATTGTCTTGCTGAAATATCCATCCCCGGCGTAACTTCAAATTCGTCACTGATTCTTGTACATTATTCTCAAGAATCTGCTGATACTGAGTTGAATCCATGCGACCCTCAACTTTAACAAGATTCCCGGTGCCGGCATTGGCCACACAGCCCCAAAGCATGATGGAACCTCCACCAAATTTTACAGTGGGTAGCAAGTGTTTTTCTTGAAATGCTGTGTTTTTTTGACGCCATGCATAACGCCTTTTTGTATGACCAAACAACTCAATCTTTGTTTCATCAGTCCACAGGACCTTCTTCCAAAATGAAGCTGGCTTGTCCAAATGTGCTTTTGCATACCTCAGGCGACTCTGTTTGTGGCGTGCTTTCAGAAACGGCTTCTTTCGCATCACTCTCCCATACAGCTTCTCCTTGTGCAAAGTGTGCTGTATTGTTGACCGATGCACAGTGACACCATCTGCAGCAAGATGATGCTGCAGCTCTTTGGAGGTGGTCTGTGGATTGTCCTTGACTGTTCTCACCATTCTTCTTCTCTGCCTTTCTGATATTTTTCTTGGCCTGCCACTTCTGGGCTTAACAAGAACTGTCCCTGTGGTCTTCCATTTCCTTACTATGTTCCTCACAGTGGAAACTGACAGGTTAAATCTCTGAGCCAACTTTTTGTATCCTTCCCCTGAACAACTATGTTGAACAATCTTTGTTTTCAGATCATTTGAGAGTTGTTTTGAGGAGCCCATGATGCCACTCTTCAGAGGAGATTCAAATAGGAGAACAACTTGCAATTGGCCACCTTAAATACCTTTTCTCATGATTGGATACACCTGGCTATGAAGTTCAAAGCTCAGTGAGGTTACAAAACCAATTTTGTGCTTCAGTAAGTCAGTAAAAAGTAGTTAGGAGTATTCAAATCAATAAAATGATAAGGGTACCCAAATTTTTGCATCGGTCAAATTTTGGTTTAATGCATATTGCACATTTTCTGTTAGTACAATAAACCTCATTTCAATCCTGAAATATTACTGTGTCCATCAGTTATTAGATATATCAAATTGAAATGGCTGTTGCAAACACCCAAATATTTAGAACTAAAAATGATTAAGATTAATAGGGGTGCCCAAACTTTTTCATATGACTGTATATATATGTATATGTATATATATATATATATATATATATATATATATATATATATATAAAAACCTATGCTAAGTGGTTTAAAACTGTGATAAACTGAATTAAAAGAACATTACAAAAATGTATAACTATTAACTATGGAATACCCCTTGCTCTGTTCACACTTAACGCCTATACAGCGGGATACAATGAAAAAAGGATACCGAAAATTATACTTTTTTTTTTTTTTAACCTTTTTTTCCAAGGTTAGTCAATGGCCAATGTATATATTGTCTATAAAATAACATAAGTTGGAAGCTTCCATTATAGATGCACTGGGGAATATTTCTCACTTATACCACTAATGAAAGATAATATTGAAGTGTGAACAGAGCTAAGACTTTTTATGAACATATTTAACAGAAAGTGAAAGAGATTATTAAATTCCTGTATTAAAGTAGTTCCCTGGAATTTGAAGAACATTATAAAACAGTGCACATGCTCATAATCGTTGGGGTATGGTATATTTTGTTTATATACCCCATACCCATAAGGTTAATCCATTTACAGGAAATATTTTATAGAGATTTACAGTTGGCCTGGTCATAGAGCAGCTTTATGGATAAGACATAAGCAAACAAATAGAGCATATAATACTGGGTGGGGGCCACTGTGGGGGGCATATAATACTGGGTGGGGACCACTGTGGGGAAGATATAATACTGGGTGGGGGCCACTGTAGGGAGGATATAATACTGGGTGGGGCCCACTATGGGGGGCATATAATACTGGGTGGGTACCACTGTGGGAAGCATATAATACTGGGTGGGGACCACTGTGTGGAGCATATTATACTGTGTGGGGCCACTGTGGGTAGCATATTACACTGTGTGTGGGGGGAGAAATGTAGAGCATATAATGCTGTGTGGGGGCCACTGTTGAGCATATAATACTATCTGGGGCCTCTGCTGAGCATATTTTACTGTTTGGGGACCCGTAACTGGTTCGGGGGGGCGGGGCCCATTGGGGCCCAGCCATTCCTAGTTACGCCACTGGCTGTGTATATACAGCCCGTTGTTACCTTATGGAAAATGAAGAGTAATTCCTCTTCATTTTCTGCCACCATTTTCTAGCCGCAGTCTAGCCGCAACGTGATGCCAGGCTTTCTTTTGGCCAAAAGGCAAAAAACAGATTCAACCATTTTGATTTGCTTCAGTGAATGGAATAAATGGGGGGAATGATAAAACATGATAGAATAAAAGGTGGAATAATATATTTTAAAAGTGTGGGTAATATGAGATGTGAGGAATTTATTTGTTTATTTACTTTTATATGTGATGTAGGAAAAGGGGGTGATCATTAGATTGCTTATACCCAGGGCCGGTGTTAGGGGGGGCAAACTGGGCAATTGCTCAGGGCCCCGACCCCAAAGGGGCCCCCGGGACCGGAGCCTGATGACTCCGGATTCCGGAGTCAGGACCGGCCATTTCAATAACAGAAAGGGACCCAGCGTCATGTGCCGCAGGTCCCCTTTCCAAGGTGAGTAAAAATAACAAACATTTTTACTCACCTGTCCTTGCGTCCAACGTCATCTTCTGGCGTTCCGGACATCACCGCTGAGGCCGAGCGATCACGTGGGGCCTGTCTCACGTAACCACTGAGGCCCAATCACAGGCTTCAGCGGTGACGTCCACAACGCGTGACGTCAGCCGCAGAGAAGAGGAAGCCGGTGCCATCGGGGATAGTGGAGCAGCGCGAGGAGGCCCAGGAGAGGTAATTATTTCCTCTTACCTCCCCCGGGTCTTCGATAATTATACTGAAGAGACCCCAGAGTATAATATAATACTAGCACTAAGGAAGTCTGTAGGGCCACTGTGGAGCATTATACTAGGGGAGGGGGGCCCTCTGGATAGCATATTATACTGTATGGGGCCTTTGTGGAGCATTATAATGTGGGGGGGCTCTGGAGAGCATGTTATATTCTCTGGGGCCACTGTGGAGCATTATACTGGGAGGCCCCCTCTGAAGAGCATATTATACTGTTTTGGGCCACTGTGGAGCATTATACTGGGGGAACCTCTCTAGGCAGTATATTATACTGTGTGGAGGCCATTCTGGAGCATGTTATACTGTGTGGGGTCATCTGCAGAGCATATTATATTGTGTGGAGCCACTGTGGGGCATTATTCGAGGGGGGGGGACTAAGGAGCATTATACTAGGGGGCCCTCTGGGGAGTATATTATACTGTGTGGGGCCTACTGTGGAGCATTATACTGGGGGGGACACTCTGGGGAGCATAATATATTGCGTGGGACCACTGTGGAGCAAAATACTGGGTGGGCACTGTGGAGTATTATATTAGCGGGGGCCATCTGGGGAGCATATTAAGGGGGAAGAGACAGTGTGGGGATCCTGTTATACTGTGTGGGGCCACTGTGGAGTTTATTATATTGTGTGGGGCTTCTCGGGAGCATATTATACTCTGTGGGGCCATTGTAGAGCATTATACTGGGGGGACTGTGGGGAGCATGTTATACTGTGTTAGGCCACTGTGGAGCATTATACTGGGGGGCACTGTGGGATGCATATTATACTGTATGGAGCATATTATATTGTGTGGGGCTGCTGGGGAGCATATTGTACTGTCTGGGGCCACTAAGAGGTAGTATACTGTGTGAAGCCCTATATACCATGTGGGGCCACTATGGTGGGCTCAGGGGAGCATTTTATACTGTGTGGGTCTACTGTGGAGCATTATATACCATGTGGGGAAACTGGAGGGCTCAGGGGAGCATTTTATACCGTGGAGCATTATATACCATGTGGAGCATTATACTATGAGAGGGGGCTCAAAATTCCTGCTGGCAGCCCTGTGTGCTATGTCTGCATCACAGCTCCCTTGCTATAATTTTGCACATACGTGTAGTGCTCCATGGCCATGTTATTCCCCATACAGTACTGTGCATGAACTGGCCACGGAGTTATTGGGGCCTGCACAGTACTATGGGGGCTGACTATACTGGGAACATACTCAGTAACACAAGATAGTCAGCACATATGTAAGATTTCAGTGAAGGAGCCATGGTGGGAACCCAGAACAAGTTCTCCCTGTGTGCCTAAGGCCCTTCAGTCCGACACTGTATAACGGAGAACTATTATATATAAGGGTGGGTTACTATATATTAGTGGGAAACTTAAATATGAGGGGGCTATTATAATGGGGAACTATTATTTATAAGACGAGCTATTATTTATAAGGGGAGGGAACTATTATATATAAGGCATCCATTATAAGGGGAGAGCTATTATTTATAAGAGGGGAACTATTTACAAGGGGGGTATAATTGTTAAGTGGGCTTATTTATAAAGGGGGCTATTAGTGATAATGGGGACTATTATTTATAAGGGTAACTATTATTTATGAGGGGGCTATTATTTATAAGGGAGCAGTATTATTTTTAAGGGGTGACTGTTAGGGTAGGTTCACATATGTCAGTTGCATCGGTATAATTTTTTTTTGTCCTTTAGTCATTACAACTGATGCCAAAACTGATGCGAAAATGCATCAGTTGTCATCAGGCCTTTTCACAAATTTCTGCTCCAAAACCATCAGTTGTTATAAGTTGTCATCAGTGTTTACCATCAGTTTTTACTATCACTTTTTACTTTTAGGGTGAGTTATAGCTGTATAGTACAACCCTCTTGGCCCTTACCTGAGAAACGAACCCCTGATGCAGTGTGCTGGAGACTCGGGGGCTGGCATTCACTGGCATTTCAAGAGTTCTGCAAAAGTGTCATGACGTCCAAAAACCAAACCGTCTAAATCTGTGCACCAAAAACCAAATAACACTCCCTCCCTTCTGCCCGGTTGTGTGCCCAAATATTATTTTATACCCAGATATGACATTAAGTATGATATCCTGGGTACACCAGTGTTATACATGTGGGCATAAACTGCAGTTTGGGCACACAGCAGGGCAGAGAAGGAAAGAAGCGCTATGTGGCTTTTGGAGTGCAGATTTAGATGTTTGGGATCTGGACACCATGCCATGTTTGCAGAGCCTCTAAGGTGCCAGAAAAGTGGAATCCCCTAAGGAGGGACTCCATTGTGAAAACTGTAGCCCTCAAAGAATTAATCAAGGGGAGTAGTGAGTACCAGAAGCATAGATCCATAACATATCAAAAAGATAAATAAAACTTAACATTTAATATAAAATTCAACAGGGTCCTAATTTGCATGTAAATAGACAAATAATCGGAACAATCTTACAGATTTCAACGGTGGACTGTAATGGGTCCAAATGTGGCAGGGATTGTACCAAAGGATGGGTATAGGGAACTGATAGAATCATAGGAGGAATATCTAGCTATTTCCCTAATACCAACGCGTTTCACCACCCTGTAACGGGTGCTCTTCAGGGGAATGTGGAGGAAGAACCCGGTGGTTCAAAGTAAAGGTTGCACTACAACCCCTTGTGCGGGGGAGCTTACAGCAGTCCCTCAGTGGAGAGACAGGCAGGATCAGCCAGGAACTTGGGGGTCCTAGCAGCCTGGGGTCACTGGCCAGACCACAGGCAGCCGAAACGGCATAACGGCACCCCCCGTTCTCGCCGCGGGGGGTGCCTCATGGGTCATTATTTTAGTGCAACCCCCTTGGATGCCACAGTCATGTTTGACCGCGGCTTTTAAGGGGTTAACACCCGCGATCGGAGCCCAACTCCACCCGCGGGTGTCAGCTTTGCGATCCTGAGCAATTCGCTCAGGTACAGTTGTGAAGCCGTCAATTGCCGGCTTCACTACTGTACAGAGACTGCCGCATCCAACTTCAGGCGGCACCCGGTGGCCTCATGCGCTAATTGGATTTTAAGGAAGCCAGCTGAGGCACAGATCCGTGGCCATACGGCGCCAGAACTGATGCCTCTTGTGCCAGAACCGATCCCATAGAAAACTATGGGATCCATCCTGGCATTAGTTTCCCTCCGGCTTGTGTGCACCACGCCGGAGGGAAACTGATAGCTGCGTTGGACATATGTGAACGCACCCTTACTGATAAGGGGGAATATTACTGATACAGGGCACTATTTATCATTTATAAGGGAGCTATTACTGATAAAGGTATAATATGATTTATAAGCGGGGACTATTATTTATAAGGAGGCGCTATAATAATTGATGACTGGGTGCAAAAATCTATTAGGGTGCTCATTTGAATTGTGTGGGGTAAAATGGGGCTTGTTATTACTTTTTTGTTGGTGGAAAGGAGGTGTTATTATAGGGGTTGCCACTGCAAGACGATGGTGTTGTTTGCATATCAGCATTTGGGGCCCCGCTTTTAATTTTGCCCAGGGCTCCACTTTGTCTAAAACCGGCCCTGCTTATACAATACAATGCAATAATTCTTGTGTTACTAATGAGCCCTGCCACAGGCAGGTCTGAGATGCCAGATAACACTGGCAGGCCTGGAAGACATCAGAAGGTTCCTGACTGCCATAGCAATGGAACGGCTCCAATGATCTCCATGCAAAAGCGCTGTTCCATAACCAAACAGGTGGCTAAAAGTGAAAGTAACATCTCAGATGCCATGGTCACATTTAATCACAGCATTTAAGGGGTTATTTGTCCATGATTAGAGCCTTCTCCAGTCATGGACACTGCTGCCAGGTCCCTGCTGTATAAAACAGCAAAGAAACAGTGGCTATGGAGCTCTGGTGCAAAACGCGATGCAAAGGTTTGAAGCCTCTTAGTGAGGGATGTATATATACAGTGCCTTGCGAATGTATTCGGGTTCTGTTTAAAGCGCAGAGAGCATCATGAAGACCAAGGAACACACCAGGCAGGTCCGTGATACTGTTGTGGAGAAGTTTAAAGCCGGATTTGGATACAAAAAAATTTCCCAAGCTTTAAACATCCCGAGGAGCACTGTGCAAGCGATCATATTGAAATGGAAGGAGTATCAAACCACGGCAAATCTACCAAGACCCGGCCGACCCTCTAAACTTTCATCTCAAACAAGGAGAAGACTGATCAGAGATGCAGCCAAGAGGCCCATGATCACTCTGGATGAACTGCAGAGATCTACAGCTGAGGTGGGAGAGTCTGTCCATAGGACAACAATCAGTCGTACACTGCACAAATCTGGCCTTTATGCAAGAAGAAAGCCATTTCTCAAAGATATCCATAAAAAGTCTTGTTTAAAATTTGCCACAAGCCACCTGGGAGACACATGTGGAAAAAGGTGCTCTGGTCAGATGAAACCAAAATCGAACTTTTTGGCCACAATGCAAAACGATATGTTTGGTGTAAAAGCAACACAGCTCATCACCCTGAACACACCATCCCTACTGTCAAACGTGGTGGCAGCATCATGGTTTGGGCCTGCTTTTCTTCAGCAGGGACAGGGAAGATGGTTAAAATTGATGGGAAGATGGATGGAGCCAAATACAGGACCATTCTGGAAGAAAACCTGTTGGAGTCTGCAAAAGACCTGAAACTGGGACGGAGATTTATCTTCCAACAAGACAATGATCCCAAACATAAAGCAAAATCTACAATGGAATGGTTCACAAATAAACGTATCCAGGTGTTAGAATGGCCAAGTCAAAGTCCAGACCTGAATCCAATCGAGAATCTGTGGAAAGAGCTGAAAACTGCTGTTCACAAACGCTCTCCATGCAACCTCACTGAGATCGAGCTGTTTTCCAAGGAAGAATAGGCAAGAATTTGTCTCTCGATGTGCAAAACTGATAGAGACATACCCCAAGCGTCTTGTAGCTGTAATCGCAGCAAAAGGTGGCGCTACAAAGTATTAACTTAAGGGGGCCGAATAATTTGGCACGCCCCACTTTTCAGTTTTTTATTTTTTACAAAAGTTTAAAATATCCAATAAATTTGGTTCCACTTCACGATTGTGTCCCACTTAATGTTGATTCTTCACCAAAAAAATTAAAATTTTATATCCTTATGCTTGAAGCGTGAAATGTGGCAAAAGGTTGAAAAGTTCAAGGGGGCCGAATACATTCGCAAGGCACTGTACGTATTGTGGTCCTTAAAGAGGACCTTTCACGTCCTCATGTGTATGCTGTTTTACATACCGCTAAAAAGCCAACAGCGAGCTGAATTCAGCGCACTGTCAGCTTTCCCTTTATGTGCCCTGGGGCTGGAGATATCGGCGGTCATAATTTCACCATTCACCATCAGAAGGGCGTTCCTGACAGTCTAGCTGGGCTGTGAGGAATGCCCCCCCTGACTGTACTCGTGCATAGACTTGTACTGTCAGAGGGGACGTTCCTTACAGCCCAGTGATGACGCTGAGCTGTGAGGAACGCCCCCCCCAGTACAAGTCTATGTAAAAAAGTATACTCAGCTGTCCCCATTGCTCCGATGTCCTCCTGCGCCTCCCAGTTCGTCTGCTCTCCTGGGTCTCTTCCGGCGTTGGGCTGAAGCTGCTGATTGGCCTCAGTGGTCACATGACCGCTGAGGCCAATCAGTGGCCTCTGCAGGCCTCAGGAAGAGGACCCCTGATGTCACAGGTAGTGACATTCAGTCCCTTCGCTGATTGGCCTCAACAATCACGTGACCTCTTCAGCACAACACCGGAAGACACTGCTGGAGCAAATGAATGGGGAGGCGCGGGAGGACACCGAAGCAACGGGGACAGGTAAGTATACATTATTTCTTTCATTTAAACTTTAAAAGGGTTATCCATTTTTGCCTGGACATTTTAACCCTTTCCGTGCCAGCCACGTATCTATACGTCCTCCTAGGGTGGCACTTCTGTAACCGATCACGTATCTAATACGTCCTTACTTCTAATACCGATATCTCAGAATCCGTTAGGACTATTAAGAAGATCTTGGATCCGTAGTGATTCACTGTTGAAAACACTATTCGGCATTGAGATCCCACTGCAGATCTCAATACCCGACAGCATTTTTAACAGCGATTCGCTCCAAATCTGTAAGGGCTATCATGAAGATTCTCATCTTTAAAATGAATCCAAGATCTTCTTTATAGTCCTAACGGATCCTGAGATATAAGGGCTCTAAAATGTCCACCCCCCTCCTGTCTCAGGAAGCATCTTAAGAGCTGCTGAAGGAGGAGAAAGGGGGGAGGAGCAGCCATGAAGACTGCACAGAGATGATAAATCATCATCCTCATCTATGTATAACCTGTATGTGATCCCGGGGAAGGGGGGAGGGGTAGCATGGACTTCTTTCCATGTTATCCCCTCTCCCATCAATCAGAGAGCATACTATTACTATACTTTTGCTCTCTGATTGTCACATAGAAGGATAATGTAAAACCCCTATGAGCCTTACTAGAGGGGTATTCTGATGTAATACCCCTCTGAATGTAACCAGGAAGTTTATTGGTGCTGTGACCCAGATGTTTACCATTGTCCAGGTTGCAGCGCTAAAAGAGTCACGCCAAACACTTACACAACACATGCACAAAGTCATCAATAAAGTTTACAGTGCATTTAACCCAATCCCTGTCCTGTCCATACCTGATCTTTATTGAGTAAAATATACCTCTAGCGATATCCTTTACACACTAAAATAATAGCAATAACGATTATCACTAGAGAAGAACGTATAAATTGCTACAATTTTTATAGGGGGATAGAAAATTATATTTTTCTGTAAACTCCTATTTAATTTGCATGCACAAAATTGGTTGGCGCATTTCTGCGATTTTGGTGTTTCTTTAACACCTGCACCTGTCACTATATATATATATATATATATATATATATATATATGTGTGTGTGTGGTATGTATGAAATCCTCATATATTGCAGTTTTTTGGAAAGTACATTTTGTTTGCAGAAAGGGACTGCTTGAGCATGCACTTTAGTGTCAAATTTGAATTTTTGGGCAATTTTTGCTTACAATCTGTTTGCTGCAAAGTTGCATGAAGGTGGTTGTATATATATGAAATATTTAAGTTGTGTTTTTATATACAGTATGCTGTGCAATCTCAAAAAAGTTAGATTTTGGTAACACATTCACAGTTTGCTAGGTGCAGTATAGATTTTTAACATAGTGAATAACAGCAAAATCTTGCTTGTCTTCTGTATCAGCGTTTTTGAGAGTACGTGTTCTTGTTGTAGTTGATGTTTGTGGTATATATAAATTGTCTACACCTTGATCTTTTATTTTAAATGTATTGTGTGTGAATGTAAGGTTGAATAGTGCAAATATATGTTTTAGTGCATTTTTAAAAAAAATTATTTGTGTTTGTCACAAAGTTACATGAAGGTGGATGTGGCTATTGATAACCCATTGAGACACCTACTTTGAAGCATGGGGGTGGCAACATCATACTTTGGGGCTGTTTCTCTGCAAAGGGACTAGGACGACTGATCTGTGTACATGAAAGAATGAATGGGACCATGTATCATGAGATTTTGAGTGCAAACCTACTTCCATCAGCAAGGGCACTGAAGATGAAACGTGGCTGGGTCTTTCAGCATATTATCAACAATGATCCCAAGCACACCGCCAGGGCAACGAAGGAGTGGCTTCGTAAGAAGCATTTCAAGGTCCTGGAGTGGCCTAGCCAGTCTCCAGATCTCAACCCCACATAAAACCTTTGGAGGGAGTTGAAAGTCCGTGTTGCCCAGCGACAGCCCCAAAACTTCACTGCTCTAGAGGAGATCTGCATGGAGGAATGGGCCAACATACCAGCAACAGTGTGTGCCAACCTTGTGAAGACTTACAGAAAACGTTTGACCCCTGTCATTGCCAACAAAGGATATACTGTATAACAGGGGTAGGCAACCTTTTTTGTTTGGCGTGCCGATTTTAATTAAAAAATCGTAGATGAGGTACTCGGAGTGCCGGTCAATAATTGTAAGTCTGACGACCTCTAAACTAAAGTCATATACCGCAAACCATAACACAGAAGTGCTGTCACAAGGTGCTTTAGAACACATGCATTTACTGCTATTTCCTGGGACGCTCCTGTACTTTCCGATTAGAAGCAATGAAAGTACACGTGCATCCCCCAATTAGTGGTAAATGTAAGTGTCCAGGAGCACTGTATGGAAGCATCCTTATGGTGAATACACACTATGTATCTGGATGCAGATATAGTCTTAGGCCACTGGAACTTTTACTTCAATGTAAAACTGCGTTCACATGGTGCATTTTTGCACAAAAAAAAATGCCTGTGTTTTCTGTGCAAAAACACATCCTTAATGCAGAAAACACACATTTATACAGAATAATGTCCCATAGCGGCCCCTGCACAAGGTATTATATCCCATAACAGCCTCTGCACACCGTATTATGTCATATACAGTGCTGGCCAAAAGTATTGGCACCCCTGCAATTCTGTCAGATAATACTCAATTTCTTCCAGAAAATGATTGCAATCACAAATGCTTTGGTAATAATATCTTCATTTAATTTGTCTTCAATGGAAAACCACAAAAAGAATTGTCAAAAAGCCAAATTGGATATAATTCCACACCAAACATAAAAAAGGGGGGTGGACAAAAGTATTGGCACCCTTTGAAAAATCATATGATTCTTCTCTAATTTGTGTAATTAACAGCACCTGTTACTTACCTGTGGCACATAACAGGTGGTGGCAATAACTAAATCACACTTGCAGCCAGTTGAAATGGATTAAAGTTGACTCAACCTCTGTCCTGTGTCCTTGTGTGTACCACATTGAGCATGGAGAAAAGAAAGAAGACCAAAGAACTGTCTGAGGACTTGAGAAGCAAAATTGTGAGGAAGCATGAGCAATCTCAAGGCTACAAGTCCATCTCCAAAGACCTGAATGTTCCTGTGTCTACCGTGCGCAGTGTCATCAAGAAGTTTAAAGCCCATGGCACTGTGGCTAACCTCGCTAGATGTGGATGGAAAAGAAAAATTGACGAGAGATTTCAACTAAAGATTGTGCGGATGGTGGTTAAAGAACCTCGACTAACATCCAAACAAGTTCTAGCTGCCCTGCAGTCCGAGGGTTTAACAGTGTCAACCCATACTATCCGTCGGCGTCTGAATGAAAAGGGACTCTATGGTAGGATACCCAGGAGACCCCACTTCTGACCCAGAGACATAAAAAAGCCAGGCTGGAGTTTGCCAAAACTTACCTGAGAAAGCCAAAAAATTTTTGGAAGAATGTTCTCTGGTCAGATGAGACAAAAGTAGAGCTTTTTGGGAAAAGGCATCAACATAGAGTTTACAGGAAAAAAAAAAAGAGGCCTTCAAAGAAAAGAACACGGTCCCTACAGTCAAACATGGCGGAGGTTCCCTGATGTTTTGGGGTTGCTTTGCTGCCTCTGGCACTGGACTGCTTGACCGTGTGCATGGCATTATGAAGTCTGAAGACTACCAACAAATTTTGCAGCATAATGTAGGGCCCAGTGTGAGAAAGCTGGGTCTCCCTCAGAGGTCATGGGTCTTCCAGCAGGACAATGACCCAAAACACACTTCAAAAAGCACTAGAAAATGGTTTGAGAGAAAGCACAGGAGACTTCTAAAGTGGCCAGCAATGAGTCCAGACCTGAATCCCATAGAACACCTGTGGAGAGATCTCAAAATGGCAGTTTGGAGAAGGCACCCTTCAAATCTCAGGGACCTGGAGAAATTTGCCAAAGAAGAATGGTCTAAAATTCCAGCAGAGCATTGTAAGAAACTCATTGATGGTTACCGGAAGCGGTTGTTCACAGTTATTTTGTCTAAAGGTTGTGCTACCAAGTATTAGGCTGAGGGTGCCAATACTTTTGTCCGGCCCATTTTTGGAGTTTTGTGTAAAATGATCAATGATTTGACTTTTTTTTTAATTCTCTTTTGTGTTGTTTCATTGCAAGAAAAATAAATGAAGATATTATTACCAAAGCATTTGTGATTGCAATCATTTTCTGGAAGAAATGGAGTATTATCTGACAGAATTGCAGGGGTGCCAATACTTTTGGCCAGCACTGTAGTGGCCCCAGCACACCGTATTATGTAACATAGTGACCCCTGCACACCGTATTATGCCACATAGTGACCCCAGCACATGATATTATGTCATATAGTGGCCCCTGCGCACCGTATTAGGTCCCATAGCGGTCCCTGCACACGGTATTAGGTCCCATAGCGGTCCCTGCACACGGTATTAGGTCCCATAGAGGTCCCTGCACACGGTATTAGGTCCCATAGAGGTCCCTGCACACGGTATTAGGTCCCATAGCGGTCCCGGCACACGGTATTAGGTCCCATAGCGGTCCCTGCACACGGTATTAGGTCCCATAGCGGTCCCTGCACACGGTATTATGTTCCATAGCTCTCTTCAGACCCCCGAGTATAATAAGTCCAAGAGAAGTGACAAACATAAAAAAACAATGCTACTCACCATTTTCTGCGCTCCGCAGCCGCTCTGTTCTCTTCGGCGCTTCTGCCTGTAGTCAGCGACCGCTGATTGAGTCTCTGGGGTCACGTCGCGTCATTATGCGTAATGACGTCAGACGCAGACGTGACCTCAGAGGCCCTGTCAGCTGTCAGAAGCGCCTGCAGATCGCACAGCCGCCGCGTAGCGCAGGGAGCAAGGTGAGTATCATTGTTTTTTATGTTTCATCACTTCTCCTAAGTCTCCGCTTATTATACTCGGGGGTCTGAAGAGACCCCACAGTATAATAATAGCAGTTTCATTTCGGCCATGTTTGGTCCGATCAAAGCTGCTGGTTGAGGACTCCGCTGCCGTGCCAGGGAAATAAGCCTCGCGTGCCACTCTTGGCACGCGTGCCGGGGGTTGCCGACCCCTGCTGTATAACATAGTATTGAGATGAACTTTTGTTATTGACCAAATACTTATTTTCCACCATAATTTGCAAATAAATTCTTTAAAAATCAGACAATGTGATTTTCTGGATTTGCTTTCTCATTTTGTCTCTCATAGTTGAGGTCTACCTATGATGTCAATTACAGGCCTCTCTCATCTTTTTAAGTGGGAAAACTTGCACAATTGGTGGCTGACTAAATACTTTTTTCCCCAATGTACCATATGTGTCATCAATAAAATCTTATCAAGGAGCCCTCTGCTGATAGTGTTTACCCTAAATACAATTCTCACAGAGGGTCCTCTACCATCCACAATTAAAACATATCACAGAAACTGAATGGTGTAATAACTTGTAATTAAAACTTCACTTTTATTTATATCTATTAAAATATAAGGCGGACGTCTACTAATATAAAACGATCAGTAATGCCACCTGTTTGTACCCCTGGGAAATTCCCTCAAAGACTTATCACCAATTCACTACTTGCAGGATTAGTGCATCAGTTTATCCCCTTCACACTATATAGCATAAACGTATAGGTAAGTTCCAGGGTCAGACTGGGGTGCCTAGGGCCCACCAGTGGGATTGATTCTAGGGGCCCAACCTACTGCCATATGAAATATCGCCCATCCAGTTTTTGGCATCATGCACATTTAACATGCATTTTCGCGCACAATACAGTGTGCAAAACAGAACTGTATTGTCCTTTGCACTACATCAAAGTGAGTTTTCTCTTAATCAATGCAAATATCGCTTTTAGCTGAGCCTTAGTTTACTGTCTTTGAATAGAAAAATGTATTTTATTTTAAATATGGGTATGCATGGTGCATATCTGAGATCTGTGTGATGCAGATCTTAAATACATTCAGGCATGAGACCTAGCACACAAACTATATTACGTTCTACATACATACACGGAAAAGCAAACCAAAATTATATTATTGCACAACCAAAGGCAACCAAATAAATAATATTTAAATAAATAATATAAAATTAAACGTTAACTTATCCTCCATCACAGGCATTAACTTCTCCTTCATCACAGATAGAGTTCAACAAATATTACAGACACAATAGTGCAGGTAGCCGGCCTGTTTTGCCACACAAAGTGACAAACATCAAAGTAGAAAACTGATGGACCCCATTACAGTCAAATTGGTTCCTGTCCCTGTCAGGATTTCCATTTTCTTTTTCTATAAACGTAGTTTTAATGTATCAGACACACGATGCAAATAACTAACCTTAAATAGAGCAGTATTAATATAGTAAGACACACAAAAAAAAACATTTTACACAACCAGGTTACAGCAGCAGTTTCTGAAGAACAGAAGATGAGTTTGCAAATCGATCAACAATATCATCATAATCTAAAGACATGGAAATCTCCCTCTCAATGTTCATTAAAATGAGAGATTCTAAAAGTTCTTGTCCAATCAATGACCTCAACCGATTTTTTACAATTTTTTTTTTTAAAACATTCTTTCACAGGAAAGGTGCAGGCCAGAGTAAGGAGCTCTTTATATACCACAAAAAGATTTGTATATGCAGTTGTGATCATATAATAGTCTATAGCAGCAGGTCAGGGTGGGTTCACAACTGCGCTTCAGTCCGTCCGTTGCCAATCCGAGTGAAAATCTCGGCGAACGGAATTGGCATCGGATACAGACAGGTCAGCGACGCATTGGTTAAAAACCCATTCATTTAAATGGGTTTTTAAAGCAATGCGCGGGTGTCCGATTGCACCCTCTGCGCTGCAAAGCCGTTTTTTTTCCTCGGACACGAAGTCCTGCATGTCCGACTTTGTTTCCGACGAAAAAAAAGGATTCGCAGCGCAGAGGGTGCAATCGGACACCCTCGCATTGGTTTAAAAACCCATTCAAATGAATGGGTTTTTTTTAACCAATGCGTTGCTAACCTGTCTGTATCCAATGCCAATCCCGTTCGCCGAGATTTTCTCTCGGATTGGCAATGGACGGACTGAAGCGCAGGTGTGAACCCACCCTCAGGCAGTTTTCACAAGCTACATGTTTTCCATCATTCATGTCATCCTCACCATCACTATCAACATCAGCTTCCATAATATCTATTGCAGAAGGGAATGGTTTTTTCAAAGTGGCGTAGTTCTCTTGGAAGCCATTTTTCGCAAGGAGGCCGGGAAAGTGAAGAAAAAAACCCCATACTAACCTGTCCCCAATGCTCCAGTGTCTCCCACCACGGTCTGGTCCTGCTCCTCCCAGGTCTTGTTTAGGAGGAAGTCCTCGCCGCATGTGACCTCTGAGGCCAATCAGAGGCCTAAGTAAAGTCACCTGGGAGCAGCAGGACCGGACTGCGGTGAGAGACACCGGAGCACCGGGGACAGGTGAGAGTATGTTTTTTTTTTTTTCACCTTCCCCAGCCTCCTTGCCAAAAACAGGTTATTCTGGACAACCCCTTTAACACTAACAATTTTTATGTCCATGTACTATCTGTAAAAAAACCCCCATCATTCTTGTGCGGTCCATTTTTAACACTTATATTGCTACAGATGTGGAGCGATGCAGGAGTGATATTTTGCGCCTGCATTGCCCCCTCCCCCTTGCAGGAGCTGCTTGTAAATGCAAATGAATTACCGGGCAGTGCCTCCTGTGAATGCATGAGATGCCTGTCAAATCATATGAATAGCTTGTCAGCTCCTGCTTCTCCCGACCCCCAATGTGATTGTGTTACTCCTGGTCACATTGATAGGAGTAACAACAATCACACAGCTAGTCCAGAATAGATGCTTCCATTATACCTATAGGGAAACCGCTGGCATTTCCGTAGGTATAATTAACATGCAGCGATTTCCAAAACCACAACGGTTTTGGAAATCGCCGCATGTCTGCAATACGTATATTAACGCAAAGTGGGGATAGGAATTACTAGAATCCCATCCACTTTGCTGTGACTGTAAAACGCTGCTTTTTTTTTCCACGGCGTTTACGCCGCAGGTGAACCGCAGCGTTTACACCACGTGAGGCCCCGGCCTTAAGGACAGAGAAGTGCCCCGACTATGGCTCTTGAAATGTGGTGACACAAGTCCCCACTGACCTACACTTCCTGCACCTGAATTCCTTACATGCTCCAGGATTATTAAGAGGCCAGAGTCACCTAACTACTATTACTTTATCCATAGGACAGACGATAATGAATCCTGGTTCCCGGTCCTGAGAATGGGGTTGTTTTTCTCACCACAGTGAATTTAGTCTGACTGAATCCAGGTTGAATGTAGCCGTGCCCTGCTGGATAGGAAGCATCCATGCACTCTTTTGCTTTAATAGGAGTAACTGAGATAGCCGAAGTCCCGTACTTCACTATCTCAGGCACTTCCATTCAAGTTAATGGGTGCACGGTCGCCTCCCGTCCAGCTGGGCGCAGCTACATTCAGCCTGGATTCAGTTAGAAGAAAAACTCCCCGATTCTGAGGGCTCGATCCTATGGATAACAGATAACTATTCTTCATGGCATAACCACTTTAAAAAGGTTATCCACCTTCTAATATTCTAGGCTACACTCACACGACAGTGCCCAGCACAGTGTACACCCTAAGAAAATCTGTTTTCAAGGATCCCTCATTGACATGAGTCTATTGAGGGATCCATAAAATCACCAAAAATAGCCAGTTCTATTTCTTTCTTGGATCATTCACACAGACGGTTAAAACAATGGTCGTGCGAATAGATCCACTAAAATCTATCAGACCGTGTGCTGCTAATACAACAGCCAGCACACGGCCTTGGAATCCTGTTGTGTGACTGAGCCCTTAGATCTGTGGAAGTCTGACAACCTGGATCCCTGCAGATCAGCTGCACCAGGACAGCGTGACTCCCAGTACTGATTACATACCAGGAGCCACACTGCTCACTCACTGTACAAAGTGCAGCTGCGGCTTTTGGTACTGTAGTACTGCCTCATAGACTTCAATGGGACAGCGCTGCAGTACCTACAGCCACCACTACACTTTATACGGCTAGTGAGCAGCGTGGCTCCTGGTATGGTAACATTACTGAGAGCCATGCTATTCCAATGCAGCTGTCCCCACCACACATGACTGCTAAGGCCAATCCGCAGCCACGGCAAAGGGACGTCACTATCTGTGACGTCCCTGGGTCCCTTCTGTAGGCCGCTGATTGACCTAAGTAGTCACATGACCGCCGAGGCCAATCGTCGGCCTCTGCGGAAGGGAGCTGGGACGTCATAGCCAGAAGACAGCCAAGTAGCAGGATCGGACTGCACTGGGAGGACACTGTAGCATCGGGGACAGGTGAGTAGGGTATTTTTTTCGTTTTTTTTTCACCTTCCCTGGCATAAATAAAAAAAAAAAAAAAATTAACAACATATTGACAAAATTATATTGTATTGGGGGTTGGTTAAAAAGGTTATATCTGCCATATAAATAAATAAGCCGTGTTAAATCAGCCCCATAGTATATACACTGTATGAATAGGATGCATGACGTTAAATAGGATACATGACTTTTTTTTTTTACATCATGGATCCTATTTGTACAGTGTAAATACTATTTATTTATTTATTTTTCTTACTTATATGGCGCCATCATATTCCGCAGCACTTTACAGACATTGACAGTCACTGTCCCATATAGGGCTCACAATCTACATATGACTGTCAATGTCTGTAATGCGCTGCGGAATATGATGGCGCTATACAAGTAAGCATAATAAATAACAAAATAAATGGGGCTGATTTAACACAGCTTGTGTGCTAAAAAAAAAGTGATGTACAAGCCATTAAAAAAGTAACAATTATTTTGAGCAAGTGAAAATTTTTGCAAAAAAAATTGAGACTTTTTGAGTTTTTCACCACTTTTCTGGCCCTGTCATTTTATCATCATTTACTTCAGTTTTCTAGTGTTAATGATGCCAGAGATCTACATCAGCAAGGAGCTGGTGTGGAGTTCTGTTTAGGTGCACGGACTCCGGAAGACGCGACTAATTTATGTGCGCACCTCATTATAAATTAGGCGCAAAACTCCGGCAGGTGGAAAACATTGTTTTTGATGAATAAGCCCATCATGTGGATCGCCGTGTCGCCTTGTAACTGCTTCACTCATGTTAGTGAATGGAGTCGCTTTGCAGCCTGAGGGTCCCAATGCGACCCCATTCACTAATGTGTGAAAGAGTCCCAAGGCGACACGGCGATCTTTGGTTTCATGACAGAAGTTGTAGTGTAGCCATAGCCTTATGCTAGGTTCAAATCCGCAGCAAGCTCTATGTCATACAGGTCCGCCATGGACCCAAATGACTAAGAGGCGGACTGTTAACATGGCGGTTACACACAGACACCGGCAGACCCCATTATAATGAGGTCCTCCGGTGTCCGCCATTTTCAAACTGAAAGTGACGGACAGAAAAGTCCTCAGCGGTTTCTGCAACTTAGGTATTGTCATGCTGGAGCCCTAGAGCAGGCACCAGCATAACAATACAGTGGGATATTCGTTTTTTTGTTTGTTTTTTTTTGTTTTTTTTGGGGGGGGGGGGGGGGGTGGACTACAACTCTCAACAGATCCAGAGCATCTGGAGCTGCTGGGGGTTGTAGTTCTCAGAGTGGTCAGTGAAGCTGAAAGATTTTGGGCAAAATAGGGGGGAAAGTTGTTTTGTGTGTGTGGTAACTAGTACTTACCTTCACACTGTTGTTCTGGGCTCCTCTGCTGAATCCCGCCGCCGCGCACAACGTCATGATGTCATTGACGCTTGCAGCAATGCGCTGCAATTTGATTGGCTCCAGCAGCTGTCAATCAGGATGCAGGCTTCAGGAGGCGGGCCCATGACAAGGTAGGGACAGTCTCCCGCCGCTGCGCTCCGCCGGCAGCGGCCATCTTTATGGTAGTAAAGTCCAGCCCAATTACTAATCCACATTTTGTCAATGTAAATGCATTGGTCAGGGGCCTAATCGGGCCGCTGACCATCCAGATCGGGCCCCTGACCAATGTATTTACATTGATAAAATGTGGACTAATAGTCGGGGCTCGGGGCCCACCAGGGATTTCACCGATTCCCCGGTGGGCCAGTCCGACCCTGGTAAGTTCCCACTACCTATCAAAGCCTCAGTGGCCCTTAAATATCAGGGTATTGTCCATTGGCAATAAGCCAAATTGCCAATATCATACACATTGGTGCACCACTCCCTAGTTGGACTACAAATATGTCCTTACACTCCTGCTGTTCTTAGTAACTATATCGTCTTCATGATATAAAGGAGTACTAACAGAAAAATAAACTACTGATCGTTACTAAAAAATATACTTGGTCAGAGCCTACATTACACCAACCAATATTCCTCTAACACTAACCACAATTTAGGACAGCTCAAATTCATAACCCATTATGAGGTATTATATTCCTACCTATTTGAGTCAGGGTTAACCAGCCCACTGACTCAATTAAGGCTATGCACAGACTGTTTAATCAAGTCTCCGTGCATAGTCAGATAAACCTCTCAAATGGTCAATTGCGGTGATATTAACACTAATAACAATTAGTCAGTCACTATAATTCCATGACTGCTACATAAATATAAAGTCACCTACGGACTACTGACCGCTATATGACTATTCTGCTCTATGCGTTTCCCCTATGCTAACATCCACGGGTTCATCAGGAGCGATATCTCTAAGTTAGGAGTGACCTTGTCCTGAAGTCATGTAACCTGTACTGCCTTCCTTCTCTACTGGTCAGCCAATACCTAATTAGCGATGTGCGGTAACATCCACAGTTCCCGGAGCACTGATGGTGTGCTCTGGTACTTAGAGTGTGCAGGGGCCACTATGGAACATAATACTGTGTGCAGGGGCCTCTATGAGACATAATATAGTGTGCAGGGGCTGCTATGGGACATAATACGGTGTGCAGGGGCCGCACCATGTGAACGCAGATTTACATCAAGCTAAAAGTTCCAGTGGCCTAAGAATATAGCTGCATCCAGATACATAGTGTGTTTTCACCATAAGGATACTGCCATATGGTGCTCCTGGACACTTACATTTACCACTAATTGGCGGCTGTACATGGACTTTCATTGCTTCTAATCGGAAAGTACAGGAGCGTCCCAGGAAATAGCAGTAAACGCATGTGCCCTAAAGCATCTGGTGTCAGCACTTCTGTGTTATGGTTTGTGGTATATGACTTTAGTTTAGGGGTTGTCACACTTACAATTATTGACCGGCACTCCGAGGACCTCATCTTTGATTTTTTAATTAAAATCGGCATGCCGAACAAAAAAGGTTGCCTACCCCTGTGATAGACCAACACAAAGTAGCAGATAATTGTGAAGTGGAACGAAAATGATACATGGTTTTCAAAATTTTAATCAAATAAAAATCTGAAAAGTGTGACATGCAAAAGTATTCAGCCCCCTGTACTCTGATACCCCTAAATAAAATCCAGCGCAATCAACTGTCTTCAGAAGTCACTTAATTAGTTAATAGAATCCAGCTGTGTGTAATTTAGTCTCAGTATAAATACATCTGTTCTGTGAAGGCCTCAGTGGTTTGTTAGAGAACACTAGTGAACAAACAGCATCAAAAAGGAAGGAACTCACCAAGACAGGTCAGAAAGTTGTAGAGAAGTTTAAAGCAGGGTTAGGTTATAAAAACATATCCCAAGCTTTGAGCATCCCAAGGAGCACTGTTCAATCCATCATCTAAAAATGGAAAAAGTATTCTACAACTGCAAACCTACCAAGACATGGCCGTCCACCTAAACTAACAGATTGAGCAATGAGAGCACTGGTCAGAGAAGCAGCCAAGAGACCCATGGTCACTCTGGGGGAGCTGCAGAAATCCACAGCTCAGGTGGGAGAATCTGTCCACAGGACAACTATAAGTCGTGCACTCCACAAATCTGGTCTTTATGGAAGAGTAGCAAGAAGAAAACCATTGTTGAAAGAAAGACATAAGAAGTGCCATTTGCAGTTTGCCACAAGCCATATAGGGGACACAGCAAACATGTGGAAGAAGGTGCTCTGGTCAGATGAGACCAAAGATGAACTTTTTGTCCTAAATGCAAAGCGCTATGTGTGGCAGAAAAGTAACACTGCTCATCACCCTGAAGACACCATCCCCACTGTGAAACGTGGTGGCAGCATCATGCTGTGGGGAGGATTTTCTTCAGCAGGGACAGACAAGTTGGTCAGAGTTGATGGGAAGATGGATGGAGCTAAATACAGGGCAATCCTGGAAGAAAACCTGCTGGAGGCTGCAAAAGGCTTGAGACTGGGAAGGAGATTCACCTTCCAGCAAGACAATGACCCTAAACATACAGCCAGAGCTACAGTGGAATGGTTTGGATCAAAGAATTTTCATGTGTTAGAATGGCCCAGTCAAAGTCCAGACCTAAATCCCATTGAGTATCTGTGGCAAGACATGAAAATTGCTGTTCACAGACGCTCTCCATCCAATATGGCTGAGCTTGAGCTATTTTGCAAAGTGGAATGGGCAAAAATCTCAGTCTCTAGATGTGCAAAGCTGGTAGAGACATAACCCAAAAGACTTGCATTTGCAATTACAGCAAAATGTAGCTCTACAAAGTATTGATATAGGGGGGCTGAATACTTTTGCACGTCACACTTCAGATCAGATTTTTATTTGATTAAAATTTTGAAAACCATGTATCATTTTCATTCCACTTCACAATTATATGCTACTTTATGTTGGTCTATCACTTAAAATCTCAATAAAATATAGTGGAGAAAAAAAGTATTTAGTCAGCCACCAATTGTGCAAGTTCTCCCACTTAAAAAGATGAGAGAAGCCTGTAATTGACATCATAGGTAGACCTCAGCTATGAGAGACAAAATGAAAAAACATCTAGAAAATCACATTGTCTGATTTTTAAAGAATTTATTTGCAAATTATGGTGGAACATAAGTATTTGGTCACCTACAAACAAGCAAGATTTGTGGCTCTCACAGACCTGTAACTTCTTCTTTAAGATGCTCCTCTGTCCTCCACTCATTACCTGTAGTAATGGCACCTGTTTGAAATTGTTATCAGTATAAAAGACACCTGTCCACAACCTCAAACAGTCACACTCCAAACTCCACTATGGTGAATACCAAAGAGCTGTGGAAGGACACCAGAAACAAAATTGTAGACCTGCACCAGGCTGAGAAGACTGAATCTGCAATAGGTAAGCAGCTTGGTATGAAGAAATCAACTGTGGGAGCAATAATTAGAAAATGGAAGACATACAAGACCACTGATAATCTCCCTCGATCAGGGGCTCCACGCAAGATCTCACCCCGTGGGGTCAAAATGATCACAAGAACGGTGAGCAAAAATCCCAGAACCACACGAGGGGACCTAGTGAATGACCTGCAGAAAGATGGGACTAACATAATAAAGGCTACCCTCAATAACACACCACGCCGCCAGGGACTCAAATCCTGCAGTGCCAGACGTGTCCCCCTGCTTAAGCCAGTACATATCCGGGCCCGTCTGAAGTTTGCTAGAGAGCATTTGGATGTTCCAGAAGAGTATTGGGAGAATGTCATATGGTCAGATGAAACCAAAGTAGAACTGTTTGGTAGAAACACAACTCGTCGTGTTTGGAGGAGAGTGAATGCTGAGTTGCATCCAAAGAACACCATACCTACTGTGAAGCATGGGGGTGGCAACATCATGCTTTGGGGCTGTTTCTCTGCAAAGGGACCAGGACGACTGATCCGTGTACATGAAAGAATGAATGGGGCCATATATCGTGAGATTTTGAGTGCAAACCTCCTTCCATCAGCAAGGGCTTTGAAGATGAAATGTGGCTGGGTCTTCCAACATGACAATGATCCCAAGCACACCGCCAGGGCAACGAAGGAGTGGCTTCGTAAGAAGCATTTCAAGGTCCTGGAGTGGCCTAGCCAGTCTCCAGATCTCAACCCCATATAAAACCTTTGGAGGGAGGTGAAAGTCTGTGTTGCCCAGCGACAGCCCCAAAACATCACTGCTCTAGAAGAGATCAGCATGGAGGAATGGGCCAACATACCAGCAACAGTGTGTGCTAACCTTGTGAAGACTTACAGAAAACTTTTGACCTCTGTCATTGCCAACAAAGGATATATAACAAAGTATTGAGATGAACTTTTGTTATTGACCAAATACTTATTTTCCACCATAATTTGCAAATAATTTCTTTAAAAATCAGACAATGTGATTTTCTGTATTTGTTTTCTCATTTTGTCTCTCATAGTTGAGGTCTACCTATGATGACAATTACAGGCCTCTATCACCTTTTTAAGTGGGAGAACTTGCACAATTAATTGGTGGCTGACTAAATACTTTTTTTCCCCACTGTACATTTCTTTATGGTTGTAAGGTGACAAAATGTGAAAAAGTTTAAGGGGTATGAATACTTTTGCAAGCCACTGTACATTGGGGGGAATTTGCTAAACAGGCCGTGCCAGTTTTCTGCTGCAAGTGTGACAATTTTTGACCATTTGCATCAAAAATTAGATACTTTGTACATTTTTCTTCCTGCTCGCAACTTTTGAGAAAGAGTCAAGGTGGATTAGGGACGCCTCAGCCTGACAGATGTACTACAACTCACACAAGAAATCTGGTGTGAATTGCACTTCAAAGCGACGCCAGGCCCCGATTGGTGTAGGTTTCTATCCTGGCACATGGGACCTGCTGCACTGCACCAGAATTAGTAAGTCAAAGTCTCATAATAGTTGTAATGCATCTGCACCAGAACTCACACTATTGAGTCCAATGCACAATGTGCCGGTCTTAAATTCCCTTCACTCTGTATGAATTCCTCACTATTCTCAATATTCATGCTTGGTGTCATTGAGCAAGAGAATTCTTGTTTACATCCAGATGTTAAATAGCGGTTCTGATCATAAATAAATGACACAAGTGAATGTCATATATCGACACACAACAGTGACAAACTCTTGCATACAGCAGCGTATTGGCAAGAACATTGCGCTCTTTGGTAAAATTGGTTACAATAGCAACATGGCGATAATGCTTAAAAGTGCAGAACTGCTTCATCTGAAAATATTGGTGTATCATACGTTCATATGTACAGTCATGGCCATAAGTGTTGGCACTCCTGAAATTTTTCCAGAAAATGAAGTATTTTTCCCAGAAAATTACTACAATTACACATGTCTTGTTATACACATGTTTATTTCCTTTGTGTGTGTTGGAACAACACAAAAAAACAGAGAAAAACGCAAAACTCCAAAAATGGACCAGACAAAATTACTGGCACCCTCAATTTAATATTTGGTTGCACAACCTTTGGAAAAAAATAACTGAAATCTATTGCTTCTTATAATCATGAACAAGCTTCTTACACCTCTCTACTGGAATTTTGGACCACTCTTCTTTTGCAAACTTCTCCAGGGCTCTCATATTTGAAGGGTGCCTTCTCCCAACGGCAATTTTAAGATCTCTCCACAGGTGTTCAATGAGATTTAGATCCACACTCATCACTGGCCACTTCAGAACTCTACAGTGGTTTGTTTCTATCCATTTCTGGGTGCTTTTTGAAGTATGTTTGGGGTCATTGTCCTGCTGGAAGACCCATGACCTAAGACGCAAACCCAGCTTTCTGACACTGGGCCCTACATTGAGACCCAAAATCCTTTGGCATACTTAAGATTTCATGATGCTTTGCTGGCAGCAAAACAACCCAAAACATCTTTGAAACTCCACCATATTTGACTGTTGGTACTGTGTTCTTTTTTTTTTAGGTCTCATTCTGTTTTCGGTATACAGTAGAATGATGTGCTTTACCAAAAAGCTCTGTCTTTGTCATCTGTCCACAAGACATTTTTCCCAGAAGGATTTTGGCTTACTTACATACATTTTGGCTGTAAACTGCAGTCTAGCAATTTTATGTCTCTGTGTCAGCAGTGGGGTCCTTCTGGGTCTCCTGCTTTAGCGTTTCATTTCATTCAAATGTCGACAGATAGTTCAGGCTGACATTGATGCACCCTGAGCCTGCAGGACAGCTTGAATTTCTTTGGAACTTGATTGGGACTGCTTATCTACCATCCGGACTATCCTGTGTTGCAACCTTTCATCAATTTTTCTCTTTCGTCCACGTCCAGGGAGATTAGCTACAATGCCTTGAGTTGTAAACTTCTTGATTATGTTGTGCACCGTGGACAAAGGTTGCGCACCAATTTTGGTTCTCAAGTCCTCAGACAGTTCTCTTCTCCTCTTTCTGTTCTCCATGCTTAGTGTGGCACACACAGACACACAATGCAAAGATTGAGCCAACTTCTCTCCTTTTTATCTGGTTTCAGGTGTGATTTTTTTATATTGCTCACACCTCTTACTTGCCACAGGTGACTTTAATGAGCATCACATGCTTGAAACAAAGTTATTTACCCACAAGTTTGAAAAGGTGCCAACAATTTTTGGAGTTTGGAATTTATTTTGGAGTTTTGTGTGAAATTATGTCCAATTTGCCTTTTTATCAGTTTTTTTTGTGTTGTTCCAATACACGCAAAGGAAATAAACATGTGTATAACAAAACATATGTAATTGCAATACTTTTCTGGGAGAATTACTTCATTTTCTGGAAAAAAATTCAGGGGTGACAACACTTACAGCTATCACTATATAATTTACTGTACATTATTCATTTTTAAAGCATCATTAATTCCATGGTACTGTACATATGCAAGGGTTAAATACATAGTAGAAAGATAAGTACAGTTAAATGCATAACTAACTACATAACTGAACTGATAAAGTGGGACACAGGACCCTGTCTGGGAAGACTTGCAGTCTACAAGGAAAAGCAAATGGAAACAATAGCTGAGGGTAGAAGTTGCTCATCTGATTTCCTAGTGGTTACAAGCGTAGTGTAGCTTTTCTGAAAAGGTGGGTTTTCCAGTTTTAGATGTAGGGGCCAATCTTACATGTTGGGGTTCCACAGTTTGGAGGATACATAGGAGAAATGTTTTAGAGAGATCAGAGGGTGAAAGAGGATGTTTTGTGAGGATTAGAGATTACGGAAAATTAGTTCAGAGATGTATTGAGGGGACAGGTTGTGTATATCATATGGTAAGGGGTATTCTCATCTCAGCCTGCCAAGGAAAGAGCAGAATGCGGGTCTCTAAGTTAGAGCTATGGATACAGTATAATACAGCAAGCTTTAGGGTTATGGAAACAACATAGATTGCTTTGCCACTCTGCTTCTGGAACTCTTATTTACCTCTGTGGGACTTAAAGGGGTTGTCCTGTTATGGACACTTATTTCCTATCCACAGGACAGGGAATAAGTGTCCAATCGATGGAGGCCCAATCGCTGGGTCGCCCAGGATCAACGAGGGCGGGGGACTAAAAGTCCCCCTAAGGCCTTCCTTGTGAATGGAGCGCCAGTGCGCATGTAGGATTGTAATCTCCGGCAGCGCCCGCAGCCCCATAGAAGTGAATGGAGCGCCAGTCACACAAGTGCGTTGGCGCTCCATTTACAAGGATGCCTTAGGGGGACCTCTGGTTCCCTGTCCTCCTGATCACTGGGGGACCCAGCAATCGGGCACCCAGTGAGTGTACACTAATCTCCTGACCTGTGGATAGTGTCCATAACGGGACAAACCCATTAATGAAACAGCATAGAACAATCGCGTTTGGCTGTTTCCTTAACTCTCGCCTACCTAAGGTGACCTGGAAAAGCAGGTGAAAAAAATGGCACAGGGGAGAGGCAAAGGAGAAACAAGGGGAAAGGCAGATTAACCAAGCAGCAAGGGTGGTTTAAAAATCTGCAAGAGCGTTGGAAGGCCACAGAGAAGGATGTTGCGGTGTGTTGTGGTAGTCTAGGCAGGAGACGATACATACGTGTATGCATCCCATATCTATATACTGTATATATATTTATATATACTGTAGATAATTTATGTGCAACTCACTAGACATGTTAGATATTTTTGTATATCTTCATGGCTGACATAATTGTACACCAAAGTTGTGTGAGTCTTTAATAAATTTACGGCATATTACAGCTCCTCTTAGCCACAGCCCTTTCTCTCAGCACTTTACAAAACTATTTAAGTAGGCATATAAAGTGCATTATATAATGAATGCATTTTTGCTGAGCAAGGCGCCCCTATGACAGTTCTTCTCTGCTAAGATAAGGACTACCAGGAAATATCTTTGATCATGTCTGATAATAAATAGACTAATAAAACAGATACCAATTGGTGTGACATATTCAGATCCTCCCCCACAGATGCAAAGATTATCCCTGTAACTACTTTGTTGGATGGCCAGACTTATGGGGTTTATAGCCACCATACAATAGTACAATTATACCTCAAAGAGATGGAATGATGTTAAACATCTTTACCTGTCAGAGCTGTCTGGCTGGCACCACTGTTCAGATCAGCTGTGAAGCTGGAGAGAAGGGTGAAGGGTAGTGCAGATGAGTGGTACATCCTGGCAGGCTTTCAGTAGCATATGCATCCACCTGAGTATGTAGAGTTGAGGTCAGTCACAAGCAGAGGACATAAGACAGTGACACATAGCTCTGTCTTCATGTGATGAGAAAGTAGGTCAGAGGGGGTAACTGACAGAACAGTAGGAGGAGGTTTTACTGGAGACAGTATAGGGTAGAAAGTCCTAGTTATGCCATTGGCGCTTTGTCTTTACCTGATCTCTGTTCAGATTTCACAATGCAACTGTTCCATGAAGCGTCAGGGGTTTCTCCGTCTCATTGTTTTTCGGGTAGTACTGCTTTCCCAGAGTTTCAGTTTAATGTTGCAGGATGGCAGTCTGCCAATTCTTACCTTGTCATTAGCTTCAGGGCACTCCCTGTAAGTTTATCTGAGAAAACAAAGAGTTACTGTGGGGTGACAGACATGCTGCATTCTTCAGAATTAAAGGCTATAGGTAAATGACAATGACAATAATAACCTTAATGAGAGGACGAGTTGACATGGTCAGTGCCATAATCATTGATCAACTATGAAATGGTCACTTAATTGTGTGGGTCATTCAACGGTCAATAATATTACATAGATAGCTGCAATGGCGCCATCTGGTGGGAATTTTGTTAGTTACACCCTCAATGCATTTCTAAGGTTCCCTTGTAGTATAATGTTGTACCGTGTTAGCCATAGAAAGTAGTGGAAGAGTGAAGAAATCAGGCGATACCTTTTAGAAGCTAACTGAGTATATTTGATAAGTACTCAGTTAGCCTCTAAAAGGTATCGCCTGATCTCTTCACTCTTCCACTAAGGTTCCCTTGGTAATTTTATGTAGATAAGCTCAGAACTGATGAATGGCTTCTCTGCACCTGAATCACACTACAGCTGGAATAAGTGGTACATATCCCTTACTACTACTAAATTCTATTGCACGCCAAGTGTGCAGAGCTGGGTCAGTTTACCCAATGTAAAGCTACAGGTATAAATGGCACAGACACTCATGTGCAACAGAACAGTTTATTGGTCATCATCAAAAGACAAAGGCGCCTCATGTGAAGTACAGTAAACTAAGGAAAAAAACAGGTGTTAGCCAATTTCTCTCTCACTGGATCAGCTGTGTTTGAGAAGACTCTCTGTAAAGAATGATCACAGATTGCTGAGTAGAATGGGCTGCTGGCCAGCAACCATTCCTTGATCTGTTCTGGTCTGGTGTTTAGATTCTATGGATGGTGTACGAGGAGGAAATTCCTTCCTCTAAAAGATAGGTATAAGGCTATATTCAGACAACCAAGTTTTCGGGTGTGTGGTGTCCATGATACATAAAAGAATATAACACGCTATATTTTTTCACAGATAGGACACACAGGTCGTTTCATGGATCCATTTCGCTCATTCTTGTGAATTGGTCCATGGAAAAAAGCTTGCACAGGTTGCAAATCAACTGTGAAAAACATGGCCAGGAATTGGCTCAGTTTTCCAAATAGAGCCTTACAGGTTGGCACTGCTCCAATATACAGCAGAATCCAAAGGCTGATATTGGTGGAAACTCATAGCTATGTTTATTAAACACCATGCTATGTACTTTGCGTCCAAACTGCACCTCCAACACTAAGATGGGCATTTTTAATTACTTTCTAAGTAATTTAGATTACTCAGAAAGAAAGTTTAGACACATAAGGTATTGTAATTGGTAGATAGATTGCATTAAATAGACATATGAACAAATAATTTCATAAATGGGTGCGTACATAAAAAATGAAATACACGTACTAATAATTTACCTACTGGAAACTTACCTTGCTTACAATTGGGATCGCTATTCACAAACTGACTTTTTAACAGGAACGTGTATTAAATGAACTATTGCAAGAATTATAGGAATTCATTTTTGTTGAAATTGTTTTCTGTCTATGCACTTAGTGTCACTGTGGCCGAGGTGGCAATGGCGGTATAGTGGCTGGCTGCAGAGTATTAATACATCTGCTTGCAGTAAAACTAGGTTTTACCTCCCAGATTCCAAATACAACATTCATGTGAAATGTCTGTTTCAGCACTCTGTAGCACCAGTCTCAGCACTCTCATGCTCTTGGCTGTAGCACAGAACCAGGCACTCCATAACACCAGGCACCTCTGCCCTATTCTGCTTTGGCTAGAAGGGCTGTTATATCCCACGAACATGGGACTATTAAAAGTTAAACATCTTTGCAAATATAAGTAATTGAAAATTTGCAGTTTTAGGCTAATGCCCCATGTAGCAAAATGCAGCAAAAAAAACCCAAAAACGCTATAGAAAAAACATGGCAGAAACACATTGCATTTCTTTTTCCGCAGCATTTTTCATTGCATTTTCACAGAATTTTCCTCTGTGGACCTTCTGCCCATATGATACATATATAGAAAATGCCAGCATTTCTGCAGGTATAATTGACATGCTGTGATTTTCAAAAACGCAAAGTTTTTTTTTGAAAACGTAGCTTTTCTGCTACTTTTTTTTTCTGTAGTGTGTGAATGGGATTAACCATAATTCTATTCACTTTGCAGGTACTGGAAAACCCAACATTTTTTTGCTGTGGTGTTTCGCAACGTTGGGCTTCAGCCTTAAAGATTTTCTCTAGCCATCTTAGTGGCGACAGTCTGTTGTCTTGATTGATTGCCAATGGATATGCCCATTACTACAGGAACTTTCAATGGTATGGAAGTTCAGAAACCCAGCCATGATTGCCTTCTTGTCATCAGGCACGGACAGTACATATAGAGAAGTATAACTAGGCCACAATAAGGAAATCATGGCTGGGTTTCTGACAAGTGCCAGACCATAGAAAGTTCCTGCATTCATGGTCGTATCCATTTACAACTGATCAAGACAAAAGACTCACCACTGAGATGCTTGAAAAAAATCTTTAAAATTCTGCAAAAATGTTAAACTATTAAATGCTTACAAATTTAAAGTGTCCCTGTAAAGTTTAAAATTTTTTTCTACTGATAATTGTCTGCTAATAATGAACTCTTCAATATACATTAATTACCTTGCATTTGTCTTCTATGCTGCTGTGTTCTCCCCTCTCTGAGCGTGCCTTGGTGCTTTTTACTTTACCTATTCACGCTCGTTGCCAATAAGAATTTGTAGTTGGCGATAGGAGATGTAGTCTATGGATTCTAAGGGCTGGCCGTTGTTGGGCACTACAGTAATAGTGGAGGTGAGTGTGCTGATGCACTCGTCTCCACCATGTGCTTAGTGTATACCCAAACCCCAATGTCGTCTTTATATATTAAATGTCCAGTAATACTGCGATGTATTATATCCTCAATTATATATACTGTACATATATATATATCCACATTTGAAGGAGCAAAGATGGTGAGTGCCCCCTTCTTCTTTGCTCTTTCAAATGTGGATATTTACCTATGTCCGTATATGGGGTGTGAGCGCCACCTGGTTAGCAGTCAATTATAGCCATCCTCCTAGTACAAATCTAAGTCTGTTAGTGACATACCTAAGATTGGAGCACCTGGTGTTTTTCTTCTGCTTTTTCAATATATTTCTTTTTTTTTTCTCCCAGCCCATGTCTCTCCCTACAAGCATCACAGTATTACTGGAAATATGCATAAATTATCTATCTAGGAAAAAATAAGTCCAGTCTTTTTCAAAGACCCCTGTGAGGGTCGAAACGTGGTGTATTGCTATTTCCAACTAAAGGACATTTCCATCAAATTTCAAGATGTTGGCAGATTTGACTTTATTTCTATTTTAAAAAACCCTGTATTGGAGATGGGACTCTGCCATGCAATTTGGGGAGACCAGCTTTTCCCATGGTGCTGGTGCTGTTACATCACTTTTGGTTTTCCTGTTATCTATCTATCTAGGCCCAGTAATACTATGATGCTTGTAGGGAGAGACAGGGGCTGGGAAAATATATATCTGTATATACCCAGTGATGCATCTGCCATGAGACAACCTGAGGCGATGACCTCAGGCAGCGCCTCCTGGCATAAATTGGGCGGCAGCATTCTTTTTTAATCTGCAGCAATTTATTGGATTACTCACCCATCCACACTGCTGTCCAGGCAGGCCAATACTGCCGCCTGTAGGTGGCGCTGCAAATTACATCTTGTTGTTGAAGAACATCAGGATGTAATGTCTTTACATATTACTATGTGAGGGCCACAAAATTAGAGGTCTTATACTGTGTGGGGCAAAAATAAAAGGATGTCATATACCATGTGGGGGCCCAAAAAGGAAGAGGCCATATACTAAGTGGGCGCCACAAAATACAGAGGTTCATATACTGTGTGGGGGGCTATCCATATACTGTGTAGGGGCCACAAAAAAGAGGTCTTATACTGTATGGGGCCAAAATAAAAGGGGGTCATATACTATGTGGGGGCTCAAAAAGACGAGGCCATATACTATGTGGGGGCCACAAAAAAAGAGGTCTTATAATATGTGAGGCCAAAATAAAAGGGGGTCATATACTAAATGGGGGCCACAAAAATACGGGGGTCATATACTGTATGGGGGCCAAAACAAAGAGGGCCATTTACTGTGCCAAAAAAAAAGGGGGACATATACTGAGTGGTGCAAAAAAAGGGGGCCATATTATATGTTGGAAGCCAGTAAAGGAAGGCAATATACTATGTGGGACAGTAAAGGTGACATTATACACTGTGGGGGCCAGTAAAGGTGGCATTATACCGTGTGGGGGCAAAATAAGGGGATTTTAAGCGGCACCATCATGCAACGAAAGATCACTGGGTCGGGTATTTTTTTTGGAGGTGGAGGGGGCGCCTTTCTATAGTTCACTCAGGCAGCAGAGAGGCTAGGCTCACCCCTGTATATACCCAGTTATTTATATTCTCCCAGCCCCTTTCTCTCCCTACAATCATCACAGTATTACTGCACATATGCATTATACATATATATACACCAGACACCCAATAATACTGCCATATTAATTTAGGCATATATATATTTATTATATGCCCAGTAATACTGCCATGCTTGTAGGGAGAGACTGGGGCAGGTAGAATATATATATACTATATATATATATATATATATTTATATAGCATCTATAGCAGAAGGAGTCTTTACACTAGAGTTAATCCCAGTCATAACATGACCATGATTAACCTTTAGTGTAGGGACTCCTTGTACTACAGAATTTGTTACTGCAGTTAAGGGGATACCCACAGTTATGACTTGACCATTAGTGACCCCCCAGTGCAGGGACTCCTTCTAAAGAAGTAGGAGTCCCTGCACTACATGGGGTTAATCGCAATCATATCTTGATTAAGCTCTTTGAAGGAGTTCCTGCACTGCAGGGGTTACTCATGCTCATGACTTGACTGTGGGTAATCACCAGTGGAGAGACTCCTATAGCAGAAGGCGTCCCTGAACTAGAAGGGATTAATCACATTCAAAACCTCTTCACTCCTAACCCCTGTTACAGGGGCTCCTTCTGTTACAGAAAGAGTCCCTGCACTCAAGGGAAAGGGGTAAGCCACCATTATGACTCGACTGTGGGTAACCCCAGTGCCAGTATAGCAGAAGTCGTCCTTGCACTCAGGGTTAGTCGTGGTCAAGTTCTGACTGAAATTAACCCGATTAATGCAGGGACTCCTTCTGCCCTGAAGTCATGACCCTGGATTCCCCTTTTCCTTAAGTGCAAGGACTCCTTCTGCAGATTTTAGGTGCAACTCATCTAGCTGCTACCTACAGAAGTATTCTGACGACTCTGCAATAGTAGGCCTCATCACAGACAATGATGACAAGGAGTACAGAGAACTGAACTGGGATTTTGTGGACTGGTGCCACCGGAACCACCTGAAGATTAACGCAGGGAAGACCAAGGAGATGGTGGTGGACTTCCGTAAAGGCAGATGCCCTCCTAAACCAGTGGACATCCTGGGGACGGGCGTCGAGATTGTGAGCACCTATAAGTACCTGGGTTTACTCCTTAATAATAAGCTGGACTGGGCAGATCATATGGAGGCCCTGTACAGGAAGGGCCCACAGCAGGCTCTTACTGCTTAGGAAGCTGAGAGCCTTTGGAATCCGGGGGGCACTTCTTAGGACTTTCTTCAACTCGGTAGTGGCATCAGCCATCTTCTTTGGAGTGGCCTGCTGGGGGAGCAGTATATCAACCAGGGACAGAAATAAACTTGACAATCTGATTAGAAGGGCCAGCTCTGTCCTGGGGAGCCCACTGGACCCAGTGCAGGTGGTGGGTGACAGAAGGATACTGTCCGTGGTGAGCTCCATGCAGAAGAAGAAGTCCCATCCCATGCATGAGACCGTGATAGCGCTGGGCAGTACTTTCAGTGACCGACTGCTCCACCCTAGGTGTGAGGAGGAGCGCTATCGGAAGTCTTTCCTCCCCACCGCGGTTAGGCTGTACAACCAACACCGACCTAAGCGGAGATCATTACACACAGAGAACTGAAATATCTCTCCCTGTTAAATCCCACCCCCCTCCTCTGCTACTTCCTATCTGTCTGTCGGCTATCAATGTAATGCCTCTTACCTTGGAACATTCCTGTACATGTTGTATTTGTATTTGTATCTGCTTATCTTTGCTGCTGTAACACACTGAATTTCCCCATTGTGGGACTATTAAAGGACTATTATTATTATTATTATTATTATATATACATATATAATCTATAATGGTTATTGGAAAAGATTGATTTCAGTTATTTTTTCCAAAGGGTTTGCAACCAAATATGAAGTTGAGGGTGCCAGTAATTTTTTCTAGTCCATTTTTGGAATTTTGCGTGAAATTATAGAATTTTTGGCTTTTTTCCTCTGTTTTTGGTGTTGTTGAAATACACACAAAGGAAATAAATGTGTATAAGAAAATGTAATTGCAAATAATTTTATGGGAGAAATACTTCATTTTCTGGACAAATTTCAGGGGTGCCAACACTTACGGCCATAACTGTGTGTGTATACAGTCATATGAAAAAGTTTGGGCACCCCTATTAATCTTAATCATTTTTAGTTCTAAATATTTGGGTGTTTGCAACAGCCATTTCAATTTGATATATCTAATAACTGATGGACACAGTAATATTTCAGGATTGAAATGAGGTTTATTGTACTAACAGAAAATGTACAATATGCATTAAACCAAAATTTGACCGGTGCAAAAGTATGGGCACCTCAACAGAAAAGTGACATTAATATTTAGTAGATCCTCCTTTTGCAAAAATAACAGCCTCTAGTCGCTTCCTGTAGCTTTTAATCAGTTCCTGGATCCTGGATGAAGGTATTTTTGACCATTCCTCTTTACAAAACAATTCCAGTTCAGTTAAGTTTGATGGTCGCCGAGCATGGACAGCCCGCTTCAAATTATCCCACAGATGTTCAATGATATTCAGGTCTGGGGACTGGGATGGCCATTCCAGAACATTGTAATTGTTCCTCTGCATGAATGCCTGAGTAGATTTGGAGCTGTGTTTTGGATCATTGTCTTGCTGAAATATCCATCCCCGGCGTAACTTCAAATTCGTCACTGATTCTTGTACATTATTCTCAAGAATCTGCTGATACTGAGTTGAATCCATGCGACCCTCAACTTTAACAAGATTCCCGGTGCCGGCATTGGCCACACAGCCCCAAAGCATGATGGAACCTCCACCAAATTTTACAGTGGGTAGCAAGTGTTTTTCTTGGAATGCTGTGTTTTTTTGACGCCATGCATAACGCCTTTTTGTATGACCAAACAACTCAATCTTTGTTTCATCAGTCCACAGGACCTTCTTCCAAAATGAAGCTGGCTTGTCCAAATATGCTTTTGCATACCTCAGGCGACTCTGTTTGTGGCATGCTTTCAGAAACGGCTTCTTTCGCATCACTCTCCCATACAGCTTCTCCTTGTGCAAAGTGTGCTGTATTGTTGACCGATGCACAGTTTCACCATCTGCAGCAAGATGATGCTGCAGCTCTTTGGAGGTAGTCTGTAGATTGTCCTTGACTGTTCTCACCATTCTTCTTCTCTGCCTTTCTGATATTTTTCTTGGCCTGCCACTTCTGGGCTTAACAAGAACTGTCCCTGTGGTCTTCCATTTCCTTACTATGTTCCTCACAGTGGAAACTGACAGGTTAAATCTCTGAGACAACTTTTTGTATCCTTCCCCTGAACAACTATGTTGAGCAATCTTTGTTTTCAGATCATTTGAGAGTTGTTTTGAGGAGCCCATGATGCCACTCTTCAGAGGAGATTCAAATAGGAGAACAACTTGCAATTGGCCACCTTAAATACCTTTTCTCATGATTGGATACACCTGGCTATGAAGTTCAAAGCTCAGTGAGGTTACAAAACCAATTTTGTAATTCAGTAAGTCAGTAAAAAGTAGTTAGGAGTATTCAAATCAATAAAATGATAAGGGTACCCAAATTTTTGAACTGGTCAAATTTTGGTTTAATGCATATTGCACATTTTCTGTTAGTACAATAAACCTCATTTCAATCCTGAAATATTACTGTGTCCATCAGTTATTAGATATATCAAATTGAAATGGCTGTTGCAAACACCCAAATATTTAGAACTAAAAATGATTAAGATTAATAGGGGTGCCCAAACTTTTTCATATGAATATATATATATATATATATATATATATATATATATATATGACTGTGTGTATATATATATATATATATATATATATATATATAACACACAGTATATATTAGAAATGATATTCACATGGCCACATCTGTGCTACTGCTTTTAAAGGGAATCTGTCAGGTCAATCTAGGACACTAAACCACCTACAAGTCCTTATAGACCTGGGGTTTAGTGTTCCAGATCGCCCTGTTGTAAAGCAATAGGCAGGCGCATTAAAAATAAAAAACCTTTATACTTACCTAGATAAGGGTCCAATTGACGCTGTTTGATGAGATCGGTCCGGCTTATTCATGAGGCACGCCTCCCAGCGACTGAAGCCGAGGAGTACTCCTCTGGCTTCACTGAAGAACTGCGCAGGTGCGGAGAGTACAGCAGCAGGGTGAGTATAAAGCTTTTTTATTTTTAATGCTATAACAGCTATATATTTTTAACGTTATAACAGGGTGATTTGGGACACTAAACCCCAGGTCCATATGGACGTGTGGGTGGTTTAGTGTCCCAAATTGCCCTGACAGATTCCCTTTAAGTGTTTGTCTTTTGTGCCTCTGGGTTGTGTTGGTATGTCCCATCCTCTATGTTCTATGTCATTGTTTGAAATTTTCCCTTGTTGTTTTCCCTGTAGTTCTCCCCAGTGTTTCAAACTTTCCCCTTGGTACAGCCCTGGCCTATCACAGACCGCTGGACGGGGTTGAAGAAAAGTTTTGTCTCCGTGACGACCGTTGAAGTCTGAGTTCAGTCAGTTCCTGTCTACTGTGAGGTGCAGTCTGCAGAGGTGCAAGCCAGCACTGAGACTGAACTTCAGGGTCCGTCCCTAGGAGGAGAGAGAATTGCACTGGGCTCATCCAGATACAGCCTTGAGAAGGGAATTTTGACTGTCAGGACTTTGGACTCTGTGTCAGGAGCAGCAGTGGCGGACACTGACAGGAGGAGTAGACTCAGGCCTTAGCAAAGGTAACCAGATTCCTGTCAGGACTACCCTGCCTCACTGTCCCCAGTATCCATAGCTGGGAGTGGCACATGAGAGAAGTTTAAGTTGGAGAGAAGCCATCCTTAGAGCCTTTATCATACCTGGACACCCTCCTAAGACCAAGGCTGAGGAGTTGGACACTGAGAGATTGCTTGTTGTATCTTCTTCAGTTGCTGAAGTAAAGAGTTATCCTGTTTCACTGCACTACTGGCTGCCTGAGTCGTTCCTGCTTCACCATCAGGACCCTTCCGAACACCATCACACCGGCTCAGAGTAGAGAGGTCCCCTCTCCAACTGAAAGCGCCCCGGGGAGAACTACTACCACCACCATCAGGTAGTGCTGCAGAACCCTCCTCAGCGATGTCCGGCACAGAAGTGGGGCTGGGGTGCGTGGTTGAGTGTGCTCGGGCTAGCTGGTGGCACATCATCCGCCACTACAACTCCCATCCTCCGGTTCCCTCCATCTGGGTTGCGGCACCAGGACCTATGGGAGTCAGAACCATGTGAGTTGGTGAGAACCACTGTGTTTGTGGAGATTCTGGGTAGTAGGCACAGGGTCTCATAGTGATGGACACTGAATGTGTTAGTAGCCAGATGGCTGAGGATTTATTTTATACTGTGATGTACATGCTGGGATAGAGATGAATAAAGCTGGCTGAGGTCAGTTTTGAACCAAATTCACTGTGTTGGAGAGAATTTATTGGAGGTTTCTGATGTGCCAACCATCTTGATGAAGAGATGGCAATCCCATGAGCTGAAATAACCACTGAGCTGTTGCATATAGTGGAGGTATTCTTTGGGAAAGAAAATGGCACAAGAAGTCTGCTCATGAAATGTAAAGGACCAGAAGCCTGACGTTGAGAGAGTGTTCTCTGCTGATTTGGAAAGAGGAAAGAGCAAGAGAGAGAGAGACCGATACTGGAAAAAAAAAAGTCTCCCTTAATTTAGCCCTAAAAGTTACACATTCACAAAGGGTTAAAGGAGAAAATGCATCTCACAGTTTGTTATGTAATTTCTCCCGAGCACAGAAGTACCCCACATGTGGGTGTAAACCAGTGGCGTAACTAGGAATGGCTGGGCCCCAAGGCGAACATTTGACATGGGCCCCCCCCCCCCCGAACCGCTGCCCCCAATCGCCCCCCCCGGACCGCCCCCCTCCAACCCCCCCCCCCCCCAAAAAACGCATTCCTGCGCACACTATCATGCCCCATGGTGGCCCCTGCACACAGTATCATGTCCCCTAGTGACCCCTGCACACAGTATCATGTCCCATAGTGGCTCCTGCACACAGTATCATGCCCCATAGTGGCCCCTGCACACAGTATCATGTCCCATAGTGGCCCCTGCACACAGTATCATGCCCCATAGTGGCCCCTGCACAAAGTATCATTCCCCATAGTGGCCTCTGTACACAGTATTATATCCCATAGTGGCCCCTGCACACACTATTATTCCCCATAGTGGCCCCTGCACTGAGTATTTTGCCCCATAGTGGCCCCTGCACACACTATTATTCCCCGTAGTGGCCCCTGCACACAGTATTATATCCCATAGTGACCCCTGCACACACTATTATTCCCCATAGTGGCCCCTGCACACAGTATTATTGCCCATAGTGGCCCCTGCACACAGTATTATATCCCATAGTGGCCCCTGCACACAGTATTTTGCCCCATAGTGGTCCCTGCACTGAGTATTTTGCCCCATAGTGGCCCCTGCACACACTATTATATGTCCCATTGTGGACCACCCATGAACAATTATTATACTCTGGAATCTTTTCAGATCCCAGAGTATAATGATCGGAGACCCAGGGGAGGATAGAAACATAAAAAAAACAACGTTGCTTACCTGTTCCTCGCTCCGGTCCACTCCCTGCTGCTTCAGCCGCCTTCAATGTTGGACCAGGCCGGCGTCACGTGATGCAGGCAAGGTGTCGCGACGCAAAATGATGTCCGCTGACGTCTGGGACGTCACCAAACAGGCCAGAAGCCTGGAGAAGCGCAGGAGAGGTAAGTACAGTGTTTTTTATGTTCCCTCACCTCCCCTGGGCCTCCGATTATTATACTCCGGGGTCTGAAAAGACCCCGGAGTATAATGATAGCAGTGATTGTGGGGTTTGGCCCGCGGCCTCACATACCGATCGCCGCTCCTGCTCACAGCCGTCTCCGCAGAATCGGAAGCGCAGGCGGCCGTCAGCGGGACCCCGGGGATCGGTAAGTATATAGGTCCTGTTACCTGCTGGGGTTACTCCAGCAGGTAACGGCCTATTAAAAAGAAAAAAAAAAAAAAAAAGCATCGTAATGTCCCGGGCCCTGTGGCAGCTGCTACCCCGGTGGTTACGCCCCTGGTGTAAACTGATGTTTGGGCACAGAGCAACGCACAGAATGGAAGGAGCAACACTGGACGTTTGAAAAGCAAATTTTGCTGGAATAATTTTCAGGTGCCATGTCTCATTTGCCGAGGGGGGCGGCAACATGGGTGGGTGACTGCGGTATCCAAGGGGTTAAAACCTCCGATTGGCACCTGAAAACGGAGGTTATGGAGCAGGGTGTTAGCTGTCAGTTACAACTAACACCCGGTTCCGATGCCGCCCGCCCAGATAGCGAGCAGGCGGCCGGCCTCGGGCGTAGTATTACGCCCTGGTGCGCGAAGTACCTTGCGCCCAGGACGTAATAGCACGTCCAAGGTCGTTAAGGGGTTAAAGTCTGTTGCCATGAAGTCTAATAGAGAGATTTCTTATTCCCAGAAGGTTCTACCCAGGTCCTAAAAAGGTGGATGTGCTGAGGAACATGGATGCACTTGCTAGGAACAACCAAGCTCAACAGTGTATGGCTGTCACTAATGTTTTGCATAAGGAGCTATGTTGGAGGTGCTGTTAAGGAGAAAGATGTGCACCTGTTTGTCCTTTGGTCAGGAGACCAGAAAAATTGTCAAGAAAGAGATGTGCGATGTGGGTGGATAGAATGCCACTAACTGTCTATCTGAACTGTGACTTAGATGTGTCCATGGTGCATTCAGACATGTTGCCCAGGGGCGTAAATACCGGGGTAGCAGCTGCCACAGGGCCTGGGATATTAGGGGGGCCCGGAGCCCTGTGGCAGCCGCCAACGCGAACCCCACAAACCAGTGGCTTAACGACCGGGCCAAGCAGGGTATGTTGCCCGTGGCCAGCTGGAGATGGCCGGGCCCCAGACCACTATGATAGCGGTCGGGGAAAGCCTGGTTCCCCGACCGCTATACCTACTGTTATTGGAAAGGGGCCCTGGCGCTATTCCGTCATGTGACTGACGACTGTGATTAGGCCCCAGCGGTCACATGGGGCGCGGCCACGTAATGACGTCAGTGCGCCCCCACGTGACCACTGAGGCCCAATCACAGGCCTCAGCAGCGACGTCGGAAGAGGGCCTGAAGACGCTAGGATGGAGCGAGGATGCCAAGGAAAGGTAAGGCAAGGTGAGCATGAATGTTTGTTATTTTTAATCACCTTCCCTGGGCCTCCAATTATTATACTCTGGGGTCTGAGGAGACCTCAAAGTATAATGATAGCATCGAAGCGCAGGGGGATGTTGGAAGCTTATAATACTGAGTGGGGGCCACTGTAGAGCATAGAATACTGAGTGGGTGGTACTGTAGAGTGGGGGCCACTGTTGGGAGCATATAATACTGAGTGGGGGCCACTGTGGGGAGCATATACTACTGAGTGGGGGGCACTGTGGAGCATATAATACTGGGTGGGGGCCACTGTAGAGCATATAATACTGAGTGGGGCCCACTGTGGGGGGGCATATAATACTGGGTGGGACCCACTGTGGGGGGCATATAATACTGGGTGGGGGCCACTGTGGGAAGCATATAATACTGGGTGGGGGCCACTGTGGGAAGCATATAATACTGGGTGGGGGCCACTGTGGAAAGCATATAATACTGGGTGGGGGCCACTGTGGGAAGCATATAATACTGGGTGGGGGCCACTGTGGGAAGCATATAATATTGGGTGGGCCACTGTGTGGAGCATATTATACTGTGTGTGGGGGGAGCAATGTAGAGCATATAATGCTGTATGGGGGCCACTGTGGAGCATATTTTACTGTTTAGGGACCCGTAACCAGTTCATGGGGGGGGGCATGTCAAATGTTTGCCTTGGGGCCCAGCCATTCCTAGTTACACCACTGATGTTGCCATACATTCAGTAGAGCACAGAGATTTAAAGCCTGTTCAGATGACTTTTGGGACTGATTTTGGAAGTGTGCAGCACATACTTCTAATATGTGATGAACTTGGTGCAAGATTTGTGCTGGGCAAAGACTTTCCTTACTTCTGGCAGTTGTGGGAAAATGCTGCTTAGATTCCTAAAATGGGACAGGCCCCTATAGAGACTGCAAGCGATGATGAAAATGGGTTTTGTGAAATTTTACCTGCTAAAAATGACACGCATGTATTTGATACACTCCTGACAACTGAAGTAGTGAATGCTGGGTGTGGCACAAAGTCTGTGCAAGTGACTGCAAAGTGTGAACTAGATATTATTGAAATTACAACCGGGTTAGAGAGGGTAACTAAAAGTGTCTGTGAGCGTAAGTACGCCTCTAGAGATTGTGGGGGAGAACTACAAAAATGTGACTCAAAAAATTCTATGACCCAGTGATGTGAGTGCTGTTGCTACAGGTAACATCATAGCACCCAATCGTCCCGCATATGGCGGGACAGTCCCGATTTCACACTGCTGTCCCGCATAGCTTACAGTTTGTCCCACTATGCCCCTGAAGTGTTTTGCTATTAACAAACTTTATTAGGGTAGGGTAAAGGCTAAATGGTAGATGCTAAATCCTAGTGGGTAAAAGGACCTTTGATGACGTCATGACCATGTGATCAGACTCTTGTGTGGGTGGAACTATTCTGGATACTGCGGGACAGTGTGATGTTACACAGAAAGCTGGGAACAAGAGTGATCGAAGATAAGGAGGAGAGAAGAGACAGCATGTGTGAGCAAGAGGGGGGAGCTGGGGCAGATGTAGGGGGGGCAGTTAAACTGAAGGCAGATGTAGGGGGCAGTTAAACTGAAGGCAGATGAAGGGGGCAATTAAACTGGGGGCAGATGAATGGGCAATTAAACTGAAGGCAGATGTAGGGGGCAATTAAACTGGTGGCAGATAAAGGGGGACATTAAGTTGGTGGTGGAGGAGGCAATTAACCTGGGGCAGATGAAGGGGGACATTAAATTGGTGGCAGATAAAGGGGGGAATTAAACTGGGGCAGATGAAGGGGGCATTAAGCTGGTGACAGATGAAGTGGGGACATTAAATTGGTGGCAGATGAAGGGGGTACATTAAGATGGTGGCAGAAGAAGGGGGGCATTAAGCTGGACGCAGAAGAGGGACATTAAGATGGTGCCAGATAAAGGGGGACATTAAACTGGGAGCAGATGGAGGAGGACATTAAACCATGGGGGGTAGCTGTAGGGGGACATGTCTGCCTTTAGTTGCCCCCAGTTTAATGTGCCCCTCCAACTACCCACACTGTTTAATGTCACCCTCCAGCTGCCCCATAGTTTAATGTCCCTCTCCAGCTGCCCCAGTTTTATGTCCCCCTCTAGTTTTCGACTTAATACTGTGGGCCAATTGGAGGGGAACATTATAATGTGGGGGCATATAATGTTAGGGTGACTGTAGAAGCATTATACTGTGTGGGGGCACATGGAAAAATAGATGAGAATGGGTGGAGCTAAATCTGCCGCGGTGCGCGTACCGTATTTTGTACCTCTTTCTGTCCTTTGAAAGTTGGGAGGTATGAGTAACATAGTGAATAATATTGCCTTGTCTGTTCTGCGTGGAAATGAACCTGAGAGCCCCAATATACAGAGCATGTTACAAGCATTTGGGTCTGGTGAAAAGGATACTGAGTAGTTATGTGAAGACACTGATATATCAAGTTGTCTGCCAAATGTGTCTTTTCGGGAGAAAGCAGAGTGTGTACAAACTGCTAAAGGAAGTGGAAGAACAGTGAAATGATCTAAAGGGGTATTCCTATGAACATAATCTTATCTATATTTGTAGATAATTAAAAGTTAAACATTTTTGCAAATATAAGTAGTTAAAATTTCTGCAAAGTTTTAAAGATTTCCTCTATCTTAGTGGTGACAGTCTGTTTTCTTGATTGGTTGCCAATGGATACGACCACAAATGCAGAAACTTTCTATGGTCTGGAACTTGTCAGGAACCCAGCCATGATTTTCTTATTGTAGCTGGGTTATCAGGCAGGGAAACTACATGTATCAGAAGATATCCCAGTCACAATAAGGACATCATGACTAATTTTATGACCTTAGAAAGATCCTGTATTCATGGTCATATCCGCTGGCAACCGATCAGGACAACAACTTGTGACCACAAGATATTTAGGGAAAATCTTGAAAACTCTGCAAAATGTTTAATTACTTATATTTGCAAAAATGTTTAACTTTTAATTATCTACAAATGTAAAAATGGTTATGTTCGTGGGAATACCCCTTTAAGTGTGGCCCTGCTGGTCATGACTGACAATAGTGAGAGTGCCTCATGAGAAGTCACTAATAGTAACCCAGAGAATGGTGTAACTGTGCCCGTTTCTTGTGAAATGAACGTAGTTACCAGTAGTAACCAGATGTCTACAGTATCTGTGGGTGATGAAAAGCTGTATGATTTGGCTGGTGTCAAACAAACTGCAGATCTGAAAGTGAATCTGATGTTACTGTCCCACTATCTAACAGTGTGACAGTATACGAGTCGAGGAGGTGACTATGAGAGATATTAATGATTCCCCTGTAGTGTTTGATATAAGAGATGTTGATACCTGTACTTATGGTAGCAGAAAGTGAACTGCTATGTGGTATCAGGGAGGTGCATGTGCTGGTGACTATGTCCTGGGAAACTAGTGGAGTACACAGTAAGATGGCGCTGACAATTCTGTGAAGTTGGAAGTGGTAACAATAGCAGATATTAGCACTTGTCTGTCTTCATTCTTGCTCTGCAAAAGTTGTCTTTAGAGATGTGCTGGGGACAGAATGCAGCAGGAGAACCTGTGCCCTGATTGGCTGAGTTGCTGCATGTTAGCCCCACCCTGGAGTCCGATATATTCCATGCAGGAGTTCTCCATTTTTTTATTTCTTTAAACAAAAACATGGAGATTAAAATCAAGAATCACCCATAAGCTTGAATAAAGTTTCATTTAAAGAAATTTTTAGGCAAAAATCACATTTTCCGGTGACGTTTTGTTTCCCCATTTCCAAAAACAGAACGTCACCTATACTAACCCCCCCCCCCCCCCCAAACTTACCTGTTTTGCTTCTCTACTTAGATTGCATTTTGTTTTGGTTTTTTTAAGGACTCTAAAATCCTTTGAAGATCATATGTATAGGGTATAAAAAATCTGTGAATTTTCATTTCTTGTATAACACCATGTCTGATGAAGGAAGCTAGTACTTCTGAAAGCTTACTTATCAAATATACTCAGTTAGCCTCTAAAAGGTATCGCCTGATTTCTTCACTCTTCCACTACCTGTTTTCCTGTCAGGATCTTATGAGTACGGAACATCACTTCCTTCTGGGCTACAGCACATGCCGGTACTCCGGCTCTAATGCGCAGACGTCAAGAAGAGGAAGAGCCATCCCCCCAGAAGGAAGTGATGTCCCTTGCCCAGAAGATCCAGACAGGAAGACAGGTAAGTATGATGGGATGGGGGGTGGGTTAAGTTATTTAGTTGGGAAGGGCTAGTAGTGGGTGGACTAGCTAGGGAAACGAGGGAGTGAGAGAGGGAGGTAGTGTGACTCATCTATGAGTGAAGCGCAATGTATCATGGAAGTTGTAGGTAGGAAAACAGAACAGGAAGCTACCTATGTAAACAAATGCAGAAGATGCCAGGAGTTCTCATAGAAACCCAGAAATCACTCAAAACACTGATAAAGGTATTTGGCTGCACTTATTAACCTATTAATAGCAGTAACTGACCTTTTTTGAAAAATGATTTTTTGCCTGGAAAACCCTTTTGAAGTAAATCTTTCAGTTGACCAATCAAAGAGAGAGAACAGTCCCTCAGAGTCCCGTTGTCTTTCCATGATTTCAGTTGTTGAGGGTTAAGACAATATGACAAGTCAAAAGCCAGGAATTTGTTAAAAAACTTGCTGAACTTTTATCACATACCGTGTTTCTCCGGAAAAAAGGCAGGGTCTTATATTATTTTTTCTCCGAAAAAAAGGGTTAGGGCTTTTTTTTGTGGTAGGTCTTAATTTATTCCATGAACAACAATCATACATTTGATCACTTTTTATACTAATTTTCATCAGAGGCGAAATACTGAAAAAACAGCGGTTTGGCACTTTTGATTTTTTTTTTTCCCTCTACGGCATTCACCGTATGGAAAAATATTTTTACAAGTGTGTAGACTACGCATTTTCAGACACAGGGATACCTAATGTGTATGTGTTTTATAGTATTATTTAGTTTTATATGTATTCTAGGGAAAGGGAGGTGATTTGAACTTGTATATTTTTGGGGGTTTTTTTTAAATATTTTTTAAAACTTTTTTTTTTTTTTGTACTATATTAACCCCTCTCCCAGGGGCTTGAACCTGCAATTGTCCCATGGACTGCAATACAAGTGTATTGCAGTCTATAGGAGATTCACTACATTACTATTGAGGCTGGTCTATGATATAATATTCCTATGACAGGCCTGGGAACCTTAATAAGGCTCCTTTGAAATCGCTGTGCGGGAGCCGACCTGCAACAAGAAAGGTACAGGGCCGATGGGGACCGGCCCTGGGGGTAGTTGTGGTACTTTGGGAGGGGAGGGGTCATACTCAACAGTTCCCACAATCAGAGTGGACATTAGCTCCGGGTTTCCGCTGTACATTATAGCAGAGACCCGGTACGGTAGCTATAGCGGCTGCCTGACAAGAAAAAGGTACGGGGCCGGTGGGGACTGGCCCCGGTGGTAGCTAGGGCTTATTTTCGGGGTAGGTCTTATTTTTGAAGAAACTCTGTATAAACACCTACTTGGTAAAACTCTACTTGTTTTGTGAACAAAGCGGCCCTGATAGAAGAGTGGGAATAGTCTGCTGCTTTCTGGCTCTTATATTCATTGCAATGAATCTCACATGCACAGCTGCTACTATGGTAAGAACAAAGGTTGAGCCCTCTTCTTCCTGGCATGCAGTGTCAGATTGGGACCTTATGGACTCACTCGAGGAAATGGTTCTTGAGCTTATCTTACAAATATGCAGAACATGAACAACTTTCACTCTAAATTGCACTGCATGAGGCCCTGGTGGCGGAGGACTCACTTGATCGTTCCACGTTCGAGTCCCTCTGGCAGCCGTGGGTGGTGTTTCAAGAGTCCTCTGAGTTCTCCTTTTTCTTTTCTTGATGTGGAAAAGCGGTAAGGATGGTGTAAAAATACACAAAGTCACACATTTTTGTGCAAAAAACCCCTGTGCACCAAAATGTGGTGTAATAGAAAAGGCTGCATTGTCAATCCGCTCTATATACTACAATCAAGACCATGGGAGGTTATTTGCCTTTTATAAGGGCAACTTATCAGACCCTGCACTCCAGAATTCTGGTGTCAAAAAGTTGCTAAATAGTTTGGATACTTTTGGGCTTATTTGCATAATAATTATACAGAGTTTTACATTTTTTCACCAACCCCATGGAAAATTGGGCATAGTTACACTAGGATCACACCTGCGTTCAGGTTTCCGTTTGGGGACCCCCCCGAACAGAAACCTAATCCGCTTAAAAAAGCAGTTACCCTCGGAAACCCGCGGACCCCATAGACTATAATGGGCTGGAAAAATGTGGACGGAAAAGCTCTGCTTGCAGTACTTTTCTCTCTGCAATTTTAAAGCGGAATGGAGAACAGAATCCCCCAGCAGACACCGGGTGCAGGTGTGAACCTAGCTTTGTTGAGGTGATTACACTATATTTATCAAATACAACTTTTTAAGATGTTGAAAAAACTGTTGCAATCTCATTTTAGTAGTAGGGTGGCGTAGAAAGTATTGTAACCTTAATAACCTTAACCGTAATATTAGTTGGTCAGCAGCATATAGTTAAGGAATGATTATGTGGGGGAAGCAAAGGGGGGCTTGATTACTATGTGTGGGGCACAGACTAGGGATGGGAGTGAAGGAAAACGTGTACACAAACATGTTGTGAACAGCATGGCGGTCTGGGCCCAGGGAATTCAAAGGAAATTTAAATGCTGCTAAAATGTATAGATGTATAGATAAGATACAGATGATGGTTGTTAAGAGAAGTTGCACAGGATGCCAAGCTTTTTCACCAGGGCCTGTGAGCCATTTGTTATGCAACTCTGTTCATGTAAAGGTCTGTGAAAAAAAAATGGAACCACTTCAATGAATGAGGCCGGACTTTAATAGTGCATGTCATTTTTTGTGGTCTGGTCTCATGGCCCCACACAGATCCGTCAACATTATGGTGGTGTAAATGGGTCTGTGTGCTATCCATGGAAAAAAACATAGTCATGTGCATGTAGCCTAAGAGTGAATTGACACATTAGATAATTATAGCCCTCTGACAGATCCCCCCACAAAATCCACAAGTATTACATAGGATGTGATAAAAATTTGTTATGGACTTTGCCCTTTAATAAAATGAAACATAAAGCAATTCAACATCCAAATCCACCTCTTCACACAATGGGGGAATTTATAAGGCTGTCTATGCCAGTTTTCTGGTGTAGATGGGTGTTAATGTGGCATATCTTTGATGCATAGCTCTCGTGCCAAAAATGCACCACATCCCCCATTCTGCACCTCACTTGCCACTTTCTGCAACTGTGGATAAAAAGTGGAGCAGGCCAAGGCCCGACATATTATTTATAATTCACGTCAGAAAACTGGCTATATAGGAAATCTGACTTAGATTTCCATTATGGTGCTCAGGCTAGGTTAACACCTGCGCCTGCTCTCCGCTGGGGTATTCCATTCCCAATTCCGCTTGAAAAATGCAGAGAAAAGTGCTGCAGGCAGAAACCGGGCGGACCCAATTATAGTCTATGGGGTCCGCGGGTTTCCGCTTTTTAAGCGGATTGGGTTTCCTTTTGGAGGGGGGTCCCCAAGCAGACCCCTCTGAAAGGAAGCCTGAATGCAATTGTGAACCTAGCATCAGAGAGTTTTCCATGTGGATTTTGACGTGGAAACTCCAAATCCTTGTGGAAAAAACTTTAGGGTAGTTTCACACACAGCATTTTTTTAAAAAAATGCCACAGTTTCTGTGTGAGTTTTCCATTTAGATTTTTGAGTCAAAGTCAGAATAGGAAACCCCCCACCCCCTCTGGGTTTTGAAGGTCAATGAGATTATGCGTATGGAGAACCTTACTTCTTTCCTGCATGACACTGCTCAAACTTTTAGCAAGACCTGGTTCTACTGGATGGAATTCCAGCGTACCAGTGAATATCAGACGCTTCTCGGGCCTGTGCCTCCCCCGTAGACTTACAGTGGGATGCTCTGGCTTCTATAGCTAACTGATGGGTTATGTGTTCTGGACTATTCCTGACCCTCTGGCTTCGCCCCCTGTGGAGTTTTACTACTCTTTTTGAGGAGGAATTTTTTCGAATGCTTACATCCCAGGGGTCCTCCCCTGGACCTGGATATCGTTGCTGTATAGTCCCTTTCCCCCCCACTCCCCAATTAATAATCCTTTTTTTTTATTCCATTTTTTCACCTTCTCTTCCCTTTTGCTCTGTGTCTGGTTTTGTCGTCTCGCCCCTCCTTCCTTCCTCCTTATTTCTTCCCCCCTCTTCTCGTCCTTTGGCCTCTACTCGGAATCTCCCCGTTATTTACAGTATAAAATGTTACTGCTGCCGTTGCAGCTATATATTTTCACTGTACTTTCTGTATTCTGTATTTTATGTCTTTTTTGAAAACCAATAGACTTTGAATTGAAAAAAAAAAAAAGTCAGAATAGGAGTCAAATGGAATATTAAATTTATAGAGGAACTACTTACATTTCTGATGCTTAAAAAGCTGCATCAAAGACTGCAGTCACATTTTTACAACAAACTCTGTGCATGAAACTACTCTTAGAAATGCAGATTTTGCAGTGGATCTGTCTGTGGCTTAAAATTACAACACACATGCATTCCCTCAAAGGCTATGATCACGTAATGAATTAAAAATAGTGTATGTATTTTCCATGGCAGAAATCCAAGGCTGACCCACTCAGTTTCTGTTGTGGACTTGCTTTTTGCACTGCTGTCGATCCACATAAGAATTAGCCTTATTATCATTCTATAGGACTAACAAAAAGCAGAAGAACCCAAGGAGCTGGTAGGTGGTAGCCAAAAGAATAGTCACAGATTTGCCACTAGGGCTATATATATTCAGCAGTACTAGGGATATCCTCGTATTACTACCATGTCTAGTAGTACTGTTGAATGCAAAGACAACCTGCTAGTGATTCCAGCTACTGTCAGAGCTTTGCATTCTAAGGATACATGACATCCCATTAGTACCACAGTCAAGTTTTTAACACGTTAGGTTATTAAATGTGATATTAAAAGTTTAGTTTTTTTTCTTTACCATTATTAGTATATAAATATCACTTTGGTTTCATTGGTTAAATTGGGTCTCAACAGGCCTTATTCTCTCATTCATTTTCTGCCCAAAATAAGTGACAAGTCAGTCATTTTCTGTAGCAGATTTTTTATGCTCTGGCACCAACAATATGCCATGGGAATTTTCTTTAGCATGAAAGTGTGACAAGAGCTGAGGAAGCGCCACTGACATATATAGAATACACATTTCATATAGTTTTTGGCACAGAATGAGTGCAGTAATCTAAATTAAAATTAAAGGGTTATTTCCATGCAGGGATATCCCAAAAATGCTACTAGATGCGAGTAGAGCTGGGCAAGTAATCGCAAAACAAGAGAGTACAAATACGGATCATCCACTTTAGGCTAAGGCCCCATGTAGCAGACAAAAAAATGATACGGAAAAAAATGAGGTAGCAATGCATCACGGTTTTTCCCGCATGGCCCTTTTCACAGAAGGTCCGAAGAGGTTTCCGCTACGGTCTTTCTGCTTCAATTATACCTATAGGGAAACGTCAGCGTTACCGTAAGTATAATTGACATGCTGCGATTTCCAAAACCGCAACGGTTTTAGAAATTGCTGCTTATCTGCAGCGCGTATTTTTTCACAAGGTGTGGATAGGATTCGCTAGAATTCCATCCACCTTCCAGTGACTGTAAAACACTGCGTTTTTTTCCACGGTTTTTCCGCCACGTGGGGCCCTGGACTTAAAGTCAAGACTGGCGCTGGAAGAGCATGTGAACTAGTTACTGCGTTGGGGGGAAGATATCACTTTGACTTGGCCACTGTACTTAGGGTTAAGGCAGCAAGCTGCTAAGTGAGAAAAACGGAATGTGTAAACAAAATTTTGGAAGGTGGAAAGTGTATTAAAATCAAGCTGGGTTCACATCTGCATTGGAATCTCTCTGCCGCAGTGTCTTTCTGAAATCACTGGCAGAAAAAGTCCTGCAAGCTGGACTTTCTTCTATGACAAATTTAGTTACAAAGAATCCAACTGACATTTATAGTCAATAAGATTCCTTGGGCTCCATTGGTGTCTGCCATTTTTTGCAGTTATTCTCTTCTGTTCAGGTGTAGGGAATGTAGATTGTGAGCCCTATATGGGACAGTGACTGACAATGTCTGTAAAGCGCTGCGGAATATGGTGGCGCTATATAAGTAAGCATAATAAATAAATAATAATAATAAATAAAAATATAAATTACCCAAACTGGATTAATATCTGGGAAAGGTGGGTTACAACTAATCTGCCTGGTGAAACAGCCCTCTTGAGGGTTGTCACCAATACTTTTTCAGATTCTTGAAGGGCAACCCTAATAGCGTTGTGATGTAAGTATAATTTCATTGAGAGGTCTGGGTGGTCATCCAAAGGAGCTAAAATGACAGCCATAATGTCTGTTACCCAGTTTTCCCAGATACAAACACCTCAAATGTAAAATAGGTGCCTTGAATTCTTCAGATTAGGAGGACACTGTTTTTATGAATAATCCCTGCATTAATAATATACCCAGTGTGTAATGACTCTTGTGTGCACACACAATGGCTGCTGGGTAAGCCCTTCACGCTGGACAAAGGCTGCAGATCTGAGTCTTCACACAGAGCCGGCAGGCACCGTCTGTCCTAGACACTTGACTTGCTATCTGGTTACAAATTAATCACTGCAGTGTCATTGGTCAACTTAGACTTCATTCAGGCGATTGGGGCGGGACTTAAGGAAACATCCAGCGCTGATTGGTTATCATAATTTATTTCTATGAGACCAACCTCATTCTGCCCCTCTTAGCGACCATTGCCTAGCGACGCTGTCCGTCAATACCCTCGAGAAGTGGGCGTTACCAACTGCTGCAGCGCTTGTAAGTGCTGATTGGTCTGATTCCTGTCTGTCAACATGTTAGGGGGCGGCAACTCACACAGCAAAGCGAAGTTATTGGCTATCCATACTGCCCGTCATCGTGTGATTACCAATCGATATGTCCAATCGGTAAAGGCCGCGGGGGCGGGGCTTGAACCCGCGGTATCCGATTCACCATACTGCTAAGAAATCGAAATATCAGAAGAATGATATGTATTTGGGTTCCGAAGAAAAACAGTTACAATCGTAGAGTCGCTTAGTGATAGGCGATAGTATCGCATCGAGTGAGAGACAGAGGCCGATACTTGCGGAGTCGATATTGATACCTAAAGAAAGCAGGGGTGACGAAACCCCGGCGACCTGACATTCAGTGCTCCTGGAGAACACGCTCAGCCCCGGATCGCAAGAACAATCGAAATAAACATTGCCGATTATCTCCGATATTAGAGGTGAGGCGGGAGCAATGAGGTCAAAGGTGACTGCAGGTTGCCGGTGGGGCGGGTCAATCGCGATGAATTGTAACTAATCGATATATCGCAATGGACGTGTGACGGGTAGCAGCTGTCACGCAGGCGCATGTCAGATTCCGAGCTGTGTGACTCATCACTGGGAGTGTACTGCAGGCGCTGCACCTCTAGTATGACAGCCTGCTGCAGCAGCACAGATCAGCCGCATAGACGCTGTGTGTGTACTAGAGGATATCAGTGCTGGGCTGAGATTGCTGCCAGGGCTCACATTCACTTTTAAATTCTTTATAAATAAATGGGCTATAGGTGGGGGTCATTCTCCAGAATGTAGCAGTGGATACAGAATATGCGCCCCTGTCCCATTCACTTCAGTGAGAGTGGTAGAGATAGCCAAGTGCCCTGCTTTAGCTGTTTCTGGCGCTCCCATTGAAATGAATGGCTTGGGAGGGGGCACACATACTGTTTCCACAACTACATTCCGAACAAGACTTAGACTATGTTCACATCTGCGCTGGTATATATTAGAGACACCATCACAGTATTCATATGAAAAATTGCAGGAAAAAAAGTCTTACACAAAGGACTTTTTCCTCCGCTGGTTTCTTTTTTAAACAATGAATCCCATTATAGTCAATGGTTAGGTGACACTAGTGTGAACCTAGCGTCAGATACAGAAGCTCTCGGAATTGGTCCCAGCGGTCGGAGCCTTACCAATCAGCAATTTATCATATAATCTATGGATAGGGGATAGATCATTTTTGTGGAATAATCTCTTTAAATGCTAAGGCCCCATGTTGCGGAAAAGCTGTTTTGTTTTTTTGCGTGGGGCCATAGCCTAAGGCTAAAGCCGCATAGCGTTTTTTCCTGTAGCACTTTTCACACAGAAAGTCCGCAGCGGAAAGCTGCTTCCATTATACCTTCCTTCCATTAATTGACATGCTGCAATTTCCAAAACCACAATGGTTTTGGAAATTGCAGCATGTCTGCTGTGCGTATTTTCCTGCAAGGTGTGCATGGGATTTGCCACATTGGGGCCCCGGCCAAAGGCTGAGGCCCCGCATTGCAGAAATGCAGCTTTTTTGTTGCAATGCATTTGTACTTCTCCCTTCTGGAGTCTGTCACCGGGGTGAAGCATATTAACCACTTCTGTACCAGGCCAATTTCATTGGTTCAGGACCAGACATATTATTCAGGGTTTTTTGTACATGCAGTTTTGAGGGCATATTTTTCGTTCGGGTTATTCAAAAAATGTTTTCATCTTTTTACAGTGATACATAGGGCTTTATTTTTGTTAGCTTTTATTTTTGCATGCTTGTTTGTTTATTAACTCCTGGAAAATAGAAACACATGTTTCATATTTTTCTTAATAGCACAAAGTGCTACAAAAACTTTTTAAGGCTGGCGCCCCAACTGGCGTAAACGCCGTGGTTTGCCTGCAGCGGAAACGCCGTGTAAAAAAAAATGCAGGGTTTTATAGTCACAGCAAAGTGTCTAGCGAATCCCATCCCCAATTTGCCGAAAAATATGTGCAGCGGACACGCATGCAATAGAAGTGCCGATATTTTGCAATGCATTAGCATTGTTATGCATTGCATTAGTGATTAGACCCCCTGGGGTTCAAGACCCCTAGGGGTTCTAATAAATACAAAATAAAAAGTAAAAAATATAAATATATATATATATAGAAAAATATTACAAATTCAAATCACCTCCCTTTCCCTAGAACACATATAAAAATACTTAAATACTGTGAAACACATACACATTAGGTATCCCTGTGCCCGAAAACGTCCGGTCTACAAATCTATAAAAATATTTTTCCCGTATGGTAAACGCCGTAGCGAGAGAAAAAATATCAAAAGTGCCAAACCACCGTTTTTTTCACTGTTTTGCCTCTGATAAAAATTTGAATAAAAAGTGATTAAAGCAATAGCAATTCCCCGTAATGGTATAACTAAAAAGTACACCTGGCCACGCAAAAAAAGATGCCCTATGCATCCCCGTACACAAAAGTATAAAAAAGTTACAGGTGTCAGAATATGGCAACGTTTAGAAAAAAATGTTTTTTTGCACAGCTTTGGATTTTTGTTAAGGGGTTAAAATGTAAATAAAACTATATAACTTTGGTATCCCTGGAATTGTACCGAAACATAGAATACAGATGACATGTCATTTTGGCTGCAGAGTGAACGCCGTAAAAACTAAGCCCCTAAGAAAGTCGCACAAATGCACTTTTTCTTCAAATCCACCCCATTCTGAATTTTTTTCCAGCTTCCCAGTAATTTGTACACAATAATAAATGGTAGCATCATGAAGAACAATTTGTCCCGCAAACATTAAGACCTCATATGGCTCTGAGAACGGAAAAATAACAATTTATGGGGTTTGGAAGGGGTGGGGGGAGGGGGGAGTCAAAAATGAAAATCAAAAAAATTCCTCCGGCGGGAAGGGGTTAACATTGCAAGGCAGTACTGGTACATCCCTGCAGGTTTAAAGGGATTCTATAATTGGATTTTTCAAGTTTTAACTGATACCACGTAGGAATAGCCTTTATAAAGGCTATTCCTCTCCTACCTTTATTTTCGCTGTCCTCACCACCGTTTTCACGTTATTCCTGGTTTTCGGTTTATGCAAATGAAGCTCAGAGCACAGCCTCGTCATTCCCCGCAACACCGTCTATGTGTATTTTTCAGCAAGCCCCCTGCTTCTTTTGTCCAGGCTCTTCACTCATCAGGAGCCGACGTTATGATCTTCGGGATCGAAATCCCACGCATGCACGCAGTCGCAGTACGCTCGTTTACTTCTATGGAGTATGCTCAGTACTCCATAGAACTATACAGGCGCAGTACGCTCGTGTAGTTATCTAATCAAGATGGCGGACAGTTCTGCCCGAATCCGAAGAGGCAGAGCCAACAGCGCATGCGTGGGATCTCGATCCCGAAGATGATAACGTTGGCTCCTGACGAGCGAAGAGGCCAGACAAAAGAATCAGGATCGTGCTGAAAAATACACATAGGCGACGTTGCAGGGAATAACGAAGCTGTGCTCTGAGCACAGGGGGAACACTCCATGTGCTCTCTGATCTTCATTTGCATAAACCGAAAAGCGGGAATAATGTGAAAACGGCGGCGAGGACAGTGGAAATAAATGTAGGACATGAATAGCCTTTATAAAGGCTATTTCTATGTGGCGTAAGTTAAAACTCGAAAAATCCAGTGATAGAATCCCTTTAAGAATAGATTGCCAAGACTTATAGTCAACGGGCGGTCTGGAACTGATTAAAAAAGTAACACCGTTAAAGATCAGGCTCATCTAAATGTATCACCTTTTTCTCTTTGAAAATTCATGTCTCCATTGTCAAGATATTAATTTATTTCACAATATCCAATAGCGCAGTCTGGAGCACCAAGGACATCAAGCTACTATGCTGAAATCTCAACTGATTCTGTTTTCTCACGTTCACGCTGATGTATTTGAGAAGGGTGGGGCATAGCAGTTTGGAGCAATGGAGCCGTCCTCAGTGCTCCAGATTGCTCATTTGCATATTGTGAAATAAATGAACATCTCTGCATGAATTTTCATGGAGAAAGAGGCATTACTGACCTATCTTGCTGTGTTGCTTGTTTTGTAAGCTTCACCCTGGTAACATACTTTCTTTCAATCCACTCTTGGGTTTGGGTCAAAAAAACAAAGAAAAATCTGCAACAGAAAAGAGCTTTTCTGCAACGTATAAAAATATAATACCCGATTGTCTCCCTGTGCTCCAAGATCCTCATTTAAATAAAAAATAAAAGTGCTTTTTCTCCACATTCCTGGGACTCTGAAACTTAAGAAAGGTATGGTTTTTATTCTGCTAACAGTATCTACAGCACTATGGGAGCAGTTTAGTAGCTGGGGGCGGTGATAGACTCCCTTTAACGCTGCTCCATCTGTATATTTAGTATTAATGGCAGATGAGAGGTGCCAGATTGTTTTATGCTCTGGATTCCTGGATAGTCTTCCTTCTGTGGGAGTTAGGGTAGGGCTGCTTGGGTAACTAAGCCACAAGTTTATAAGCTTGTGGGTGGTTTAGTGTCCTAAATAAAGCTGACTGGTTCCCTTTAAGGTTTACTTCATTAAAAGCTGGAATTCCCCTTTATTATTTCATCTGGCACTAAAACAGCAGAAAAGTTGTGTTCTGTCATTGACTTGCTGTCCAAGAGAAATTTGGAAAGATGAAGGGAAATAATAAAATGTATTTTGGGTTTTATTCACTGAAGTTTCATAGATTTGCTATTTGGGTTGGATCTAAAACCTTACTCTATGTATATTGGTGCTCTACAAGACTCTGACAGGACGCTGGTAAAGCTATGGGACATGATGTATAGACAGTTTTGGTTCTCATGTATAGAAATAAAGGGAATTCGCCCTAACAACCTTCTAAGCCAACATTGCAATAATGATGCCTGAAATCTGATTGGTTGTCATAGGCAACAGCTTCATCTTTTGTCTGCTCTAGTGCTCACACAGACCTTTTTTGCTGAAGAATTGCATGTTGGTATATAAGTGCAGTAATGTTTAGTACATGTTACTATAAATGTCACCTGTATGATAACTGCCAACATACCAGATGTTTTCTATTTAATGTCAGTTGTCATACACGACATGCATACCTCCCAACCGTCCCGGATTCCAGGTCATGTCCTGTTGTTCCAGTTGTGGGGAAGTATGTCCTGGCTTCAACTCCTCTGCATCCTGAAGCTTGCGGGAGCAGAGACAGCAGACAGAGCAGCATGGGAGCGAGGAGAGCTAAGTATCAGTGTTTTTTCAATGTTTAGTTGATACCAGGATAGGGACATAATATTGTGGGGGGCAGATGGAGGACAACATGAAACTTTGGTGGCAGATGGAGGGGGGCATTAAACTGAGTGCAACTGGAAGGGGACATGAAATTGTGGGGGCAGATGGAAGGGGACGTAAAACTGGGGGCAGTTGGAGGAGGACATGAAACTGGTGGCAGATGGAGGGAAACATTAAACTGGGGGCAACTGGAGGGGAATATTAAACTGAGGGGACAATTAAATTGTGGGTGCACGAGGAGAGAGACTTTATACTGTGGGGGCAATTGGAGGGAAACTTAATATGAGGTCATATCATGTTAGGGTGACTGTAGGGGCATTATACTATGTGGGGGCAGAAAGAGAAATAGATGGGAATGGACAGGGTCAAAATTGAAGTCGGTGGGGCTAAATTTGTATCGGTGTGCACAGAACATTCTGTCCTTTGAAAGAATGGTGTGGACACAGAGGCGTAGCTAGGGGTTTAGCACAGGGGGGGCGAACATGTTCAAGTGGGCCCCCTACTTGGACATGTTTGTATACCGATACTATCAGTATACGGTGAGCGTATAGTGGTATATAGCGGCTCTACACAGGGCTCTGCAGATGATTTAGGTGAATACAGGGCAGTAGCATTTAGTGACTTACCGGTGACGTCTCTGAGTAATCGTTCACATTCCCCGTCTCTTTCATCTGGACGGCCATGACCACTTCTTCCAGTCTCTGTAAAGTTTGCAACAGACATCTTTGGCTCCTCACTTTTCCAGGCACCTGACCCACATTGTCCTCACCTGCACAAAGCCCCCATCCTGCTGCTACCCTAATTATAAAATATATACTATAACCCCCCATAATGAATAATACCCCCAAGTGCATCTTTAAACTAATAACTTCCCTTTGCACCCCTTTAAGAGGACCTTTCACGTCCTCATGTATATGCTGTTTACATACAACACAATGCCGGCTTTCCCGTTATATGCCCTGGGGCTGGAGATATCGGGGGTCTAAATTTCACCGTTCACTGTCAGAAGGGCGTTCCTGACAGTCTAGTTGTGCTGTGAGGAACGCCCTCCCTTACAGTACCTGTCCATAGACCCCCGATATCTCCGGCCCCGGGACATATAACGGGAAAGCCGGCAGTGTGCTGAATTCAGCGCGCTGTCGGCTTTCTAGCGGTATGTAAAACCGCATATACATGAGGATGTGAAAGGTCCTCTTTAAATAATTTGCCCCTTATTAATAATGCCCCAGGTGTTTCCTAATTAAAAAGGAAAAAAAAAATTTTGGGGTTCCAATACCCGGGACCCCCAAGGAACAACTGTTTGAATGAACCGTGGTACCTGTGTAAGCGCCGTGACCCCTTCTCTGTTTACACAGTGTCATTCATCTCATAGCGGCCATGTAATGTAACTACAGCCTCATCCTATACACGTCTATGTGACAAGGCTGGAATTACATCACACGTCACTATAAACAAGACAGCGTATGATATAAACAGGCGCCATAGCCCCTTCATATAGCTGATCAGTGGGGAATCACTTATCTCTTATTGATGTTTTATTCTGAGGATAGATCATCAATAAAAATGAGCTGAAAAACGCCTTAAGGCTAAGGCCCCACATGGCGTACCGCAGCAAAAAAGAGCTGCGGGAAAAACCGCGGCGGCGACGCATCGCAATTCTTCCAGAAGCGCTTTGCACAGAAAGTTCGCAGAGGTTTCCTCTGAAGACTTTCTGCTTCAATTATATCTATAGAGAAACCGCTGGCATTTCTGTAGGTGTAATTGACATTCTGCGATTTCCAAAACACTAACTGTTTTGGAAATCGCAGATTATCCGCTTTGCATATTATACTGCAAAGTAGGGTTGGGGGCCCCATGTGGCGAAAACCCACTGAAAAAAAACACAACATTCTAGCAAATCCCATCCACACACTGCGGAAAAATACGTGCAGCAGACACATTGCGATTTCCAAAACCGTTGCGGTTTTGGAAATTGCAGCATGTCAATTATACCTACAGAAACACTGGCAGTTTCCATATAGCTGTATTGAAAACAGAAAGTCCACAGGGGAAACCTCTGCGGACCTTCTGTGAAAAGCGCTGTGGGAAAAAACACGTTACCACTGCGGTTTTTCCTGCAGTGCTTTTAGTGGGGCCTTAGTCTTAATAAGGTGCAAGTGCAACTTTAATTAAATTAATTGACCCTCATATTATGCCCCTGATTCCCCCTGACATAAATACTGCACCTCTAATGACCCCTTATATCAATGACCACCCCCTTATGTTCATAATGCCTCCTAATATAAATGATGCCCCCTAATGGCCCCTTATATAAATAACCTCCCCCCCTTGTATTCATAATACCCCCTAATATCCCTTATATAAATGACCCCCATCATCATAATGCCCCCTAATTAATCTTCCCTTTATAGTTAGATTTCCCCCTCCCTAACCACCCCTTATTCTATTAATATACCCACAAAAAAAAGTTATACTCACCTGCGTGCGATGCTGATGAACGGAGCCGCCGGCGCTTCCTCCCTGTCCACGCGCACGACGTCTTTGTCTGAGCGCGGGCGGCGCGATGTTGTGATGTCATTGCGCCGCCTGTGCTTAGAAGAAGACATCGGTCTGAAGTCTCGGCGTCTTGTAAACTGCAGGCCTGAAGTGGCTTGCGGTTTACAAGACAGTTAAGCAGCAGGAAGTATTGTAACTAGATCGGTGTCTGCAGACACTGATCTAGTTAGAAATAAAGGATGTACCTACGCTACCTACGCCTCTGTGTGGACATGTATAGTAGCATGTGCTACCCATTAGAAATCGTGTGCAGTTCTTCAGCAAAAAAGCTCTGTGTGAACACAGCCAAAGTGTTTTACTCAGGGAAATCCTTGGTTAGAAGCTATATACTCCATGCTGATGGCATCCAGGGATTCTAATGTTACAATGCTAATCTGAGCTATTGTGCTGTTAACACAAGGCTATGATCACTGCAGTTCCAAATTCTGTAACCCAGCTGCAAGAGAAATACACCTCCTTTTCTTGTGTCGCTGGAGTTGCTGCCCTTTTATCATATCGATAGATAGTCTAAAGGGATTAGCTCAGGGATCCTTGTCTCCTCAGATAGACAAGCACTTTTGGCACAGTAATAACAGTCCAGTCCAGTCAAATTTGGTGCACCTGGTCGCAACCCGTTTTATTACTTCTTTCAGGCAAAACACAGGTAACTAACTATTGAGAGCTGGGCCTACTGCACAGCTCCCTAAACACAATTCAGAATTCACAGCAGTTTACACTCACAGTGGTTTCCCAGAAGCAGAGACAGCCAAATACCCGTGTGCTGTCTGCCCTTATATACACACACTTCAGGAACCAAGGAATTAACCACCAGTCATCCCAAAACCTGAAGTGGCTGACTGGAGTAAAGCCACACCCAACTCTACCTACTCCAGCAGCCAGACCTTTTACCAGGGTTTAGGTAAAACCCTCCAGTAAGGAACACATCTTTCCCAGGTGCTTTTTGAAGGAATATGACAAGAACCTGGGAGAAATGTATACTCCTTCTACAACTTTGCCCCTGGCCCTGTCACAATAGATAGATATATAGTTTGTTAAAAAAAAAAAAAAAATCCCAGGGCTGCATACTTATATTGCCTGTTGATATCTCATTATGGCCTAACAGTTGTCTTGTGTATGTCATGAAAAGGCAACAAAAAATGTAATATCATGTCTTAAATTTATCAGGAGTCAACACCACAAAATAAACTTGTCCTGAAAATCCCCCCTACAAGTGGGTGTTCCCACCAAGAATGGGGTGCTCCTGGTAACTGTGGACTGTAATGAAACAGTAGTCAAAAAGTCATTATCCACTCCCCCACTGCACCACCTTCTAAACAAATATATATAACGTGTATGTGTTTGTGTAATATATAAAATGTAATATATTGTGCATGTGATAAAAGATATAGGTTTGCAGATATACCTATTAATAGAATGGGTCTTCTTTTAATGTTTCTTATATGAACATCTGACACATGGTATTGCATTGAACATGTGCTGCGACCAAGCGTATCATTAATAAACCCATTAGCACAACACATTTTCTACATCAGCCATTGCTTTATGGCTATTGTGCATTGCTGGAAACAATAGACAATTGCAGCAATTACCAGGCTTGTGATTTACATCCTCTGTCTGATTGGCGCTTGTTTCACACAATGTGGACACTGTTTCATGCATAGAACATGGTGCGGACTATATACAATTATTATTTCTTACTACTTCAGGTGCCTGGACGTTAGTCAAACAATGCAGGCCGCAGAGGAGGCCTGTGCCCAGCTGGAGGATGAGTTGCTCTGTAAGTCCATATTATTATTTCTCGAATGTGTAATTCCTTATGGCTACATATGTTACATTTAAATGTCTAAATAAAATTCTTTCACAAGTTGCATTGATCTGTCCAAAAAGTTTTACTTAAACATATAAACAGCAAAATAAGTTTTTATTTTATAAACTTCATCAATGCATGATGTGGACCCTGAGCTGAACCTTAGCAACTGCAGATATGTGGAGAAGCTGTACTGCAAATACCATGTGGTCTATGAATGTACTGTATACACAGACCTCAACAGGGCTGTTTTAACACACTGGTGGACCCTTTGCAAAGGTTTCATAAGTGGCTACCCCCATCACCACCACTTACACATACCTGACCCACACAAATTATAATGGCCCCTCAGTGGCCCCCCACATAGTGTAATGCTCCTAAGTAGCCCTTACACAGTATAATGACCCTGCAGAAGCATCACACATTAACCTTTCCCCAAGACAAACCTTTCCCCCCCAGTGGCCCCTCAGACATTATATTATAATGTCTCCCTCCAGTTGCCCCCACAGTATAAAGTCCCTTTCCTGATGAATCTACAGTATAATGTCCTCTTCCTGCTTTCCACCACAGTTTCATGCCTTCTCCATGTTGCCTTCACACAATATAATGTCCCACAGTAGCTCCTTCACACAGTATAATGTCCCATAGTTGTCTCCATACAGTATAATGTCTCACACTAGCCTCCCCCCCACACAGTATAGTATACCATACTGGCCCCTCCACTCAGTAGAACGTCCCATAATGGCCTCTGTGAATTTTCCAAAAATTTCAGGTTAGACTGAACCCCAAACTTTTGGGGTTCACCACTAATAAGATATTATTAAATTCTGGGGTCTCTTCAGACTCCAGATTATATTGAGCGGAGGCCCAGGGAAGGTGATTAAACATAACAAACAGTGTTACTCACCTCACTTGGGATTCGGCACCGTTCTTAGGGCCTCTTCCAGTCTCAGACGTCATGAATGATGTCAGAGACCGCTTACGCCTGTGATTGATCCTCAGCAGTCATGTGGGTTACGTTGCTAGATGAATCTCACTAGGTTCTCCCAGCAAATTCTCTGTGTCGCCCCCTCAGGGACTCGGCAATCTGACACCCTGGGACTGTCCCGCTGTTCCATGTGCCCTCCCGCTACCATAGGGCCCGGTTACCTTATGCCCTATGGTTAAAGCGGCCCCTGAACCTCAGTATACCTAGTGTGTCCGTAGAATGTGCTCTGCGTATATAAATAAACATAGCTTTATCATACAGTACAAACAGCTGAGAATAAGGGGTTGTACGTAGAGTTTTTCCGCTGCAGAACTGCTATGACTGATCCTGCGACATTAAGGGGAAACCCTATATTTGTGATAGGCAGCACTCTCAAGGAAAGAAGGAATGGGTGCACAATTCCACAGGGAGCTGGCCAGACCCTACTAAAATACATGAAAAGGATGCTCTTCATCAGGCATTATGAAGGTATCAAAAAGGCATGTGTCGGGAAAATTATGGGGTCCCTGAAGGGTAACCCAGTATTATCAGGGAGGAGTGTAGGGCGGCTGTAGCCACACATGCATTTTTGATACATGCATAATAGCCTGATGAAGGGACCTTGTTGTCCGAAACGTTACTCATCAACTACATATTAAGATGTATCGATCATTGTGAAATACTACACGCGGCTCTGTACATGGATTCTTAAACGCTGTAAATAAAATATAAGCAAACTGAAAAGATAACATTTGCAGTACTGTCCATCCTTTTCAAGTACTGAGGGGACACCCTGACTGCACGGTATGGAACCCGCCAAATAGCCCTGTATATCTCTGCTTCCTGGACCCTTTGAAGTTTCGATTAAAGACTTTTTTTTTTTTTTTATTACTATGACTCTCCCTTAGTAAAACCATCTTTTTTCATTTGTATTTTGTTGTAGTTTGTGAGGATTGCCGCCTGTACTTCAGGGAGTCCTGTCCACAACACGGAGCACCAACTTTTATCTTGGACACGCCAGTTCCAGAAAATGTACCATCTCGTGCTTTGCTTTCTCTACCAGAAGGACTGGTGGTTAAGGAAAGATCTCAAGGAGGCTTTGGTGTATGGTGCACAATTCCCATCATACCCCGAGGTTGCATCTTTGGCCCCTATGAAGGCGATGTTTTAGTGGATAGGAGCGAATGTACCGTATACTCTTGGGCGGTATGGTCTCTGCTTGGTTTTTTTTTTCTATCCTTTTTTGAGTAACTTGTCTTTCCATATATAACAAATTCTGTAAAGCAGGGGAGATTCCTAAGGTGGTACAAATGTTGCACCCTGGTCCTGATGCCCACAAAGCCACAAAAGATACCTTAGACCAGTACTAAGAACTATGGCTGTGATAGTTGAGAGGCTTTGATTTGGAGACCAGAATCATTAAGTTGCTCCTCAGCTCTATTGATTTTGATTTGCTAAGTAATAATATTATAGTATTTGTCTAGTGTAATAATATTATTACTTGTGGCTGAAGAATTGTCAGAGACATGAGCTATAACCTATATTTAGAAGATGTCATCACTGTCTGCTTGTATGTGCTGATTGTACTATTGCTATGCTAAACTACAATTTGTATTTAAGAGTAGTGATCTCATCCTTAAAAGCTTACATTTGGAAACTGGGGATTTTATCAGTCATATTAAAGGAATACAAATGTCATCTCTTTTTCATCTGTTTCAAGAATAACAGTGTCATTGTATTTGGAGATGAAAATCATATGAACTGCACCTTGTATTTGGAGAGTGATGATGTCATCACTATTATTATCATCTGTTTATACAATAGTGGAATTGTCCTTCCTGTGTTGTGCAGTGATTTTATTGCTTGTATATTGGAGAATAGTAATGCTACCCTACAAAGTACAACATATATTTGGAGTGTGATGAATACTGCTGTTCTGACAGTAGTAATATCACTTCAATGACCTACAACCTATATTTTGAGACTGGTTATATTATTACTACCACTTATAAAGTGATAATGTCACCACCTCTGTTTGGAGTGTGGTCTCCACATTAGCTAATCCACATCTAAATCAAAACCACATTTAGAATTCTGAAATTTACTATTCTCTGTGGTTGCTGTGTAGAAAATTGATTTTATCTTCTTGTATATTATTATTATTATTCATGCAGATTAGAGACAGCGGATCCTATTTTTATATTGATGCCAGTGATGACTCCAAAAGCAGTTGGATGAGGTAAGTTCTCACATTAAGAAAATATAACTAATATATAATTTGGGAAGTTTAATAGGGAAGATAGCATGTGCCATATTTGCCTACATGGTGCTGTTTTTCCCTACAGGGTGCACACATGTTGGAGACTGTGGTACTACTCAAAAAATATCAGTTTCTTCATGATGTTGTACATCTATTTTTTTCTCATCGGAAAATGGTGGAAGGAAACTAAACTAGTAGATTCATTTGCCCCTCCGTGTGACCAACGGCTTGGCTTCCGAGCTTTTGTTGCTAACACCTAATTCTTTGGCTCACTCACACATCAAAACAAATCAGTGTGTACAACATTTACTTTTTTTTTTTAAACTGTAACTAATTATTATAAGAATTTTCAATACAAGGAAACAAAACAGGCCATAACAAAAAGCCAGTGAAAACAGCAAAAAGTTACAATGCAGAAAATCAAAGTACATCAAAACAGGGAAACGTAGAAGACAAGGACATAGGTGAAGAACAGAGAGGGAAAGGAAGGGGATGATGGGACAGGCCCTAGAAGCCTTGTGTAATACAGTAAGTATCCCAGTGGGACCAGATCGCATCAAAGGCCTCTACCTTATGATTAAGGGAGGCGGATAGATATTCCAGGCTACGAACATCCTTCATCCGTGCTATCAACTCAGGAGCCGTAGAGGGGCTTCCCCCTCTCCAGTGCAGAGCGTTAAGCATCTTATCCGCTGTGCATAAATAAAGGAATAACCTAGAAGTTTTCTTACCCAGATGTCTTGGGGGAAGATTGAGGAGGTAGGTGAGAGGGTCTAATGGGACTCCCTGAAGGAAGAGGGCATTTGTGATAGTCCTAACCTCCGACCAAAAGGGGCGAATTAAAGGGCAGTCCCAAAAAATATGATATAAAGTGCCCACTGAAGTCCGACAGCGCCAGCAGGTAGGGAAAATGGTGGGATTAAGAGAGTGAAGCAAGGCAGGGGTATGGTACCAGTGCATAAGCAATTTATACTGTGTTTCCCTAAACGTCACACATGAAGAAGATTTAGCCGCACAAGACCTTAAACCTACTATTGCCCAGGTGAGAGCTGTGTACCCAGGGCCTCAGACCATCTAGACATATACTTGTGGACCAAGGGAGTCCGTTCCCCCGGGAAGGACAGCAGTCATAGATAGCAGAGATCAGGCCTCTAGTAGAGGTACCTACACGACACAGACATTCAAAGGCCATGGGGATGGAAACCCTCGAGGCCCCAAATTGAGAAACAACAAAATGAGCTATCTGCTGGTAGTGGTACCATTTCGAGTTAGGCAAGTGCAACATGGAAATGAAGTAGTCAAATGACCTGAGCTCCAAGGTCGACGGGTCAACTAAGTCAGCTAAGTGGAAAAGTCTCAGTGTACAACATTTACTTTATTTACTTCTCCCAGGTATGTGGCATGTGCATCAACAGATGAGGAACACAATCTGACAGTATTTCAGTATCGGGGGAAGATCTACTATCGTGCATGCCAGCCTATTCCTTCAGGCACTGAACTGCTGGTGTGGATTGGGGAGGAGTATGCAAGAACCCTTGGACTCAAGTTAGGTAAACTTAACTCTGTTATCATTTTTTAGTTGGTAAACAAGGAGAAGATAAACTTTTAAGGAAAATCATTATCTTGAATATTGGTCATCTTCATCTTACACATGTATGGTAGATCCACAGGATCACTCTTCAGACTTTCACTTATTGGCAATTTTACCAAACTAGACATACAGCATTGCAGCTCATCCAGACTAGAAACAAATAGTGAGGTCCTAACTTGGGGTTTGTGGGACATACAGAAACAAGTACTGAGAATAAGAACACTGTTGTAAAGACTTTTTCAAACAGTTGTTTTTATTGTTCTTTTTTTTCTTTCTTTTTCTAGAACAGTCCATAGATAGCTATAGAGATTAATATTTGGCAAGATATCATATCACATATCAGCACTTTACCATATTCATACTTGGTCCTGTTTTTGGTGCAGTTTTTCTTCTTGCTTTTTTATGTTATAGTGATTATAACAATTTTAAAAAAAATATTTGTTCCCAGTTGCTAAGTGTGTTTTCCTGATTGTTTGTACCTTAAATGAATAGAAAAAAAGTTATTATTCCCTGTAAACTTTGCTTTTGTGGTCAGCACAATGATATTTTGAAATTGATCTATTTTTAAGGATATTCAAAATATTTCAAGATCCTTAAGAAGCTTCTGGAATTGTGAGAACTATCAAGAAGTTTCTAGAACTGCCCAGAATTATCTAGAACTTTCTGGGACTGTACAGAATTGTAGGTCGCTGTATAACTACAGTTATATAGGGCCACTATAGCCCTTCCTGAGAGACGGAGAGACAGGATCTAATTGATTGGGATTGCATAGTAAGTGGGCAATGGCCATCACAGACAAAGGGGAATTGAACTAGACAGACAGGTGTGAATTCAATATCTATCAATATCAAGGTGGTTTTACTAAGTATCCTTGCTTTATTTGCCTTTGGGACAGCCGGGATACTGAAGCGCACTACCACAGGCGGGACTGGCCTCAGCGGACAGAGTTCACTGTGGGGAAGAACAATGTAAAGTGGGAGCCACTGGTGGACCCACGCAAGGTGCTGATGCCACCACTACACATCAAGTTGGTGCTCATAAAACAATTTGTCAGGGCTCTAGATAAGGAGTCGAGAGCTTTCAATTACCTCCAAGATCTTTTACCTAAGCTGTCTGAAGCAAAGATCAAAGATGGTGTCTTCGTTGGACCACAAATCAAGAAGATCATAGAGTGCAGTGAATTTCCCAAGAAGCTGAATAGGAAGGAGAGAGCAGCTTGGAACAGTTTTGTCGCAGTGGTTCACGGCTTCCTAGGCAATCATAAAGATGAAAACTATGTACAACTGGTTCAGACTCTGATAAAGAACTATGCTGCAATGGGCTGCAGGATGTCACTCAAAATTCATATCCTTGATGCTCATCTTGATAAGTTCAAAGAGAACATGGGAGCTTATTCAGAGGAGCAAGGCGAGCGCTTTCACCAGGACATTATGAACTTTGTACGCCGTTACCAAGTACAATATAACGAAAACATGATGGGCGACTATATTTGGGGATTGATTCGTGAAACTGATTTGCAGTATAGTCGTAAATCTCGGAAAACCGCACACTTCTGAACAGTTTTTGGTAATCTGTGTAAATTTGCAATGCATATAGTGTTCTTAGTCTGACTGTATAAATGAGAAGATGCAAAATCGTCTGTTTCTATAGTAAAAATGAATTTTCATTGCCGTGGTCACAAAAGCGAAGTTTATGATGAATGTAAGCAATTTTTAATTTGTTTTAGACATAAGCAATTGGAATATAACATTTAAAAGCTGGGAACAAAATTTGTGTTACATAGTGTTATGTATACATCAATTTAACTCGTTCTCTTCACAGCTAATTTTCATTTTTCAATTTTCGTTTTTTTACTCCTTGTCTTCCAAAAGCAGACTCTTATCTCAGGCTTATTACTTTACCTGTTCACGCTCGTTGCCAGGGGTAATCCATAGCTGGTGATAGGAGAAGCAGTCTACTTATTCTAAGGACTGCTGCTTCTATGAGAAGAGGTACCAGCTGATGTGCGTGCTCCCGATGTGCCCAGTAATACTGCTATCCTTGTAGGGATAGACAAAGGATAAGAGAACCCAGTTTTTATATATACAGTGGGGAAAAAAAAGTATTTAGTCTGCCACCAATTGTACAAGTTCTCCCACTTAAAAATATGAGAGAGGCCTGTAATTGACATCATAGGTAGGCCTCCACTATGAGAGACAAAATGAGAAAACATATCTAGAAAATCACATTGTCTGATTTTTTAAGAATTTATTTGCAAATTATGGTGGAAAATAAGTATTTGGTCACCTACAAACAAGCAAGATTTCTGGCTCTTACAGACCTGTAAATTCTGCTTTAAGAGGCTTCTCTGTCCTCCACTCATTACCTGTAGTAATGGCGCCTGTTTGAAATTGTTATCAGTATAAAAGACACCTGTCCGCAACCTCAAACAGTCACACTCCAAACTCCACTATGGTGAAGACCAAAGAGCTGTGGAAGGACACCCGAAACAAAATTGTAGACCTGCACCAGGCTGGGAAGACTGAATCTGTAATAGGCAAAGCAGCTTGGTGTGAAGAAATCAACTGTAGGAGCAATAATTAGAAAATGAAAGACATACAAGACCACTGATAATCTCCCTCGATCAGGGGCTCCACACAAGATCTCACCCTGTGGGGTCAAAATGATCACAAGAACAGTGAGCAAAAATCCCAGAACCACACGGAGGGACCTAGTGAATGACCTGCAGAAAGCTGGGACTAACGTAACAAAGGCTACCGTCAGTAACTCACTACGCCGCCAGTGACTCAGATCCTGCAGTGCCAGACGTGTCCCCCTGCATAAGCCAGTATATATCTGGGCCCGTTTGAAGTTTGCTAGAGAGCATTTGGATGTTCCAGAAGAGTATTGGGAGAATGTCATATGGTCAGATGAAACCAAAGTAGAACTGTTTGGTAGAAACACAACTCGTCGTATTTGGAGGAGAGTAAATGCTGAGTTGCATCCAAAGAACACCATACCTACTGTGAAGCATGGGGGTGGCAACATCATGCTTTGGGGCTGTTTCTCTGCAAAGGGACCAGGACGACTGATCCGTGTACAGGGGGCTTTTTTCCCTTTGCCTCTGAAAGAATGAATGGGGCCACGTATTGTGAGATTTTGAGTGCAAACCTCCTTCCATCAGCAAGGGCACTGAAGATGAAATGTGGCTGGGTCTTTCAGCATGACAATGATCCCAAGCACACCGTCAGCAACGAGCAGTGGCTTCGTAGAAGCATTTCAAGGTCCTGGAGTGGCCTAGCCAGTCTCCAGATCTCAACCCCATAGAAAACCTTTGGAGGGAGTTGAAAGTCCGTGTTGCCCAGCGACAGCCCCAAAACATCACTGCTCTAGAGGAGATCTGCATGGAGGAATGGGCCAACATACCAGCAACAGTGTGTGCCAACCTTGTGAAGACTTACAGAAATTGTTTGAACTCTGTCATTGCCAACAAAGGATATATAACAAAGTATTGAGATGAACTTTTTTTATTGACCAAATACTTATTTTCCACCATAATTTGCAAATAAATTCTTTAAAAACCAGACAATGTGAATTTCTGGATTTGTTTTCTCATTTTGTCTCTCATAGTTGAGGTCTACCTATGATGTCAATTACAGGCCTCTCTCATCTTTTTAAGTGTGAGAACTTGCACAATTGGCGGCTGACTAAATACTTTTTTTCCCCACTGTGTATATATATACAGTATAATATATATATATATATATATATATATATATATATATATATATACTGTATATATATTTCAGTGGCTTGCAAAAGTATTCATACCACTTCAACTTTTTCACATTTTGTCACCTTACAACCACAAACTAAAATGTTTTTTTTTTAGATTTTAAGTGATAGACCAACACAAAGTATCAGATAATTGTGAAGTGGAACGAAATTGATACATGGTTTTCAAAATTTTAATCAAATAAAATTCTGAAAAGTGTGACGTGCAAAAGTATTCAGCCCCCTGTACTCTGATACCCCTAAATAAATTCCAGTGCAATCAATTGCCTTCAGAAGTCACTTAATTAGTTATTACAGTCCAGCTGTGTATAATTTAGTCTCAGTATAAATACGCCTGTTCTGTGGATGCCTCAGTGGTTTGTTAGAGAACACTAGTGAACAAACAGCATCATGAAGACCAAGGAACTCACCAGACAGGTCAGAGATAAAGTTGTGGAGAAGTTTAAAGCAGGGTTAGTTATAAAAACATATCCCAAGCTTTGAGCTTCCCAAGGAGCACTGTTCAATCCATCATCCAAAGATGGAAAAAGTATTCTACAACTGCAAATCTACCAACACATGGCCTTTCACCTAAACTGACAGATCGAGCAAGGAGAGCACTGGTCAGTGAAGCAGCCAAGAGGCCCATGGTCACTCAGGAGGAGTGACCCACAGCTCAGGTGGGAGAATCTGTCCACAGGACAACTGTAAGTCATGCACTCCACAAATCTGGCCTTTATGGAAGAGTGGCAAGAAGAAAACCATTGTTGAAAGAAAAACATAAGAAGTGCAGTTTGCCACAAGCCATATAGGGGACACAGCAAACGTGTGGAAGAAGGTGCACAGGTCAGATGAGAACAAAGTTGTACTTTTTGGCCTAAATGCAAAGCGCTATGTATGGTGGAAAAGTAACAGCGCTCATCACCCTGAACACACCATCCCCACTGTGAAACATGGTGGTGGCATTATCATGCTGTGGGGATGCTTTTCTTCAGCAGGGACAGAGAAGCTGGTCAGAGTTGATGGGAAGATGGATGGAGCTAAATACAAGGCAATCCTGGAAGAAAACCTGTTGGAGGCTGCAAAAGACTTGAGACTGGGATGGAGATTCACCTTCCATCAAGACAATGACCCTAAACATACAGCCAGAGCTACAGTGGAATGGTTTGGATCAAATAATATTCATGCGTTAGAATGGCCCAGTCAAAGTCCGGACCTAAATCCCATTGAGCATCTGTGGCAAGACATGAAAATTGCTGTTCACAGACGCTCTCCATCCAATCTGGCTGAGCTTGAGCTATTTTGCAACGAAGAATGGGCAAAAATCTCAGTCTCTAGATGTGCAAAGCTGGTAGAGACATACCCCAAAAGACTTGCAGCTGTAATTGCAGCGCAAGGTGGCTCTACAAAGTATTGATATAGGGGGGCTGAATACTTTTGCACGTCACACTTCAGATCAGATTTTTATTTGATTAAAATTTTGAAAACCATGTATCATTTTCTTTCCACTTCACAATTATCTGCTACTTTGTGTTGGTCTATCACTTAAAATCTCAATAAAATACATTTAATTTTGTGGCTGTAGGGTGACAAAATGTGAAAAAGTTCAAAGGGTATAAATACTTTTGCAAGGCACTGTGTGTGTATATATGTGTGTATATACACAGTGGGGAAAAAAGTATTTAGTCAGCCACCAATTGTGCAAGTTCTGTAAGTCTTCACAAGGTTGGCACACACTGTTGCTGGTATGTTGACTCATTCCTCCATGCTGATCTCCTCTAGAGCAGTGATGTTTTGGGGCTATCGCTGGGCAACATGGACTTTCAACTCCCTCCAAAGGTTTTCTATGGGGTTGAGATCTGGAGACTGGCTAGGCCACTCCAGGACCTTGAAATGCTTCTTATGAAGCCACTCCTTCGCTGCCCTGACGGTGTGCTTGGGATCATTGTCATGCTGAAAGACCCAGTCACGTTTCATCTTCAGTGCCCTTGCTGATGGAAGGAGATTTGCACTCAAAATTTCACGATACATGGCCCCATTCATTCTTTCATGTACACGGATCAGTCATCCTGGTCCCTTTGCAGAGCATCAGCCCCAAAGCATGATGTTGCCACCCCCATGCTTCACAGTAGGTATGGTGTTCTTTGGATGCAACTCAGCATTCACTCTCCTCCAAACACGATTAGTTGTGTTTCTACCAAACAGTTCTACTTTGGTCTCATCTGACCATATAACATTCTCCCAATACTCTTCTGGAACATCCAAATGCTCTCTAGCAAACTTCAGACGGGCCCGGATATGTACTGGCTTAAGCAGGGGGACACGTCTGGCACTGCAGGATCTGAGTCCCTGGTGGCGTAGTGTGTTACTGACGGTAGCCTTTGTTACGTTAGTCCCAGCTTTCTGCAGGTCATTCACTAGGTCCCCCCGTGTGGTTCTGGGATTTTTGCTCACCGTTCTTGTGATCATTTTGACCCCACAGGGTGAGATCTTGCGTGGAGCCCCTGATCGAGGGAGATTATCAGTGGTCTTGTATGTCTTCCATTTTCTAATTATTATTCCCACAGTTGATTTCTTCACACCAAGCTGCTTGCCTATTGCAGATTCAGTCTTCCCAGCCTGGTGCAGGTCTACAATTTTGTTTCTGGTGTCCTTCCACAGCTCTTTGGTCTTCACCATAGTGGAGTTTGGAGTGTGACTGTTTGAGGTTGTGGACAGTTGTCTTTTATACTGATAACAATGTCAAACAGGAGCCATTACTACAGGTAATGAGTGGAGGACAGAGGAGCCTCTTAAAGAAGAAGTTACAGGTCTGTGAGAGCCAGAAATCTTGCTTGTTTGTAGGTGACCAAATACTTATTTTCCACCATAATTTGCAAATAAATTCTTTAAAAATCACTGTCATTTTCTGGATTGTTTTCTCATTTTGTTTCTCATAGTTGAGGTCTACCTATGATGACAATTACAGGCCTTTCTCATCTTTTTAAGTGGGAGAACTTGCACAATTGGTGGCTGACTAAATACTTTTTTCCCCACTGTAGGTATATATATATATATATATGTGTGTGTGTGTGTGTGTATATAGATATATATATATATATATATATATATATATATATATATAACAGTACAGACCAAAAGTTTGGACACACCTTCTCATTCCAAGAGTTTTCTGTGTTTTCATGACTATAAAAATTGTAGATTCACACCGAAGGCATCAAAACTATGAATTAACACATGTGGAATTATATACTTAACAAAAAAGTGTGAAACAACTGAAAATATGTGTTATATTCTAGGTTCTTCAAAGTAGCCACCTTTTGCTTTGATTACTGCTTTGCACACTCTTGGCATTCTCATGATGAGCTTCAAGAGGTAGTCACCTGAAATGGTCTTCCAACAGTCTTGAAGGAGTTCCCAGAGATGCTTAGCACTTGTTGGCCCTTTTGCATTCACTCTGCGGTCCAGCTCACCCCAAACCATCTCGATTGGGTTCAGGTCTGGTGACTGTGGAGGCCAGGTCATCTGGCGTAGCACCCCATCACTCTCCTTCTTGGTCAAATAGCCCTTACACAGTCTGGAGGTGTGTTTGGGGTCATTGTCCTGTTGAAAAATAAATGATGGTCCAACTAAACGCAAACCGGATGGAATAGCATGCCGCTGCAAGATGCTGTGGTAACCATGCTGGTTCAGTATTCCTTCAATTTTGAATAAATCTCCAACAGTGTCACCAGCAAAGCACCCCCACACCATCACACCTCCTCCTCCATGCTTCACGGTGGGAACCAGGCATGTAGAGTCCATTCGTTCACCTTTTCTGCGTCGCACAAAGACACGGTGGCTGGAACCAAAGAGCTCAAATTTGGACTCATCAGACCAAGGTACAGATTTCCACTGGTCTAATGTCCATTCCTTGTGTTCTTTAGCCCAAACAAGTCTCTTCTGCTTGTTGCCTGTCCTTAGAAGTGGTTTCCTAGCAGCTATTTTACCATGAAGGCCTGCTGCACACAGTCTCCTCTTAACAGTTGTTGTAGAGATGTGTCTGCTGCTAGAACTCTGTGTGGCATTGACCTGGTCTCTAATCTGAGCTGCTGTTAACCTGCGATTTCTGAGGCTGGTGACTCGGATGAACTTATCCTCCGCAGCAGAGGTGACTCTTGGTCTTCCTTTCCTGGGGTGGTCCTCATGTGAGCCAGTTTCTTTGTAGCGCTTGATGGTTTTGGCCACTGCACTTGGGGACACTTTCAAAGTTTTCCCAATTTTTCGGACTGACTGACCTTCATTTCTTAAAGTAATGATGGCCACTCGTTTTTCTTTACTTAGCTGCTTTTTTCTTGCCATAATACAAATTCTAACACTCCATTCAGTAGGACTATCAGCTGTGTATCCACCTGACTTCTGAACAACACAACTGATGGTCCCAACCCCATTTATAAGGCAAGAAATCCCACTTATTAAACCTGACAGGGCACACCTGTGAAGTGAAAACCATTTCAGGTGACTACCTCTTGAAGCTCATCAAGAGAATGCCAAGAGTGTGCAAAGCAGTAATCAAAGCAAAAGGTGGCTACTTTGAAGAACCTAGAATATAAGACATATTTTCAGTTGTTTCACACTTTTTTTGTTAAGTATAAAATTCCGCATGTGTTAATTCATAGTTTTGATGCCTTCAGTGTGAATCTACAATTTTTATAGTCATGAAAATACAGAAAACTCTTGGAATGAGAAGGTGTGTACAGACTTTTGGTCTGTACTGTATATATAAAATGTGTGTACCCAGTTATAAAATATGTACCCAGTAAGTTTTCATTTGAATTGGAGTCAGTAGCAGTTTTTTTCATCTAGCTGTTTTTTTCAGCTAGAGGGGAAAAAAAGCGACATGACCTATCTTCAGGTGGATTCTGAAGACCGGCCAGTATATACCCAGTGATGAATAATAAATAAATTTATATTATATGCATATGCCCAGTAATACTGCCATGCTTGTAGGGAGAGACAGGGGCTTGGGGAGTGTGTGTGTGTATGTATGTGTGTATATATATATATATATATATATATATATATATAAATACATTTCCCTTTTCTTCTCCATCCGGGTCCATACTTTTTCACAACATGTCTGGCCAACTGCTATAGGAATTAAAAGTTTAACCCTATAGGCTCCTATAGGCATAAAAAGGAGTCCCTGGACTGGAAGGGGTTAATTGCAATCATATTTTGACCGTAATTTACCTCTTGGAAGAAGTCTCTGCACGCCAGGGGTTACTCACTCTCATGACTTGACTGTGGGTAACCATCAATGCAGACTCCTTCAATAGCAGAAGGATTCCCTGCACTAGAAGGGGTTAATTATAGCCATAACTTCACCATGTCTAAGCCCTACTGCAGGGACTCCTGCTACAGAAGGACATATGTATTATGATTTTATGTATTCTTAATTAGGCTTAGTAAGTATTCTCATTTGCCTGGTTTGCAGTTGTTTAGTAGGGCTGCTTGCTTATTGGCACAAGGTTTTAGACTAATGCTATATTTAAACTGTTCTGTATACATGTTATTTATACTGTGATTAAGGGCAGTATCTACATAAAACGCATCAGTGCTCCTGTGTAGATGTGGTTTTAATTGCATCAAAAAAACTTTTTTTTTTTTTTTTTGGATCAAAGGTGTACTGGACTTTCCTGCTATTACATAGTTATAGACTACAAGGAAACCCTGTTAAGTCTGGTCCTGCAGTCATGTGTTACTCCATTTCCTCATCTTGTTGACCTGCACGAAGTAGGAGAGTGAGCAGTTGAAATGAAATAACATATAACTGAACAATCTGACTACATATAGTGTGTTTGTAGTCTGTAACCATAGAGAAATAAAAAGGTAAGATAATTTTTTTATGCAAAAAAGGAAAGAAATCTAATGCATACTAATAAATTATATCTTGAAATTTATTGACCTCTATGGCTATCAGGGATTGACAGAAAAGTGCCAGAACAGGGTGAATAGGGTCCATAGTAATATAATATCTTACTATATTTTGAAACCTGTAGATAGATATCTAGAGGCTTATGTAAAGATCCAAGGAAAAAAGGGCCAAATGTGAATATAGTCCAATACTGATATATGATATCTCACCAAGTATTGACCTCTCTAACGCTAGGTTCACACCTACGTTTGGGTTTTCATTCTTCTGGTCCGCTTGGGGACCCGAGGAACAGAAACCCAATCCACTTAAAAATTGGATACCCACGGACCCCATAGACTATAATCGGGTCTGCAGGGTTTCCGCCCGAAAAATGCGGAGAGAATAGTCCTGCTTGCAGAACTTTTCTCCCCACATTTTTTAAGCGGATTCAGGGACGGAAACCCTGAACTTAGATGAGGCGTAGGTGGGAACCTAGCCTGACTATGTATAAACTAATGTAAAGATCCAGGAACGAAAAGAAAAGGAGAACAAAACAAGACCAAGTGTATATACAGTCTAATAGTGATATTTGATATCTTGGCGTGTATTTAACCCTTGTGGCTAACAAGAAGATCCAAAAGGCTTCATGATTAAGTAATCTATGTCTGTGATTGCCACATTACTTTCTCAATACCCCTGAATTTTAAACCTGTAGTATCTCCTCCATGTACCTTGCCAAAATGTCTAGAGACTGCAGATGGATTACTTACCTGTATCTGACAAGTGTTTACGAATCCTCACTTTTAGGGGACAAGTAGTGCACCTCGCATACTGCACATGACAGCACTTGCGGTCTATGAGGTACATTACATATATGTGTGTCTCCCTGGCTGTGGGACTGAAAATTCTTAGTAACTTTTACATATTTGCATGTAATACACCTTTTGTGCCCACATTTGTAGTAACCTTTATATTTTAGCCACATAATGTTATACACTAGTGGAAAGATAATTCCCCAAAGTTGGGGCTCATCATGCATTACAGTGTAATCCTTGTGTCAATATGCTAGCCAAAGCCTCATCTTGAAAAAGTAGGGGTATGTATTTATTCACTATTAAGGATACTTTACTGCTTTTTTTACTGTAAATTGTGGAAAAAAATGTCATTCTCTGACTTTGGCTATATATCTGTAACTATGGAGACAGATACTGGACTGAGGTACAGTAGTAGATCGATAGGATGTTTTTTGTTTTTTTTTAAATCAAGACCACGTTCAAGGTTATATTGTTACCAAATAAGTCCTCAAATTGACTATAATGCTGCGTTCATATCTGCTTCGGGTTAGCCCGTTCTTTTGATCTGTCACAGAACCACAAGAACGGAAAAAAGGTCCGTCAAATGATGGACACAAACGGATCCTGAGGGCCACCATTGATTATAATGGTCTCTGGTGGCTTGTCCATATTCTTTTTCCCTGAAATCAACGGATCATCCGGGATTTCTGATGCACAGACACCGGGCACAGATGTGAACTCTAACAATAACAGCAATTTGTTTTCTCAAATTCACCATAATATTGCCTATTATTTTCATTACAAGAGTACACAGGTAACAGTGACATTGTTCTTGCATTTTATTTTTAGGTGAGCATTTTAAATATGAGTTTGGCGAGAAGGAACTTCTAATGAAGCTTTTTCAAGACCTGCATTTGAAGACTCTTGATTCTTTGCCAAATCACATATCACCTCGAAGTCAGTATGTGTGTAATGATATGGTCACCCCTATAATACAGTCACACAAACAGAATTACCCATTAAACAACATAGGACATTCTTCATCTGGCTTCCAGCTGCTTGAGGGAACTCAGAACTTAGTAAGCCTTGGTCGAGCCCAGAGTCGTTATTGGACTTTTTTTGGATTTCAAGGTGATGCCTATGGTCGAATTATAGATAAAACTAAGATAATTTGCAAATTGTGTGGTGTTCGACTTTCATACAGTGGCAACACCACTAACTTGAGGCAACACCTTATTTATAAGCATAGGCGGGAGTACAATGAATTAGTGGGTACCCAGGGAGCAGTAGTGGAGCCGCAAAAGAACATTGATTCTGTCTCCCCACGTGACCTTCCATCCAGGGCTGTGGTGACTCCTACTGTTGGGAGAACAACCAAAGCTGTTGCAGACTTTATTGTCCGTGACTTAATGCCTGTTGAAATAATTGAAGGAGAGGGTTTTGTGCAAATGCTATCCATTCTGGATCCTAATTACAAATTACCAGCAGCCTCTTTCCTGGCTCATACAATTCTTCAAGAGATGCACATTCAGGCCAAGTTAAGGGTGATGGAACTGGTGAAAAATCTACAAGAGTGTTCTGTTAGTCTTGACCTATGGAAACATAGTGGCTCCTTGTCCTACCTCACTCTCACTATACATTATGTCAATGAAGCTTTTGAATCTAAGAATGTGGTGCTATCAAGTAGAGTTGTTTCAGAAGACCTTTCAGAAGAAAGCCTGAAATTGGTTCTTCAAGATGTTGCAGATGAATGGGGAATACGGGAGAACACATTTTTTGCAGTGGGACTCAGTAGTCCTTCTGTTAAAATAGCATCTTCAAAGGTTGGCTGGAAGTCCCTACCATGTGTTGGACAGGTGTTAAAAAATTGTATTGAAGCTATACTCCAGCATCATACAATACAGACCACATTGGATAGGTTTCGAAGATTGATAGCCACTATTTTCTCATCAGCAGCTCAAAATGAGGAGTTGACGACTCATGGGCCTGTTTTGAAGGTCCATTTAAAAATGTTCCTGAGGGATGGTACAAAGTGGTACAGTGTCTACACTTTATTGCAGAGCATAGTGGACCATTCCAAGTTTTTTAAAGGCCTACTTGAGACTTTGAATGAAGATGGTATTTCTCTGCAGGCTGATGACTGGTCCATACTCCAGGATGTTGTAGACATCCTTAAACCATTATCTATTGCTACCTCAACCTTTACCAAAGATCAGTTTGCTGGGTTGTCACTGGTGAAGCCAGTAATAACCAGCTTGTTGTATAAACACTTAGCACCTAATGAGTGGGACTCTGAATTTTCCAAGAACATTAAAAAGGCCATACACGAAGAGTTGAGTTTTAAGTATTCAGATGCCGAAGTAAATCAGGTTCTAAACTTGGCATGTGCCTTGGACCCTCGTTTCCGTGGCCTTGATTTCCTCAGCCAGCCAGACCGTGTAGAGACCCTTCATTTGCTGAAGCTTGAGGCTTCAAGTCTAGCAAAGATACAGACAACAGAACCAATTTGTGTTACACCTGAACCTCAAAGTACTAGACCACCATCATCAAAAAAAATGAAACAGGACTCTGGAATTGAGTTTCTTTTGGGAGACTTATGTAACGTAAGAAATTCTTCAGTTAGCACAGTAAACCAACAGGCAGAGCAGGAGATAAGCAGCTTCCAGACAAGTGAGGCATCTTCTTTATGCCAGGACCCATTACAGTGGTGGAAGATGCATCATACCCAATACCCTCTTTTGGCACGGGCAGCCCGTAAACTGCTGGCTATCCCTGCAACTTCTGTGCCCACAAATTGGTTGTTCACAGATGCTGGCCTGGCTGTTTATCGTAAGCGTTCTGCTCTTACTGCAGAACATGTTGATATGTTAGTCTTTCTCAATGGCAATAGATTATTCCTTTGAACCTTTACTGGTTGGTCCTTCACGTTTGTGCCTCTCCCGCTCCTTTCGTAGCCACCCTTTGAAAATGGCTCATCATAATCCTCCAGGTCTGATCTAGTGCTTCCACTACTTTCCTAAAAGAGGACAAACTAAGAGACCTTTGTCCATACCAGTGTCTGTAGCATACATACCAGTACATTACTGGACTATATAATTGCTAACTATTGTTTATGTCGGTTTAGTGTGCTTCATATCTGGCCCAGCTGTCCTTCCGTTAGCAATCTCTTAAAGGTAAATGTGTAGCATACGTTTCTGTTTCTTTTCATGACTGTATTCTTTGTTTTCTTTAAGGAAAATATTTCTTTTGGCTGTAGTTATGCAATCCAAAAACCATTCTAGAATTTTGCACCTACAATGGAATGTTTGGAGAAAGTATAGGTATAGTTGTTTTAGTATCGCATGAGGAGTTTTGTTTGTTCAAATCCTGTTTGTTTAAATATATATATACAGTGCCTTGCGAAAGTATTCGGCCCCCTTGAACTTTTCAACCTTTTGGCACATTTCAGGCTTCAAACATAAAGATATAAAATTTAAATTTTTTGGTTAAGAATCAACAACAAGTGGGACACAATTGTGAAGTGGAACGAAATTTATTGGTTATTTCAAACTTTTGTAAAAAATAAAAAACTGAAAAGTGGGGCGTGCAATATTATTCGGCCCCTTTACTTTCAGTGCAGCAAACTCACTTCAGAAGTTCAGTGAGGATCTCTGAATGATCCAATGTTGTCCTAAATGACTGATGATGATAAATATAATCCACCTGTGTGTAATCACATCTCCGTATAAATGCAAAAGGCCTGAAGCCTGAAATGTGGCAAAAGGTTGAAAAGTTCAAGGGGGCCGAATACTTTCGCAAGGCACTGTATGTCCGCAGGAGTCCATGTCCCTGTCCTTCGTGTATAACAGACACTGTACTCCTTTTCTCTGCTGTAGACCATCAGATAAGCACAAAAGGGCAGAATATGAGCAGTTGGTATTATGAAGCTAGGACTGTATGCTCTGTTGTTTTATGCCTTCCATCTATACAACTAAAGGCCCACCTTTCTTAGTCAATATATTAAAAGCATTTATATGCAAACATGCAAAAAATTTTTTTTTGTATTAGCTAGAATATATTAAACACAGTTTACTGAGCATGTGCAAGACTTAGGATGGGAACAACCTGTCAATAATCGCTTCCTTCTCAATTGTCCTGATTGACTGGAGGTTTCATCTGGTAGGGTATTATCACGTTTGGTTTCCTCTTACAACCTGAGACTTTTAAAGTCAGACCCTAAGTCCATCACGGCAAATAAAATCAGCAAAAGTAAAATCCAGCACATTTGTATTTAGATATTACCACCCCTACCCTAAGATGTTGCTTAGGAACTGGATACTGCTGTTGATAGATATATTCTTATTATGTTTTTTTTATGATAGATTCCTGATTTGACTGCGATATGAGTATTACTGCCACAAATCAAATTACTCCCTTAGGGTATGTTCACATGGCTGAACATGGTGCTGATTTTGAGGTGTAAGTTAGTTGGCCAACCCCACTTATTCAGCCAGAGTGCCAGAATGAAGAGGAATCTGAGGAAATATACCTCAATTCCTCTTCGTTTTTTGACATCTGAACTGGCCCTTAGGCTGAGGCCACATGCTGTGGAAAAGCTGCTTTTTCTTGCAGATTTTACTGCATTTTTTTTTAACCAACGCAAAGGGTGTCCTCAGAAACAATGTGAAATATGAAAGAAGCACTTATACTTCTCCCTTCATCTATATCCACTTAGTCTTGGCTCAAAACCCCCCAGCAAAAAATGCAATTCTTCTGCAATGTGTGGCCTCAATCTTAAGCTGTATTCAGTCTTGGACCTGCCCACAGGTGAATCCCCTGGTGGGCCCCTAACCAGACGGGGCCTAGCTTACTCTGGCATGAAACAGTACACTCGTTGTACTATATACAGATACTCATTGTACAGCATCTCAATCAGACTATTCGTCAGTATAATATACTGGGTAGATTATTTAAGAAACTACCCAGTTTATGTTATGTACTGTAGACACACTGGGCAGCTGAGATTACATCTAGGTATAGTGTCAGTTGAATGAGTATTCCCCCATCCTTGGCCCCATCTTCACAGTCACACTGCAGGGGCCCCAATTACCAATCACCTTACTGCTGCTGTGTGGGAACCTATCCCTGGCCCACAGAGATAAGAGGGCCCTAGTTCAAACCAAGAGCCAGGCAGCAGGGTACTGACAGGGCCCCAGGAGAGAAATCATTAGCCGCAAGGTCTAGACAGGAAACTACTGCTAAAAAAGAAAATTTATGTTGACATGAATTTGCAAAAATGTGCCAGGTTATATTTTTATGTAGCTGTATAGTGGGCCCCAGAATAAATATTACTGGTGTACCGCTTGCACCCTAGTCCAACACTGGCTGTATTTCAAAATGGAAGTATAGGGTTTTGCTATGTTTTCAATACAAAATGGTAATAAACATATAGGGTAAGTAATTTAAACACTTGCTAAATATGTAACTAGTTTCAAGTCAAAGATGGAGCTTCATCTATGGTGATTATATAGCTGCTCAAACACACCAGAGTTGTTTAGGAAGCTTTATATTATTGAGTTCATGTCAAACCTGTATTTAGTGGATACCACATAACTTATTAGGTTCCCTTTTCATCCTCAGGTCTGTGTTATTACAAAGATTCTGTATCTAAGTTATATAAATTTTAGTTTTATGAAAAATGTAAAGAGATGAATGGGTATTCTCATACTGGGGATTTATGGCATATCCACTGGCCCTCATCTTATGGTTGCACCGACTGTAGGGTCACCACACATGCTTGGATCTCTCCATTCACTGGCATGGAAGCAGGCAGCCTCAGCTATTTTCGGAACTCCCATACAAATGAATGGAGAAAGAAACACATGGGCATTTAGTCTTCTGTCCGTGCAGACAGGTTTCAGTGGATCCCCCAGATCTATTGTGTATTTGTGGCATATCCTGTGGATATGCTATAATTGCCAGAGATGGAAATACCCTTTTAACCCCTTCTTCATTTTTGAATAGAGTGGAATTGAAAAAAAAACTGCGTTTCTGTGACTTTACTCCAGGCTTCCTTTGTTATGGTGTTCACTGTGCAGCCAAAATGACATGTCATCGGTATTCTATGGGTTGATACGATTCAAGGAATACAAAATTTATTTAGTATTTTTTATGTTTTAACCCCTTTAAAAAAAAAATGCAAAACTTGGCAATAGGGAGTCTTTTTTTAACTGGGTCAGATGTACTTTTTAGATATACCATTTTGGGGAATGTCTGTTGCTTTGATCTCTTTTTATTTAATTTTTTATGAGAAGCAAAATGAGGAAAAAAATGTCAATTTGACCATTTTGATTTATTTTCCTGCTACAGCGTTCACTGTATCAGAAAATTATTTTTATATGTTTGTAGAGCAGGCGTTTTTGGATTTAGGAATAATTTTGTTTATGTTTGTTTTTGTTTATTTATCTTTATTTGAGATCTAAGGAAAGAGGGGTTAGTTGAAATTTTTCTATTTTTTTTTAATATCTTAAAAAAAACGTTTTAATTTTTTTTTTAAGCCCCCCTAAGGGGCTTGAACCTATGACCTTTAGATTGCTTGTCTTATAGACTGCAATACTACTGTATTGCAGTTTATGAGCATATCACTAAATACAGGTGCATCTCAATAAATTAGAATATCTTTGAAACATTCATTCATTTCAGTAATTCAGTAATACAATCCATAATCAGCGTCTTCCATGATTGTGTGTCCTAATGAACCAGACTGAGGGAACATTTAAAGGCTTAGGAAACCTTGGCAGGTGACACACTGAATTTACAATACTGAACTTTTTTTACAATATTCTAATTTTCTTAGATTTTGGTTTTCATTACCTGTAATCCATAATCAACATTTACAGAAATAAAACACTTGAAATAGAACACTCTGTGTGTTAAAGAATTTTTTAAAATTAATTAATGAAAGAAATAAACGTTTCAATGATATTCTAATTTATTGAGATGCACCTGTACCTATTGAGGCCTGCCACAAGCAACCCTCAATAGGCATTTAGTAAAAACAGGCCTGGGAGCCTTCATAAGGCTTGAGGCTGCCATGATGACCGGACGGCTCCCATGATCTCTCAGCATACCGGCAGAAGAAGTCACTGGGCTGGCGGGGGGAAGTTTTGATAGGGCATTTTTTTTTTGTTAATTTGGGGTCCACAATGTAAGGGTTAATACCTGTGATTGGAAAATTCAGCTCCTGAGCGGCCTCCATATTTAAACACTTGACTTCCGCCGTAATAGTACCGTGGATGTCGTGAAAGGTTTAAAGTAAGATGAGAACAAATCAGAGCAATACATTTTAGATGTTTCCACATTAAAAAGGGTGAAAATAGATCCTTCTAGATATGCATGGCCTCTCACGCATGGATTTTTGTAGCTCAGACATGGGTATCCACTAAAGAATACCTTTAGTTCAGGTGGTAAAATCAGTAACCCATAGGTCTTTATACTCTTTTATGTCAGATAGTAGGAAATCTCTATAGGGCCCTTATATGTTATAGTATAATGGGCTACACCAGTTTGAATTTAATGTTTGTTCATGATTTTGATAGAACTAGGGAGACACCATAAGAATGATGTAATAATGAATGGATATTGGCATAATTGGTACTGGGACAATCAAATATGGTGGACACCTATTTCATGGCTGTGGTCAGTTTTTGATCTACATGTGTTACCCACTCACATCCGATCATGACAGAAGCATAACCAGCAGCACCTGCTATAGGGCAACTAAGTGAACCTGTCTCCACTCAGAGATGAGGAACAGTCAGTGATTACTTGATCATGTTCTTCTTGTGGAGCGTGGCCAAGTTTTGCTATAGAGGCACCCTGGTAATGGATCATGAAAGTCATCTTAGGAAATGAATATTAGTTCTGTACAACCTCCTCATGCACATAAGCATTGACTATATTTTAAATGACATTGCACTAATGCATACCTAGACTGAAGGACACTAAAAGACTGAGGCAACTGTCTGTAGGATGATGGAGATACAGATTTTGTGATAAGTAGAATAAGCTTTAATTGCTTCAGTCTTTCATGACCCCGGGCTTCGTGGTTGTTTCTGGTGGTGTACTGCTATCTCGTTGATCTATATAGAGTGGATAGAAGTACGTGAATAAATATTTTACATGCTCATGCTGCTAAATCACTATTCATGGTTTTCATATTGCAGCTCCCTGTGACCCACTTATTGTGTTATGAAAGCTTTTCTGGTTAGTTTAACACGACTGCGGAGAGTCAACCAAAACATTATACATTATATAATCTATTCCTGGTCTTAAAGCAGTATGGGTATACTAAATATTTCTAGATTAAAGGGGTTGTTAATTTTCTGATGTCACTGAAAGGAAAGTGAACAGTTGCTGCCAGTTTTCCTGCTATCAGGGGAATCTCCCTTTAAACAGCAATTCCACCCAATAGGAATTTTTGTATGCCAGGATTCTGCTAAAGTCCAACCAGCCTCACTGCAGGCTCTGATAAAAATATCAGGGGTGCTTTAGACTTTATCAGCTGGAGTAGTGTGGGATTTTAGGTAGTTTGTTTTGCTTGCTATCTGATCTGCCAGTTCCTGCCATGTATTTGGAAACTCCTTATCAGCAATTCCATTACTGGGAATTGTTCAAGAGACAATTCCATTACATTTCACTCTTCGATCAGATGTGCAGAGCTGGTGTAAAACGTATCAACTGCTGATATCAACAGATATCATTTTATTAATTCTAAGTTACCCTTCTGCTGACATACTGAGATTAGTGACATGGGGGTTCATCTGGAACTAGGTTTCGAAAGCTGCTTTAATAGCCTTGCAAGTATATATGAAATGTAGATACATATGATTCTAAATAGACTGAGTTTTCTTATTAAGTAGCAATAGTCGGTGCTATCATATGGGATGTTTGAATTTCTTATGAAGGCTGTAAAAGCTTTCTTTATGTAATAAAATAGTCTTATTACCTATCACAATAATGTATGGTCCTTTTGTTCTGTTTTTCTAGTGCAGATTGACATAAAAGCTGAGCTATAGGCAGAAAAGACACTGATATGAGGCCCAACTAAGGTGGTATAGTATTAAATGCCCATCATGGTATTGGTGGAGAAATATCAGTTTTATTCTATATATGTATTGTAGGAAAAAGTGTTACTTTGTCTAGTCATTGAGTTACGAGGCACATAAATACGCATGTAACATAACTTGTCCCTGAACACTTATAAGTAGCGCACTGCCTGCCCATGCAGCTATCATTTTGTATTTTTCTGTGTATTTTAGCAACTGAACTCCAATACTATGGCCCATCTTGCTTTAATTTAAGCAGCCACAGTCTACAAGTGGAAAAACTTAAAGGCATATGATCTGGCCCTACTTGGGCACAATGTTTATTTTTATTTATCTAACATGTATAGCACCAACATATTCTGCACCGCTTTACAGACATTGTCAGTCACTGTCCCATGTAGGACTCACAATGTAAATTCCCTATCAGTATGTCTTTGGAGTTGGATTTGAAACTAGGACTTCAGTGCTGTAAGGCAACAGTGTCAACCACTGAGCCACCATGCTGCCTGCAATCTGTAGTCAGTCTGTATATAGATGCAGTTTATATTATCTTAAGGCTACATGGTGATATGTAATCGTGTACCATAAGATTGTAACGTTGTATCACAGCATCACACCTAGTGATAGTGAATTTCAGCATGCTATGACCCACAAGGTTCCATGACTGCAGCCAAACCTGCTGAATTTACGTACAATCACATTCACTGGCATTAGGTAAGACTAGCAGTGTTGCATTTGCAGACTTGATGTCACATGATCATAAGTTGTGTTACCCTAGCCTAATGTCATAAGTGCGTCTAGTCCATATTTGCACAAAAACACAATCCCAGAAACACTTTCTAATGGGTAATTTATAATACAATGTTATTTTAAGCATTTTCTATACATGTCTGTGCAGCATTCCAAATGAGGATACTCTTCAGGTCAGATTACAGACTACCATAAAGACTGTTTGGTATAAGGATATATTATGTATACTTTATATTATGCAGTTCTAGTTAATTTTATTTTACTAGAATCTAGTAGTCGCTATGGCATAACCTAGGATTCAGTACCTCGAGCCACAGTATTTTCAGTCATTCTTCAGGTCTGTGTTTACCATATAGCTACACTAGGCCTAAAGAAAGACAGGGCAGTGTATAATTTTTGGCACAGTTGCTTCAATGTGTTGTCCCACACAACGGCTTTTATGTGAGCTCAGAATGTATTTTCTTGTAATACTGTCCAAATCTTTCATTGCACTTTACATGAAATTATACGTTACATGTGCACATAATGTTGATGAACTTTTACCTCATTAAAATGTTACCTATATTGTAGCAATCTTGAATTACAGCATGTCTATTGCTACTTTCACATTTACAGCTGCAGTTAAAATTTTGGAGGCTGTTTGTTGCAATCTGTCAGCCTTGTGTCGACAGGCCCCTAACAGTTTACCATGTCTTGTGCATTATAATCTTGGATATATCAGTGCATCGATACCTCACGTCTGAGGTATAAATTCTATCTCTCAATACACCACAACTAACCAGGCATTGTACTTATGCTGAACCAGCAGAGGGCATTAGCATGGTAGGAAGTCCTGCAGCCTGAGAGCTAACAGAAGACTGGCAGTCTGAATGCTGCACAGAGTGCAACTGGCAAAACAGAACACTATAAATAAGTTGTGTCATTTGGGGGTGGGGATTGGGGGGTTTGGGGGTCTTGGCACAATATTGAAATCTGTAGCACGTTTCTATTTAATTTTATTTTTCTGAGAGCTGGCCTCTGGTGATAAGCGATAATCTGTGGATGATCTTTTGTGTTGTCACTGTGCATTTTATTTATGTAATTTTTGTGTGTTGAAGGTTTTATGTGTTTCATTAACATGTCAAATACACAGTAATTTATAAACCAAAGAAATATTTGAACACTGTAACTAAAGACCTCCTTCTTCCCTTTTCATGATGTTGTTTATTGCATGTTAGTTGGAATGTTAAATTGTTATTCTTAGAGAATTTTCGATGAAAATAAAAAATTCTTAAGAAACGTTAATTAAAGGCAATGCCCATTAGCCATTTAAAAAATCCCTAAATGTACTGGCTCAGGAATAACTATATTTCCACCTAGAAGTTAAAGTGTACCTCCAGTTAGCTTAATGAATACTGTATATTGCATTAATATTTGATGTTCTATAGTAGTTTGCTACAGTGAGTTAGTGTAAGTAATAGAAAATTGCCTAAACTTAATACAACTGTAGCAAATACTCCACTGTGTGAATTATTAGGTCTGTGCAAGTACCTAAGAAAATAAACAAGAATTTTCCCATTCACTGCCACCAAATAGTGATAATAAAAATATTGAGTAAAGCCCTATTAGACAGGGCAATTTAGCAGGCAATTGTTGCAAACAACTTTTATGCAGGCGTTCGTTCCTGATAGTAAGCCTGTCTCATATTGTCCACAATCATAATGGCTCTTATGCTGGGGAAAGATCGCTTTAGTGACCCTTCCTCCTGCATGAGCTCTGCATTAGCCTGTAGATTCAGGTCGGCGCAGAACAAGCGATGATCAACACATTTTGTAGTCAATCAGTACTCATTAAAAAATCCACTTGTGTAATACCACTGTAATTTAAAGTGATTTTTCAGGGCATAAACACTGATGGCCCATCCTTAGAATAGGCCATTGATGTTTGATCAATGGGGATGATGTGCAGTATCAAACGCACAGCCACACATACAGCCATAGACAAGCTGCTTTGACATTGAAGGCTCATGGCACTCTGACTCCATTGCCATTGCTACTTACATTTTTCGCTGCACTACATCTAATACTGCCTATGCACTTTGTCTGAACCCACCTATTTCGGCAAGGGGTATAGTTCTTGGCTGAAGAAGCATTCAGCCAGCAGGAATGTGAGGTATATGTTGTAACAAAAAGTACAATTCAAATTCAATTTTTATAAAAATTGACACTAGGATTTAAAATTAACTTATCAAAAAAAAAAAAAAAGAAGTTTAACCCCAGTCTATTCTTAAATGGCTAATGTGACTGTCAGAAACTGAGTATAGGAAAAAGACAATGAATTGCATCCTGTAACTGTCTCCATATATGATTAAACAGAAATAAAATAAAATTCTATATATTTTACAAAAACTTCTTCCTATGTGGTTTTTAATAGCACAGCTCGATTATTACATGATCATTTTATTCCACGTGGTTGAATTCATTACAAGCATTTAGGCAATATTTCTTGGTCGCATGGCACAACAGCTGGGAGTCGGAGAGGAGTCACTAAACAACACAGGAGGATCAAACAAACAACTGCACAACAACATTTTCTCTTAAAGCTTGTCCTTGTCGTGGAGTTTATTACTCTTTTGTCCCTGCACGAAGCTGCTTCAATTTTGGAACAGTGGGGGTTTAAATGACATTTTGTCTTAAGCAGAAAAAAAAACCCGCTGTTTAAATCTGTGTCCCCGCTGAGTGTTCTTGCAGGTTGGTTGGCTTTTTACATTTCTACCACTATGGAAAATGACTACATCTTTGGCGTAAGTAATACCTGCAAATCTTAGTAATAGCACTCTGGTGATGACATCAGATGTACTTGGGTCATAGAGAGTGAAGAGGAAGCTCCTTCAAGAAGGACTAAAGTCATGCAGTATTGCCTTCATAATCCATACTGGTCTCTTGTCTGAGGAATTACTATATATTATATCTATGTCTGAGTCAGCTATTTCAGGCTGATAACCGCATACTTAAATAGGATGACTGACCGAGATCCAAGAAAAAAAAACTCTTGCACCCCCTTCCCATAGCCACATAAATGACATACATACTGTTTGTGAGAATGAACTAGAAGCTCCTTTCATTGAAGAGGTTATAGAAGATTGACATACACATGGTTACTTTCTTCCAGACGCATCACCATTCTTGGCCATAGGCTGTGTCAGTTATTGCCGCTCAACTTTCATGTCAGTGCATTACCAGGTACAGAGCAGTGAGAGTGGTGATGTTTCTGAAAGGAAACTGCCATATTTTTAACCTTATATAGCCTCTTTAAATGGGCTGTACAAGGTTAGATAAAGTTTTCTTCCAAAAATTGAACCACACCATTGACTGTTATGGTATTGCATAATCTTTTAGAGGCTGAGTATATTTGATAGTAAGCTTTTGAGAGTGCTAGCTCTCTTCTTCAGACATGGTGAAACCACTCACTCCACTACTTTTCATGGCTAACACGGTAGAACATTATACTACTATGGTATTGCATCTCAGTTTAATTGAATTGAAAGGAACTGAGCTGCAATGTCAGATACCACCTGCAGACAGGTGTGGTGCTGTTTCTAAAGAAAAACCTGTTTTTCTAATCCTGTACAGTCTTTTTAGTGGATTCTAACACTCTGTGGTGTGTTTTGTAACAAATTTATGTGAGTCATTTTGGGCTCAGAAAGAAATTAGTCTAGCTCCTTGGTATGTAAAAGAATTATTGGTGAAAAGAATTTTATCATGTGACCTCTGTTCGAGCGCTCTAGTGTTTTCCTACAATATATATGAATTGCCATAATTGTCAGGGGCAGTTTCAGCTACAACCTAATTATGTCGTGATGTAATCACGATGACTTCATCTATATTAATGCATGATGTGTACAAAATGTAATAAATATTTGATATAGTTTTATTGTAGAGCAAAGAGAACGTATATGAAACAAGGCCACACAGAACAAAAATGCTAAATCGTTGATTGTAATGTCAATCTGTATTCCCTTAGTCCTGACAGCAGCACAATATGGGGTATCTCTGCCCCTGTGTGTTGTTTAGGACAGGTGGAACCTTTAATTAGCACCAAAAAGGTGCCTCCTACTAGCCCTATAAGAGGGCACAAGAGACCTCCCTCCACTGTGTAAATTATAAAGTAACAGGAAACAAGCTTCTAGGGAGGGAAGCCTTGTGCTGCTGTCAGGACTAAGGGAATACAGATTGACATTACAATCAACGATTCCCCTTACGTCCGACAGCAGCACAATATGGGGAGATAGCAAGTAATTCCCCTAGGGAGGGTTTCCTCGCCTTCCAACGTCAAGGACTGACTGACCAAAGGCAGTTGTCTGGAAACTGCGGATGTCCAATGATAATGTTTAACAAAAGGTCAACTGAGATGACCATGATGCAGCCGCACAAATCTGGTCCAATGGTAAGGACCAATACTCAGCTCAAGAAGTCGACACAGCCCAGGTCGAGTGGCCGTAGAAAGACTGGAGGGAATAACTCCTGAATAAGAAAGGAATACTTAATTGTCTCCTTCATCCATGTGGATAGAGTAGGCTTGGAAGCCTTGAGGCCTCTGTTTTTACCCTGCATATCAATTAGTAGGCTTTCGGCCTTCTTAAGCGGTTGAGTGTGGGATAGGTAAATCCACAGACACCTTACCACATCTAAGGTGTTGAGCTTTTCTTCCTCCTCAGAGGTTGGAGTGGGGAAAAACACAGATAACAAAATTAGCTGATTGCTATTATAGTATGAGGGGACCTTAGGGATAAACCCAGGCAAACCTAAGGTGCACCCTATCTGCAAAAACAAAATGTACGACTCTCTAGAAGAGAGAGCCTGGAGTTCCCCTACTCTTTTGGCAGATATAATAGCCAACAAAAAAGTGGTTTTGTAGGCTAAATATTTTAGCTCCGTAGTCTCCAAGGGTTGAAATGGAGGACCGCACAGGCCTGCAAGGACTACCGCAAGGTCCCACTGGGGAACTGGAGATGATACTGAGGGCTTTAGTCTCATTGCCCCTTTAAGGAACCTTGCAACCAGAGGATCCTGAGACAGACATCTGTTCAAATGAGCGGAGAGGGCCGCAATCTGCACTTTCAAAGTGGCAGGGGCAAGGCCCTTATCCAAACCGTCCTGAAGAAAATTTAAAATATCAGCCGTTGAAGGTTCTAGATTATTAATACCCTTCTTGGAGCACCACTCCATGAAAATCTCGGCTGTCCTCTGGTAGTTCTTATTGGTAGATTCTGCTCTTGCAGAAGAAAGGGTCTTCAGGACGGCCTCTGACAGTCCTCTCTCCTGCTGTAGGGACTGCTCAACCTCCAGGCTGTCAGGTTGAATCTCCAGAGATCCTGGCACTTCAGAGATCCTTGGGAAACCAGGTTCTGGATGGGGGGAAGCCTCCAATATATCCCTCGACTCATCTCCATGAGTTGGGAAAACCAAGCTCTTTTTGGCCAGAATGGAATGATGGCTATCACAGAGACTTGGTCCTGTCTGATTTTCATTAATACATTTGGTATTATTAGAATTGGAGGGAAGATGTATGCCAGCCTGGACCTCCAAGGGATGGACAGGGCATCCACTGCCAAGGGATTGTCCTCCTGGTAAAGGGAACAGAACTTCTCCACCTTGGCGTTGAGTCGGGTTGCCATGAGGTCTATTTCTGGAAGACCCCTCTTCAGGGTAATCTGATGAAAGACTTCTGGATTGAGTGACCATTCTCCTGATACGGCATGACCCCGACTCAACCGATCCGCTACTATGTTCAGGGAGCCCTTCATGTGAACTGCGGATAAATGGGTTAGATTTTTCTCTGCCCATGTAAATATCAGATCTGCCTCCCTGAGGAGGGTTGGTGATCTGGTGCCTCCCTGTCTGTTCACGTACAGCACTGTGGTCATGTTGTCTGACCGGATTTTGACTGCTCTTCCCTTGGGAAGAGGCGAAAAATAGAGTAAGGCACGATATACAGCTCTGAGCTCCTTCCAGTTGGACGAGGTCCTTTTTTCAGGAGCGCTCCAGACTCCCTTTATGGAGTTTTCGTCCAAATGGGCTCCCCATCCCGAGAGGGATGCATCTGTAGTCAACAGGGTCCAAGAAGGTTGGACTGTGGACCTTCCGTCTTTCAGGTGCAACCACCACTTGAGGGAAAGACGGGTCCTGGGGGAGAGTCGAATCTAATTGCTGAATGTAAGAAGGGAGCGATCCCAAGCCTCTAGTAACTCCTTCTGGAGGGGACGTAAGTGCCACAAGGCCCATGGGACTGCCTCCACTGAGGAAGACATCAAGCCCAGGATCTTCATCAATGTTCTGATGGAGGCTATCGGCTTTTTGAAGAGGTGCCGGACTGCCGCAACCAGCTTCTCCTTCCTTGCTGGTGTCAAGGAGATTTGCAGGCGGACTGAATCTAGGAAGTAGCAGAGAAACTTCCTTCGAGTTGAAGGGATCGTTTTTGACTTCTCCCAGTTTATAAGCCATCACAGACTCTGAAGGCTGTCTGTAGGTACTGGAGCAGAACAGACTCTGACTGGACCTTTATCAACCAGTCGTCTAGATAAGGCACCAAGAATATCCCCTGAAGCCTGAGGGCGGCCGTTATGAGGGCCACTACCTTTGTAAAGGTGTGGGAAGCAGAGGAGATCCCGAAGGGTAGTGCTGTGAATTGAAAGTGCTTCCTGTGGCCGGAAACTACTTCGGCAATCCTTAGAAAAAAACCTTCTGTGTGGAGGTAAATAGAAATATGCAAATAGGCGTCTTTTATATCCAAAGTCACAAAAAACATCGCCTTGGAGGAGAAAGGTGGTGACAGACTTTATGGTTTCCCTACGGAAGCGCTTCTTTTTCATGAAACGGTTGAGGTACCTTAAGTCTATGATCATTCTCCACTTGTCTGCCAGTTTTGGCATCAGGAAGACTGGAGAATAGACACTGGATCCTTCTTCTAGAGAAGAGACTTCCACCAGGGCTCCCTTGTGAATGTACTCTCGGATGGAGCATTCCAATGTAGTCTGCTGCATTGTAGGGAGGCTGCGAGTTAACACAAACCGATCCTGAAGGGGATGGAGGAAACTTGATTGCATAACCTCTTTGGATTACCTACCGGACCCATGGGTCTCAAATTTTTTTTCTGCCAGCAGTTGAGAAAGTGGGAGACACGACCTCCGACAGGAATCTTGGTCACAGGAAAACTGCTTCTGATGTCAAAAGCTAGGCTTGACTTTTTTATCATCAGACTTCGGGAATCTCCGGCCGGCACCTCTAGAGCCTCTGGGACTGCCTTCCACGACGAGGCGGATAGCCTCTACCACGGCCAGAGCCAGACCTACCTCTGAAGGCCTGGGGTAAAGTTTTACCCTTCTTGTCGGCCAAGCCCTCTAGGATCTCGTCTAGGGCACAGCCAAAGACTCTACCTGGCTCAAAGGGTAATGCGCACAAATTATACTTTGAGGGGAAAACAGCTCTCCAAGGTTTTAACCATAGAGGTCTTCCTGCTGCAGTGTTCTTGGTAAGTGCCAGGGATTTGGCCGCCAGCCTTAATTGATGGTGGGAGGCTTCCGTTAAATATTCAGCTGCCAGGGAAACCGAGCCTAGAAACCCTAGCAGCTCGTCTCTGGAGACTCCAGAGTCGGTCACTTTCGAGGTGGACCAGGTCAGTACATAATTTGGCTGACACTTCACAGGACGCAACCGTCACAGCGGTCTTGGGCGAGGCAGCTGAATAAGCCTTCTTGAAGGTATTGTCGAAGCGCCTGCCAAGGCGTCGTGCAGATTTGCTCCATCTGATGGTACCTTAGTGTGGCAGGACAGTTTAGCCATCGCCATATCCACCTTGGGAGGAGGACCCCATTGATCCCATTGAGCAACTGGGAATAAAGCGCTAAACCTCCTAGGAACCACAAGAGGTTTTTCAGGACATCTCTACTCTGAGGACATTAATTTTTGTAATGTCTGGTCCACTTGGAAGACCCTAGGCCCTCTATAGGTGGAAGCGGGGGCTTCCCCGTCAACATCACGATCCTTAGACCGGATGGACTTCAGCAGCCGGCTTAAATTTCTCGAGTGGGAAGCACGGCCTGCTGGGATCTTCAGTGGAATCGTCAGATGAGAGTGTCTCGTCCACTATCTGATAATCTTCATCAGAGATCCGTAAGGAAGATTGTGTCTCAATCTGCGGTCTCTTGGCAATCTGGGCGATGGAAGAACGGATCTCCTTAAGAGACTCCTCATATAATCCTTTACCCAAGTAACAACCTCTTATAGAAGGTACTTCCGGCGGAGGTCCGCGACACTAGTGACAGCGGGTAAAATCATAGCCGTCAGGTAAAGGGGTATTGCAATCCAAACACGTTAGGTGTTCAAGTTTAGAGGACTTTTCCTCCTAAGCGCATCGCCATTACGTGATGCAGAAGATGACATCTGAAACATCAAACAGCCACGTGAGACTGAAAAAAGGAAGATTGCCAAGCATCGCATAAAAAACCAAGGGGTACCTTTTTTTTTTTTTTAAATCGGTCACTTGAAGAGAGAAAAAAACCGTCAGAAAAAAACCAGCCACCGCAACCCGCAGCAGAGGAGCTAGAAACCACTCACTCAACAAATAAAGGACTGCAGACCTTTTGAATGTAATCCAGCAGCGAGGGGAGGAAGCCAACAAAGAAACATTTATACAGCACCAAAACAAGTCAAACGCCATAATGGAACATAGAGGAGCATAAGCCTAAGCCAGAGGCTCAAAATACAAGCAGCAAAAATCAATTCTATATTTTGCCTTTAAATTTTCAATTTCCAAACTTACCGCACTTTTTCCGAGAAACCCGGAAGTAGGCCACGGTGGTGCGCAAAGGCTTCCTTCCCCTGGGAACACAGGACCGGAGAAAAGTTCCGGCCGAGGAGATTCCTCACTTACTTCCGGGATCGCGCTGCCTGCAGAGCGATGAGCCGGATAATGCTGCGCTGCGGGGCGAAGGCCCGAAGGACCGGAGGTTTTTTTCTTTGGGACCGAGGTACCCCATAAAGGTAAGCCAGGAGTAAATAAAACCCCTAGCAACGGGAGGTCACAAGAGACCTCCGTCCACCTGTTCCACACAGGACAGAAAAAAACACCGCAGAGGGAGGTCTCTTGTGCCCTCTTATAGGGCTAGTAGGAGGCACCTTTTTGGTGCTAATTAAAGGTTCCACCTGTCCTAAACAACGCACAGGGGCAGAGATACCCCATATTGTGCTGCTGTCGGACGTAAGGGGAATATATTATTGGGTAGTACTAAAATTTATAGGAAATACTAATGTTGAAAATTTTCATGATATATGAACTAGAGACCTCATAATTTATTGACATACTTCCTGCTGTTATTGGTCATGAAACTACTACGGTTTTTGGGTGAAGGAAGTAGTGTTACAGATGAAGCTCCAGTGCAGAATTTGGTGCCAAATTTTCACATCTTTGCTGTTTCAATGATTTCTGGTTGTCCGGGATATTTTAGTACTCACCTTGACTTGGTACTGTTTATTGAAGTACTCTAGTTTGTGGCTTGGAACCCATCAGTAGTGGACCTACATGGCTTATTAATATCCTAATATTTCCTATATAGTAGCTTATTAGCAGAAGAATAGACATGAATGCCGTTTGCATGAGTAGCAGCTGCTGTGCCTCCTGCAGCCTTCACAGCTCACTGGCCTATTGGTGAACCTCCTTGCCCCAAACTGACAGTGGAAAATCCATGATCAACTGAACTAATGTTCTAGTCAGCTTATTGACCTACAGATAATGTAACACTGATGTGGTGATGTTTCTGCTTCCAGCATGACAAGCTGCAGCAACTAAAGCTGTGTGAGTACATATGTATAGAAAACAAGAATGCAATGATTTGGAAATCTCATATAACCATATTTTATTCACAACAGAACATAGAAAACATATCAGAAGGTGAAAATTAGACAGTTTTACATTTCATTTGAAAAAATAATTCCTTTAGAAATTGATGGCAGTGACATATCTCAAAAGAGTTGGGAGAGGGTCATGTCTACCATTGTGTAGCATCCTTTCTTCTTTTTACAACAGTAAACGTCTGGGAAGTGAGGAGACCAATTGCTGGTGTTTTGGGAGAGGAACGTTACCCCATTCTTGTCTGATGTAGGATTCTAGCAGTTCAACAGTCCTGGGTCGTCTTTGCCAGATTTTTTGTTCATAATGCGCCAAAAGTTTTCTATTTATGAAAGGTCTGGACTGCAGATAGGCCACTTCAGCATCTGGACTCTTCTTCTTTGAGGTCATGCTGGTGTGATGGATGCAGTATGTAGTTTAGCATTGTCTTGCAGAAATATGTAAGGCCTTCCCTGAAAGAGACATTGCCTAGATGGGAGTATATGTTATTCTGAAACCTCTATTTACTGCATAGCAGTGTACGTTGCCCATGCCATAGGCACTAAGGCAGCCTCATACCTCCAGAGACGCACACTTTTTAACTGTGCACTGAATGGTCTTATCTAATGAATTTTTTGATATTATGTACTTTAGATGATGGGATAGTCAAAGTCTTTATAACTTTCCATTGAGGAACACTTTTCTGAAATTGTTCCACAATTTATAGACACTGTTTTTCATTTCTAACATGCCCTTTTTATACATAGATGTGACTTTGAAAATTGACCTTCCAGCAGTTTTTCATTAATACCACTGACGCTAGGTTCACACCTGCGTTCTAGTAACCTAATTTGCTTAAAAAGCAATCTATGGGGTCCGCCCGTAAAGACGGAAAAATGTGGAGAGAAAGTTCTACTTGCAGGACTTTTCTCTCCGCATTTTTTAAGCGGATTCGGGGAAGGAAACCCCGAACGTACATCAGGCGCAGGTGTGAACCTAGCCTTACTTTTCCTGCCTTTTTCTAACCCTGTACTTTTTTTTTAGATGTGACGCTGCCATTAATTTCTAAACAAGTTAATTTTTTAAAAATGAAATGGAAATATGTCTAACGTTCAACTTCTGATATGTGTCCTATGGCGAATAACATATAGTTATGAGATTTCCAAATCATTGCATTCTTGTTTTCTTTACATTTTACACAGCGTCTCAATTTTTTTGTAATTGGGGTTGAGCAAGTTTTTACATGGCTGAGGCCATGCAGGATCTATCTTTCTTGCAAATTCAGTGATGATTTTATTGAAGGAGTTCCACTTTATAAAGTGTTAAAATATGGGATGGTTTTACAGTGGATTAGCTGTTACAGATTTGTGGCTGATCCACTGCAATGTACAGTAAAGTAGATGATTGTTAATACTGTGCCAAAAACTTGCAGCACAAATTGACCTGACATGCATGTTTTCAATCCAAAGCATGTCAATTCATCCTGCAGGTTTTTTAGAGATTTGAAGCGAGTCTGTCAGTAGAAAAATGGTTATAGACCTGACCACAGTTTCCAAATATGCCTCTGTTGTTCAGCTTTGGGGACCCATTTTCATGTAAATTGCTATTTTATTCATATGCAAATAAGGGGAAAAGTGCGCCCACAGATCAGTCCGATTGTAGGAGTAATTGCACTCCAATGAGTTCCACTTCACAGACCAGGAAAGTCACATAACCTTTTAGCAGCTCTTGAATGGGACTGAACTGCAATACTAAACACATCCACTATACAATATATGGTGTTGTGCTTGGTTAGCAGTGAAGAGGCCACAGCACTCATTTGAATGCTGAGGTGTCTTCAAACAGCTGATAGCTGGGGTGTCGGGTGTCAGAACCCCACTGATCTCATATTGATGGCCTATCCTAAAGATAAGTCAGATATATTAGTTTCATAATACTGTAGGATTGGGTCATCCTTTTAAACTATTTATCAAAATGAATCTTTAAAGGAGGAACATGTTATAGCAACTTTAAAAAAAAATTTGTGCTTCTATTTGTATATTATATGCAGTAATATAAACACCTGAGATATAAACTACACAACACATGACATAGTTACTACAAGCAGAGCCATATTTGTCACCCTTGACGTCCTGCTCAGTACTCGCAGATGTAGTACATTCTTCTTGAACAGTCATTGTCCCACCACTTTCCATCATCTGATGAGATGGAGACACAGTTCTCAAGAATGCCACCATTTGGCTGTGTCACCAAGTGATCTTTGTACCAATTGAAATAGGAGACACGATGGCCATTCTCAAACATATACATCCCGTCAGAGCGTAGATCATTGATCCCAATCCAGATGGGCCAGTTGAAAGGAAAGAATGCATCATGAACATACTGTGCTAGAGCGGCAAATTCATTCTGGTCTATAGGCATTGCCAAGTTTCCCCCTCGGCTGTGACAAAGCTGTTGTGCTGTAGCATAGTTTTCAAAGTGCTGGAAAATGAGATAACATTTTCTGTAGTATCGTCTACCCTTCAAGCAACCTAGAAAGAATAGACCATATGAAGGTATTGAGTTAGTTCATATAAAATATCTAGGCATGTTATTGTATGCAGTTTGTCATTTTTAGATGCATTCACAAGAATGTACCTTAAAGGGAGAGTGTCACCGGAACCCAGCATATCTACTGAGCCCTGCAGATAGATATGTTAGGGTCACCTGAATCAAACGGTGTTTTCGCCTTGTGAATGGGTACCTCCGTTGCCATTAAGAGTTCTTTAGCATATTAACAGAAACAGCGATATCTTGGCAACAGAGGCACTGATTCAGAAGGGGAAAATACCTTTTGAGTCCGGTGACCCTAATCTATCTCTGGGGCTGGATTCTGATGACAGACTCCCTTGAGGACTGGGACACACTGCTGTATGGTATTCATATTTGGAAGCTCTCAGTTGTCAGCCAAACATCATAATAATATCAGTTTCAATCAAGTTTCTAACTCTGATACCTGCCGTCTGTCAGGGAAATTCAGCAGCACATTTCCCTGAAAGCCGCTGTAGCAAAAAACACCTGAAATTAGCCGTTTTTCCTACAGCATACATGCAGGTATCTTTGTGGTAAGTTGAAAGGTGTGGGAGAATTATAACTGGCGTGTAGAAATCTCATCCATTATGGTCCTAGTGTACATCACAGTGAGTTATTACTAACTATATTAACTAACCCACTGCAATTACTGCCCATGTGTGCCCAGTCTAAAGTGTTAAATTCAGTTTTCTAAAGGTGGAATGTTCCTTATGATACATCCATGGTTCTTCTCCTTCCATCACTTGCCTCATAAAGTGGTTTTCCATTTTTATGTAAATTAAACATAATCACTGTATAAAGGACAAGTTCTGAAACGTTCTAGTATACTATATACTGCTGACACGTTTTTACACTGTTTAATCTAAGCTTACACTTCATCTAAGTTTCCAACAAAAAATGCACAAAATGTTGGCATGTTTATTGGTGAATAGCGGTGCATCTTAAAGCTGAGGCCCCACGCTGCGGAAACACAGGTTTTTTGTTTTTTGAGCCAAAGCCACAGGAGTGGCTTGAGCAGGAGGTAGAAGTATACAGTCGTGGCCATAAGTGTTGGCACCCCTGAAATTGTTCCAGAAAATTATTGCAATTACACATGTTTTGTTATACACATGTTTATTTCCTTTGTGTGTATTGGAACAACACAAAAAACTGAGAAAAAATGCAAATTGGACATAATTTCACACAAAACTCCAAAAATGGTCTGGACAAAATTGTTGGCACCTTTTCAAAATTGAAACTGTTTCATGTGATATTTGTTCAAAGTCACCTGTGGCAAGTAACAGGTGTGGGCAATATAAAAAATCACACCTGCAACCAGATAAAAAGGAGAGAAGTTGACTCAATCTTTGCATTGTGTGTCTGTGTGTGCCACACTAAGCATGGAGAAAAAAAAGAGGAGAAGAGAAATGCCTAAGGACTTGAGAACCACACTTGTGGAAAAATATCAACAAGCCCAAGGTTACAAGTCCATCTCCAGAGATCTAGATGTTCCTTTATCTACGATGCGCAACATAATTAAGAAGTTTACAACCCATGGCACTGCAGCTAATCTCCATGGACGTGGACAGAAGAGAAAAATTGATGAACGGTTGCAATGCAGAATAGTCCGGATGGTGGATAAGCAATCAAGTTCCAAAGAAATTCAAGCTGTCCTGCAGGCTCAGGGTGCATCAGTGTCATCGCGAACTATCTGTTGACATTTGAATGAAATGAAACACTATGGCAGGAGATCCTCGAGGAACCCACTTCTGACATAGAGACATAAAAAACCTAGATGGCAGTTTACAGCCAAAATGTACGTGAGTAAGCCAAAATCTTTCTGTGAAAACGTCTTGTGGACAGATAGGACCAAGATAGAGCTTTTTGGTAAAACAGAATAAGGCCTACTAAGAAAAGAACACAGTACCAACAGTCAAATATGATGGAGGTACAAAGATGTTTTGGGGCTGTTTTGCTGCCTCTGGCACTGGGTGCCTTGACTGGCATCATGAAATCTGAAGATTACCAAAGGTTTGGGTCGCAATGTAGCATGCAGTGTCAGAAAGCTGGGTTTGCGTCCTAGGTTATGGATGGAAAAACAATACACTGGAGAGTTCTGAAGTCCCATTGAACACTGTTGGAGAGATTTTAAAATTGCTGTTGGGAGAAGGCACCCTTCAAATATGAGAGACCTGGAGCAGTTTTCAAAAGAAGAGTGGTCCAAAATTCCAGTTGAGAGGTGTAAGAAGCTTGCACAGGTGTGCAACCAAATATTAAGTTGAGGGTGCCAGTAATTTTTGTCTGGCCCATTTTCGGAGTTTTGCGTAAAATTATATAATTTTTAGCTTTTTTTTTTTCTTTGTTTTTTGTGTTGTTTCAATACACACAAAGGAAATACACATGTGCATAACAAAACACGTGTAATTGAAATAATTTTCTGGGAGAAATACATAATTTTCTGGAAAATATTCAGGGGTGCCAACACTTATGGCCATGACTGTAAGTAGTTCCTATATATTTTCCATTCATTTTGCACCCATTCTTGGTTGTGTGTCAAAAACCGCAGCAAAATCTTCAGCAAAAAAAGCTGCGTTTGCGCAAAGCGTGGCTTCAGCTTAAAGGGGTTTTCTGTCCCCAAATTGATTTTTCATACCAATGACATAGGATAGGTAATCAGTATGTGACCTATGGAGGTCTAACACCCAGATCAGCTGGTGCATTGGACAGGGAGCTTGCACATTCTGCTCCTATTCAAGTAATAGGAGCGGTACGGCATCCCTGTTTACTGCATAGAGGTGGTTATTGAGAATTGCAGCCCCATTCCTATGACTTGAATAGGGTCAGTCTGTGCACGCTTCCCAAGCACTGCACTAGCTTCCAATGCCTACTGGCTGCTGGAATAGCTGATCTGTGTGGAGTTGGGGTGTTGGATCCCCACAGATCACATACTGATAACCTATCCTGTGTATAGGTCATCATTATGAAAAGTACATTTTGGGCCAACAATCCCCTTTAACTCCTAGGCAACAAGCACCATACTATTACAGCGCAGCTGCCTGGGTCTTATGGCAACGGACGGGGGTCACTGTGTCCTCAGACTCGGGGACCGCATTAGGATTTCTGCTGTCTATGACAGCAGACAATCCCGGCACCATGTCTGGGGGGAAATTTTTTCCCCCCCTCAGCCATGGCGATCGCTGCTATTGACCGACCAAATCTGATGATCCAATGATCTGCTGTCAGGTTATTCGATACTATCGAGGATCAGGGGGGTGTATAGTGGCGCCACCCCCCTGATCGCTGCAATTGGTCGGTCTTGCAGCCAAGGTGGGAAGTTTAAACTTATGGTTACCCTCTGGAATTGCGAGCAGAGCAGTGCTGTTACTGTGAGCTATATTACTGTGCAATTCCTCTGTAGTACCTCCTGGCAGATTGAGTCATGCCTCCAGACATCTTCCTCCATCTCTGCCTCCCTCCATCCCTTCTTTCACCTTCCCTGAACTCCTAATTTTATTTTATTTATTTTTTGGTACCCCCCGCCCTGCCTCCCCATCTGCTGGCTACCGATTAGGGAATAAGCCCCATAACCAGCACCAGCTCCTTTTTTGGAGAGTTTTTTTTTTTTTTTTCTCTTTTATTACTTTTTGTGGGTTTTATTGCTTCCTGCTTCTTTTTATTTTTTTACATTCCTGTGCAGCCATAGAGCACCGTTCCAGTGACCTAGGTTACTAATCAGGCCTCTGCTCAATTTTTTTTTTTTTTTGGCTGCAGGTTTTTTTTTTTTTCAAATAATCTAAATTTTAGTTAGATTTAGTTAGAGACGTCTATCTATATTTTTAGAAACTCTTTTTTTACTGTAGTACACACACAAGCTGTCTTTTTGTCATGTCCTGTGGTGCTGAGGGTTAGTCAGTGACATACATTTTTAGCTGCAGCTTTTTGTTTTTTTTTCCCTCCTTTGTAATAATATAAATTTTAGTTAGATTTAGTTAGAATTGCTATACATATAGATAGAGAAAGAGAGAAATTTTAGGTAGCTTTTAGGTCAGGGTCTTCTTTTCTAGCTCTCTCTTTATTCTGGTTACATTTTTTACATATATACACGTGTTGAATCATAATATACACCCCACATTTTCAATAAAGGTTCAATAAATAAAGGTTATATACATGTGTAAAAACACAACAACACAATGTCCCAAAGCCCCAAGCGTCCCAAAGAAGGTATTCAGCATAAGAGGCATATGCCTTACTGACCTCTGACACTGATACGGCCAGCGAGGGAGAAGAGGAAAATGACCCATTCCTCTATTTTTCCTCCTCCCCTTCTCCTCATCATCCAGCGTTGAGTGACCCCAAAATAGCGCCTGGAAATATTGTTGAGGTATCTTCCAAAACTGCAGAACAAATGTGGACCCCACCCCCAGAAAATTCTGTCTCAGCTTCTTGACTTTGTGGGCAGGTCAGGAATCCAAATTGAGGCGTTAAAGAAATTGACTTTTTTTTTTTTTGATTAGTTAATAGATTTTATGGTGGCCCAAACAAATTTGTACATCCAGCAATTTATAGAACAAAATGCCACCTCTTCATATGCTAGGCCCCAGAGGTGGACCCCAGTAAATGCAGCAGAGATGAAGATTTTCTGGGGTCTTGTTCTGCATATGGGCATAGTAAAAAAAAAAAAAAAAAATATACAGTATTAGAGAACAGACGTCTTGTATAATACTCCAATCTATAGAATGGCCATGACCAGAACACTTTTTGTTGCAATCCTCAAATTTCTGCATTATAACAATAATGCACAGTGCCCGCCCTGAGATGCCCTGTGATTGGGCCTCAGCGGTCACGTGGGGGCGCACTGACGTCATTACACGGCCGCGCCCCATGTGACCGCTGGGGCCTAATCACAGGCCTCAGTCACATGACGGAAGAGCGCCGGAGAGAACGCTGTGCCCAGGAGAGGTGAGAATATGTATTTATTGTTTTCAGTCACCTCCCCTGGGAGCCCTGCCCTGCCATCTATTGGAAAGGGGCCTGCAATATGCCATGGCCCCTTTCCAATAACAGTAGGTATAGCGGTCGGGGAACCAGGCTTTCCCCGACTGCTATCATAGTGGTCCGGGGCCTGGCCATCTCCAGCTGGTCGCGGGCCCCGTACCTTCCCAGGTCCGATCGCGGTCTCACCCCCTGCTACCCCGATATTTACGCCCCTGCCTGTGGGGTCTAAATGCTCAACAGTTTTACAGTGTTCTGGTTCTTCAGGGGCCCTGCAAATGGGACATGGTGCCTGAAAATTATTTATGGGAATAAATGCCCTAGCATTCTATCCCTTCATGCTATGTGCCCATACATCAGTTTACATTCACATGTGGGACATTTCTGTAGTCGGGAGAAATTTCAGAGTTTGAAAACTGCATTTTTTTTTCCAAATTTTCACCAAATTTCCTATTTTTTTTATAATCAAAGACAAAACATATCGACCAAAATTTACCACTAACACGAAATACAATGTGTCACGAAAAAAACAATCTCCGAATCACTTTGATAACTTAAATCATCTCAAAGTTATTACCACATAAAGTGACACGTCAGATTTTAAAAATGAGGCCTGGTCACCAAAAAGTTAAACCTCGCTCCATTTCTGTGGGTGTCATAGGCAGTGGTGAACCTAGCCTCTTTGCTGCCTGAGGCGGACTATAAAAAGGCGCCCCCCCCAAAAAAAAAAAAAAAAAAAAAAAATTGAGCTTCCATGCCACTAGCTTCACACGCTGCTATTGTCACACAATAAACATACAAAATACACAAAGTGATAAAACAGTTTTAAAGAAATCTTCTTACTGTATTACTTCAGTATCAGAGACCAACAACACGGTATGAACAATGAAAATAACTTAACACATCTTGCCAGGTGAAACATCAAGGTCTTTGACCAAACTCTTTAACTACAAGAGACAACAGAATACACAAATAAAAACTATTGCAATGCTTATTACAAAGAGTCCCCCGACATGCTCCCCAGTGATTAGCTGTAACCTATGGGGAAACCTGACGTCAATGAGTTGTTTGTATAATTCTGAAAAGGACAGGTCCTCCAGAGAAAAAGACCCTCCCTCATGCCAAAAGATGAGGATCCTGTAAGAGGACCACTTCTTTTTACTTACGATTCCCTATTATGGGCTGTTTGCACAGCAGTAAATGAAGAAGAATACCTGCTGATAAGACCAAGATGAATAGGCCTAATAAAAATGAGTTTTCTGAATTGCACTTTTTCACTGCCCCCAGCTTATTTAAACTTTAAAAGGGTTGTCCATTTTTGCCTGGACAACCCCTTTAATGTTTGTGGGACAAATTGTTCTTCATAATGGTACCATTTATTATTCTGTACAATGTGCTGGGAAGCTGCAAAAAAATTCAGAATTGGGAGGAAATGAAGAAAAAGTGCATTTCTGCGACTTTCTTATGGGCTTTGTTTTTACGGTGTTCACTCTGCAGCCAAAATGACATGTCACCTGTATTCTGTGTTTGTGTACAATTCCGAGGATACCAAACTTATATAGTTTTATTCACATTTTAATCCTATAACAAAGATCTAAAACATTTTTTTTTAAAGTCGCCATATTCTGACACCCGTAACTCTTTGTTTATATTTCAGTGTACTGGGATGCATAGGGCCCCTTGTTTTGCAGGACCAGGTGTACTTTTTAGTTATATCATTTTGGGGAATGTCTATTGCTTTGACCACCTTTTATTCAAATTTTTATCAGAGGCAAAACAGCGAAAAAACTGCGGTTCGGCACTTTTGATTTATTTTTCCCCGCTATGGCATTCACCGTATGGGAAAAATATTTTTATAAGTTTTGGGCATCTGCTGAGAATCCCACTGAGCCTGAGAATTGGGTCTTTTTTCAACCACTGGGAGTTCAGCCTGACCGCAGCCGCTTGATGGATATACAAACCCACGCTCCCATTCTCTTTAATAGGAGCGCCGCAGATAGCCTATATTCAGCCTGGCTGTGGTCAGGCTGAATTTCAAGTGGAGGGGAAAAAAACTAATTCTCAAGCAAAAGGGGGGTCTCAGCAGACAGACACCCAAAACGCCCCCACCAACCACTCCCCCCCGCTGCACCCAACATCCATGGCACCCCAAACCTCGCAGGAACCATACAGCATGGTTCTCTGCATAGTAGTTAGACCAGATTATGGTAGATCAGATCTTCCACCAATCTGATATTGACAATCTATCCTTAGGCTAAGTCTCCACGTAGCGGGCCGCAGCAAAAAAGCGCTGCAGGAAAAAACATGGAGGCAACGCATCGCAGCACTTTTCACAGACTGTCCACAGAGGTTTCCTCTGTGGACTTTCTCTTTCTATTTATACCTATATGGAAACCACCAGCGTTTCCATAGGTATAATTGACATGGTGCGATTTCCAAAACCGCAATGGTTAGGCTAGGGCTACATGACAATTTTGGGTGTTTCCTGTCACGTGATCAATGATTACTGGGTTGCCCTGTGACTCCTTCTCTAATATTAGTGAATGAAGTCACATTGCAACCTCTAGTGCTTTTGCGACTGTGACTTCAAGTCACAAAAGGGTTGAGCAATGCTTGGCTTGAAGTTGCGGTTGTGGCACCCTCAGGATCTCAATGTGACTTCATTCACTAACATTAGTGAACGAGTCGCAGGGAGACCCAGCGATCTTTGGTCATGCAATAGGCAGCCAAGATCACAATGCAGTGCTAGCCTTATTAAAGAGAACCTTTCATGTCCTCATGAATATGAGGTTTTATATACCGCTAGAAAGCCGACATAGGTTTTTTTTTTAATTTGTAACATATTTGTAATGGGTCTGTCAGGTGCATTTTACTGGGTAGGGAAAAACAGTAGAATACATTCAGGATTATCACAATGACAAACCATGACATGACCTGAGACATGAATGGAGCCTAAGCTTTATTTACATAAAAATACTTTGCATTTGTTTTTGTGATTTTTCAAACAATGTCTCAACATATAGCCTTTTAACCCTTCATGCTACAGAGATTAGCTGACAAAACTATAACTGTAATGTGATGGTTTGAGCAGCAGTGTAAGGTTATATGGGCCTGGCGTGAGCTACCCTTACAGTGCTGGGCACATAATCCCTGCTCCTTATCACAGAGGATATTCTTTGCTTGGAGGCTTTTTCTGCCAATGCCCCTCCCCTCCCCCTGCGACATCCAACATCCACCGCACCCCAAACCTTGCCTCACCCGCCCCCCCTGCGACACCCAACATCCATCGCACCCCAAACCTTGCCTCACTCGCCCCCCGCGACACCCAACATCCACCGCACCCCAAACCTTGCCTCACCCGCCCCCCCTGCGACACCCAACATCCACCGCACCCCAAACCTTGCCTCATTCGCCCCCCCAGCGACACCCAACATCCACCGCACCCCAAACCTTGCCTCACTCGCCCCCCCAGCGACACCCAACATCCACCGCACCCCAAACCTTGCCTCACCCGCCCCCCCTGCGACACCCAACATCCACCGCACCCCAAAGCTTGCCTCACCCGCCCCCCTGCGACACCCAACATCCACCGCACCCCAAACCTTGCCTCACCCGCCCCCCCTGCGACACCCAACATCCACCACACCCCAAACCTTGCCTCACCCGCCCCCCCTGCGACACCCAACATCCACCGCACCCCAAACCTTGCCTCACCCGCCCCCCCTGCGACACCCAACATCCACCACACCCCAAACCTTGCCTCACCCGCCCCCCCTGCGACACCCAACATCCACCGCACCCCAAACCTTGCCTCACTTGCCCCCCCCTGCGACACTCAACATCCACCGCACCCCAAACCTTGCCTCACTGCCTCCCCCCCCCCCCCCCCCCGCGTCACCCAACCCTCCATCATCATCAATCTGGTATTTATCCCCTATCCTATGGATAGGGGATAAATACTTAGAAAAGCAATATTTATCTAATATGAAACTTACCTCAGTAGCGCTTTTGAGAGCAGGGACACCTTAGGAGACCGCGCAGGAGCCACTGTGTGTCCTATCACGTCAGGTCTTGTCACGTGATGCACGCAGCCAAGCGTGGGTGCGGGCGGGGGGCGGAGAGCAAGGAGCAGGCTAAGTGAACGGGGGCGGAGGGGGAAGGCAAGGGCCGCTGGAGCAGCGCTGCTGCCAATAGGTGAGTGTTGAAGCAGCGCTGTCTCTGCACAGCCGCCCCGAGCTACCGCTCTCCTCCCCTGCCTAAAACGCTAAACCAGCCCAAGACAGGCCGCTTTAAAAAACATGCTGAGCGGGACCTGTCCTGGGCTGGTTTAGCGTTTTAGGCAGGGGAGGAGGCTGATTTAGTCAATCAAAATGCCGCCCCCCGAAACTGACAAGTTAGCGCCGCCTGAGGCGGCCGCCTCACTTCGCCTCATTAGCGGTGCGCCCCTGGTCATAGGTATCATAGGTACAATTGACATGCTGCGACTTCCAAAACCGCAACGGCTGCGCATATTTTTCTACAATGTGTGGATGGGATTCGCCACGTGGGGTCCCAGCCTAAAACAGTTAATATAAGTTGGAAAAGGCATTTTCATTATTAAATCTGCCCCTTTTATTTTCCGTCCCTGACCAGTTTCAATATATTTGTTTGCCATAAGTGAATGAAAACAGTTAATAGATCGACCTGTTCTCAGCTGCTGGACACAATTGTATCCTCTATGTGCTAAATACATTGCAGAGACCCCTGAGGACAGTGATTGGCTACAGCGGCCTAGTGTGTTGACATGATGTCAATCCTGGAGCACTGTGAACGATGGAGAGCATCCATGCGAAGATGCTGGAGCAACATGGTTTCTAATATATCTGACCTTATCAATAGCTGTCATAAAGGACAACTACTTTTCTATTAAAATATGATCTTTTATAGTTTTTCTGTCAATAATGAACTAAATGAATTACAAAGGGTTATATTATGTTCAGCTTGAGTTAGCAGTTTTGGGTCCACGTATATTATAACCCTTGATTTGTATATTCAGGGTCACAGAAAGTGACAGCATTATACATATATAAGACCTGTGTGGAATGGGATTTTGGCAATCCTTCCCTTGACTTTTCTTCTGGTGTCCTGCATCTTTATAGTAACAGCCTAAAGCTTTGTTCTGTAGTAGAGTCAATCGCCCTGCAGGATCACGTCAGAAAAGCAAATGCTGGCACAGTTAACTTCTGCAGAAGATGGCTTCCAGCTGAGCGAGAGGTTGGAACAGTGTTTTCTCAGCAGGAGTTCCAGGTGAAATAGAGTGTCACTTGCATTCTTAAAGGGGAATATCGCTTGCTGGTAACCATACATGTAATAGAACGGGATACGTTTCTGCTGATCCTTCATATTGGTTTGCCATCATGATTACAAAACTGTGGGATACAGTTCTAAAGTAGATAAACAAAACCAGTGCACAGGTTTTGGTACAAGTAATATAAGTAGAAGTAATATTACTGTATAAATATCCAGTGAAGTCTGACAATCCAGTATATTCAGGACTAATGAGGTGCTGGATTATTAGGACAGTTATGTAAACATACCTCCCGATTTTCAGAGGACAGAAAAAGAGATTGACAAATAATAAGCCACACCTCTAACACCGCCTAGACCCACTCATGCCCTCTTTGACCCCTTCCAAACACACCCAGTTTCTTTGTGCCTACATCCTGTCTCCCTTTGTGTAACACACAGTGATGAAGCCTCCTAAGTACCTCCTAGACAGTGTATTACTCACTGAACGCTGTAGTGAGAAAAAGAATCTAACGTGCCGAACTAAGTTTTTTTCAGTTTCGCCTCTGATAAAAATTTAAATAAAAATTGATCATAGTATAACTAAAAAGTAAACCTGGCCCCGCAAATAAAGACACCTTATGCATTCCCATGCACGGAAATATAAAAAAGTTATGGGTGTCAGAATATTATTTTTTTGCAAAGTTGTCAATTTTTGTTAAGGAGTTAAAATGTAAATAAAACTTTATAAATTTGGTATCCCCAAAATCATACCGAAATATAGAATGCATGTGACATGTCATTTTTGCTACAGAGTGAGTTTTTCTCCAATTCGACCCCATTCTGAATTTTTTTCCAGCTTCCCAGTACATTGTACAGAAAATTAATAGTAGCATTATGAAGAACAGTCTGTCCTGCAAACATTAAGCCCTCACATGGCTCTGTGAATTGAAAAATAAAAAAGTTAAGGGGTTTGGAAGGCGGGGAGTCAAAAACGAAAATTGAAAATCAAAAAATTCCTCGGGCGGAGAGGGGTTAACTAGCTCTATGGTACCCTCAACTGTCCTCTGTTATGTCTGGTGCATACTTATTTTGTCAAACAATAACAATGTTGACTCATTAGCAGACTATACAGCACTAAACACGTCTACTTATAGCCCCTCCTGCAACTTCTCTTCATGCTCACCAGCTGTATCCCATCTGTACCTTTCAGCAGCATGTTGGGCAGCCTGTGTGTCATAAATCTCAGTGGAAGAGTGAAGAAATCAGGCGATACCTTTTAGAGGCTAACTGAGTATATTTATAAGTAAGCTTTCAGGAGTACTCGCTCCCTTCATCAGACATGGTGTGATACAAGAACTGAAAATTAACAGATTTTTATACACATGGTTTTCAAAGCATTTTAGAGTCCTTAAAAAAATTGCAATCTAAGTAGAGAAGTTATTTACAACAGGTAAAAAAAAAACAGTCTGGAAACTTGTGGTGCGTGACGGAGGGATCAGTAATTCTTGCTGTTATCTGTTTGCTATCAGGAGGTGATTTGTGACCCTCACAGGTCACACATAGTGTGATTTGAAGCTGGCGTGAATATTGAGTTCAGTTCATGGTTCAAACATAGTGTGACATGAAGCTGGCATGAATATTAAGTCCAAATTGCAGAGTTTGAAATTTTTGCATAAATTTATACTCCATTTCTTTTCTTTTCTCCTGTGTCTTAAAATGTCCCATTAAAACCACAACCCGCAAATCTTCAATAGAGTGGTTTTCTCCGGAGAAATGTGCGGCCACTGGGAGATCGGTTCTGCTGTTATTAATGGTGGATCTGTGTGAGTTCATTCGTTGACTGAGTCTCTGCCCTGTTTCCCCCACATAGAGGCCTGTGGTGGGACATTGCACACACATTATGCAATGTCCCACCACAGGCCTCTATGTGGGGGAAACAGGGCAGAGACTCAGTCAACGAATGAACTCACACAGATCCACCATTAATAACAGCAGAACCGATCTCCCAGTGGCCGCACATTTCTCCGGAGAAAACCACTCTATTGAAGATTTGCGGGTTGTGGTTTTAATGGGACATTTTAAGACACAGGAGAAAAGAAAAGAAATGGAGTATAAATTTATGCAAAAATTTCAAACTCTGCAATTTGTACTTAATATTCATGCCAGCTTCATGTCACACTATGTTTGAACCATGAACTGAACTCAATATTCACGCCAGCTTCAAATCACACTATGTGTGACCTGTGAGGGTCACAAATCACCTCCTGATAGCAAACAGATAACAGCAAGAATTACTGATCCCTCCGTCACGCACCACAAGTTTCCAGACTGTTTTTTTCTACCTGTTGTAAATAACTTCTCTACTTAGATTGCAATTTTTTTAAGGACTCTAAAATGCTTTGAAAACCATGTGTATAAAAATCTGTTAATTTTCAGTTCTTGTATCACACCATGTCTGATGAAGGGAGCGAGTACTCCTGAAAGCTTACTTATAAATATACTCAGTTAGCCTCTAAAAGGTATCGCCTGATTTCTTCACTCTTCCACTACTTTCAATGGCTAACACGGTACAACATTATACTACTATAAATCTCAGTGCACACCGTAGGAGAAAAGCATTTAAGACACATAAATTGTCAGACGTCAAAGAAGATCAAAGATGTATAATCAGCATTAGTGCTGTGAGGAGTCTGTGGGCATCCCTGACCTATGGACCCGGTTACAGCTGCAACCACTGCAACCTCTATAGCTGATTACAGATGACCTAATGGGCAATCTACTAATCTGTATGTCGATTCTTGGGGTATTTCCAAGTCATTGGGTGATGGATTATTAGAATCTCATAAATTTTCATACAGGTTTATTTTTATTAAATAGATTAAGTCGACCCCATAAACTTATTGAGTGCACTCTTGTTTGTCCAACAGCCGTATCCCCCAACTTTCCCATAAATATGCTTACTTCACTTTACTCAGTCAACATCTATAGTGTTATTATGACTAGTAAACAACATTTGGTAATAACTATATCTGACTTCTGTGTGTTAGATATAGCTCCAATTGACGTCAGTGGGAGCCTAAATGCAGTATTGGAGCCCAGCCGCTATACAGGACATGTAGCCAACTGCTTCTGGCTCTGTGCACTGTATAGTACACAGACTGCATGCACCTCCAAATAGCTGATTCATGAGGGGCTGTCTGTCGGGCCCCCACAGATGAGATATTTATTGCCTATTCTAAGAATGTAAATTTTCTGTGACAAGATTTATTACAAAGTGTAATGTACAGTGAGCTGTGGGCTTACTGTGTAACCGGACCTGTGTAGCTGAGGGCCACTCCTAAGGGTGTTGTCTAAGTACACTCCACATTATTCAACCTGTAACTTCCATACATGGGTCTGGACTTTTTTGCAAGGAGTCTGCCAGGTGCTGTACCACAAAAAACAGTGTAAATACTGACTAAAATCAGAACAGAGAATATACATGTACAGAGTAAAAGCAGACAGTAGTTCAGGACTGCTAACAGAGGTACTAAATCGGGAATAGAAGGCCAGAACATCCATATAACAGAGGCTGGGTCCACAACAGGGCATCAGAACAGGTAGCACAGGCACAAAATCAAACACTTATAACCAAAGCACAAAGGCTACAGCTAGCAATGGTATAGCAAAAGTTCAGAGGCTAAACATAATAGAAGCTGAAAGGCCACAGGTAGCAGAGGTATAGCAGAAACTCATAGGAAAAACTTTCAGAACAGAAGCAGGAGGATTACAAATGGTAGACAGCAGGACATATGAGGGATAACATGACAAATGGAAGGACATGTATGTAGCAGAAATTCAAACATTGTGCTAGGACAAAAGCATCCGCAGAATTACAGACATGACGCTTCAGAAGAACAGCATGCGTCTAAACAGCAGATAATGAAACATACAAGTAAAGAATTGCACAGCCAGGGTTTGACTAGAGAAGCAGACTTTTATACACACAGGCAGATAGGGATTGGCAGGAGGGAGCCAGCAGGTGAGCACATTAATCTTTAAAGAAATAGGAGTATGCACAGACCTAATCAGGTGGTTAGGTCAGCCAGAAAAGATAATATGTCAGCAAGGTGTTAAACAAAGGTTCTCATATTCCACTGTACTATTCTTTCAAACAAAATTTTTTAAATAAGAGTGACCATTTAATGTTGCTAAATGCCCTGAATTTGTCATATGGTTATGGTCAGATCCCTCAAAGATCCTGCTCCTCCAAAAGTGCAAATACTTACATTTTGAAATTCTGTAAAATCCAGTGCTTCTGTATTGGAAGGAGTCCTGAAATGCTTGTAGTGGCAATATATGTGATTATTATGTATTTAGGTCACTTGTAATGTCTTTATGTTTTACCAATAAATGCCGCATTATCCTGTACATACATGGAAAAAAGTGCTCATGCTTTAAGCAACCCTGCGGGATGGTACTGATTTATACAGGTCCAACTTTTATACATTATTATTATTATTATTATTATTATTATTGTTTATTTATATAGCACCATTAATTCCATGGTGCTTTACATTTGAGGATTTACATACGGTACACAAAATATACAAAACAAATATAATACTAACAGTGACCAACTGGCACAGTGGGATAGAGGGCCCTGCCCGCACTTACAATCTATGAGGATATCTGCAGTAAATATATACATCTATATTTATGTAGAAGAACTCAGTGTTCTTCATTACGTAAGAGGTGAAATTGGACAGAACAGTGGAGAATATCTGTCTGTATGTACATTTGGCTGTTCCAAGGTAGTATGTAAACTAAGTCGATAAAGGTCAATGGTATACATTTTTACAAGCCAAGTGTTTGGGTGAAGAGCTTCTTAACCCCTTAAGGACACAGCCAAAAAATGCCTTAAAGGGGTTGTCCAGGCAAAAATATTATATTCTAAATAATCTGGGGAAGGTGAAAAAAATAAAAATAAATCATATTCACCTTTCCCCGGTGCTCTGATGCCTCCACGCGTGGTCTTGTCCTGCTGGTCCATTGTTGTTTTCCAGCAGAAGTCCCTGCTGCACGTGACCACTGAGGCCAATCAGAGGCCTCAGCGAAGGGTCCCTTGATGTCACAGCCAGCAGGCAGTTTCACTTTCAGAAGACAGCCCAGCAGAATTGTATACATTGTACTTCATGTTAGTGATAAACATTGATCAATATTTTTGTATTTATTTATAAAAAAAACATAGGAAATTTGATGGAAATTTGGAAAGATTTGCAATTTTCAACATGTGTAATTCTATGCTTTTCAGACAGTCATACCACCCAAATACATTAATAAATATTATCTACAATATCTCCGCTTTATATTGGCATCATATTTTAATCGTAAGCCTTCTAACGTCCAAAATAAATTGAAGGACAAGTGTGATTTTCCTGATTTACAAGAAAATTTTTTAAACCTATTTGTTAGGTGATTTTGAAGGCCTATATATGAGAAACCTCCCATAAGTCTCCCCATTTTCAAAACTGCATCCCTCAAATAATTCAAAACCACATTTGGGAAGTTTGTTAACCCTTTAAGCATTTCACAGGAATTTTAACAATATGGAGGTGAAATTAAATTTTTTCAATAATACGTTCATTTATTCCTAAAATTAACACATTCACAAGGTATTAAAGGAGAAAATTCATCTCAAAGTTTATTAAGCAATTTATCCTGAACATGGAAATATCCCACATGTGGATGTAAACTACTGTCTGGGCACACAGCAGCACGCATAAGGGAAAGAGCACTACGAGGTATCTGAAAAGCAGATTTTATTGGAATAGTTTTCTGGTGCCATGTCTCATGTGCAGTGTCCCTAGAGTACTGATACAATGGAAACCCTCCAAAAGTGATCCCATTTTGGAAACTACACCCCTCATAGAATTTATCAAGAGGTATAGTGAACATTTTGACCTCATGGCTGTTTCACAGATTTTATTAGCATTTGGGCGTGAAAATTAAAAATGACTTTTTTTCCAATACGCCGTCCATTTAGCCCCAATTTTTTTAATTTTCACAAGATGCTAAAGAAGAAAAAGGACAACACAGTTCATTAAACAATTTCTCCTGAACATGGAAATACCCCATATGTGGTAGTAAAATGTTGTATGGGTACATGACAGGGCTCAGAATAGAAAGAGCACTATTTGGATTTTGAAGGGTAGATTTTGGAAACTAAGCCCCTCAAGGAATTTCTCAAGGGGTATTATCATCATTTTGAGCCCAAGTGTGCTTCCCAAAAATTAATATGCAAAGTAAAAATGTAAATTTTTAAAGAAATAGGTCATTTCAGTGCCTATTATGTTCTGCCCACTTCGTGTCAACAGAAACATGTACTCCTAAAACTTTTATGTGGCTTATCCCGGGTACAACAAAGTTGTATATGTAGGTGTAAACTGCAGTTTGGGCATACAGTAGGACTCAGAAGGAAAGGAGCACTGCGTATTTTAGTATTTCAAAGTAGATTTTTATAGGGATTTGCTTTTGGACGCCTTGTTGTTTTTGCAGAGCCCAAGAGGTGCCAGTAAATTGGAAGTGACCCCATTTTGTAGGGACAATTTTAGGGTCTCTGCAAATGTGAGATGGTGTCCAAAAACCAACCATCTAAATCTGTGCTCCAAAAGCCACATCTGCGTCCTGCTGTGTGCCCAAACAGCAGCTTATGCCAACATATATGACACTGCTGTACCCAGGATAATGTACTTAACATTTTCATACGTGCATATAAACTGCTGTTTGGGCACACAGCCAGGCACAGAAGGAAAGGAGCGCTATTTTGGTTTTTAGAGTGCAGTTTGGTTTTTGAACATCATGCTACTTTTGCAGAGCCTCTGAATTGCCAGTAAAGTGGAATCTGTAAACACGTGACCCCATTTTAGAAAATATACTCCTCAATGGATTTAACAAACATCGTAGTGAGCATTCTTAAGCTTGAGAGTTGCATTAATTTAGTTTCTATAAATGAGTTTGCAGCTGTTAATGAAAAGTGAAAATTGCAATTTTTGCAGAGTTAAGCCATTGCCTGATATATTTCACCCAGCTTGTGTCAGTAGAGACACACACTCCAAAAACTGTTAAGTGGTTATCCCTGGCACAGCAGACTTTGGAGTATTTGTCTCTGACACAAGCTGGACACAACATATTGCACACTGAAATTACGTATTTCTGGAAAAATTGCCATTTTCAGCTGTACATTCATGTCATGTCTGGAAAATAAATTAATGCAACACTTGGAGGTTAAAAATATTCACTGGACCCCTGAATAAATTCCTTCCTTCCCCAAAATGCGATTGTGTCAAGGGATTCCAGTTTACTGGCATTTCAGGGCTCTGTAAAAGTGGCATGGCATCCAAAAACCAAACTGTCTAAATCTGTGCTCCAAAAACCAAATAGCGCTCTTTCCCTTATGTGCTTGGCTGTGTGCCCAAACAGCAGTTTATATGCACGTATGACTATGTTAAGTATGTTATCCTGGGTACAAAAGTGTCATACATGTGGGCACACAGCAGAGCGCAGATGTGAAGGAGCACTATGTGGCTTTTGGAGCACTTTCCCGTACTGTAATTGATATGGGACAGTATGTCGTTGGGAGGTAGGGACTCCTAGCATCATAGATAACTATACTGCTAGGAGTCCCGGTCCCAGCAAGAAGTTCAAGCCAGTAAATCTGGCTAACACACGGACCGAGTTTCATAGGTGAAACACGGTTGTGTGCTGGAACCCTTATTCTCTGGGTCAATTCATGTGATGAAACTATTCACTGCTCATTACCAGACATATGTCTAATTACTGTGCTGTGACTTTAATGAGCTGTGCACCTTTGTTCATCACATGACCATGGTCTGTATATCACATGACATGGACTGATTTTTATTCACTGAGAGAAAACAGAGTTCATGCAAGCAGAGATCTAGGAAACTGTCAGGAATTGATTTAAAAAGTATACTGGAAAATTGTACAACATTTTATTATGCAAACAATAACATACAGTGCCTTGCGAAAGTATTCGGCCCCCTTGAACTTTTCAACCTTTTTCCACATTTCAGGCTTCAAACATAAAGATATAAAATTTTAATTTTTTGGTGAAGAATCAACAAGTGGGACACAATTGTGAAGTGGAACGAAATTTATTGGTTATTTTAAACTTTTGTAAAAAATTAAAAACTGAAAAGTGGGGCGTGCAATATTATTCAGCCCCTTTACTTTCAGTGCAGCAAACTCACTCCAGAAGTTCAATGAGGATCTCTGAATGATCCAATGTTGTCCTAAATGACTGATGATGATAAATATAATCCATCTGTGTGTAATCAAATCTCCGTATAAATGCACCTGCTCTGTGATAGTCTCAGGGTTCTGTTTAAAGCACAGAGAGCATCATGAAGATCAAGGAACACACCAGGCAGGTCCGTGATACTGTTGTGGAGAAGTTTAAGCCGGATTTGGATACAAAAAGATTTCCCAAACTTTAAACATCCCAAGGAGCACTGTGCAAGCGATCATTTTGAAATGGAAGGAGTATCAGACCACTTCAAATCTACCAAGACCCGGCCGTCCCTCTAAACTTTCATCTCAAACAAGGAGAAGACTGATCAGAGATGCAGCCAAGAGGCCCATGATCGCTCTGGATGAACTGCAGAGATCTACAGCTGAGGTGGGAGAGTCTGTCCATAGGACAACAATCAGTTGTACACTGCACAAATCTGGCCTTTATGGAAGAGTGGCAAGAAGAAAGCCATTTCTCAAAGATATCCATAACAAGTCTCATTTAAAGTTTGCCACAAGCCACCTGGGAGACACACTAAACATGTGGAAGAAGGTGCTCTGGTCAGATGAAACCAAAATCCAACTTTTTGGCCACAATGCAAAACGATATGTTTGGCGTAAAAGCAACACAGCTCATCACCCTGAACATACCATTCCCACTGTCAAACATGGTGGTGGCAGCATCATGGTTTGGGCCTGCTTTTCTTCAGCAGGGACAGGGAAGATGGTTAAAATTGATGGGAAGATGGATGGAGACAAATACAGGACCATTCTGGAAGAAAACCTGTTGGAGTCTGCAAAAGACCTGAGACTGGGACGGAGATTTATCTTCCAACAAGACAATGATACCAAACATGAAGCAAAATCTACAATGGAATGGTTCACAAATAAACGTATTCAGGTGTTAGAATGGCCAAGTCAAAGTCCAGACCTGAATCCAATCGAGAATCTGTGGAAAGAGCTGAAAACTGCTGTTCACAAACGCTCTCCATCCAACCTCACTGAGCTCGAGCTGTTTTCCAAGGAAGAATGGGCAAGAATTTCAGTCTCTCGATGTGCAAAACTGATAGAGACATACCCCAAGTGACTTGCAGCTGTAATCGCAGCAAAAGGTGGCACTACAAAGTATTAATTTAAGGGGGCCGAATAATTTGGCACGCCCCACTTTTCAGTTTTTTATTTTTTACAAAAGTTTAAAATATCCAATAAATTTCATTGCACTTCACGATTGTGTCCCACTTGTTGTTGATTCTTCACCAAAAAATTAAAATTTTATATCCTTATGTTTGAAGCCTGAAATGTCACAAAAGGTTGAAAAGTTCAAGGGGGCTGAATACTTTCGCAAGGCACTGTATGTCTTGATCTGAAACTGGACAACCCTGTAAAGGTAGCTATAGTTATGGAGATACTTTCACCAAACTCATTAGTTTTTCTGTGAATCTATGAATCGTGCATCATACAACTTGTCTAGTCCTGTATGCTAGGTGTAATTCTCAGTATCCTGTATGCATTGTGTAATTCTCATTCTGTACTCATACATAACATGAGATCTGTAGTCATTTTGGGCTCTGTATTTATTTTGGGGTGAGGGTCTGTACCTTATTTAATTTAATTTTTACGGCATTCACAGTGTGGTAAAATTGAAACATTCCTAATATTCTGTTGGTAAGTATAATCCCAGTGATTTCATATTTATATAGTTTTAATACATAAATATAAAAAAAATAAAAAATTTTGTGTAACCCAGTACCAAGGACGTTTTACCATATTGATGGACCAAGTGCAAAAATTTCATAAGTGGGTCCCCCCCCATTACCTCTGCACACATACCTCCCAACTTTTGCAGGACACAAACATGGCCATGCACATAGTGTGCTGCAGCTAATTATTTTGTGTTAAGCTGCACCCCTAACCACACCCTTGTCCCCTTTGAGCTTTGAAGATTTATGATACTGATTGGTAGCAGATTTGTCAAGTATCCAACAGCCGAACTCCAAACTTATCATTTGATGCAGCCACCTGTAAGCCATATATTTGACGGGAAGCAGCCCTGATCCTATTCAAGTGAATGGAAGCAGGGCTGTAGTTTTAGGCACCAACGCTACATTGTACAGGTTGAAAAAACAACCTATACTTATTTGTCCCCGATGTTTCGTTGTCTCCCACTATGGCCCGGACTAGCAGTGGCCCGGTGCTTATTCTGTTGGAAGTGGGGAAGGTGAAAAAAACCAAAAACATACTCATCTGTCCCTGGTGCTTCGGTGTCTCCCACCGTGGTCCGCTACTACTGCTCCCAGGGTCTTCCTCTAGTGGAAGTCCTCACCACACGTGACCACTGAGGCCAATCAGTGGCCTAAGGTAAGGAATCGGGACGTCCCTCGAATACGTCACCTGTGACATCCTGCATCCTGTCTTTAGGCCACTGACTAGCCTCAGCAGTCATGTGCAACGAAGACTTCCGCCGGAAGAAGACCCCGGGACCGGCAGTACCGGACTGCGGTGGGAGACACTGGAACACCAGAGACAGGTGAGTATGTTTTGTGAGTATGTTTTTTGGTGAGTATGGTTTTTTTTTTTTCACCTTCCCCGTCCTCCTTGCTAAAAACTGTATATGCTGGAAAACCCATTTAGGATATGGACCCACGTTGAGGAAATGCAGCTTTTTTTTTTGCAGATTTTGCTGTGTTTTTTTAAGCCAAAACCAGGAGTGGAATAACCAGAAGGTAGCAGTATAACAGCTTCCTATAATTTCCCATTTCTTTTGTAGCCATGCTTGGCTTTGGCTCAAAAAAAAAAAAAAAAAAAAACACAACAAAATCTGCAACAAAAAAAGCTGCATTTCTGCAACGTGGGGCCGTAGCCTTAATGCTGCAGATGAACCTTAACATTCCTCATGATACAGTACATACAGTAGACTACATACCATTAAACAGTATCTCACAGAAAATAAATGGTTTCAAACGATAAAACTTAACTTTTAATATTTTAATATAAAAAATATACAAAGGACGTCCACTAATCTACTAAAAGACAGATCAATGTGGTCTGTGCCTGCCTATTCAAAGTTTATTCAGGATTTAAATGTTAGACAGTATTCACACTCTCCAACTTTCCACTGGACCTAGGGTGTAATTAGATACTTTCACCACCCTTAGACTAAGGTTATAGTATCACGGCTGCATCATACAACAGGTCAGTATTTTGTCAGTTGCTCTTAGTGCTAGGAAAACCCAAACACCTGGTCCCCACACACATAATTTGTAAAGCATCACTGACTAGACTCCTGCACAGCCATGATGTACCTCCACAACCCTAGTCTGTAGTATGTACATATGCCAGTAATCTAGGTACAGGTCACAGTAACTTCATTTCCTGTCATTAAAATGTTATAACCATAAGGGAAACTATGATATTCTGACCCTTATACTCAATAAGCACCTATATTGCAGCCATTACTGATATCCCCTATGTTGACTCCAGGGATAGTGGAAGAGTGAAGAAATCAGGCGATACCTTTTAGAGGCTAACTGAGTATATTTATAAGTAAGCTTTCAGGAGTACTCGCTCCCTTCATCAGACATGGTGTGATACAAGAACTGAAAATTAACAGATTTTTATACACATGGTTTTCAAAGCATTTTAGAGTCCTTAAAAAAATTTTTTGCAATTTAAGTAGAGAAGTTATTTACAACAGGTCAAAAAAACAGTCTGGAAACTTGTGGTGCGTGACGGAGGGATCAGTAATTCTTGCTGTTATCTGTTTGCTATCAGGAGGTGATTTGTATCCCTCACAGTTCATACATAGTGTGATTTGAAGCTTCTTCCACCAGTTGCAGGGTTCTGCCATGGGCAGCCCTGCATCCCCGACATATGCCAACTTGTTCTTGGGGTGGTGGGAGGAGCGTCACGTCTTTTCTGAGGCATGGGAGGAATGGACTAGACACATCCTCCTATGGCTCAGATACATTGATGACATATTGTTAATATGGACTGGCTCAGTGGAATGTTTCTGGGAGTTTGTGAGGAAATTGAACATTAATGATTTGAACTTGAAATTCACAGCGACCATCAGTCAAAACAATATTAATTTCCTGGACCTTAGTATATCAATTGGGAGTGATGGGAATATATCCACCACTTTGTATCGTAAGGAGACAGCAACAAACAATATCTTGAGGTTGGAAAGCTCCCATCCGAGACCACTTCGTAGTGGGATCCCCAAGGGACAGTTTTTACGTGTACACAGAAACTGTTCTTCGGTCCAGGAATTTAATACTCAATCTCAATTATTAGAGCAAAGATTTAGGAGTAGCGGGTACCCGAAAAATGTGCTCCAGGATGCTAGACGTTTTGTGACAGAATGTGACAGACAAAGATTACTTATACCAAAAGATGAACCGCCTCCCCAAAATATCATTAGATTAATCGGTACATTTGATCAAGGTTCCAGAATGGTGGTTGACATATTGAGATCATATTAGGATATCCTTCGACAGGACCCTGATTTAAGGGATAGGGTATCTGAATATCCATCAATCACCTACAAAAGAGGCCGGAACCTCAGAGACAGACTAGTTCATAGTCATCTGGAACCAGAGCAGTCTGGGGGTACCTGGTTGGGGAGTGAAAGACCGGCAGGCACATTTAGGTGTGGTGGTTGTAGGGCCTGTGAATTTATTTTGAAGGGACGTGAAGTTACGGCGGCAGCTACGGGTAAAAAATATTATACGAGAGATTTCATTAATTGCCGCTCTGTGGGTGTGGTGTATGTCACATCCTGTCCGTGCCCAGTGAATTACGTGGGTAAAACGAAAAGGGAATTACGTCGTAGGATATTAGATCATGTGGGATATATTAACAGGAGAGAAGAACGTCCCCTGAGTTTACATTTCTGGAGCAAACATGGAGGTGACCCATCTACATTGAGATTTCAGGGCATTGAGTTAGTACGCAAATCACCACGAGGAGGAGATTGGGATAGGGCAATTTTGAGGAAGGAAGCGGAATGGATATTTAGGTTTGACTGTGTCAAACCTAGAGGCCTCAATGATTTGATATCCTTTGCGCCATTTATTGAAGAAAGATGAATAGGGGTGAGAAATATGGGAGTAGTATTGTGTCATTTATTGCTCCGTATTTAGATGGGTAGACGTTAAGGGGTCTCTCGTCCGCTATCTTTTGCATTGCCTGAATCTAGGTGGTGAGGTACGATTTACAATATAATGTTGTGGTGATTGATGGGTCGTAGCTATGATGTACGGTAGTTTTGGTACGCAATCAGAGGGTTGAGAAATAGAAAAGAGTTAGAGTTGTAGGGATTGACCATTAGGAGGTATGCAAATGGATCTGAGTGGGATGGTTAGGTTATCTATAGTTTGATGGGGAACAATAAGGGAGAGCCCACTGTATGTGAACTATGTGAACTATGATAGGTAGATTTATGATCCATCCGCTGTCACGGTCTGGGGTTATACCTAACCTCCGACTCCTTTATTGTACGGTTGTGATAGGATAATATGGATCCGGATTGAACTCTGTTTTGGATATCTCCCCTCTGGTTTCATGACCTGGTATATGGAGGAATGGAGGTTAAGTATACAAAATTACCAGTTGGCCCTTGATCATCGGAATGGCTGAGACGCAGCGGCCTGATGATCAGCAGCTTATGTAGATTAGGTGAAAATCAAATGTGAATCAGTAGATTCAGCGTCTAGCGCTGGATCACTGGAATTGTTTACATTCAGTGGTCACATGATCGGCAGTCACATGAACACAGTAGAGAACTGAGGTGGACACACCCCCTAGGAGGCGTGATAGGTGGAGTGAGCTAGTGATTTCTATTGGCTCACTGCAGACAGCATTAGGAAAGGGGGTGGCACCGAATGAATGGGCTGACCTTTATAAAGCAGGCAAGGCTCAGTGTGGCGTCGGCTACTCTATACACTGGAGCACACCATCAGTGCTCCAGGAGCTGCAGTTGTAACTGCATTTTTGATAAATATTTATAGCAGCTTAGACCAACTGATAAGTTTATTAGCATTGGTTCCTGATGAACCTGATATAGATAACACAGGGGAAACGCGTAGAACAAGTTTATTTTCTATTTTCTATTTTTGAGTTAGTTGACCACAAGCCATACCACTTGGGGGCATGAAGGACTGACAGGAGACTGGGGCAGTCTGAGTAGCCTGGAGATTAGTTGGTGGAATTTGAGTCACTAATGGAAATGGTAGCTGTATATCCCTGGAGTCAACATAGGGGATATCAGTAATGGCTGCAATATAGGTGTTTATTGAGTATAAGGGTCAGAATATCATAGTTTCCCTTATGGTTATAACATTTTAATGACAGGAAATGAAGTTACTGTGACCTGTACCTAGATTACTGGCATATGTACATACTACAGACTAGGGTTGTGGAGGTACATCATGGCTGTGCAGGAGTCTAGTCAGTGATGCTTTACAAATTATGTGTATGGGGACCAGGTGTTTGGGTTTTCCTAGCACTAAGAGCAACTGACAAAATACTGACCTGTTGTATGATGCAGCCGTGATACTATAACCTTAGTCTAAGGGTGGTGAAAGTATCTAATTACACCCTAGGTCCAGTGGAAAGTTGGAGAGTGTGAATACTGTCTAACATTTAAATCCTGAATAAACTTTGAATAGGCAGGCACAGACCACATTGATCTGTCTTTTAGTAGATTAGTGGACGTCCTTTGTGTATTTTTTATATTAAAATATTAAAAGTTACGTTTTATCGTTTGAAACCATTTATTTTCTGTGAGATATGAAGTAATAGGGAATGGTGTAGAACCCGCTGTGATACCATTAAACAGTATCTGAAAAAACTATGGAATATTATGCCAATATGTCTTCAAAAGCCTACATAAAAGCTGATGATGATGGAACAATCCAATTTGTATTTTTGCCATGGAACCATGTAAGACTGAGCCTATTGTGCACCACAGTTTGCCATAGGTCCACACTCTGATTAGCACCATTCAATGGGGCTACTTTGTGTGTGCCCACCTGCACTGGTTTTAGCACCAAAAACTGTGGCAAGTGGTCATAGCAGGAATAAATATACCACTTTTTGTGCGGTGTGTGTTTCAAAACTCCAGGTGGAAAAAACATATTATGCAAAGAATAGAACTATTACATAAGCATACATAGAATAAGGACAGAATAAGCTTCAGCTCGAAATATTTTGTGTACCCCCTGGAGTTTTGTGTACCACAGGTTGCAAACCAAGAATCAGATTATTACTAAACTATTACTAGAGTGACATTGAATTGCTCTCTTGTATTTTTTGGACTTCTGCGTAATGAAACCCTCACCCCTAAAAGAAACAGATTATCCCTCAGAAAAGTATGGAATATTGTAATTAAAGCAAGACATTAACTTGAAAAACAACAACCTGACACATGTTCCTGTTTGGCAATCCTACCTTCAATCTGTCCAATCTGTCTTTGATTTCTTGCATTCATCTCAGACACTGTAGCAACAGTGTCCTCTGCTTCAGTGAGCTTAGTCCGGATCTTGGAAACACTTTGAGACATCTGGGTCATTTTTACATCTAAGCCATAGAACTGGACATTAAGGCGATGGATTGCAGCTTCTATACCACTCAGTCGAGATACTGTGGAAAAAGGGACATTATTATTTAACCATAAGGACACATACAGCTGCTGTCTGTTTAATATGGATTCAACAAGAATGATTTTATTGGTAGAATTGAAGTGTCTTTACAGTAGTTGTTTTATGCAGAGCCACGTCAATGTTTGGGCATTCCTGGGTAATTTGGTGGTGCTCCTTTCCCAGTACTGTGTAATGTGCATAAACATATCATTTCATCCAGTGTTGTTTTTTTTTTCATAATTCAAATATTTATTGCATTTTTATAAGAATACAACAAAGTCCAAAATAAACCAATACACAAACATACAAAAATAAACAATGCGGACAGAACTAAGAAGAAGGCCCAGAGCCCAGAAGCGCCTGATACTCTCCAGAGCGTTGGAATTCCAACCAGTATAACCAAGTTTTGTTAAAGACGTGTCATGCAGGAAGGAAGTGAGGTTTTCCATGTGCATAATCTCATTGACCTTTAGAATCCAGAGGGAGAGAGGAGGAGGCTCTACTCGCCTCCAGTACTGCGGAATGCAGGCACGGGTAGCGAGGACCAAAAAGCGGAGAAGTGAGCGCTTGTAAGTTCGCACCGAAGACTCGAAATGGTGGAGAAGAAATAGAGCTGGGCCCAAATGATGAGATGTCTCAGTAAGTTGCAAAATGATCCGTTTAACGCCATCCCAAAACGGGGACAGGGCAGAACAGGACCAGAAGACAGGAAGAATAATCACCTTCCTCTCGCCCACACCTCCAGCATGTCGGGGACACCTGCAGGAAAAACATATGCAACCTTGTGGGGACCCTATACCAACGGGACAGGATCTTGAAACTAGCCTCCTGGTAGCGGGAGCTGACGGAGGCCTCGTGCGAGAGGTGGAAAATACGTCTCCTCTGCTCATTGGAGAGGGAAAGGGATAGATCCGTTTCCCACTTCAACATAAAGGGGGTCATCCAGTGTTGTTATTGACAACAGAATCGGGTGGTTAATTTGTGTAAAAGGTAAGCACCACAGTTACCCAGTGTTTGCTGTTCGGGAAAAAAGCTTTGGCATGCTGGATTTCTACAAATTAGAGATGGACGAACATCTGAAGATTTCTTTAGTTTCAGGTTCAGACACTTCAACCAATTTTGACTCCCCTCCAGTAAAAGTGCTATTCTATTTTGTCTTTGTCAGTAGTTTTGTCTTTGGCTGAAAGGTATCTTGTTCTTGTATAAACTATCCAATGCAATGGGGGCCTAGGCAAGCAAAGACCAATATTTTTACCTAAACCCTACTTACTCCTGCGTATGAAGCTAATTATAGATTTTGGAGGTGAAAAATCTCTATTATCCCTGGCAGATTCATAGTTATATTATGTTATAGTTATATATTCTCACTCCTCTATCATAACAATCGGGTTGTATGATGGATCCCAACAAAGCCTGACAACAATACCTGATCACATTGACTTACAATGAGGTTCATTGTTGTTTCACTAAGGTTTTCACTTATCGCTGTTTTGACAGCAATAATAGGGCTGACATGAAAACTATGAAGGAACACCAATGGAATTAAGTGGTAAATTAAGTGTCAACCAAAGCAGAATAAGTTTTATATTAAGGTATATTTGGTTCTGTTTGCTTTGATGACTGATTTGCACACTTTTGGTATTCTTTCAATTATCTTCATGAGTTGGTGGTCTGGAATGGTTTTCCAACAGTCTTGAAAGAAATTAAAGAAGTGCTGGTACTTGATCTCTGTTAAGCATCTGAGGTGCTATTAATTTCTGGTTTCTGAGGCTGGTAAATCTAATGATTTTCCTTTCTGTTGGTTCTAACGAGAACCAGTCTCACTATAGTGTTTAGCGGTTTTCATGACTGCACTTGAGTATACCTTTAAAGTTCTTGAAATTTCCGAGAATGACTGACCTTCATGTCCTAAAGTAATTATGGACTGTTGTTTCTCTTATTTGAGTGGTTTTTACCATAATGTGGATTAGAACAGTAGTTGAATAGGATTACACTGTCTGAAACTGTGTACCAATCCTACTTCTGCACAGTACAATTGATAGTCTCAAGCACATTGTAAATGCACAAATTCTACAACTTAACTCTTGACAAGGCATACCTGTTATATGAAAACCATTTCAGGTTACTACCTCATGAAGCTGATTAAGAGAATACCAAGAGTGTGTAAAGTTGTCATCAAAGCAAAACGGAGCTACTTTGGAGAGTCTAAAATATAAAACAATCTTGTTTACTACTTCATTTTCTATGTGTTCCTTCAACATTTTTACGTGTTTAATATGTATGTACAGTACATTGTAGAAAATAAAAAAGACAAGAAAAACATGGAACGAAAATGTGTGCCTAAACTTTTGACTGGTATTGTATGTTCATACTGGTACCTGAGTTTTCATCAAAAGTTGAAATATGTGCAGGGTCCTGCTGGTTCTCTGGCTGTAAAAGCCTTCATACATGGTGTCCTATCAGTTTTTCTGCTGCTACTAGCCCCAGTATGACTGCAGAACATTTTACTATTCTCATTGAGGCAGGGGATGTGTACAATAAGCAGCAGTCTGCCCCTCACCTATCCAACACTAGGACTACTACTACTGGTTTCTTTACATGCAGTTCTGTAAAATAGCAAACAAATTGCTATGAAAAGCCCAAGTGAACATAATATAAGAGATCCAGGGACACTGGACAGCAAATCCAGGTTATGGTGCAGCTAAACATTCCTGCCATAGAAAAACAGTAAAAGAGAAAATTTGAGCACAATAAAAAAAAGTTACTTGCTATCTATGATTAATAGCCTATCAATAGCACAAGCACCTAATCAAAAGTACATACCGTGTTTCCCCGAAAATAAGACACCCCCCGAAAGTAAGACATAGGAGAGGTTTCGTAGAATTGCCCAATATAAGGCATCCCCCGAAAGTAAGACGTAGGAGACGTTTCGTTTTGCAGCATTCCCGAACAGAACATACGGTATGTGAGGCCGCAGGCCGAAGCCCACAATCACTGCTATCATTATACTCCGGGGTCTTTGAAAAGACCCCGGAGTATGTAACACAAATTTTGTTCCCAGCTTTTAAATGTTATATTCCAATTGCTTATGTCTAAAACAAATTAAAAACTGTTCAGAAGTGTGCGGTTTTCCGAGATTTACAACTATACTGCAAATCAGTTTCACGAATCAATCCCCAAATATAGTCGCCCATCATGTTTTCGTTATATTGTCCTTAGTAACGGCGTTCAAAGTTCATAATGTCCTGGTGAAAGCGCTCGCCTTGCTCCTCTGAATAAGCTCCCATGTTCTCTTTGAACTTATCAAGATGAGCATCAAGGATATGGATTTTGAGTGACATCCTGCAGCCCATTGCAGCATAGTTCTTTATCAGAGTCTGAACCAGTTGTACATAGTTTTCATCTTTATGATTGCCTAGGAAGCCGCGAACCACTGCGACAAAACTGTTCCAAGCTGCTCTCTCCTTCCTATTCAGCTTCTTGGGAAATTCACTGCACTCTATGATCTTCTTGATTTGTGGTCCAACGAAGACACCAGCTTTGATCTTTGCTTCAGACAGCTTAGTTAAAGATCTTGGAGGTAATTGAAAGCTCTCGACTCCTTATCTAGAGACCTGACAAATTGTTTTATGAGCCCCAACTTGATGTGTAGTGGTGGCATCAGCACCTTGCGTGGGTCCACCAGTGGCTCCCACTTTACATTGTTCTTCCCCACAGTGAACTCTGTCCGCTGAGGCCAGTCCCGCCTGTGGTAGTGCGCTTCAGTATCCCGGCTGTCCCAAAGGCAAATAAAGCAAGGATACTTAGTAAAACCACCTTGGAGGCCCATCAGGAATGACACCATTTTGAAATCTCCGATAACTTCCCAGCCGTATTCATCATACTTCAAGGCACCTAGCAACATCTTGACACTGGTGTATTCCTCTTTCAGGTGCACCGAGTGAGCTACAGGAAGAGACGGATACTTGTTCCCATTGTGAAGCAGCACGGCTTTGAGGCTCTTGCATGAGCTGTCTATGAAGAAGCGCCACTCATTCAGGTTACAGGTGATACCTATAACCTCAAATAGACCGGCCACATTGTTGCAGAAGCACAGTCCATCTTGATGACTGAAGAAGATGGAAAAAACTTGGTGACGCTTCCTCTGATCTGTGACTTGGACGCTTTCATCTACAGTAATACGTTCCATTGCTTGAGCCTTGATGTCAGAAGCTCAACGTTGGATTTGGTGAGACCAAGGTCTCTGATCAGGTCGTTGAGGTCTTTTTGGTTAGGGTAGTATGGCTTCCGCTCCTCATCTGCATATGAAGAGAAATCGTGATCTTCAACGTCTTCCTCGATGTCTGACCTGCTGCTTGCTTTTGAAGGTGGTGTAGCTCTGTCTGGAGGTGTTGGTACAGGAAGTTCAGGGCAGTGTGGTACTGGGGCAATAGATGACGGAATGTCAGGATACGTTACAGGCGGTGCATTTTTGCCAGTGCGACGTTTGGAAGGGTCCACCATGCAGAAGTAGCAATGTGTTGAGTGATCAGTCGGTTCACGCCAAATTCTTGGGATAGCAAAATGCATGGCTCTCCCCTGTACCAATCTATAAGCAAACAAAATAATATTTGGATTGAGAATGTGATTTAGGCCTATTTCACACTAATTACTAGTGATATTTACAATATTAACACAGTTAATCTGCTATTTAAGAGAGTAGCATTTATCCACTTACCTTCAAGAGTTTTCTTGCAGTGCTCACATGTGAAATGAGGAGCCCATGGTTTGTCTTGGTCACCAACAGGCATGCCGAAGTATGCTTTGTAGGCCTCACACATCTTAGCAGATGCTAAGCTGGCCATATACGTAGCAAAATGCGTCTGCTGGATGTATGCAACCTCTTGATGCCATCTAAATTGACTAAGTTGCTGTGAACTGTAAGGAAAAAGAATGACTCTCCAAACTTGATAAAAATGGTCTTTATTCCATGCAGTATTAAAGTTCAAGAGTGTACTGAGGATTCAGCAGAGCAGGATTGATCACCCAGTACCAGAGTAACACACAATATATACATTTACATTTCTAAGCTCCTCCTGCAATGGGTGTGGGGTGAAGTGTGAATACTGTCGTTATCAGAATCTGAATAGATATTGAATTCACACCTGTCTGTCTAGGTCAATTCCCCTTTGTCTGTGATGGCCATTGCCCACTTACTATGCAATCCCAATCAATTAGATCCTGTCTCTCCGTCTCTCAGGAAGGGCTATAGTGGCCCTATATAACTGTAGTTATACAGCTACCTACAATTCTGTACAGTCCCAGAAAGTTCTAGATAATTCTGGGCAGTTCTAGAAACTTCTTGATAGTTCTCACAATTCCAGAAGCTTCTTAAGTATCTTGAAATATTGTGAATATCCTTAAAAATAGATCAATTTCAAAATATCATTGTGCTGACCACAAAAGTAAAGTTTACAGGGAGTAATAACTTTTTTCTATTCATTTAAGGTACAAACAATCAGGAAAACACACTTAACAACTGGGAACAAATATTTTTTTGAAAATTGTTACATGGTGTAATCGGAGGCCCAGAGTTGATGAGGGAACATAAAAAACAATGTACTTACCTCTCCTACGCTTCTCCAGGCTTCGGGCCTGTTTCGTGACGTCGCAGACGTCAGCGGATGTCATTTTGCGTCGCAACGCCATCCCGCATCACTTGACGCCAGCCTGGTCCAACATTGAAGAAGGCCGAAGTAGCATGGAGTGGACCGGAGCGAGGAACAGGTAAGCAACGTTGTTTTTTTTATGTTTCTATCCTCCCCTGGGTCTCCGATCATTATACTCTGGGGTCTGAAAAGACCCCAGAGTATAATAATTGTTCATGGGTGGTCCACAATGGGACATATAATAGTGTGTGCAGATACCACTACGGGGAATAATAGTGTGTGCAGGGGCCACTATGGGGAATAATAGTGTGTGCAGGGGCCACTATGGGGCAAAATACTCAGTGCAGGGGCCACTATGGGGAATGATACTGTATGCAGGGGCCACTATGGGGAATGATACTGTGTGCAGGGGCCACTATGGGACATGATACTGTGTGCAGGGGCCACTATGGGACATGATACTGTGTGCAGGGGCCACTATGGGGAATGATACTGTGTGCAGGGGCCACTATGGGACATGATACTGTGTGAAGGGGCCACTATGGGACATGATACTGTGTGCAGGGGCCACTATGGGACATGATACTGTGTGCAGGGAAATTAATGGTTTGGATTGTTATGATGATGTCCTAGAAGATGATGACATAACTGTCATTGAATAAATTTTACTTTCTATTCGTACCGTAAATATAGGTAAATGTACCACACTGTTAATTTTTGTACATGAAAAAAATGATACGGTAGTAGTAAGAAATTTTTGATAGGATTCACAGTTTGTCTGGTTATGCTGGTTTGTGAAGACAACTACTGTACAGTACCGTATATAATAAATGTTCATTTTTTTGTTCAGCAATAAATGTGAATTCTTCTTCATTGAAAAAAAAAAATAAGACATCCCCTGAAAATAAGACACAGCACATCTTTGGGAGCAAAAATTAATATAAGACGCTGTCTTATTTTCGGGGAAACAGGGTAGAAGTACATTGTAAACTCTCCTTACATGGTAGAAGCTGCAGAATCCTGTCAGTGCTTGCAATGTACAAGCAGAGAAAACTGTATACAGACATATAGAGGCTGTGAGGAGAACCATCCCCTCTCATGTCAATTCACTGCGTGAAAAGAGCCCAGTCCCTCCTCCCTCCACTCACTGATTTTGAAGATAACTAAGAACGGAACTTCCTTAGTAACAGTAAGTAAACAGCAAATTAGCTAGAAGGGAGACAACTAGTGATAGCAACATTAGAGAGGGTTTTCAGATAGAAAACAGCAACATTTTTGAATAAAGTGCATTACATTTTAGTCCAGAACCACACGACACTGAGTTGTCTGAAAAGTTAGTGACTATTTAAAAAATAACTAAACCTTTGAACAAATTTTGATTTTCTGGAAGCAATTGTTTTCTTATTAAATTTTGTAATATTTTGTAATACTTTATTAACAAATGTTGGCTTCTTGTGAAATTCTGCATTTCTTTATTCTTTCCCTTGTTACTCTATTGAGAGCTGTATCCTACTTCTCATTGTGTATGGTATACAGTCTTGTGTGTAATACAGGGAAAATAAGAATGGGGGGTACTTCAAACAGTCATATCTTGGGCATTAAAAAAAATGAAGAAACATACAAATAGAAAACAGTCAGGATTTGGAGCAGCTAAAGCTCCATATAAATATCCCAATCCCGACTGTGTTTTCAGCTGAAAATATCTCTGGAATTAATACAGCTCTCAATAGAGAAAGAACAAAAGAATAAATGCAGGATTTCAAAGAAAGAAGCAAAAGTTATTAATAAAGTATATTACAAATTTTAATAATGACACAAATACTGCCAGAAAATCTAAAGTTTAGTTACGATTTAATTTATGAAAAGCTGTTTTATAGTTTAAATTACACTTGAAATGATATAATTCAGTTTAGTTGTGGGCACCCCTAGATGGAACTTACTATATTGAGAAACACTGAGACCATGGTAATCTGCAATATTATCTTACAGGTTTATTACATTTGCAACATTTTTCAGTGCATCTGAACTATATAATGAAGCATCTTTGCAAATGGTTTAAATTAACAAGCTCCTACCATTACGCACATCCATAAATCATACACCATGCCATTTGTCCTATAATTCTTACTAACTTGCATTGGCTGGTTGTCAAGAAATACTGGACAAAAAGACAATATAACTGCAGAACCCATCTACACAGGGTTTGTTCGTAGTCTGGTACTATGGAAACTAGTATTAATTAATAGTTAATTAAATTTGCTTAATTTAGCTTTTACCATAGCATTTGAAAATAAAAAAAATGTTTACAAAGGTATATGTCCCTTTAACTACTGTATATCAATGAATAGGCCTTGATTCTTTCTGCATGTGTAGTATTTTCCCCTATGAGTCTGTGGTTTGGGTTCAGTGCACTGAATTCCTAAAACAGATTTGTGGTGAACATATAACATGCGCGGACATCTCTAAGAAGCCCTGAAATCTTTTCTGTCTTCAGCTTGTTTGTATTCACATCAGACAGATCGTGTTGCAAAAATCTTCAAGAAAAATGTTGATGAATCAGATTGCTGCTTCTTACAGAGACTTAGAAAGAGAAATGCTTGGAAGAAATAAGACAGTTTTTTTTATTATTTTTTTTTTCTCAAGGTAGAAATTGTCAGAATGTTACTGTTGACTTTGTGGTTTGTGGTATAACCAGAGACTCACAATGTCCTAGTTTAGTGAGGATGGTGAGTTTGTGAATGTTCACTGTATTTTAAAGAATGGGTTGTACACTAGACAAAATTTGCCTATTTCCCAGAAACAGCTCTACTCCGGTACATGGGCTGAGGCTGGTATTGCGGTTTTTATAGATCTGAGCTGCAATACTAGACACAGTTATGGAAAAGAGTGGCAGTATTTCTGAAAAATAAAAAGCTGACTAGTTTACTCATTTCATTCTACCCCTGCACTTATCACCTGATTGTCTCTCACAATCCAGGCTTCTCTCATTTCTGTGCAATCTAGCTTTTCCCCTGTTCCTGATCAGACACTATCTTGGCATTTATATATTTCTCTTTGCTTTCAATCTCATGATGCATCAGTACAGAATCACGTGGGCAGCTAGAGACTGTACTTTATCTACCTTCTGGGGCAATGCAAGCATCCTTCTCTCTGTATTCTCCTAAATAATCTAAAAGACTATAAGCATATAGTTAGGGAGGCTGTGAGCGCCTTCATTATAAGTGTGTGACAGGAACTGTCTGCTCATAAGTAATTAGTGACACAGGTTTCTGCCTCTCCTGTGGAGAGTATGTGTGGAACAGTCCATCATACAGGGAGTTAGGAATTGACTTTCTAACTTATTTAGAAAAGAATTCAGATTGAAAGGAATAACTAAATAAGATAATACTGGCTGAATTCTATATATTGGGGGACCAGGTACATAATAAAAAGTGTTCTTGGGGCATTTATAGACAATACCTGTTATCTCTTAGTGAATGCAGCATTAATACCATATTATAAAAGCACCTGGTAAATGGGATAGTTAGGAAATACTAGATGTCATAATAGGGCAAAAATTGTGGGAGTATCTTTGTAAGTGTGGGAGCTATTCAAATTGGGGTGCATATGGTATTATCCAGGGTGATTTAGGGATTTTCCTTGTTCCAAAATTCCTTGGATGATTGAATGGTGAACCCTGTTCCGAGACCGGTAAGACCTTTCTGTTATAACACTAATGATGTGGGGTTTTTTATACACTTGATTTGTTTATTTTGTGTTATTTCACAATAAGAGGCCTATTTTATTTAGTTTTTGCCCTGCTGTTGTAACAATATTAATACCAGTCATAACCTTTATAAAACTGGTATTTCAAAATGCATCTGATTTTTCTATTGCTTTGTCATGAATAAGTACTTAATTTGAAAAAAGCAGAACAGTGGCTCACGTGCCTATTGGCTATATCTGGTATTGCAGCACAATGGTATATTATTACTTTTTTATGAATGTATGCAATTTATGTAATTTAGAAGGACCACTCTGACATATAATGCCCTAACATATGGATGGGGCTTTTAATCAAGCAGTCAGTTTCTTATGGATATTCAATATATTGATGGGGCCTCCACCAAACAGCTAGTTCTTCCCACAAATACATACAGCAAGCATGCTCAGCTGTTTCTGTGACTCACTTAGAAGTGAATGGAGAGTGTGACCATCTCTTGATTCTTTTTCTGCCTAGATACGATGGACAGCCACTTCATTAAGTAGGCTGGGGACCTCTGTTCTTAACATAGAGTCCCAGTGGTGGGGCACAAATCTTTTAGACATTTATGACATATCCTGTGATGGGATATGTGTTCTCATATAGGATGTAGAATACCTTAATAAAGGATATTGCAGATAGTTTGTCTATTATCTACTGATGTTGTAAAACTGTTGCCAGAGATCTTGGAAATACTCACAAATATAGCTCAAGTTATCATCTGCTGGTAGAGTAGTAGTTGGCTGTGCGGTTGTCGATGTGACTGCTTTATCTTCTTTTGTTGCTTCTTCATCTGTCTCCTTAACTTCTTCTTCTTGATCTTCCTCTTCTTCATCTGTCTTTTCAAGTACCACCCCATTTTCATTTTTCGAAAAAGAAATTAATGTGACATTGAAGGAAAGCTTCGCTCCTGTTTTAGGGGGAAGTAGTGGACTTTTTTCTGGTGGTACAGTGATTTCTAAGTGACCTAAGCGGAGCTGAACAGACATTTAAGTTTTAAGAACTGTTCATGAAATCTGGCTGCCACTTTTGAAACAGCAGAGTCTGTATATAAGCACAACATACAAAACATAGGTTCATTTGACATCTACCACACCGTACTGTGCTCAATCTAAGAGCAACAATAGGTTTTGTTTTGATAGAAAGTAGTACAACTTCTAGTGGCTAAATGACACAACTTATGGCAGGGGCCACACACTTAGCATAGTTGTAGCAGGTTAGCAATATACAGTATCAGAGCAGTGTATGGGATTTAGACAAATCCCATCCACACACTAATGATAAAAATGCAGTACAAAGTGCTTTGTGCTATGAGTTTTTAATGCAAAGCAGGTCAATTTCTTCCTGTAGGTTTGGCAAAGAATGAAAACCAGCCCACCCATAGGGGAAAACCCATGCCGAAAACCATCCATTTGCAACAGCTTTTTGCTACTGGTGGTTCTGCAGCAGAATGTCTGTGGTGGACATCCTGCAGCAGACCCAATATTTCGGCCTTAGCCTACAAGAGGGTTCCAAAAATCAAATCTATGATACTATAAAAGCATGAATAGTGGGACACTGGCAAGAGAGGACTGGTACCAGTGTTGATCATCACTGCCTTGCATGTGTGGTCATCTGTCTTTGAAATCAATAATAAAATAACCTTTTGAGTGGGATTGAAATGTCATAAATGTAGATTTTGGGATCATCTCTTTGGATAGGGCATCACTATTATAATAAAGACTTTAGGTTTCAACTTAGCCCTAGCTCTGTCTATCAAGGCATACCCATGCAACACAGGTTAAAAATATTCTTACCTTGTCTAAGTCTTTGTTTTGTTCTTCAGCTGAGAGCCAGTTCTCCCTCTCGGATGTCTCATCATCAACAAGCGTCTCAGCACTTTCCTTTTCCTCAGCCTGGCTGCTGGAGAATTGGCTAAAAAATAGTATCAGGAAAATATTTGTCCAGATCATTGTTTGTAAGTCAAATGAAGCCAGATCTTCTACTGAGAACCAAATAAGAAGCCTATAAGCCTACTTAGTGAGCTGAGATGTCAGCCACCCCTTCTCCCCTGTTCTGAAGTTTCTTTGTCTCTGCTGCAGAATTCCTCATATGAGGTCGCTCTTAAATACAGGAAATATCAAGGTCTTTTTTTTTCCAAACGTCTGCTGTGCAGTAGCCAAGAAAGGATGCCGAGGCCAATAACCACAGGGAAAGATGGGGGAAGTTACATATGTGATGCTCCATAATAGTATCACTACTTAAGGAGTAATTCCAGTTACTATGAAAATACACATCAAAAGGTGAGAAAACAATCCTGCACCTAGGGAAAAAGTGAATGTGTTCTGCTATATATATTTTTGCTATTCTAAATGTTACTTCCATCCTTCTTCAGGAGTACAGATTTTTATTTTTCACTAGGAGGAGCTTTCTCTTGTGCCTATTGCCATCCCCTGCTGTGAAAGTAGTTTGCATATTGTATGGTTTGATTTTCTGGAGTGAAATTTCTACGCTTCCTATTTATGTTTTTCTTGTGCTGTATCTTAGGTGTGATTCCTATTCCATGTACTGTACATGATCAGAATACCTTCTTAAAAATCTGTTTCTCTATCTCCAGGGTCTAATAAAAGCTGCAGTCCAAGAAAAGATCAGAATGATAGGAAAGGAAGTTATGTTAATGAAATGAATATAGCCAAGGTAATTCAAGTGCCATTTGGAAACTACAAGTAGAACAAATGCTATCAGGGAATGTTGAGATTTGTGGGCCACAGGTTAGAGGCTGCTGTGTTAGATTCATAGGCTGGGTGAATGTCAAAGACATACATCTAGAACAAACCAGTTCTCAAAGTGCTTTAACCCATTCCTGACAACCACCCTAATAGTACGGCAGATGACGGGTGTTAAAATATGGGTGTCAGAATATGGCAACCCCAAGAAATGTATTTTTTTTTGCATAGTTTTGGATTATTTTAAGGGGTTAAAATGTAAAACAAACTATGCAATTTTAGTATCCATGGAATTACTCGTACCAACCCATAAAATACAGGTGACATGTAAGCCCGTAAGAAAGTCGCGCAAATGCAGTTTTTTCCAATTTCACCCCATTCTGAATTTTTTTCCAGCTTCCCAGTACATTGTATGGAATATTAAATGGTACCAATACGAAGTACAATTTATCCCGCAAACATTAAGTCCTCATACAGCTCTGTGAACGGAAAAATAAAAAAGTTATGGGATTTGGAAGGCAGGGAATCAAAAATGAAAATCGAAAAATTCCTTGACAGGGAGGGGCTTTTCCCAACTCAGCAAGTTGCTGGCAAGTAGAGAATAACAAGCTGCAAGTCCTGACCACCAGACCAAGAAGCAGACAAGCAGTATTGCCTTATGCTGTTTCTGTAACTCCCATAAAGGGCCGTTTTAACACATTGGGTTCTGAGTGCAAAGGTTTCATAAGTGCCCCCCCCCCATCACCACCTGCTATTATACCCATCTCAAAGCTGCCAAAAACTTGGATTTTATATGGTGACATTCAATGGGTGACAATGTGTTATCTGACAGATGGAACTTTCTGCCTGTCAGAAATGTTTTATACATTCATCTCTAGTAATAATCGTTATTGCTATTATTTTAGTGTGTAACGGATATTGCTAGAGAGGCAGTCAGCATATCTTACTCTATAAAGATCAGGCATGGACAGGACAGTACAGCACAGGGAAAAAATGTTAACTTTATTGATGACTTTGTGTATGTTTTGTATAAGTGTTTGGTGCAATTCTTTTGGCGCTGCGACCTAGACGATGGTAAACGTCTGGGTCACAGTGCCAATAACCATGTTCAGAGTGGTATTACATAAGAATACCCCTAGGATTAGGTTCAGAGGGGTATTACATTATCCCTCTATGTGACAGTCAGAGAGCAAAAGTATAGTATGCTCTCTGATTGATAGGAGAGGAGATAACATGGACAGAAGTCCCTGCTACCCCCTCTGGGGTCACATACAGGTTATGCACAGATAATGATGATTTATTATCGTCTGTGCAGTCTGCAGCTCTGCTCCTCCCCCCTCCTTCCTCCTTCACCCAACTCTAAGATGCATCCTGAGGCTGGAGGGGGGAGTTTGACACTTTAAAGCCCCATATCTCAGGATCCATTATGAAGATGACCTTGGATTCATTTTAAAGATGAGAATCTCATCTTTAAAATGATACTAAGATCATCATGATAGCCCTTACAGATTCAGAGCGATTTGCTGTTAAAAATGCTGTCGGGAATTGAGATCTGTATTGGGATCTCAATGCTGAACATAGTTTTCACCAGCGAATCACTACAGATCTGTAAGGGCTATCATGATTATCTTTGTATAATTTTAAGGATGAGATTCTCATCTTTACAATGAATCCAAGGTCATCTACATAGCCCCCTTTGTCCCCTGCTGTCTCGGCTGGAGTCTTCAGGGAGCTGCAGGCACGATGTAAGTGACGTCATCACATCGTACCTGCAGCTCCTGGGGAAGACAGGATGAATGGTGAAGCAGGGAGTGGACGGCTCCCTGCTTCATCACTGTATGCAACTGGGGCATCCCCGTGGGACACCATATGCAGGCTGTCCCAATGGGCCCCCGCTACTATAGGGCCCGGTGCAAATGCACCATTGGCTCTATGGTTAAAGCAGCCCTGCTCCCATAGAGATAAATGGCAGCAATGGCAATAGCATAGCACATTTAGCTATGCTGTTTTCATAACTCTGGAGCTGCAGAGACATTGTAGTTGTTTCCATATCTCCCATTCACCTCAGTGCGAGTTACAGTAAAAGAATAGAACAGCGTTGCTCACCTAGCGAATCCCATCCACACATTGCTGAAAAATACCTGCTGGGATTTTCAAAACCGTCAATTATACCTATGAAAACACTGGTGGTTTACCTATAGGTATAATGGAAGCAGAAATTCTGCTAATGGAAATCTGTGGACTTTCTGTGAAAAGCGCTGTGGAAAAAACCGTGATGTGTTTCTGCCACGGTTTTCCCACAGTGCTTTTTGACTGCGGCCTGCTACGTCGGGCCTTAGCCTTAATCAGTACACGTGTTTGTGTTTTAATATCTATTTAGGAGTTTGTTAAATGTATGCTTAATTTTAATTAGCCATTATATTTAGATATTTGTGTATATATGTGGTTTACATTATTTTTATAAATTGTATCGGAATCAAATATTTGATGCTATTTAAACCATTCCTGGTGGTCAAAGGGAATGGAAAGATTAGTGTCACTTGCTTTAGTATTCTAAGGTAGATAAAAAGGGTTATTAGCTAATAGTCTACTCCTGCTGCACACACAGCACACACACCCAAACATCTCTGTTGCACACACGCTATTTATGCACATACAGAGCTCTATTACACACATCACACCTTAATTTAAAGGAGATCTGTGACCAGGTCTCAAAACACTGTGGTTTCTCTCTGAATGATGTCTCTTTGCGCTGTATGTCATGCAGAGTTACTGCCCACTTGACTCTAATTTGCATAAATACTAATAGGGCTTATATCTTTGGAACAGCTGATGGATTTGGATAAAGAAAACAACAAAATGCTCAGGGTGACAGTACCTGTCAGATAAGGGATGTCATTAGGCTTTTCAGACCTGGTGACTGGTCTTTAATGATTGATTATTCATTCTTGCACAAGTAAATAAGTTTTATAGTAAATAAATGCATTTTAGTCTTAGTGACAATGTAAATCCTAGAATATGGGCTCCTGGGAGCTGAGGCACCATCCACTGTATTCATGTGACCTCCTCTGACCATTAGAATTAGGCCCCACCCACAGTGTCCATGTATCAGTAAGCATGTTAGGGTTAGGATTCCATTTAGGAGATGCATATTTACTTACGACTGCAACAAGGAATGCCAAGGCGGAGGGTGTGTTAGCTGTGATGGCCTGGTGGGCGGAGCCCATAAGACCACACAGCTAAGACTTGCAGACAAGGCAACACTATCTACTATATCCATGCCAAATGAGACCTCCTAGGAGGCTGTACCTTCTAAGAACAAGCCTGATGGCAAAGAGTCCTGACTCATCTTTCGTATGTGACATGTCATCATGAAAGGTCCTTCAGAGTATGACTTTTCATGTGTTTTTGCTCCTGTCAAAGCTGGAGAGTTTTGAGGACTTGCAGCATGGGAAAGACTGTGTTTCTCCTTCACCCTCCTCACTTCTCCTACCCTGCACTGACTTATCAGTGTTGGGCAAGGAGGGAGAAAGGTATGCAGCCACACAGCTCTCTCAGTGATCAGGCAAAGCCCTTAGTTAGTGCTTTTCCTGGTCATTTAAGCCATTTCCTGGCCTCACAGATCTGTAACTCACTAAATATATACAGTGCTGGCCAAAAGTATTGGCACCCCTGCAATTCTGTCAGATAATACTCAATTTCTTCCAGAAAATGATTGCAATCACAAATGCTTTGCTAATCTTCATTTAATTTGTCTTCAATGGAAAACCACAAAAAGAATTGTCAAAAAGCCAAATTGGATATAATTTCACACCAAACATAAAAAAGGGGGTGGACAAAAGTATTGGCACCCTTTGAAATATCAGGTAATGCTTCTCTAATTTGTGTAATTAACAGCACCTGTTACTTACCTGTGGCACATAACAGGTGGTGGCAATAACTAAATCACACTTGCAGCCAGTTGAAATGGATTAAAGTTGACTCAACCTCTGTCCTTTGTCCTTGTGTGTACCACATTGAGCATGGAGAAAAGAAAGAAGACCAAAGAACTGTCTGAGGACTTGAGAAGCAAAATTGTGAGGAAGCATGAGCAATCTCAAGGCTACAAGTCCATCTCCAAAGACCTGAATGTTCCTGTGTCTACCGTGCGCAGTGTCATCAAGAAGTTTAAAGCCCATGGCACTGTGGCTAACCTCCCTAGATGTGGACGGAAAAGAAAAATTGACGAGAGATTTCAACGAAAGATTGTGCGGATGGTGGCTAAAGAACCTCGACTAACATCCAAACAAGTTCTAGCTGCCCTGCAGTCCGAGGGTACAACAGTGTCAACCCATACTATACGTCGGCGTCTGAATGAAAAGGAACTCTATGGTAGGATACCCAGGAAGACCCCACTTCTGACCCAGAGACATAAAAAAGCCAGGCTGGAGTTTGCCAAAACTTACCTGAGAAAGCCAAAAACTTTTTGGAACAATGTTCTCTGGTCAGATGAAACAAAAGTAGAGCTTTTTGGGAAAAGGCATCAACATAGAGTTTACAGGAAAAAAAAAGAGGCCTTCAAAGAAAAGAACACGGTCCCTACAGTCAAACATGGCGGAGGTTCCCTAATGTTTTGGGGTTGCTTTGCTGCCTCTGGCACTGGACTGCTTGACCGTGTGCATGGCATTATGAAGTCTGAAGACTACCAACAAATTTGGCAGCATAATGTAGGGCCCAGTGTGAGAAAGCTGGGTCTCCCTCAGAGGTCATGGGTCTTCCAGCAGGACAATGACCCAAAACACACTTCAAAAAGCACTAGAAAATGGTTTGAGAGAAAGCACTGGAGACTTCTAAAGTGGCCAGCAATGAGTCCAGACCTGAATCCCATAGAACACCTGTGGAGAGATCTCAAAATGGCAGTTTGGAGAAGGCACCCTTCAAATCTCAGGGACCTGGAGAAATTTGCCAAAGAAGAATGGTCTAAAATTCCAGCAGAGCATTGTAAGAAACTCATTGATGGTTACCGGAAGCGGTTGTTCGCAGTTATTTTGTCTAAAGGTTGTGCTACCAAGTATTAGGCTGAAGGTGCCAATACTTTTGTCCGGTCCATTTTTGGAGTTTTGTGTAAAATGATCAATGATTTGACTTTTTTTTTCATTCTCTTTTGTGTTTTTTCATTGCAAGCAAAATAAATGAAGATATTATTACCAAAGCATTTGTGATTGCAATCATTTTCTGGAAGAAATTGAGTATTATCTGACAGAATTGTAGGGGTGCCAATACTTTTGGCCAGCACTGTATTTAGTGTGTCAAAATTCTGATATAATTTGCTACAAAAGAATGGTGTACATGCCTGGCAAGGAGACATGGCTTAGCTGAAAGGGGGACAGAAGCTGAAGATTCTATACTGTGCAACTGAAAATTTGGAAATTTTTTTGTTGGAAACTAGGCCAAATAATAGGTGGTGCAAACTTAGTTATTTGTGTCATTATGAGATGTGTTATTACTATTAAACATATTTATCATGCATTTGTCAGACACTGTGGTTTAGAAGTTGTGCTAGACAAAGTTATGACAACTTTTTTTTATTAACACATATTTTATTGATTTCCACAGTGTAAAGAAGTACATTACCAGGAAATGCAGAATAAGAAGCCCTCAAGAGACACAATAGACATATATGATTTGCTCCTTTTTAAAAAAAAACGCAAAAATTGTTATAACTTTACTCCAGTCCTTAGGTTGATTAAAAAGTGACAGAAATTTAGTGGTAAATCCACTGACTGAAATGTGACAAAATTACCAAGCAAACAGTACAAGCACAGGGGAAGCCTCACAGGCATTGGACACAAGCAGAATATCGGGACTAGGGGAAGAAGAAAGATATCTTTGAGTGACCACACGTAGCAAAAAGCAATTAAAAGTTGTGGAAATCAAAGCAGCAAAAACGCATTGTGTTTTTTTCTGCAGCATTTTTCACTGATTTTTTGCTACATTTCAGTTTTTTTCTTCCACTATTAAATCTATAGGAAAAACACTTGTGATTCTGCTGCTTAACCCTGGACGCAAGGTAGTTTGTACGTTAATTCTTGGCAGTTTCTATCATATTTTCCTTCCCCGTCCCACCAAAATTCATAACTTTTAAAATTTTCTGTTGACATAGCTATTTGAGGGATTATTCTTTGTGTGACGAGTTGTACTTTCATTTTGCACCATTTAAAATATAAAACACAATAAAAAACACCCCCTTTCCCTATAATACATGTAAAACTAAAAAAAATACTTTGAACACATACACATTAGGTATCCCTGTGTCTGAAAATGCCCGTTCTACAAACTTCTAAAAATATTTTTCCTGTACAGTGAACGCTGCTTTTTCACTGTTTCGGCTCTGATATACCATTATGATATACAAAATGGTATAACTAAAAAGTACACCTGGCTCTGCAAAAAAAGATGCACTATGAATCCCCATACATGGAAATATAAAAAGTTATGGGTGTCAGAATATGGCGACATTAAGAAAAATTTTTTTTTTGCTAAGTTTTGGATTTTTGTTAAGGGGTTAAAATGTAAATAAAACTATATAAATTTGGTATTCAAATCAAACCCCCCAGATCTCAAATAAAGATAAATAGACAAAAATAAACATACATAACAAACTATGCATCCCCATGTCCGAAAACGCCCCAGTCCACAAACACACAAACATATAAAAATATTTTTACCATATGGTGTAGTGGTAAAAAAAAAAAAAAGTGATAAAAAAAATGACATTCCTCAAAATGATATGTCTAAAAAGTACATGGTGACTCCAAGAAATTTTTTTGCAAAGTTTTGGATTTTTTAAAGGGGTTAAAATGTAAACAACAAAATACAAAAAATATATATAAATTTGCTATCCCTGGAATTGTACTGTCCCATAGAATACAGGGGACAAAAACAAAACCCATACGAAAGTTGCACAAATACAGTTTTTCTCCAATTCCACTCCATTCTGAATTTTTTTCAGTTTCCTAGTACATCGTACAAAATATTACATGGTAATACTGCAAAGTAAAATTTGTCCTGCAAAAATTAAGTGCTTTGGCTCTGTGAATACAAAAATGAAAAAATGATGGCTCTTGGAAGGAGTCAAAAATAAAAATAAAAAAATGTCTGTGGCAGGAAGAGGTTAAAATATATATGTTTATTTTTGGTTTTATTTAATATTTTATCATGTTACATTATTTCTTTTTGAAGTTGTAGGTTAAGGCCCGACGTTGCAGGAAAGCAGCTTTTTTTTTTGTTCCAGATTTTGAGCCAAAGCCAAGAGTGGCTGCAAATGGAATGAGAAATATACTTATACTTCTCTAATCTACTCCTGGCTTTGGCTCAAAAAAACACAGCAAAATCTGCAACAAAAAAGCATCTTATCCACATCGTGGAACTTTTTAGAATTTGATTAATATTTTTTTCAAACGTTTTACATTTTTTCTTTATATCCTACAAGGGGACATCTACGTTGCGATATATGGTACATTACCACCTATTGTTTTTTGTCCAAGCATTTCAGTTAAAAAGAACGTACATATCGACTGACACCCAACAGACCCCATTGTACTGAATGGGTTCCCTCCTGCTCCATCCATGTCCTCTGGTTTTGCGATTAATTTTTTTGTTGTTCTGGTCCACCATCAGACCAGAAGAACAGACACCCAGTGCAGTGCAGACACCCTAGCCTAACTTCTATTTACCTCTATGGGAGTAACTCCTCATCTCAGCGAGGTGAAGACAGGGCAATTTCCATCTCAACCATGAAAAGACTGAGATGGGAATATTCCTTCCTTCTCAAACTCCAGTTATTGGATATCAAAATAGGGGTGGTTGCAAGCCACAGGATCGAGTCAATCAATCTTCAATTAGTATTAGCAATCTATTATACATAATACTATCTCTTCCTCATTCTCTCACATCTGTACTAGATATATCTCACATATCTATCTAGCAACTGTGTGAGAATGGCTCCAGTGAGTGAAGCCGAAATGTTGTACACGGAGTGCATAAAATATTTCATTGATTTCTCACCTGTATATCTATCTATTTTCAACTATTTCTCTATTTATTTATCATCTATCTAATCTCTGTCACCTCTCTGTTATATCTCTGTTAATCCTCTATAATTATTACCTCTTTGCTATCATCTATTATATCTTTATCTCTATATTATTTCTCTATCACTTATTAGATCCTTATCATCTCTCTATTATCTCATGACCATCTATTTTCTCTCTGCAAACTCTGTATCATCTCTCTCTCTCTGCGTTTTAATTTTCTATCTCCTATCTATTCATTTATCTAGTTTTCTTTTATTAACTGTCGTTTGTTTATCTGTCTATCCATCCACATTTTCCAAAGCTGAAAAGAAATAGCAAGCGCGCAATGTTTGTGACTTTGGGGAAGATTGTCACAGCTGTTAATAACTGAAGCTGAATGATCATGAACATCTTCTCAAAGAAATGTTTTCATGCTTCAACATGTCTCAGAAAATGTGGAGGAGGCAGAACCAACAGCTTGTAACTTTTACTGAGAGATGACATTCTGTTCCCTCTGTGTGCTTCTTCTTTACCACCTGGATCCTCTCTCCCACAGGTGTTCACCATATTTTCCCCTCTATCATACTATCCATCTTTCTCAAGATTGTCTTCTTACGGGAGATTTCCTTTCATGTGACATGTTACAAAATTAATGTTATGGCTCATTCATTGATATTCTATCCCATGTGGTGTTCCTGATAGAACACAGCAAGAATTTACCAAATGCAATGTCAGACAAGCATTGAGATTGTTATATAACTAGTATATATTATATCCCGTCTAATATCTTATAGGAATAGCACCAAGACGTGAGGGCAGATTTACTAAGACTGGTGTTTTCTTAGTCAAAAATCCATTTTCGTAAGATGTAGCTAATATATTAAGAGGCACACATCTTTTAACAGTTTCTGGTGTAATTAATCGGTCAGCCCATAACAGGACCCACCTCTGCTGCTAAGCATTGCACACTTTAAAAAAAAAAAAAAAAAGGTGTTAAAGGCAGAAAATAGCAAAAAGTCGCACATTTTTGTGCAAAATATAGGTGGTGCAAAAATTTGTGAAATATTCTCCATGGAGAGTAAATTTATCACCCTTAACGCTCCATAAGGGAATATGAACTTCCATGGTGTAGTCCCTGAAGCTCACAACAGAATACAGTTAATGATCAGGGCACCTAAAGAAAAAGACAGGCACTTACAAAGAAGATTTGTAGTAATAAGATAAAGCAGTGTTTAGAGCATGTAGAGTTCCATCAAATCTTTCTAAAAGGAGATGTCAAGACAGGTGAAGGACAATTAGCTAGGATTTAAAGAGTCAAGTTTAGACAACCTCTATAATTATGCTCTATAGGGGTGAAGACCAACAACAGAGGACTCCTGTGCAAGAACAGCATTTGGATCCATTCTTTTCAAGCTAAAGCTGACAGGAGCTGCTAGGCCTCATTCACATGACATTGAAAAACTGTTGTTTTAACAATAATAAGAGTGAACTAGTGTATTCACTTGTCCATTTTTTTGACGGACAAAAAAAAGACTACCTTGAAAAAAATGGACATGCTCTATCTTCATCTATTTTGATGGACACAAGGACCCAAGAAAAATCAATGGATCAATTTTTAACAGATGTAAAATGGATTGAAGCCATTAAAAATTAATCAGTGAGTTGGATCAAAAAAGAAAGACCAATGAAATTCACCTATTTATAAAAGTCCATTAAAAACTATTGCATAACAGATAACATTTGGCTATCAAAAACATAACACAGAACAGATGCAAATTGGCAGTTAAAAGGAAGAGTACAGCTCCTTTTCATGGACATTAGATCGATCCAAAATGGCACAGTCATGTGCTTAAGGCCTTATTCATGGAAAATTGTTCACTAGAGTGATAAACCACCATTAGTTGTTAATCATGTATTGATTAAAATAACCTCTTACATGTGGTTTTCTAACATGCAGGCAATGCACACAGAAACTACCAGGTTAGCGTTTACATTTACTTTACTGTAACTTCAGGAGATGTTGAGCAATTTAGGACAAGTTAACATAGACTGGTAGTCTTCAGATGCTTGGGTGGTAAAAGGGCAACCTCCCTTTCCCTTGCATGGAATTCAATGAGCTATCACTGGATCTATTTCCTTACTGTGGACTCCACTGTCTGTGTGCTGAGAACTGAGATCTGTCTTTTACTTCCCTGAACTCTCCTTTGGACTCAGGTGCTCAGTCCCTTCTTGGTCTGCCTTCCAGAGCTGCTGAGTACATCCTGTTCTTGAACTCGCTAAGCCTTAACCACCAAGTACGTGCCTAAACCCTCATGAAGTATAATGCTCCCCACACCAAGCAGAATGCCCCCTCAGTGCCCCCAAGTATAGTATAATAGCCCTCACACTCAGTATAATGGCCCCTTCAGGACTCCACATGTAATATAATGTCTCCCACACTGCATCCATAATATAATGGCCTCCACAGTGCCCCCACACATAAAATAATGGTCCCCACAGTTCCTCTAGGTATACTATAATGGCTTTCCATGCTCAGTAGCAAGTGGTAAGTTGCATTAATTTCATTAGTGGCCCCTCCACACCACATAATGTCCAATAGTCCAATAAAATTTTAAAAAATCCTACATACAAATAGGGATGACCGAACCAGTTCTTGATATGAATTTTCCAACAATTGCTGGTTTAGCCAAACCCCAGGGATCACTAAGGCCAGTGATTGGGCCTCAGTAGTCACATGGGTCATACAGCACCATGACATCCTTCAGAAGGTCCGAAAAGTCACAGGGACCCATGCCGTCGCCCAGACACTGGAGAGTAATACTGTAATTTGTTATAGTTACTCACCTCCCCTGAGCCTCTGATACCCCAGAGTATGATAATAGTTTGGGTGTTGAACCCCAATTATGCGGGAACTATTACTTCAGCGCATAGTCTAGTGTGTCAGGGTTTTGTACTCTACATTACAAGGTACTGTATCTCCACATGCCTCCAGGGCTCCTGTACAGCTGCAGAAGTTGCACATATGGCATATACATGCAACTCTGTGTCCCATTATTGTATATGGATGCAATAGATGGGGTGTATACTATATATGTGAAATAAAAGGTTCTGCCTGGGGAGTATATAATATAATCAACCTCATTAACAGGAAGACACACTTCAAGGGAAAGGGCAAAAACACTGAACAAATATCAGTCAATTAAGAATAAATATCCAAGATATAAATAATGCACTTGGGGACACTTTCAAAGTTTTCCCAATTTTTCGGACTGACTGACCTTCATTTCTTAAAGTAATGATGGCCACTCGTTTTTCTTTACTTAGCTGCTTTTTTTCTTGCCATAATACAAATTCTAAAACTCCATTCAGTGTTAGAACACCACAACTGATGGTCCCAACCCCATTTATAAGGCAAGAAATCCCACTTATTAAACCTGACAGGGCACACCTGTGAAGTGAAATCCATTTCAGGTGACTACCTCTTGAAGCTCATCAAGCGTATGCCAAGAGTGTGCAAAGCAGTAATCAAAGCAAAAGGTGGCTACTTTGAAGAACCTAGAATATAAGACATATTTTCAGTTGTTTCACACTTTTTTGTTAAGTATATAATTCCACATGTGTTAATTCATAGTTTTGATGCCTTCAGTGTGAATCTACAATTTTTATAGTCATGAAAATACAGAAAACTCTTGGAATGAGAAGGTGTGTCCAAACTTTTGGTCTGTACTGTACATAAATATTATTATATCATAAATATATAGTAACTAAGTGTATTATTCATAAATAATACACAAATTCATGGGGATATACTGTACATAAATAGTAAATCACTCCCTTATACAGAGTGATCTTCAACTTTAAAAATTGAAAATGTATCACAGAGTTTATCCACAGTATAATATCTAATGTTCATATAAAAATAGCCCCAATGAATATGAAAAGAAATATGCTTAAGAAATGCATAAATAATTATAATGGAATCTCCTAATCAAAACATAATATCAAATACCTAACATAATACATACTAAATAACTTAATAAAGATACTCATGTAAATGGTGCTAGTGTAATCACGATGACTCCTGGCACTAGCCCAAGGGTAGAGCCCTATTTGGCTTTTGGAGGTAAAATTTTGCTGAAATAGATTTTTGGTGCCATGTCTTAAAAAGCGATATGGGAAAAACCGTAGCGGAAACCCATCGCAATTTTTCACACCACGCTTTTCACAGAAAGTTTGCAGAGGTTTCCTCTGGATTTTGGAAACTACACCTCTTAAGGAATTTATCAATAGAGTTTTTCATACCCCTTGAATGTTGCATTAATTTGTTTTCAAGAAATGAACGCCCAGCTGACAATTGATAGTTGAGCAATTTTTCCATATATAAACTATTTCAGTGCCCGATATGTAATCTCCAGCTTGTGTCAACAGAAACAGACTCCAAAAACAGGTAAGCAGGATATCTCAGGTACAAGAGCTTTCAAAAGGGGTTCACTTCCCAGGGAATTCTACTTAACTAGCACTTCAGAAGCTTTGTAAAAGCTGCATGTCATCCAAAAACCAGTCCGTACTCCAATAGCCATGTCACGCTCCTACCGTTCTGTGGGCTACTGTGTGCTGAAACAGCAGTTTATGGGCACATATATATCATTGTTAAATAGGTTATTCCAGGCATAATAATCTCATATATGGGGTATAAACCATTGTTTGGGAACCCAGCAGGGTGTAGAAAAGAAAGAGCGCTAGTTGTCCTTTAGAGCCCAGCATTAGATGGATTGGTCTTTCAATGCCATGTCACATATGTACAACTCTTGACGTGCCACTAAAGTGGAATTCCCTGGAAATAACTGGTGCCGGTCATCACTTGGTCACAGTTTTTCTGGAAACTGTATTGTGCGCTGACTCCTTAGAGGTGGAACAAATTTGTGTCTAAGAGTTGCACTGTGGGAGAAGTTGTTTGTTGCTTCCCCGTGATGTGACTCAATAACGTCAGACATTGCCTGTATTACCCAGGGCTGGAATTTTTCCCTATTTAAGAGCTTACTTCCTCATTCAGATGGTAGTTGTATGACTTGGAGGTCAGCTTTTGAGGAGGAGGACTTGTAGGAGTGGAGGACAGCTTGGGAAGTAGCAAGCTTGGAGGCTTGTTGTATAGCCTCTTCTCAGCCGAAAGATGCCATTCAGTTCACAGACCTTAAGATATGCATGAGTAAGAGGACAGGATCTTCGGTGGCAAACAGTGCCTCCTCTGTTGTTTGTTGCCATTGCCTGTGATCTTGCGAACTAGACCTAACTTACAACTTTTATTAAACACCTGTTTGCTGCTGAAGAGTTACATTTTATGTGCAACATCTATCTCAATTAGGCTAAGACCCTACATAGCGAGAAAAGCAGCAGCGGCAGCAACGTATCACAGTTTTTTCAGCAGCACATTTCACAGAAAGTCTGCAGAGGTCAGTGAGCAATAGATTTCCAGACGTTAGTTCACAGCAGATAGTGAAAAGTGAATATGTAAGCTGTGTGGAGGACATTGGTATACCAGATTCTACACTATGTTCCCACTAATTTTTTTCCTTGTAAATGTCAAACCTGGTTTATACTCTGATATAGGCTTGCACAGTTCATACATTCCCCTTCCTGCCACAGCCAATTTTACCCTAAAGGATGGGGTGATTTGTGTGTATTTTGTTATTACATTGTACAAGCCAGGAGTGTAAATACTGGGGTAGCAGCGGTAGCGGCTGCCACAGGGCCCAGGACATTAAGGGGCCCAGAGCCCTGTGGCAGCCGCTACTGCAAACCCCACAAACACTGCTATCATTATACTTGGGGGTCTGAAAAGATCAGGGGCCCAGGGGAGGTGAGGGAACATATAAAACAATGTTACTTACCTCTCCGGAGCTCCGCAGACTTCGGGCCTGTTTGGTGACGTCCCAGATGTTAGCCAACGTCATTATGTGTCGCGACGCTGGCCTGGCTCACGCGAGATCTGGTCCAACATTGAAGATGGGCGAAGTAGCACACCGGAGTGCAGCAGGGTTAGGAAGAGGTAAGTAGCATTGTTTTTTATGTTTGTATGCTCCCCTGCGTCTCCGATCATTATACACTGGGGTCTGAAAAGACCCCAGAGTATAATAATCATTCATAGGTGGTCCACAATGGGGTATAATAATGTGTGCAGGGGCCACTGGGGCATAATACTGTGTGCAGGGGCCACTATGCTGCATAATACTGTGTGCAAGGGCCACTATGGGGCATAATACTGTGTGCAGGGGCCAATATGCCGCATAATACTGTGTGCAGGGGCCACTATGGGGCATAATACTTTGTACAGGGGCCACTATGGGGCATAATACTGAGTTCAGGGGCCACTATGGGGCATAATACTGTGTGCAAGGGCCCCTATGGGGAATAATACTGTGTGCAGGGGCAACTATGGGGCATAATACTTTGTACAGGGGCCACTATGGGGCATAATACTGAGTGCAGGGGCCACTATGGGGCATAATACTGTGTGCAGGGGCCACTATGGGGCATAATACTGTGCGCAGGAATGTGGTTTGTGCGGGGGGGGGGGCATGTCAAATGTTCACCTTGGGGCCCAGCCATTCCTAGTTACGCCACTGGTACAAGCTATACATTTTTTTCCCATTGATGTAGCCAAATAAGAGTTTTTTTTGCAGAATAGAATGCATTTTTAAATGACACCATTTTGGATGAACTTATTGACTTAATTATATTAACTCTTCCTGGAGGGGAATTTAAACAAATGAATTATGGCACTGATTTATTTTAACATTTTAACAATTTAACATCTTAAATTTTTTTTACCATTCACCGTACAGCACAAGTAACATATACAGTGCCTTGCAAAAGTATTCATACCCCTTGAACTTTTTCACATTTTGTCACCTTACAACCACAAACTTAAATGTATTTTCTTGAGATTTTAAGTGATAGACCAACACAAAGTAGCAGATAATTGTGAAGTGGAACAAAAATGATACATGATTTTCAAAATTTTAATAAAACAAAAATCTGAAAAGTGTGACGTGCAAAAGTATTCAGCCCCCTGTACTCTGATACCCCTAAATAAAATCTAGCACAATCAATTGCCTTCAGAAGTCACTTAATTAATCAACACAGTCCAGCTGTGTGTAATTTAGCCCCAGTATAAATACACCTGTTCTGTGAAGGCCTCAGTGGTTTGTTAGAGAACACTAGTGAACAAAGAGCATCATGAAGACCAAGGAACCCACCAGAACGGTCAGTTGTGGAGAAGTTTAAAGCAGATTATAAAAACATATCCCAAGCTTTGCGCATCCCAAGAAGTACTGTTCAATCCATCAGCCAAAAATGGAAAAAGTATTATACAACTGCAAACCTACCAAGACATGACCATCCATCTAAACTGACAGATCAAGCAAGGAGAACACTGGTCAGAAAAGCAGCCAAGAGGCCCATGGTCACTCTGGAGGAGCTGCAGAAATATACAGCTCAGGTGGGAGAATCTTTCCACAGGACAACTATAAGTCGTGCACTCTACAAATCTGGCCTTTATGGAAGAGTGGCAAGAAGAAAACCATTGTTGAAAGAAAGACATAAGAAGTGCCGTTTGCAGTTTGCCACAAGCCATATAGGGGACACAGCGAACATGTGGAAGAAGGTGCTCTGGTCAGATGAGACCAAAGTTGTACTTTTTGGCCTAAATGCAAAGGGCTATGTGTGGCAGAAAAGTAACACTGCTCATCACCCTGAACGCACCATCCCCACTGTGAAACATGGTGGTGGCAGCATCATGCTGTGGGGAGGCTTTTCTTCAGTAGGGACAGGGAAGCTGCTCAGAGTTGATGGGAAGATGGATGGAGCTAAATACAGGGCATTCCTGGAAGAAAACCTGTTGGAGGCTGCAAAAGACTTGAGACTGGGAAGGAGATTCACCTTCCAGCAAGACAATGATCCTAAACATACAGCCAGAGCTACACTGGAATGGTTTAGATCAAAGAATATTCATGTGTTAGAATGGCCCAGTCAAAGTACAGACCTAAATCCCATTGAGCATCTGTGGCAAGACATGAAAATTGCTGTTCACAGATGCTCTCCATCCAATCTGGCTTGAGCTATTTTGCAATGAAGAATGGGCAAAAATCTTAGTCTCCAGATGTGCAAATCTTGTAGAGACATACCTCAAATGACTTGCAGCTGTAATTGCAGCAAACGGTGGCTGTACAGAGTATTGATAAAGGGGGGCTGAATACTTTTGTCCGTTACACTTTTCAGGTTTTTATTTGATTAAAATTTTGAAAACCATGTATCATTTTCCTTCCACTTCACAATTATCTGCTACTTTGTGTTGGTCTACCACTTAAAATCTCAAGAAAATACATTTAAGTTTGTGGTTGTAAGGTGACAAAATGTGAAAAAGTTCAACGGTTATGAATACTTTTGGCACTGTATTTATTCTATGGGTCAGTATAATTTGTGATACATAATTGATGTTTTACTATTATTTTGAGCCATTTTGGGGTGCATATGATCACTTTTTAACTTTTTAATTCCCTTTTTTGTGAGGTGAGATGAATGACAACCATGATTTCTGTGTTTTTTTTTTTTTTGTTTTGTATGGTTTCTTTAATGGTGTTCACTACATGGGAAATATAATGCTTTAATTTTATTGTAAAGCCATATTCACATGTTGTAAAGGATGGTCAAAATAGAGAACCCTCAAAAATTGACCGTCAAAATTTTTTGGGCCATTTTTATGGATCCCTCTATACACTGTAATGTACGGGGGATTCGTGAAAACGGGCATCCTTCAGGTGCAAGATAGCCGTGAAAAATGGGCGTTTTTCACCTCATCTGAATGTAGCCAAAGGGTTGTTCCAGACATGGCAATACCAAATAAGTACTGTCTTTTATTGTATTATTATTTTTTCATCTTTATATAGTAAATGGGTATTTTCTGTTTGCTTATTTATTTATCTGTGGCAAGATCGAGCAGGATGCCTATTTTTTCAGTGTCTTGCTGCGATCTCTGCCTCTGCCTTACTGCAGTATTTAACAGATATCACTAGAGGAGTGGTCACCATATTTTACTCTGAAGATCAGGTGTGGCTGGTATAACTATTTGGCATGACTTTTTTGATTCCACGAACCAGATTCTGGTAAATGTCTGGCTTCTATAGTCAATAAATGATCTACTTAGGTGCAGAGAAGTACTCAGTTAAAGTTTGTCAGGTTCCATCCCCAGTGCATTTGCATATCCATAAAAATATGATTATCTCTGCATTGCTTCTTCACTTTATTGCCCCAAAGATATGTTTCTGCTCTTATTATTATTATAGGCTTATACACTGCACTATTATTTGTTTTGGATCAAAAACCAATAGTTGTCCCATGTAGGGGCCTTTAGTAGGAATAAAATCATACTATTGTGTTCACAAACCCATGAACCCATGCTGAGATAATCATTGTTTTATGCAAATCGGCCTGCGAGTGCATCGGGGGCGGGACCTGATTTGTCTACAGATAACCGTGAAGTAGGAGCGGAAAATGTCATTCACAGCTACAGAGACATCATTGGACTTTTATTCCAGAGGAGAGCCAAAGCAGTTATAGCTGTCTGTAAGTAAATTTGTCAAGTCAGGTCTTCCCCCGATGCATTTGTAGGCTAATTTGTATATCCATAAAAAGCTGATTATCTTTGCATTGCTTCTTTAGTTTGTGACCATGAAGATACAGTGATGGCCAAAAGTATTGGAACCCCTGCAATTCTGTCAGATAATACTCAATTTCTTCCAGAAAATGATTGCAATCACAAATGCTTTGGTAATAATATCTTCATTTAATTTGTCTTCAATGGAAAACCACAAAAAGAATTGTCAAAAAGCCAAATTGGATATAATTCCACACCAAACATAAAAAAGGGGGTGGACAAAAGTATTGGCACCCTTTGAAAAATCATGTGATGCTTCTCTAATTTGTGTAATTAACAGCACCTGTTACTTACCTGTGGCACATAACAGGTGGTGGCAATAACTAAATCACACTTGCAGCCAGTTGAAATGGATTAAAGTTGACTCAACCTCTGTCCTATGTCCTTGTGTGTACCACATTGAGCATGGAGAAAAGAAAGAAGACCAAAGAACTGTCTGAGGACTTGAGAAGCAAAATTGTGAGGAAGCATGAGCAATCTCAAGGCTACAAGTCCATCTCCAAAGACCTGAATGTTCCTGTGTCTACCGTGCGCAGTGTCATCAAGAAGTTTAAAGCCCATGGCACTGTGGCTAACCTCCCTAGATGTGGACGGAAAAGAAAAATTGACGAGAGATTTCAACGAAAGATTGTGCGGATGGTGGCTAAAGAACCTCGACTAACATCCAAACAAGTTCTAGCTGCCCTGCAGTCCGAGGGTACAACAGTGTCAACCCGTACTATCCGTCGGCGTCTGAATGAAAAGGGACTCTATGGTAGGATACCCAGGAAGACCCCACTTCTGACCCAGAGACATAAAAAAGCCAGGCTGGAGTTTGCCAAAACTTACCTGAGAAAGCCAAAAACTTTTTGGAAGAATGTTCTCTGGTCAGATGAGACAAAAGTAGAGCTTTTTGGGAAAAGGCATCAACATAGAGTTTACAGGAAAAAAAAAGAGGCCTTCAAAGAAAAGAACACGGTCCCTACAGTCAAACATGGCGGAGGTTCCCTGATGTTTTGGGGTTGCTTTGCTGCCTCTGGCACTGGACTGCTTGACCGTGTGCATGGCATTATGAAGTCTGAAGACTACCAACAAATTTTGCAGCATAATGTAGGGCCCAGTGTGAGAAAGCTGGGTCTCCCTCAGAGGTCATGGGTCTTCCAGCAGGACAATGACCCAAAACACACTTCAAAAAGCACTAGAAAATGGTTTGAGAGAAAGCACTGGAGACTTCTAAATTGGCCAGCAATGAGTCCAGACCTGAATCCCATAGAGCACCTGTGGAGAGATCTCAAAATGGCAGTTTGGAGAAGGCACCCTTCAAATCTCAGGGACCTGGAGAAATTTGCCAAAGAAGAATGGTCTAAAATTCCAGCAGAGCATTGTAAGAAACTCATTGATGGTTACCGGAAGCGGTTGTTCGCAGTTATTTTGTCTAAAGGTTGTGCTACCAAGTATTAGGCTGAGGGTGCCAATACTTTTGTCCGGCCCATTTTTGGAGTTTTGTGTAAAATGATCAATGATTTGACTTTTTTTTTCATTCTCTTTTGTGTTTTTTCATTGCAAGCAAAATAAATGAAGATATTATTACCAAAGCATTTGTGATTGCAATCATTTTCTGGAAGAAATTGAGTATTATCTGACAGAATTGCAGGGTTGCAATACTTTTGGCCATCACTGTATGTTTCTGCACTATTATTTGTTAGGAAGGCATTATGGATCTGGAAATAATTTACCCAGTGTATTGTTGCCACGAGGTATACACCCCCCTATAAGTGCTAGTTTGATACAGTAAATACCCCACCAACAGGCAGCCAGCAGGAGGAATTAAATTTAAGCCTCATGCACAGTGAAAAACTATGTGTAATTGATGGTTTTTTTTTAATGTCTGACACAAATCCATTTTTTAATCAATGGGTATATAGAGGTACATGTACACATGCTTTTTTTAATGTATTTAAAATAATTGGACATGTCCTGTTTTTGTCCCTTGCTTTGGTCTGACAGATCCAATGCAAGTCTATAGGTCCATTTTTAATGTCTGTCTTTTGGTTAATGTACAGTCATATGAAAAAGTTTGGGCACCCCTATTAATCTTAATCATTTTTAGTTCTAAATATTTGGGTGTTTGCAACAGCCATTTCAATTTGATATATCTAATAACTGATGGACACAGTAATATTTCAGGATTGAAATGAGGTTTATTGTACTAACAGAAAATGTGCAATATGCATTAAATCAAAATTTGACCGGTGCAAAAATTTGGGTACCCTTATCATTTTATTGATTTGAATACTCCTAACTACTTTTTACTGACTTACTGAAGCACAAAATTGGTTTTGTAACCTCACTGAGCTTTGAACTTCATAGCCAGGTGTATCCAATCATGAGAAAAGGTATTTAAGGTGGCCAATTGCAAGTTGTTCTCCTATTTGAATCTCCTCTGAAGAGTGGCATCATGGGCTCCTCAAAACAACTCTCAAATGATCTGAAAACAAAGATTGTTCAACATAGTTGTTCAGGGGAAGGATACAAAAAGTTGTCTCGGAGATTTAACCTGTCAGTTTCCACTGTGAGGAACATAGTAAGGAAATGGAAGACCACAGGGACAGTTCTTGTTAAGCCCAGAAGTGGCAGGCCAAGAAAAATATCAGAAAGGCAGAGAAGAAGAATGGTGAGAACAGTCAAGGACAATCCACAGACCACCTCCAAAGAGCTGCAGCATCATCTTGCTGCAGATGGTGTCACTGTGCATCGGTCAACAATACAGCACACTTTGCACAAGGAGAAGCTGTATGGGAGAGTGATGCGAAAGAAGCCACAAACAGAGTCACCTGAGGTATGCAAAAGCACATTTGGACAAGCCAGCTTCATTTTGGAAGAAGGTCCTGTGGACTGATGAAACAAAGATTGAGTTGTTTGGTCATACAAAAAGGCGTTATGCATGGCGTCCAAAAAACACAGCATTCCAAGAAAAACACTTGCTACCCACTGTAAAATTTGGTGGAGGTTCCATCATGCTTTGGGGCTGTGTGGCCGATGCCGGCACCGGGAATCTTGTTAAAGTTGAGGGTCGCATGGATTCAACTCAGTATCAGCAGATTCTTGAGAATAATGTACAAGAATCAGTGACAAATTTGAAGTTACGCCGGGGATGGATATTTCAGCAAGACAATGATCCAAAACACAGCTCCAAATCTACTCAGGCATTCATGCAGAGTAACAATTACAATGTTCTGGAATGGCCATCCCAGTCCCCAGACCTGAATATCATTGAACATCTGTGGGATAATTTGAAGCGGGCTGTCCATGCTCGGCGACCATCAAACTTAACTGAACTGGAATTGTTTTGTAAAGAGGAATGGTCAAAAATACCTTCATCCAGGATCCAGGAACTGATTAAAAGCTACAGGAAGCGACTAGAGGCTGTTATTTTTGCAAAAGGAGGATCTACTAAATATTAATGTCACTTTTCTGTTGAGGTGCCCATACTTTTGCACCGGTCAAATTTTGGTTTAATGCATATTGCACATTTTCTGTTAGTACAATAAACCTCATTTCAATCCTGAAATATTACTGTGTCCATCAGTTATTAGATATATCAAATTGAAATGGCTGTTGCAAACACCCAAATATTTAGAACTAAAAATGATTAAGATTAATAGGGGTGCCCAAACTTTTTCATATGACTGTATATGTTTTCTGATTACATTGCCATAAAAATGTATTAAAAATGATCAAAAACGAATGATTGTTGGCAAATAAGTGGTTTTATTGTGTAAAACTAGTACAACATAAAAATACTATACATATTGGGAATTGCGGTAATTACACTGTCCTGCAGAATAGAATTAATATTTATTTATGCCACACAGTACACAGCTGAAATTGCCACCGTCCCACTCAGAAATAGTTAATTCAATTTAGTCAATGGTTCAATCTAAAAATCCAAATTAAACAAAAAAACAAGCCCTCATATGTCTATATAATAAAAAAAAAAATCAGAGAAAAAGGCCTCTGCTTTTATAAGGTTGTTTCCCTATTCCTCCTACGTCTGTTAAACTAACTTTCACTCTGAATTACCAAGTTATATCAGTCTTGAGAGAGACTGCAGGTCACATGACTCAGATTATGTCTATAGAAGTTTATGGAAAGAGGAGGGGGAGAGGAGTGAGCAGAAAATATAGTAGATAAGAGAAGAAAACAGGATTAAACTGATGCTGAACTAAAGAGGAGCTCTCTATGGTAAGTACAGCACTTTATTCACATCAGTACATGCAGGTATTTCTCTATATATGTCATGCGTGATCCAACATGCAGAGAACCCGCTAAAAACTGCAGAATACAAGTCATATAGTGACCAGAACTAGTATTGTTCCTCATGTACAAATACACCTTTAACAAGCAAACAAGCCTGCACCCTTAAGGGGTTATTCAGCACAGAAGTATGGGCCATACTATAACATCATCAAAAAATTAACACATATTTTGTTAAATACAGTACTATTAAAAACAGCAGTGTAAATGACTTGGATCACTTTTCTAATTTAGTCCATCAATCCAGAGTGTGGAATGTATACATTGTATAGGATGTATATACTAAAACATAACTTCTAAGAGATTAATTAAAACCCAGTTCAGCATAAAATATATGTGTCATTAGATGCATCTGTTTGGCTGGTACTTCCAAGGGCTTTTTTTGGAAGTACTGGTGCTCTGGAATCCTTCTATAGCAAATGCATTTTTAACTGCTATTTATTAGTGCTAATTTACTGATATACCCACAATAATGAATTGTGGGGGTGAAATGCATTGAGAAAAGAGTTAATAATGGGGGTTAATGGACAATTATAGTTTGGGTCTGTGAAGCTAATCACTAACTAATTTATCTTTATTAGATGCCTTCTGATATGGGGTTATATACTCTATATTGCCCCAGTCTATAATGGGCCATACAGATGCAACTAAGGGCTCATATATATTATGCTGTACTGGATCTGGGTTCTATTTAATCTATTAAAAGTGATGGTCTTTTCTGGTGTACAAGGCAGAAAAAAAGTTGCAAGTTATTAACATCCATTTTTCATCCAGTCGTCATCCATTTTTAAACTGTCCATTAAAAAACGTACAAATTCCATTGGTCTTTTTTTCTTGACCCAATGCTTCGATTTGTTTTTAGCATCCATGAAACAGATACTGTATTACATTACATTACATATACAGATTACTGATATGTCAATACCAAATAATGGCCACATTTTTTTCAATTCTTTTTCTCAGGGAAGGGGGGGGGGGATTTTAATAGGAAAATGATTTATTTATGTTTTTTTTTTCTAATAATTTACAAAATCTTATTTAGATATTTGTTTAACATTATACTTACTCCCAATATGGGACTATGTGGTACTGGGGAACTTCAACCCCCCCCCCCCTTCACCATGAGAATTCATTGGCACCCTTGATTGCATTATATGGGTGCTGATCGAGGGGCCTAAACACTCAATATTGACGGTGGCATCTAAGGGCTGAAATGACAATGGTCTCTGTTTTCACCACTCACTGCCATTAGGGCAGGAATTTTTCTTGATGGTGCTGCCTTAGTTCCTGAGCTGGTGCCATGTACATGCTGTACTAGTACACTTTTTTGTTAACCGCACCCCACTTCTGACATAATAGTATGTCATGAGTTGGAAAGTGATTAACTTCTTACATTGTATCTTTTAAAGCAGTTTGAGCTTTGCTTTAAAAAAAAAAAAAAAAGTGCAGTTAGCCCCTAAGCTCCCTCTAGAGGCGGCTGCAAGAAGCCAGCATGTTGTCATTTAAAGGACATGTATCATTAAAAAATGACCTATTGCTTACACCAAGTTTTATGTTCAGGTTTGTTTATATAATTTTTTGGTCTTTTTTCCTAATTCTCTAGGTCACTATCTATGTTTAAACTTTAGACTGATACCTGCTGTTCCATAGTCAGACATCTCATCAGACACCTCGTTACACAAAGCATGCCGATTACACTTTCCTATAGAAGTCATACACACATCTATATAGATGTCGACAGGGAAGACTTAACCCCCCCCCCCCCCCAAAAAAAAACTTTCTAAAGGTAAAACCATAGGAACCCATAGAACCAATAACAGTGCACCCTTTTTATTTGCTGTCAAAAAATGATAGACAACATAAACAGTTTTACTTATAGACAGTTTCATAAATCTGACTCTCCTTTTTATAAATTGTAATGGCCCATGTCAATGCTGTAATGCTGTTAGCAGCTCAGGCAAGATGGCTGCCATATAAATATGTGCAAAATATAGAATATAAAAGCTACAATCAGAAAATAAATACAGACTAGAAGAAATGTATATTTTTCATTGGTATAATTAGAAAAAACATATAGGTGACACATTCCCTTGTGTGTCTATATAAGGGAATTTACAGCTTAGTATTAGGATAACAAAGCTCAGACCACTATAAAGGCACAGGGGCCCATTTATCATTGCTTTTGTGACAGTCTTAACTTAAAAGACAACTTATTGCTATAATGATCTTGAACTCACATTCACACAGTCTTTTTAAGTTAAAGGGTTTTTTCCGGAAAAAAATGTTTTGTTTTTAAAATGTCTGTTACTGCTATTAATGGGTTAATAAATGCACCCATATACCTTTAGCAGTGTTTGAGTGATTTCTGGATGTTTATGGGAGCTCCTGGTATCTTCTGCATTTGTTTACATGGTTCAGCTTCCTGCTATGTATCTTCCACACTAACCCCTCTCACCTTACTCCCCCCTCCTTCCTCTCTCCCTCACTCCTCTCTCTCCCTCCCACCCATACACCCCCCTCCCTGCCTCTCTAGCTATCCCACCCACTACTAGCCCTTCCCTACCTACTCAACCCAACCCCCGACCCCATTATATACTTGCCACTCTTACGTCCATCACTTCTTCCTGCGCAACGGCCCCTCCTTCTTTACTAATACTGCAGGCGCATGCTCTTCTCCCAGCACTGCTCTGTTCTCTGCAGCCACGATCCAGTAGAGGTAGATTATCGGCAGGAGTGCACAGAGCAGCCCTGGGAGAAGCGGCAGCAGTATGAAAAGAGGGAGGAGCCGTCCCGCAGGAAGAAGGCTGGAAGGTAAGTATCATGGAGTGGATGGGGGGAGTAGTAGTGACGATCCATTTCCAGAAATGGGGAAACGGATCGTCACCTGATAATCAGAATATGGGTAACTATACATTTTTGATTAATTATGTTATTTAGAAAGTAGGAGGTGGGAGGGTGTTTAGATTAGTGTAGGGATTTCCATTTATCCTGGACAACCCCTTTAACTTTCCATTTCATTCATATTCACAATATATACACAAGTCACAGAAAGAGCAGCAGGACAATCTTCATTGCGTGTCCAACATCCACCATGTGATATTATGAGGGCTCCACGTAGTTCTTCATGTGCCATTCCGCTTTTTTATTCAGAAGCAAAAAAAATGGAAGGTTTCCTTAAGAAGACTGTGTGCATTTGAGTACTCTCTTAAAGATAATGATGGCTGCAAGTTGCTTGTTGTATTAAGGCTGTTGAGTAAGCTGTGGAGCACTCCCTTTATGGCTGTGACTGTTGAAATATGTTTGGAATGATATTAGCCACAAAGGTTGTCTATTTGTTGGTTTGTTGATCTTTGCTTTTCCACCAGAATTCTGATGTGTTTTATTCTATTTTGCAACTTTTTTATTGGTTGTGCCTAGTTTATTGAGTGTATGCAGTTTTTTAAAAATGATTTGTGCCTAATACGCCTTTATACAAAAATGACTAGTAACATGGGCATCAGTTAAATGGTACATAGGTGCACGATTAATTCACTATATGCAAGCTAACAGCCACCATGATAGCGGTCGGTAAAAGCTTGGTTCCCCAACCACTACACATATTGTTAATGGAAAGGGGACCTTTCCAATAGATGCCAGCCCAGGGGAGGTGACTAAAAATAAGAAATACTTATACTCACCTCTCCTGGGCTTCTGATAGTCTTCAGCATCCTCTCCGGGGTTCTTCCAGCCTGTGATTGAGGTCAGGTAATGACACGCAATGACGTCAGCGTGCCTCACATGACTGCTGAGGCCCAATCACAGGCCCCAGCAGTGATGTCTGGGGCGCATCACCTCAGTCACAGACAGAAGAGAACCGAAAAAGATGCTGAGGAGAGCCAGATGGAGCAAGGATGCCCAGGAGAAATGAGGCAAGGTGAATATAAGTGTTTATTATTTTTAATTACTTCCCCTGGGTCTCTACTTATTATACTCTGGAGTCTGAGGAGACCCCACAGTATAATAATAGCACCAACGAGGAGGGCCGAACCTCACGAATATTCATCAAATTTTGTGGGGTTCACCTGTACCGGCTCTAGGGGGCTCCTGGGACCATTTTATACTGTGTGGGGCCACTGTGGAGCATATAATACTGTGTGGGGGCCACTGTGGAGCATATAATACTGTGTGGGGGTCATTGTGGAGCATATAATACTGTGTGGGGCCACTGCTGAGCATATTATATTGTGTGGGGGCCGATGTGGAGCATATTATACTGTATGGGGACCACTGTGAAGCATATTATACTGTTTGGGGCCCCTTCACTATTCAAACCACACGCCATCCATTTTATAGCAGCCATACACTGTCATTGCATGCCGTAATGACATTGCATACTGATTATAAAACAGATACTGTACAATATAAATAGTGAAGGAGTCATGGCGCTTGCAAAAGCATCACAGTATCTTCAAACAGTTGATTAACAGGGGCCCCAGGTGTTGGACCTCCACTGATCTCTTACATCTCTTAGACTGTTAGGACCCTGCAGATCAGCTGTTTCCCCGAGCACGCAGCTCCCAGTATTGTTTACATGCTGGGCGCTGCGCTTCTCACTCACCGTATTCTTGGTAACTGCAGTTGTGGGTACTAAAGCTGTATCCCTTTCAAGTATCTGAGGTACCACTGCAACATCCGTAATTGTCACTATCAAGAATACGATATAGGGAAGGGGTGTGGGGCCCTGTACAAAAGTTTGCACCGGCCCACAAGACTTTAGTTACACCACTGTAGGGAGGGATTTCCAACGTTGGAACAGTAGAGTACATACATGATCACTGCTCCATTCAGTTCTATAGGACTGATGGAGCTAACTACTACAGTGCCCTGTCAGTCCCAGAGAAGTAAATGTAGCAGTGGTCATGCTTGCACGTTAACACTCCATTCACACAAGGGACCCAAGGATCACTGACCTAAACAAAAATTCCCCTTCAAGATTAGCACACTTAGATTAGCATCACTTTCACCAAGTTCTACTCTATACTATTACTAGACCTGCCCCTTGGCCACAGCTGATTAATCCCATGCTGTGACCATAAAACAACAGTCTAGATCTCATCCAAACATGGAAGAAGCAAAGAAAAGTCAGAGAAGGCACCCTTTCTTCTGTGCGTGTTTATTACATGATGGTCAGGCCATCACTCTGTTTCCTGACCATCATCTATTACAATTTACAAAGGAAAGGGTGAGCGCCATGACTTTCCTTCACTTCTTCTATGTTTGGATGACATTTATTATCTATTCTTTGGATAGGTGATAAATCTTTATTATAGGAAAATCTCATTAAAGGGTTTGTATCACAATGGACATTTATATCATGTCCACAAGATATGTGATAAATGTATGATAGATGTGAATCGCGCCTCTGGGACCTGCAGCTATCTCAAGAACTGACCTCACCCTCAATCCACATCCCAGCTCACCTGGTCCCACTAACAGTCAAATCCAGGCTGTCAGCAATGGTTGCATTTACCGTGTGTAACAGTGAGGTGTACAACTTATGACATGTGGAAACCATTTAACTCACCCTTAAGGGTAAGTTCACAAGATGGAATTTGCTGTGGATATTTGGGGGCAGATTCTGCCTCCCCTTATTTTCATGGGAGGCAGAGATCACAACAGGACGCTGAAAAAATAAGCGTCCTGTTCAATCTTGCCATGGAATCGGCGTCGGATTCCGCGGCATGAGACTACCTGTTGATTAGGCCCATTTGTATAGTCCTAATCAGCAGCAGAAAGCCAGACTGAATGCCAATGCCCTGCATCGGCATCCTGTCACATGAAGACCGCGGCTGGAAAACGGCGCTGGAAAAAGAAAAGGAACTCCTCTTCATTTTCCATCATGTGAACTTACTCTAACTCCTATTCTCTTCTCAGTGGGCATGGCTGTTTCCATATACAGGTGCATCTCAATAAATTAGAATATCTTTGAACCGTTCATTCATTTCAGTAATTCAGTAATACAATTCATATTCAGCGTCTTCCATGATTGTGTGTCCTACTGAACCAGACTGAGGGACCATTTAAAGGCTTAGGAAACCTTGGCAGGTGACACACTGAATTTACAATACTGAACTTTTTTACAATATTCTAATTTTCATAGATTTGGGTTTTCATTAGCTGTAAACCATAATCAACATTTATAGTAATAAAACACTTGAAATAAAACACTCTGTGTGTAAAGAATCTAGAAAATATAGCAGGTCACTTTTTAAATTCAATTAATGAAATAAATAAACGTTTCAAAAATATTCTAATTTATTGAGATGCGCCTGTACACGACCACAGTGACAGTTGAGATTTGCCTGTCAACAGGACCAGGTCGAATATGAGGGTGTGGGGTAGTCAGTTCTAGAGAAAGGTCTGTGTCTCATAGGTGGGATATGTATCTATAAGACATTTATGGCAAATCCTTTAAGCATACAAGCATCATGTACAGAAAGTTATATGGAAGGGGTATAATTGGCAGCAAGTAGCTTGTCAGTATTAATGAAATAATGGAATAGGCAAGCAAAGTTGCCTTATCTTGTCTACATAACATCATGGCTCCACCATTGTTCAGGATGAATTATAAGACAACATAATAACGAAACCTTTGCTTTTACTATACATTGCGCAAAAGTGAGACAAAGAAATGAAACGAGAAAGGACAAAGCAGTCATTATACATTTGAGGCTTAAGTGCGCTCACTGCAGGAGATAGGTTTCTGCAGCTATTGATCTGTGCTATAATCTGTGACCTGTATAAGAAGGGATGGGACCAGCCGCCTTTCCAGCTGCCTGCTGAGATTCAGAATTGCTTTTCTCTTATTAAACATATCATTCCTGCAAAACGCTCCGGCCATGAATATTTATTCCTGTCTGGAATTGTCAGTCATCGGATTTTGTAACAATTATATAACGTCTTTGTCGACTGAAGTGTTTTCACAATGTTTATGTCAGGATGAAGGACATGCGGCTATATTTAGCAGTGTGTGTATTTGTCCAGGTAGTAAATTAGTGATAATGAGAGTTGTCCTGTGCCTTATATGAATTCATTGGGAATCAGGGCAAAGGAAAACTAGATTACAATTAAGTAATGGCCATGCCTCTGAATATACTATCTGGGTATATTGACACATAATGGTTGCGTCCCTAACTAAAAATCAAAACATATTCCTAAAAGAGGACATACAAAAAACATATCATAGAAAAAAGGTCACAATTACCCAACATCAGATAAAACATGGCTCTGTGCAGGATGTGAACAGACCCTTTCAGTATATGATAGAAAAAGCTAATAGAGCACCCATTCATGTGCAAAATGCTAACAGAGCACCCCCTCAACCATCTACAATACATAAATGGGTGGATGCCAGCATTTCAAATGCACACAGATAAAACTTATACCAAGTGCTAGCCATATGATAATGTAAGGCGCACAGCGCCAAAGAACAGTCTATTGGTCATGCCCTTTTGAAAAAGAAAAAACTATACTGGGCACTTGAATAAATTGTATAAATAGCATGGGGGTCATCTCATGTATGCAGGAAATAAGGAACTAGATGCAAAAAAGAAAAAGAAGACCACATACATAAAGAGAGACGCTCAACCCAAAATTGTGATAGAAAAATAGACAATATATATTTTATTGACAAAATTAAACAAATCTAAGAACATCACAGAAAAACACCTGATAGAGCGAACTAATAGGACAAGTTACTATAGATAATATCTAATATGAGAGCATAATGGGTAGGTCCTTTAATAGTCTAAATAGGAACCTGGCAACTATATAATCAAAACTGAGTATATTTAATAAAAGTGTATTAGTATGTGCAAAAATACAGTGCAAAAATGTGAAGTTATAAGATGCAATGACCTATAAAGCAAAAAGTGAAATTGATGTGACAAACAACGCTGCTAAGCATATAGTACATGAAAGTATATTTACCAGGAACTACACGTCCCAAATGGAGTTGTTCTATGTGATGCTGATACCCAACGTGTATCGCCCTAGGAAGGGTTTCATCAGGGGTAACACAATGCCAAATACTATCAGATATACTATATATATCTGAAAATAAATTACCTGGGGAGGAACCAATGTATAAGCCTACAACTAAATGGACCTTCTAGGGGTTTTCACAGGTGATCTTTACATTTCCAATTTTAGCCTGTGAAATGTCAGCAAGTATCATCAAGTATAGCTTTGAAGGAGAAAATGAAAGCTGGAGCCATGTTGGGGTCTAGAAATAAGAAGGGAGCCATGCTGGGGTCTAGGAGGGGGACCAGGCTGTGAACCATGATTTAACCCTTTCACTGCCAGGAGTCTCTGGAAATTTTGCACCTCCGGTAGACACAGCAATTTTCACAGTTTTGAGATGGACAAATCAAACCTAAATTGCAACATTAAAAAATCATCCAACCCCCCCCATACCTATATATTTTCTTAAAGTAGACACCTGCAGCATTGTCAGAATGTCACTTGGTACTGTATACGAACAAGCACCTTCATGCATGAGTTAAAGTGAATGTTTTATATAAAAAAAAAATGCAAATAAATGTATATTAGTTGCTAAAAGTGGAAACCAAACAAAAAGTTATATGCACCAAACCTCCTAAAAGTAAGAGATCAACATGTGCAGAGTCCATTCATATCACTAAGGCTTACACCTGCATTCACATGTCTTCAGAAAATCACTAGAACTAGAATGAGCAAAAATCTGCTTTGAAGTTGGAAATGTTAAAAAAGCATCATCCTATAAAATGTAGGGATTACACACTGTGGAAAGCAAGTGAACCCCTAAACCCTACTATTTTTTGAAAGTAGAAAACCTGAAGATTATGTGTGTCTCAATTGGTTATCAATAGCCGCATCCACCTTCATGTAACTTTGTGACAAACACAAATAATTTTTTTTAAAAATGCACTAAAACATATATTTGCACTTAAAACTCCTATTCAACCCATCCCTGCGAATACAGGCTTGCGGTTTACAAGACGCCGAGACCACAGACGATGTCTGCTTCTTAGCACGGGCGGCGCGATGACGTCACAACAACGCGCCGCCTGCGCTCAGACACAGACGTCCTGTGCATGGACGGGGAGGAAGCGTTCCATTCATCATCATCGCAGGTGAGTATGACTTTTGTTTTTTTAGCTTAGTTGTGGGTATATTAATAGTATAAGGGGTGGTTAGGAGGGGGAAATATAACTATAAGGGAGGGTTCATTAGGGGGCATTATCATTATGACGATGGGGGGTCATTTATAGAAGGGTTATTAGGAGGTATTATTAATACAAGGGGGAGGTTATTTATATAAGGGGCCATTAGGGGGCATCATTTATATTAGGAGGCATTATGAACATAAGGGGGTGGTCATTTATATAAGGGGTCATTAGAGGTGCAGTATTTATGTCAGGGTGAATCAGGGGCATAATATGAGGGTCAATTAATTTAATTAAGGTGACACTTGGGCTTTAATAAGACTAAGGCCCCACATAGTGGGCTGCAGAAAAAAACGCGCTGCAGGAAAAACCGCAGCGGTAACATTGTGGTTTTTCTCGCAGCTGTTTCACAGAAGGTCCGCAGAGGTTTCCCCTGTGGACTTTCTGATTTCAATGCACCTATATGGAAACCACCGGTGTTTCTGTAGGTATAATTGAAATGCTTCAATTTCCAAAACCGCAACGGTTTTGAAAATCGCAGTGCATCTGCTGCACGTATTTTTCCGCAATGTGTGGATGGGATTTGCTAGATGTAAAATGCTGTTTTTTTTTTCTGTGGGTTTTCTCCACATGTGGCCCCCATCCCCACTTTACAGTAAAATATGCGCAGCGGATACGCTGCGATTTCCAAAACAGACACAGTTTTGGAAATCGCAGCATGTCAATTATACCTACGGAAATGCCAGCGGTTTCCCTATAGATATAATTGAAGCAGAAAGTCTGCAGAGGAAACCTCTGCGAACTTTCTGTGCAAAGTGCTGCAGGAAAAACCGCGATGCGTCGCCACTGCGGTTTTTCCCGCAGCTCTTTTTTGCTGCAGGACACCACGTGGGGCCTTAGCCTTAAAGAGGACCTTTCACGTCCTCATGTATATGCTGTTTTACATACCACTAGAAAGCCGACAGCACGCTGAATTCAGCGCACTGCCGGCTTTCCCGGTATGTGCCCCGGGGCTGGAAATATCGGCGGTCTTAGTTTCACGGTTTACTGTCAGAAAGGCATTCTTGACAGTCTAGCTGCGCTGTGAGGAACGCCCTCCCTGACAGTTCTCGTTCATAGACTTGTACTGGCCGGTCGTTCCTTACAACTCGCCCATAGCGCTGTACTGTCAGAGGGGGCGTTCCTTACTGCCCGGCGATGACGCTGAGCTGTGAGGAACACCCCCTCAGTACAAGTCTATGAACGAGAACTGTCGGCGTTCCTCACAGCGCAGCTAGACTGTGAGGAACGCCTTTCTGACAGTAAACCGTGAAACTAAGACCACCGATAGCTCCAGCCCCGGGGCACATACTGGGAAAGCTGGCAGTGCGCTGAATTCAGCGTGCTGTTGGCTTTCTAGCGGTATGTAAAACAGCATATACATGAGGACGTAAAAGGTCCTCTTTAAGGAGTTTTCCAGCTCATTTTTATTGATGGTCTATCCGCAGAATAAAACATCAATAAGAGATAAGTGATTCCCCACTGATCAGCTGTAAGAAGGGGCTATGGCGTCTGTTTATATCACACGCTGTCTGATAGTGACCGTGTGATGTCATTCCAGCCTTGTCACATAGTCATGTATAGGACGAGGCTGTAGTTACATTACATGGCCGCTATGAAAAGAATGACACTATGTAAACAGAGAAAGGGTCACAGCGCTTACACAGGTAACACGGTTCATTCAAACAGCTGATCCTGGGGTCCGGGGTATTGGAACCCCAATAATTTTTTTTTCCCTTTATTTTCCTTTTTAATTAGGAAACACCTGGGGCATTATTAATAAAGGGAACTATTTAAAGGGGTGCACAGGGAAGTTATTAACTTAAAGATACACTTGGAGGTATTATTCATTATAGGGGGTTATATTATATATTTTATAATTGGGGTAGCAGTAGGATGGGTGTGCAGGTGAGGACAATGTGGGTTGGGTGCCTGGAAAAGTGAGGAGCCAAAGATGTCTGTATTGCAAACTTTACAGAGACTGGAAGAAGTGGTCATGGCCGTCCAGATGAAAGAGATGGGAAATGTGCAGGATTGGTCAGAGATGTCACTGGTAAGTCACTAAATGCTACTGCCCTGTATTCACCTAAATCGTCTGCAGAGCCCTGTGTAGAGCTGCTATATACCACTATACGCTCACCGTATACTGATAGTATAGTATACTGATAGTATCAGTATACGAACAAGTCCAAGTTGGGGGCCCACTTGGACATGTTCACCCCCCTGTGCTGAACCCCTAGCTACGCCTCTGGGCCCAGCCATTCCTAGTTACGCCACTGGGTATTACATTATCCCTCTATGTGACAATCAGAGAGCAAAAGTATAGTATGCTCTCTGATTGATAGTAGAGGGGATAACATGGACAGAAGTCCCTGCTATCCCCCTCCCCGGTCACATACAGGTTGTGCACAGATGATGATGACGATTTCTCATCTCTGTGCAGACTCCAGGACAGCTCCTTCCCCCTCCTCCTGCTACCACAGCTCTTAAGATGCTTCCTGAGACAGGCGGGGGAGGATATTTTAGAGCCCCATATCTCAGGATCCATTAGGAGCATTAAGAAGATCTTAGATTCATTTTAAAGATGAGAATCTCATCTTTAAAATACCAAGAACTTCATGATATCTCGTACAATTTCGAAGCCAATAGCTGTTAAACACGCTGTCGGGAATTGAGATCTGCAATGGGATCTGCACCTTCACTGGTGCTGTCCTCAAGGAGAGATGTTCCCGTCCCTAAGCCACTCATTGCCTCCCACAAAGCCAGCCAGTTCACTTTGCTCTGCACTGATGAGGGACAAAAATCCCGAAACAGCGCTGTATGCAGATAAGTGAAATTGGCTTGGCTAAAATTCCATTTGCTGTCTCAAGACTCAGTGAGTCAAAAGCAAATTGAGGATCTGTTACATCCAACAGAGGGCGCATGAGATTCCCAGCTCCTTTTCCCATAATGCCTTGTGATGAATAGCGTTTTTAACAGTGAATCGCTCCTAAACTGTAAAGGCTATTATGAAGATATTGGTATCATTTTAAAGATGAGATCTTCTTAATAGACCTAAGGGATCCTGAGATAACGTCATTAGAAGTAAGGACGTATTAGATACATGATTGGCTACAGAAGTGCCACCCTGGGAGGACCTAGAGCATATGTGGCTGGCAGGGAAAGGGTTAAAGGGATATTGTGTTTTACAACAACAAAGAGAGTGTGCACCATGCTGGTGATTAGGAACGAAACTAAAGCTATGCTGCGGACCAGGCCACCAGGGTAATAACAAAGAGTTTAGGCACTCTATGGTTACATGTGTAGCTTGTGTTCATTACATTGATGTATTCAGGTATAATCTTTTAAACCTGTTTTATATACTAAAGCATATAATACATGATTTTTGTATCTTTAATACTTTATTTGTGGTTTTGTGGGAACTGCACTTGCTTGATGATTACATTAGACACTGTAAACTGAAGTACATATATTTTTTGAGGTGACAACCCCTAGGAAACTCCATTTTTAGAAAATTGTTTTGTTGGTCTAGGAGAGGTTTCGTTATATTTTCAGATATGAAATACAGTTTGTAATGTAACATGACTTAAATGAGAAAAAATGAAAAATGTATTTTGCTTTCTTTAAATTGTTTCATATATGTTTTACAAAATACATGATAATCTGCCATCAGAACCACAGGATATGGAAGAAAAGGGTGACCATAGATACCACTATTATTGACACACCAGAGGCTAAGTGGAATCTCAACCTCAGGCTCAAGTACCTCAGCCTGAACTCAGTGAAAACTTCAGCAGTCAGTTGTCCTCACAGCAACATTGTTGCCTTTGACTTGCTCACCCAACTCCAACCTATGAGCAGTTAATTTTTCCTCTGAATAAAGGAAAAAGTTTCTGTTATTACAATAACATGCAAACATGTATCATTTTAGTATAATAACAGTATATTTATTTTATTGACTTTTATATTGTTAACAAATTTAAGAAAAAAAAAAAAAGCATTTGCAGAATAAAATGCTTGATTTGTATATTATAGGTAAAAACTTTTTGTTTCATAGCCATTACAAAAAAAATATATTATTACTATATGTAGAAAAATAGCACCTGAGCTGCAGTGGACAGAGAGCTGCTCCACTCCTATTACTTCAATAGGATGAGTCTCCTCCGCTTACTGGATCATCAGGGATCCAGGGGTTGGGCTACGACACATCACATACTGATGGAACCTTATGATGTGTGTGCAGCCCTACAAGTAGAATATTATAGTGTGCAAGAACCACTAGGGGAACATTATGATGTGTGTGCCACTCTACAAGTAGAACATTATAATGTGTGCAGAATACAATTACACTGTGTGTACCTATAAAGTATATATTTGGAATTGCAAAGGAAAAAAAGGGTACATGGACGAAAAAAGAAATGCATGAGTGGCAAAAAGAGACCATTATTTGTGGCTTACCTCAAGGTTACAATGGGCAATTCTTAAGGGGATATCACATTACATTGGTGTCCCAGCAAGTGGACATCCAGCACAACACGTGAAATTTCTCCAGGTGTTTACACAGATCCTAGTAGAGAGTGGAAGTTTCTCTTCCAGGCCCAAAGAAACACCATTGGGTGAACGCAGTTCCTCAACAACTTCCTACTTGACTCTTTGGCCAACATCTCCAGTTACAGGCCACATTGCAGTCAGCCAAAGCATATGCACTCCTTCAGGTGCAGATTTGAACCAGGAAGGGACTTGAAACTGTTGAAGGAACCAGGAGGAGCACATGAAACTGTAGGGAACACCAGGAGAGGGACATGAAACTGTAGGGGCAACCAGGAGGGGAACATGAAACTATGGGGGCAACCAGGTGGAGGACATTATCCTGTGATGGCAGATGGATGGGGACATTATAATATAATGTCTGAAGGGCCAGTGAGGGGGAAAGGTTTATGTCTGAGGGGCCACTTGGAGGGGACAGGTTAATGTGTGATGAGCAATTATATTATATGGGGCCATTGCAGGAGCATTTGATTGTGTGATGGGGCACTGTGGGCTTTATAGTGAATCGAGCCACTAATGAGGCAATATAATATGTAAGGGCCACTAAAAGGCATTATCATTTGTGCAGGTCAGGTATGTCTAAATGGTGGTGATGGGGCCCAACTTATGAAAACTTTGCACTGGGCCCACCAATGTGTTAAAACGTCCCTTTTTTCTGGGGCAGGTGGAATCTTCAAGCAAGACAATGCAATATGTAACATGGTTAAAAATGTCCAACAGTGGTTGGAAGAGCATAACTTTGAATTTCAAGTACTTTTTTGGCTCCCTGTTCGGCCAGACTTGAACCCAATTGAGCATTTGTGGGAACAACTCAATCATTGTGATCACACTATGGATCCTCTCTCATGCACCCTCCAGGAAATGTGGGATGCACTGCAAACAGCATGGCATCAGATACATGAGACAACCTACCAGCAGGGTCGGACTGGCCCACCGGGAAACCGGTGAATCCCCCCGGTGGGCCCCGACTATTAGTCCTCATTTTGCCAATGCAGATGCATTAGACATGGGCCCGATCGGGAAGGTTTGCATGGCATTTGTATTTGCATTGGCAAAATGAGGACTAATAACATACCTCCCAACTGTCCCGGATGCGGCGGGACAGTCTGGGTCCTGTCCCGCGGTCCCGGTCGGCGGGAGGTATATCCCGAATTCAACTCATTTGCAAGAGAGGACGCAGATGAATTGAATACACCGATGAAGCAGGAGCTTAGGATAGGCCATAAATACCTGATTGATAGAGGGCTGACACATGGCCCCATCAGCTGTACAGCAGCCCGGTGCCTTCACTGCAGCTCAGCTCCTACTGACTTCAATAAGTGCTGACATGCAGTGAAGGTGCCCGGCTAATACACAGTGGACAGAGCTTTCTGCTTCTGGCCCTGTATTGTGTACAGGACGGGCGCCAGAAGTGGCTCCGTACAGCTGATCGGACCGGGGTCAGCCCCGTACAAATCAGGTATCTATGGCCTATCCTGAGGATAAACCATAACAAATTATTCATGGACAACCTTTAATATACTACCTAATGTGCCACACTTTAAAGAGGTTGTCCAGTATAATTTTTTTCTTTTTTATAATTAGTCTGGGGGAGGTGAATCCCCCCTACCCCCCTTCCCAAAAAAAAAAAAAAACAACAACAAAAAACCATACTAAAACATACTCACCTGTACCCAGTGTCCTTACAGCACAGTCCGGTATTGCAGCTCCGCTGTCTTCTTTTGCCGGAAGTGCTCACTGGCTGTGACTTCCCAGGTCCCTTCCCTTAGGCCGATGATTGGCCTCAGGGGTCACGTGACCTCACAGGTAGTCACGTGGAGAGGGAAATTCAACTGGAAGAAAACAACAGAACTGCAGGACCGAACCGTGCTGGGAGACACTGGGGACAGGAGAGAAAGTTTGGGGGTTTTTTTTGTTTTATATTTTTCGCCTCCCCCAGCGTAATTAAAAAAAAAAAAAAAAAATGTTATCCTGCACACCCCCTTTAATGTACTCCAGGCTATTGGCCTCCATCACTGCCTCCCCCAACAATATAATGGCCCCATCAATGGTCTCCATACAGTATAGGGGACCAGTGAAGAAGCCACTGTATGGAGTATATGCTCCACAGTGGCGCCCACCCAGTATTATATGCTCTACAGTGGCCCCCACCCAGTATTATATGCTCTACAGTGGCCCCCACCCAGTATTATATGCTCTACTGTGGCCCCCCACCCATTATTATATGCTTTACAGTGGCCCCCCACCCAGTATTGTATGCCCACAGTGGCCCCCACCCAGCATTATATGCTCTACAGTGGCCCCCACCCAGTATTATATGCTCCCAACAGCCCCCTCCGCTTCAGTGCTATTATTATACTCTGGGGTCTCCTCAGACCCCAGAGTATAATAATCGGAGGGCCAGGGAAGGTGATTAAAAACAACAAACATTCATACTCACCTTGCCTTACCTTTCCTTGGCATCCTCGCTCCATCCTGCCGTCTTCAGGCCCTCTTCCGACGTCGCTGTTGAGGCCTGTGATTGGTCCTCAGCGGTCACGTGGGGGTGCACTGACGTCATTACGCAGCTGTGCCCCATGTGACCGCCGGGGCCTAATCACAGGCCTCAGTCATGATGGAAGAGTGTTGGACGCTGTGCCCAGGAGAGGTGAGAATATCTATTTATTATTTTCACCTCCCCTGGGTGCCGTTCCCTGCCCTGCCATCTATTGTAAAAGGGCCTGGCAATATGCCAGGGCCCCTTTCCAATAACAGTATGTATAGCGGTCGGGGAACCAGGCTTTCCCCAACTGCTATCATAGTGGTCCGGGGCCCCGGCCATCTCCAGCTGGCCACGGGCACCATACCCCGCCGAGCCCGGAGAGAGTGCGACTGCGATTGTTACGCCACTGGTCAGGGTCATGTTGCATTGGCAACATGAGGACTAATAGTCGGGGCTCGGGGCCCGCCGGTGGATTCACCGGTTCCCTGGTGGGCCAGTCCGACCCTAACTAACCGAGGCTGTTATTGTCCAGTACATATCAGCATAGAGGTTTATCATATGCCACTGTCCACCACCAGGGTATTGGCTAGGCTACAGCTTCTATAGCATATCAGTACTGGCATGCTATTTAACTGCGGTTGTTAGCAGAATACAAACTGGCTTTTTTTTTTTCCCCCCCAGTAGGGGGAAACGCGTTGAGGGGCTCTAGTGAGGGGGGACTAGCTGGGCTACCATTTTTAGGGTTTATTACCCTGTCCAGCTCACTTTATCTGAATGGACAATGTCCTGCTTAGAGTGTATGTTCAGGTGGTAATTTGCCTTTCACCTGTCCAATTACATAACAGCTCTCTTATTGTCTGAGGGCTAAGCCGGTTAGTGAGTTTATGTGGTCTGAGGTTTTCCCGTATTCTTTTAGTTGATTCCTCTTTATTGGGGTGTTTTGTACCATTACCCTTTATATATGAGGATCTTTGGAACACCTGGTTATATCAAGACCACCTTATATACACATATTATTAACTGTTTTAATGTGTGTTCCTGGTCTGACCTGGACCTTTTAGTTTATATTAATAAAAGTTATATTTTAGTTTTTTCACTTTTGTGCTATTGGGTTTACTTTCTAAATATGAGCACTTGATTCATACCCTAACTTTTTGAAAAGTGACATTTTAGTAATTTTTCATTTACACATCCCAATGTTAATAAAATCTGTGAAAAGGCTGTTGGATCAAAATGCTCACTATACCCCTTGATAAATTCTGAGAGGGGTGTAGTTTCCAAAATGGGGCCACTTTTTGGGGGTTTCTATTGTATTGGTACTCTAGGGGCTCTGCAAATGAGACATGGCACCGAAAACTATTCCAGCAAAATCTGCTTTTCAAACATCCAGTGTCGCTCCTTCCCTTCTATGCACTGCCGTGTACACAAACATCAATTTACACCCACATGTGGGGTATTTCTCTGCTTGGGAGAAATTGCATGTCAAACTGTGAGATGCGTGTTCTCCTTTAACCCTTTGTGAATGTGTTAATTTTAGGGCTAAATGAATGCATTATTGAAAAAAAAAGGAAATGTCTAAATTTCACATCTATATTGTTTTAATTTCCGTGAAATGCTTAAAGGGTTAACAGACTTCCCAAATGCTGTTTTGAATTATTTAAGGTGTGCAGTTTTGAAAATGGGGTGGTTCATGGGGGTTTCTAATATATAGGCCTTTATCATCCCCTTCAGAACTGAAGTGGTCCCTAAAAAATTAGTTTGGGAAATTTTCTTGAAAATCTGGAAAATCATAGTTACAGTTGTAAGCCATCTAACAACCAAAATAAATTAAATGACAAGTAAAAGATTATGCTGATATAAAGCAGAGATATGGTAGATAATCTTTATTAATGTATTTGTGTGGTATAGCTATCTGTTTGAAAAGCAGAGCATTTCACATTTTGAAAATTGCGATTTTTTTTTTTCCAAATTTCCATCAAATTTCCTATTGTTTTTTATAAATAAATACAAAAATATGGATCAGTATTTACCACTAACATGAAGTACAATGTGTCATGAAAAAATTATCTCAAAATCACTTGTGTAAGTTAAAGCGTCTCAAAGTTATTGCCATATAAAGTGACATATGTCAGTTTTGAAGCCTTCCACCTGCTCAGACACATACAGCTAACAGTCAATCATGACTGTGTCACCGGTCGGCCCCCTTGCGACGTGTTGAGGGGTGTCAGTGTTTGTTAACGACAGCCTGAGGTCTGATCAATGACCCCTGTCTGCCAGCGATTCCCGTTGTTGTGATCCTGCTTCTGGCCGAAGCAATGAAATAGGCCTACATGTATATTTCAGTGTATACTGCTGAATATATGTGATTACTGGTTCAAGTCCCCTAGTGGGACAAGAAAAAATGTAAAAAAGAAAAGAAAAAAAAAGTTCAAAAGAGTTAAAAAAAAAATCATGAAGAAATAAAGCCTCAAAAATAACCCTTTCTTATATATATTATATATATATATATAAAAAAAAAAAAATAGAAAACAAAACCGAATAATTTGGGATTAGTCTAGGACGAACTAAAAAGACCACCGTGACATGCATTGCAGTAAAATATTATAGTAGTATAATAATTTCACTTACACACGTGGACAAAATTGTTGGTACCCCTCGTTTAATGAAAGAAAAACCCACAATGGTCACAGAAATAACTTGAATCTGACAAAAGTAATAATATATAAAAATTCTATGAAAATGAACAAATGAAAGTCAGACATTGCTTTTCAACCATGCTTCAACAGAATTTAAAAAAAAAAGAAAACTCATGAAACAGGCTTGGACAGAAATGATGGTACCCCTGAAAATAATGTGACCAAAGGGACATGTTAAATCAAGGTGTGTCCGATAATTAGCATCACAGGTGTCTACAACCTTGTAATCAATCAGTGCGCCTGTATATAGGGCTACAGATACTCACTGTGCTGTGTGGTGACATGGTGAGTACCACACTCAACATGGACCAAAGGAAGCGAAGGAAAAAGTTGTCTCAGGAGCTTAGAAAGAAAATTATAGACAAGCATGTTAAAGATAAAGGTTATAAGACCATCTCCAAGCAGCTTGATGTTCCTGTGACTACAGTTGCACATATTATTCAGAAATTTAAGATCCATGGGACTGTAGCCAACCTCCCTGGATATGGCTGCATTAGGAAAATTGATGACAAATCAAAGAGAAGGATAATACGAATGGTAACAAAAGAGCCCAGAAAAACTTCTAAAGAGATTAAAGGTGAACTTCAAGCTCAAGGAACATCAGTGTCAGCTCGCACCATCTGTCGTTGTTTGAGCCAAAGTGAACGTCATGGGAAACGACCAAGGAGGACCCCATTGTTGAAAACAAATCATAAAAAAGCCAAACTGGAATTTGCCAAACTATATGTTGAAAAGGACTGTGAGAATGTCCTATGGAATCGAAATTTTTGGCAAGGCGCATCAGCTCTATGTTCACAGATGGAAAAATGAGGCATATCTTGAAAAGAACACTGTCCCTACTGTGAAACATGGAGGAGGTTCTGTTATGTTCTGGGGCTGCTTTGCTGCATCTGGCACAGGGTGTCTTGAATCTGTGCAGGGTACAATGAAATCTCAAGACTATCAAGGGATTCTAGAGAGAAATGTGCTGCCCAGTGTCAGAAAGCTTCGTCTCAGTCACAGGTCATGGGTCTTGCAACAGAATAATGACCCAAAACACACAGCTAAAACACCCAAGAATGGCTAAGAGGAAAACATTGGACTATTCTGAAGTGGCCTTCTATGAGCCCTGACCTAAATCCTATTGAGCATCTTTGGAAGGAGCTGAAACATGCCGTCTGGAAAAGGCACCCTTCAAACCCGAGACAACTGGAGCAGTTTGCTCATGAGGTGTGGGCCAAAATTCCTGTTGAGAGGTGCAGAAGTCTCATTGACAGTTACAGAAATCGTTTGATAGCAGTGATTGCCTCAAAAGGTTGTGCAACAAAATATTAAGTTAAAGGTACCATCATTTCTGTCCAGGCCTGTTTCATGAGTTTTATTTTTTTTAAATTCTGTTGAAGCATGGTTGAAAAGCAATGTCTGACTTTCATTTGTTCATTTTCATAGAATTTTTATATATTATTACTTTTGTCAGATTCAAGTTATTTCTGTGACCATTGTAGGTTTTTCTTTCATTAAACGAGAGGTACCAACAATTTTGTCCACAGTTGTATGCTGTGTACCAAACTTGTTCAATCCGAAACTAATCAGGGACCCAAGCCGCCCGAACCAAAACAAATCTTGGGAGGTTCACTCATCTCTATCCTTGATAAATTCTTTAAGGAGTGTTGTTTCCAAAATGGTGTAACTTTTTGTGGTCTTTCACTGTACTGGTACTTTAGGGGCTCTATAGATGAGGCATGGCAGCTGAAATCTATTAGAGGAAAATCTGCCCTTCAAAAGTCATATAAAGCATTCCAAGCCCCGTCATGGTGGTATATCAATCTGTCTGAAAATCAGAGCATTTTGAAAAGTGCAGACCTTAAGAAATATCCATCACATTTCCTATTTTTCATAAATAAATACAAAAAAAAGATGGACCAAAGTTCACCGCTATCATGAAGTACAATGTGTCACAAAAAAACAATTTCCTGGGTAAATTAAAGCGTTCCAGAGTTATTACCATATAAAGTGACACATGTCAGCTTTGGAAAATTGTACCATTTCCTTAAGTTGGTTTTTGGCAGTTTCATCAAGGGGTTAAGGGACTGACACCAGTTATATGAGAATGAGCTGCTGACATAATAAGATACTGAGCTGTTGATATACAGTATATGACCTCATGCACACGACCGAGTGGGTCCAGATTTTAATGGAAGGCACTTGGATGACATCCTATTGCTTTCCATGTTTCAGTAGGGGATTCTTCTCTACCATTTTCACAGAACTGGATAGAACATGCTATATAATCCTTGTAATAGAGCATTGGAACCCCCCTTAGACTGCACACCTGGTCATGTGCATGAGGCCTTATTCTGAGCTGCTGTGATAGAGACTGCCTAAGGCTAGTTGCAGATGACAGTGGGTATTTTGCGGTCAGCAAACTAGTAATTAGTCTTCAGTTTTTGCGGACAGAGTGTAATCAGTGTGTCTTCAGTGTGTCTTCAGCATCAGTGAAGTAGGTCCGCAAAAACGGACAGTGTGACATCAGTGTGTGATCCTAGTTTGCAGAGCCACCATAAAAAAACACAGGTGACATCTAATGATATCCCTAGCTTGTCCACGAAAAATGGACGGCACACTGTTGACACACTGAGTACATTCGTGTGCCATCCTAGGTTTTTAGTCTCCCATAGGCATTTATGGGCGAGTCCGTTCTGCAAAAACTGAACAGAATAGGAGCTGTTCTGTCTGATGCAGTGTGGAATCATGGCTCGAACACTGATCAGTGAAAAACATGGTCGTGTGCATGTGCCCCATACAAATGAATGGGTCAGTGTGCTATCCGCAAAAAACACGGATAGCACACAGATCTCGCCCAAAGTCGTCTGCAAGGGGCCTTAGACTGAGCTCATGCTGAAAAATTGCCTGCAAAGTTAAAGCCATTTGTTGCCTCTGGTAAAACTCTTAAGAAATGCTCATGCTCGTTGCTTCACCTACTAATTCTGTCACTGCCAGGCTCAATGGGACATACAGTGGGGAAAATAAGTATTTAGTCAGCCACCAATTGTGCAAGTTCTCCCACTTAAAAAGATGAGAGAGGCCTGTAATTGTCATCATAGGTAGACCTCAACTATGAGAGACAAAATGAGAAAACAAATCCAGAAAATAACATTGTCACCTACAAACAAGAGTTTCCATTTGTTAATCACAATTTGACCACTGCTGACTGGCATTATCAGTTCCTTGGATATCTTTTTGTATCTCTTTCCTGTTTTCTACAGTTCAACTACCTTTTCCCGTAAATCCGTGGACAATTCTTTTGCTTTCCCCATGACTCACAATCCAGAAACGTCAGTGGCTGGAGTAAAGATGCAGCAGTCTGTCTGGATCCCAGAAACTCACTCAGCTTTTATGCACACACACTGATCACATGCAAACAGGTCACAGGTGAAGATGTTACCTTCGGTAGCCATTCAAACCCCTTTGTGTCAACTTCTGGGCATGTTATCAGGTCAAAATCACCAGGGTATGTGAACTTTTGAACAGGGTCATTTTGATGTTTTTCGTTGTCATTATGATTTAAAAAGAGAAAACACAAAGAAGTTTGACAATAAATGGCTTCAACCAACCACTAACCATGAGTGGAGAAAAAGTTTTTGTGTTATCATTCATATTCTATGAAAAAAGGCCAAAAAACAAAAAAAATCTGCCAGGGTATGTAAACTTTTTAGCACAACTCTATGGCACGATGACAGTGTAAGTTCAGGAGATGAATCCGCACCATCAGCAGCAGATGTCAGTTGTGACATTGAAGTTAACAGGGATCTCTGCCATCTAAGTGGTTAGAGAAGGAGGGATGCAATATTAGGTTGTCGATAAGTTGACAGGGGTGGTCCCTCAAGCCTGTAAATTTGTAGTGGCACTATACTTGGAGGCCCCTACTATATATACTACAATAGTCCTGCATCATGAAGTCGCGTGATAGAAAGATTGGTGGTGCTCTGCCAACCAACAATGCATAACCAATCAGCAAAGAGAAGAAAAGTAGCTGCAATCACCGATAGGTGAAAGTGTCTTTTATTCCAACCACATTACAAAAGCAGGATCATGGTAAGAGAATGCTGGCGCTTACAAGAGAAGGGGCAATGGACATTTCACATACATTACACACTTCATCTGACCCTGCTGTTGAGTGGCGTTGGCATGCCCTGTAAGTAGGGAGATTTTTAATTTTTTAAATTTTTTTTTTTTTTTTACATTTCTCTTACTTTTATTTTTAGACTCCCTAAGGGACTTCAATACTACGTGGTGTCCAATCACCAGTACCACATAATTCAATGTTAATGTATGTAATGAACCATCCGACACAATCTGTCGTGGAGCTGGGGGATGTATGTAAGGTTATTGCATGGATGAAGGTGACGGGCGAGGAATCGTCTGCATTTATCCGCAAATTCGTAATAGTGTTTCTTAACGCAGTCTCGATAGACTTGTGAATTAAACAAAATAACTAAGATATCAAAGGTATGCAAGCCTGTGCAATTTTGTTGAATAACAGAGTTCATACAGCAATGAAAAATACTGCTTAAGATACAAAATGGAGACTATAATATACTTCAAATAACCATCCATTCTTACTAGCACTACAGCCTGTAATAGAAGTTTAGTAATGACAAGATTGGGAGAAGACCGAGGTGTCTGATGGGTTATTGCCCATGATCAGAGAGGACTCTGATTGTGGGTAGTGCTTCTGGGTCACTGCTGGTTAAAACTTGGTTCCCTTACGTCCTACAGCAACACAATATGGGGTATTCCTGCCCCTGTGTGCTGGTAGGACAGGCAGAACTTTTAATTAACATAAAATATGCATGACTACGCTACCATATAAGAGCGCAAAGAGACCTCCCCCTTGTGTTTTTTTCTGTCCTGTGTAGTGGGACAGATGGAGGGAGGTCTTTTGTCCTCCCATATTTTGTTTTTTCTCCTAAAGTTTGTTAACTTCCTTTGGGGAGCCGACTTTACACCTCTCTTCTCTTCTTTCTTCCACTGGACGCTTCTGTGGAAAAGAAGGGGTGTGTGTGTTAGGCAGTTTTTTTGTGCTAGCCAAGCTTTCAACCTTCGCTCTGAAAAGGTTGATTTCAGTAGTTCATGCAGCTGTAGTTGCATGCTGCATGTTCATAGGCCGGTATGCAGGCCACTTGTGCAGCATTGTGGTGGAGCATTGCTGTTTCACTTACCTTTTTTTGTGCCCAGCCAAGTTTTCAACCTTTGCTCTGAAAAGGTTATTTCAGTAGTACATAGAGCGGTAGTTGCCTGCTGCATGATCAAAGACCTGTAGTGCAGGCCACTTGTGCGGCCTTGATGTGGTGCATTATCGTTTTACTTACCTTACAAGCTCCACGGCTGCCAGAAGTGACGTCGGTCACTTTGTTCCTCCGGAACCTTTGTTTGTGTTCCGGTTTTTCGGGGATTGAATTCTCGGACGGACTTTTTGCGGCTTTGTTTTTCTTCCTTTTTGCAAGTTTATATTTGCTGAGCCTCTTTTCTGGCATCGGTCTGTATATTTTAGCTTAATTCTGTGTACAAGGAATTAGGGTTTGTAAAATTTGTGGGGGAGGGTTTTTTGTGTGCACTACTTGCTCATTCCTCCTCCCCTCCTATAGAAGCCTTCATCTCAATGCAGGAGATGGCTTGTCTCTTTGTGAGGAAGGCCTCAGTACTCCACTTGGATTACTGTTCTTGCTGCAGCTGCTCTGGGCAGCACAGTGGTTCAGTAGTTAGTCCTGTGTTCAAACCCTGCAAGGAGTTTGGAAAAAGAAAAAAAAAAAAAAAGTGTCTAATTTGTGTGCTTTGTGACACAGTGTGAAGGTATTGAATATTTCTAGGTGAATACTGAATTAATACTGTCCCTGTTGTACTTCAATACAAAAGTTTCTCACATACCAGGTGTAGCTATATAGGGCCGAAGACCACTCCAGTATTAACAGTAATATACATAGCTTTGGGTGGGAGTTTACAGTGGAGATAAAGAGCTTCAAGCTACACCTCTTACAAAATCTACCATTGTATGTAGGATTTTTTTACTGCTCTATTGATATACATTGTAGCCTTAAGTTTAAGACCATACAGTGTGATATGTATAAAAAGACGGGCCACTTTAAATCCACGTGTTTAATGGAGGGTGCAATCACAAGGGATATATGTAATCTCTGTGCTGATATCACACTCTCTACTGCTAGATTGACCTGACAGCTGATTTTGGAATGTGAAAAGCTAATGACCACCGCAGTTCACTTGTCAGATTCGCTCAGTATATTTGATGAGGATGTTTTGTGCTACTAGATTACACTATATGGAAAGTCCAAAATGTATTAAAATGTAGTGCTGCACAGTTATGGTCATCCCAGATGAGATTACCATTTTCTATGACTTCACAGTGTTTACTATTCCTGTACTGAGATCTGATGTAGATCACCATCCATTGTACAGTCATGGCCAAAAGTTTTGAGAATGATACAAATATAAATTTTTACAAAGTCTACTGCTTCAGTTTTTCTAATGGCAATTTGCATATACTCCAGAATGTTATAAAGAGTGATCAGCTTAACAGCAATTACTTGCAAAGTCAATATTTGCCTAGAAAATGAACTTTATCCCCCAAAACACATTTCAACATCATTGCAGCCCTGCCTTAAAAGGACCACCTAACATCGTTTCAGTGATTGCTCCATTAACACAGGTGTGGGTGTTGATGAGGACAGGGTTGGAGATCAATCTGTTATGATTAAGTAAGAATGACACCACTGGACACTTTAAAAGGAGGCTGGTGCTTGCCATCATTGTTTCTCTTCTGTTAAGCATGGTTATCTCTAAAGAAACACGTGCAGTCATCATTGCACTGCACAAAAATGGCCTAACTGGGAAGAGTATTGCAGCTAGAAAGATTGCACCTCAGTCAACAATCTATCGCATCATCAAGAACTTCAAGGAGAGAGGTTCCATTGGTGCCAAAAAGGCTCCAGGGCGCCCAAGAAAGACCAGCAAGCGGCAGGACCATCTCTTAAAAGTGTTTCAGCTGCGGGATCGGGCTACCAGCAGTGCAGAGCTTGCTGAGGAATGGCAGCAGGCAGGTGTGAGTGCATCTGCACGCACTGTGAGGCGGAGACTCTTGGAGCAAGGCCTGGTCTCAAGGAGGGCAGCAAAGAAGCCACGTCTCTCCAGAAAAAACATCAGGGACAGACTGATATTCTGCAAAAGGTACAGGGAGTGGACTGCTGAGGACTGGAGGAAAGTCATTTTCTCTGATGAATCCCCTTTTCGATTGTTTGGAACATCTGGAAAACAGCTTATTCGGAGAAGAAGAGGTAGCGCTACCACCAGTTTTGTCTCATGCCAACTGTAAAGCATCCTGAAACCATTCATGTGTGGGGCGGCTTCTCAGCCAAGGGAATCGGCTCTCTCACAGTCTTGCCTAAAAACACAGCCATGAATAAAGAATGGTACCAGAATGTCCTCCAAGAGCAACTTCTCCCAACCGTCCAAGAGCAGTTTGGCGCTCAACAATGCCTTTTCCAGCATGATGGAGCACCTTGCCATAAAGCAAAGGTGATAACTAAATGGCTCAGGGAACAAAACATAGAGATTTTGGGTCCATAGCCTGGAAACTCCCCAGATCTTAATCCCATTGAGAACTTGTGGTCAATCATCAAGAGACGGGTGGACAAACAAAAACCAACAAATTCAGACAAAATTAAAGCATTGATTCTGCAAGAATGGACTGCTATCAGTCAGGATTTGGTCCAGAAGTTGATTGAGAGCATGCCAGGGAGAATTGCAGAGGTCCTGAAGAAGAAGGGTCAACACTGCAAATATTGACTTGCTGCATTAACTCATTCTAACTGTCAATATAAGCTTCTGTTACTCATAATATGAATGCAATTCTATTTCTGTATGTGATAAAAACATCTGACAAACACACATAAAAACCAGAGGGCAGCAGATCATGTGAAAATAGAATATTTGTGTCATTCTCAAAACTTTTGGCCATGACTGTATACATCTCTTTTAATAGTTATGCCTGGTGCCACACTGACTTCATCAAACCCTAGACCAACACCAACCCAGTCTTCAACATCTGCCTAAACTTCAGTACCTTAACGCCCGGCACAGACTGTACACCCCAGATTCCCTACAAGAACTATTGATGGCCCTTATTGTAATGAAAGTCACCAAACAGTTCAGCAGATCGTACGCCACTGACTGCCTGTGCTACCGAATACATATATAAGGCCTCTATCACATCGTGTTTTTTACATCAGTTTAACTGATCAGTTTAACGGATCCGTTATTTTAATCAAAAAACTGATGCAAACTGATGTCAATTCATGCATAAAAAATGGATGTGCAACTGTTTGCATCAGTTTTTTGCTAAAAAAACAGATCAGTTTTTTTAAGTTTACCTCTGCCACCCCCCACCTGTGCTTCAGGCTGTTCACATCTGCGCTCGGTTTCCGTTCGGGGGGGGGGGGGTTCCGCTTAGGAAACCTGCGGACCCCATAGACTATAATGGGGTCTGCAAGGTTTTCGTTCAGTTTCCATCCAAAAAGGGCGAAAAATGCGGAGAGAAATGTGCTGCTTGCACGACTTTTTCTCCACATTCTTCATTCGGAGAGGGGAACGGAATCTCTGTACAGAGCAGCAACTGCAGATGTGAACCAAGCCTCACCTAATACCATCAGGGGTAGGTAGCACGTGGGGGGGCAGCCATAAGGGATTGTTTGCCCCTACTCACGCGTGCTATCCCTTCCCCCCACCCCTGGTCCCAGCATGAATGATACTGCCATTTGTGACCCCCATTAGAGAAATGGCTGCCGCCCTCCCCCACCTCTTGGCTCCTGAATGTGTCCAGCGCCATCCTAGTTCTATCTTCTCCTTCCCTGCCACGAGTGCCACCCTTCCCCCACCTCTCACCCCTCGAGTGGTGAGAGGAGGGGCGGCACTCGTGGCAGGGGAGGAGAAAATAGGGATGGCGCTGGACACATTCAGGAGGTCAGAGGTGGGAGATGGGAGGTGCGGCAGCCATTTCTCTAAGGGGGTCAGAATGGCAGGATCATTCACACTGGGACCAGGGAAGGGAGGGACAGCCATTTGAGGTAGGATGGGTTTGGGGCTTACCTTATGGAGAGTTGGCTTCTCCTTCTTCCAAGACCCTGCTGCGCGGTTTCAGCGCAATAAAGAGGGGCAGATTTGTATCTAATAGGGGAGGGTTCCCTCTTCAGGGGATGAACTGAAGCCATAACGGAATGCTGTAAGCGGCTGCAAATCACTTGCATCCGTTTACATAACGAACTACAGTATAGTAAATTGAAAACAAACCGTAGCGGATCTGTTGTTGTTAAAGGACAGGAAAGCGTGGTAGTACACGCTTTTCTGTCCGTTTGAAATAATGTACAGGGGCATTCCGAAACCATAGCGAATTTTTTTTTTTTTTTTTTATTGGAGGCAATGGGTCCGCTGACTGACACGTTTTTATAAGGTAAACAGCTATAAAAACGTATCAATCAGGCGGACCTCTATAACGTGATCTGAAAGGGGCCCTTTGAACAATCGATGCTTGCCCTTTGCACCATTCTCTTGTCCCTATTGGGTTCTTTTTTTCTTACCTCAGATGTTGGCCTTTGTTTTCTCGCTTGATTCGGAGTGTAGAAGTGCAGCACAAGTGTTAGTGTGTTTATGATTTACGGCTATTGTACAACTTAAAAGCACAAACCTATTCATTTCAAGGTTCCTTCCATTTTCACTAAAAAGATGTTGTCTAAGCCTTAGTATTTTAGACTTAAATTATAGTCACTTTATCCTCATGCAGCATCCTTTCATTTCCTCCATTTACAGAGTTGATATGTATCATTTGTGGGGTCTTTACCTTTTCTGTCTCATGCCTATGGTTAACTCATTCAATCAAAAGCAAAAAGGAAAGACAGCAGCAGGCTCTAGTTTTGTATCATATTGTTGGGCAATGTGTGTAGAGACATAAACAGTTTAACAGTATAAAATTCTATAAAGCCAAGGAAATTATTTGTTCTGGAATTTTCCAATATATTTAGTGTATCATCTCATTACGATTAATGAGATATTTTACAGTTGTCATTGAATAAGGGCCTTCACTGCATCCCTGACATGCAATTGACACTTAGGGGCATGGCTTATTATATGGAAGAGCTCTAACTGTACTGTAATGAGCTGTGTACAGTGACCTGTACAGCATATGTTCAGCCTCTGGATGTAACTATGAAGATTCCAAGTCAATGACTACAAAAATTGCAACATCTACAGTTTTTATATTAGTTTTTGTGGCGATCCAACATTGCCACAGGGCAAATAGTTTAAGCTCATATCAATCTGCACTTATGTTTCCTGTGTTTTTTTTTGTAAATTCTGCGTACTATATACTGTGCTTTTATTTAACCAGTATGTAATCCAGTAACCAATATGTGTATTTAAATGTAGCCTTCTGGCTGTGGCGTCCTTCATGTTTTTGGGTTAGCCGTGCGCCATTTCAGTAAAACCTGCACCCCCTTTTTGCTGCTTGACACACCCCTTTTTGTGATGCACTCATGAAATGTGCAGTTAATGCCCCTTTTTCGTGACAAGGACATAAAGTGCTCATGTCACATATAACAAGACAGAGAACCACATATACAGTATATAACATGACAGAATGTTGGTGCATTCCTGCTGGGTATGGGGGATTTGCCCATTCTTTTGAATAGGCAGGTCACCCCTTTGTGAGGTAGCCTGCTGGATATTTCTGAAAAGTTGTCCAGTATTAGTAAGGCAGGGTTCACACTACCGTTGATGTCCGTTCTGATAGTGTCCGTTAAAAAAAGAAAAAAAAAAGGACACCTATCATAACAGACATTAACGGACACTAACTGATGTTAATGTGTCCATTTTTTTAACTGATCCAATTAATGGGTTAGTTAAAAAAAAACGACACTTTAGCATCAGTTAGTGTCCGTTTTTTAACACTGTCTGCTTTTTTTAACACTCTCCGTTTTTTTTTTTCTGCTTTCTGAGCATGCGCAGGAAAAAAACGGACATAAAATAATGGACAGTAACTGATGGCTATCAGTTACTGTCCATTATTATTCCATTACCTATAGATTTCAATGTTAAAAAAATAACGGACACTTGCTGTCCGTCAAGAATCCATTTTTTTCAAATGGACAAAAAGTCCTGCATGTAGGATTTTTTGTCCACGAAAAAATAACGGACTTCTGACGGATTTGGTGTAAACGGACACAAACGGACACTAACGGACACAATATAAAAACCCATTGAAATGAATGGAAATTTTAACGGATTTCTGACAGTTCAGCTAGTGTCTGATGCTAAAATCTTGTAATGGACACTACTGACGGTCACCAACGGTAACGGTAGTGTGAACGCCCCCTACGATGCTAAGCTCCCTGTAGTGGTGGCTGCAGGCAACTTTTATTTTCCTTTTAATCCTATGTGTATCTATTCTGAGGATAGATCATCAATAAAAATGAGCTGGAAAACTCCTTAAAGTTAAGGCCCCACGTGGCGTCCCACAGCAACGAATCGCTGCGGGAAAAACTGTGGTGGTGATGCATCGCATTTCTGTGCTTTGCACAGAAAATTTGCAGAGGTTTCTTCTGTGGACTTTCTGCTTAAATTATATCTAAACCACCGGCATTTCTGTAGGCATGCTGCGATTTCCAAAACTGTTTTGGAAATCGCAGCATGTCCGCTACGCGTATTTTACCGCAAAGTGGGGATGGGATGGGGCCCCACGTGGTGAATATGTCATGGGAAAAAAATGCGGCATTTTACAGTTCCTGCAAAGTGGATGGGATTCTAGCAAATCCCATCCACACATTGCGGAAAAATACGTGCAGCAGACATGCTATGATTTCCAAAACCACTGCGGTTTTGGAAATCGCAGCATGTCAATTATACCTACGGAAACACTGGTGGTTTCCCTATAGGTATAATGGAAGCAGAAAGTCCGCAGAGGAAACCTCTGCGGACCTTCTGTGAAAAGCGCTGCGGGAAAAACCACAATGCGTTACTGTCGCGGTTTTACCTGCAGTGCTTTTTTGCTGCAACCTGCTACTTGAGGCTTTAGTCTTAATAAAGCCTAAGTGTCACCTTAATTAAATTAATTGCCCCCTCCAGTGGTGAACCTAGCCTCTTTGCTGCCTGAGGCGGACTATCGAAAGACGCCCCCTCCCAAAAAAAAAAAATATAAAATTGAGTTTCCATGCTACTAGCTTTACACGCTGTTATTGTCGTACAATAAACATACACAAACTTATGAAACAGTTTTTAAGAATTCTTCTTACTGCATTACTTCAGTATCAGATCAACAACACGGCATTAACAATGACAATAACTTCACACATCTTCTGCTTGGTGGATAGACGAGCCCACGTGGCCCCCATTCTCTATAATAGGAGCGCCGCAGATAGCTGAGTACTGGACTTCGGGTATCTTTGGCACACCCATCGAAGTTGAATGAGAGCCCCGCGGGTTCGTCCATCCAGCAAGTGACACGCCTATATATATGGCTGCGGTCAGGCTGAATTCCCACCCAATGGGGGGGAAAAAAACAATTCTCAGGTTCAGTGGGGGTCTCAGCAGACAGACCCCCATCACTCAGGTATTTATCCTCTATCATTTAGGTGAATACAGAGCAGTAACATTTTGTGACTTACAGGTGACGTCTCTGACTAATCAGTCACATTTCCCTTCTCTTTCCTTTAGACCGCCATGACCACTTCTTCCAGCTGTGACTTGTCTCTGTAAAGTTTGCAACACAGACATCTTTGGCTCCTCACTTTTCCAGGCACCCAACCCACATTGTCCTCACCTGCACACCCATCCTGCTGCTACCCCAATACTAAAATATATGATATAACCCCACATAATGAATAATACTCCCAAGTGCATCTTTATATTAATAATGTCCGTGTGTAACCTGTATAAATAGCGCCCCTTATTAATAATGCCCCAGGTGCTAACTAATTAAAAGGTTTTCCAGATCATTAATAAACTAATCAGTGGGGCTCAAAAACCCAGGACCCCCACTCATCAGCTGTTTGAATTGAACCGTGATACCTGTGTAAATGCCATGACCGCTTCTCTGTTTACATAGTGTCATTCATCTCATAGTGGCCATGTAATGTAACTACAGCCTCGTCCTATACACGTCCATGTGACAAGACTGTAATTACATCACATGATCACTACAAACAGACAGCGTGTGATATAAACAGACGCCATAGCCCCCCATACAACTGATCAGAGGCGGGGTCCACTGATCTCTTATTGATAATCTGTCCTAAGGATAGAACATCAATAAAAATGAGCTGGAAAGACCCTTTAATAAAGCCCAAGTGCCACCTTAAAGGATTTGTTCAGGATAGCCACTTTTTTAATATGAGGCTTGGGAAGGTGCTCCGGTGTCTCCCAGCGCATTCCAGTCCTGCTACTCCAGTGTTTTCTTCCCCACAGCACTGTGATGTCCCGTGTCAGTGACCTCAGCGGTCATGTGCGGTGGGGACTTCTGCCAGAAGAAAACACGAGAGCAGCAGAACCAGACTGCAGTAGGAGACAACGGAGCACAAGGGACAGGTGAGTAGGTGTTTTTTTTTAATACAGTATTACAAGGTATTATGGCCCACAGCGGCCCCTGCACACAGTATTACATGGTATTAGGCCCCGCAGCGGCCCATGCTCACGGTATTATGCCGCACAGCGGCCCCTACACACGGTATTATGCCCCGCAGCGGCTCCTACACACGGTATTATGCCCCGCAGCAGTCCCTGCACATGGTACCATGCCCTGCAGTGGCCCCTGCACACGGTATTATGCCCTGCAGCGGCCCCTGCACATGGTATTATGCCCCGCAGCAGCCCCTGCACACGGTATTATGCTCCATAGTGGCCCTGCACACGGTATTATGTCTCATAGTGGCCCCTGCACTCGGTATTATGCTCCATAGTGTCCATTGCACTCGGTATTATGCTCCATAGTGGCCTCTGCACTCGGTATTATGCTCCATAGTGGCCCCTGCACTCGGTATTATGCTCCATAGTGGCCCCTGCACTCGGTATTATACTCCATAGTGGCCCCTGCACACAGTATTCTGCTCCATAGTGACCCACCCATGAACTATTATTGTACTCTGGGGTCTTTTCAGACCCCAGAGTATAATGAACGGAGACCCAGGTGCTGACAAACATAAAAACCAGTGTTACTTACCTGGGCTCCGGTGCACTCCCTGCTTTCAGCCCTCTTCAATGTCGCACAGACCATCGTCGCCACATAATGACGTCGGCCTGGCTCTCGTGACGCCTTGGACGTCACCAAAGAAGGCTGAAGCCGGCTGGGAGTAACATCGGATCGCCGGAGAGGTGAGTAACACTGGTTTTTATGTTTATCACCTCCCCTGGGTCTCCGATTATTATATTCCGGGGTCTTTTTAGACCCCGGAATATAATAATAGTAGTATCTGGCCTCACTTAGTGATCCCTGCTGCCGCTCACAGCCGCTTCTGATTCCCCCTTCTGCATCCGATAGCAGAAGCGGAGATGGCCACAGCAGGCGCGAGGATTGATAAGTAAATAGGCCGTTACCTGCCGGGGTTATTCCAGTAGCTAACGGACTATTTATATATATAAAAAAAAAAAAAAGTTCTCCGCACCTACCTGCGATGCCTTGATGGAGCCGCCGTCTCTTCTTCTTCACCCGCGTCCACGTCTCAGCGTAGGAGGCGCAATGATGTCATTGTATCGCCGCCTGCACTGAGATGCGGAGATCTCGTAAACCAGCCCAGGACAGGTATCGCGCAGCTTTGTTTTTTTTTTAAGCAGCCTGTCATGAGTTGGTTTATGGTGAATAGAAAGTAAAAAATGCTGCCCCCCAGACAGTGACGGATAATGCCGCCTGAGGCGGCCGCCTCACTTCAACTCATTAGCGGTGCGCCCCTGGCCCCCTCTTATTATGCCCCTGATTACCCCTGACATAAATACTGCGCCTCTAATGACCACTTATATTAATGACCACTCCCTTATGTTCATAATGCCTCCTAATATAAATGATGCCCCCTAATATAAATAACCTCCTCCTTGTATTCATAATGCCCCCCAATGCCCCCTCCCTTATAGTTATAATTCCCCCCGCCTAACCCCTTATACTATTAAAATACCCACAACTAAGCTAAAACAAAACAACAACAACAAAAAAAAAAGTTATACTCACCTACCTGCGATCCTGCTTTTTCCCTGTCCACGCATATGACATCTGTGTTTCAGCGCAGGAGGCGCGATGTTGTGACATCATCATGTCCGCCTGTGCCGAGAAGCAGACGTCTGTCTGTGTTCTCGTTGTCTTGTAAACCACAGGCCTCATGCCCCCTATATACCCATTTTAAATGGAATTATGCCATATTGATCCCGAAGCTCTTAAAGGACCTCACTGCCTGGCCTTGCCCCACTCTCTCCTGGTTTGGAAGGATCTTTACTATTCTTTACTATGTCCATACCCTCCCGACCCTGGTAACCTCTTCCTTTTTAGCTGGCGTACAGAGGGAAATCTTTAATTTTATATTTGCCTATAAGAATCAGAAGATTCAAAGATGGACCATGCATTATCATAAGAGACTGGGCGGCCTATCAGTACCTAATCATTATAAATACTATACTACTGTTGGTCTCTCAACTTTGCGCCATCTATAATGAGGCGGAATGCTCACATTGGGTATCCTTAAAATCAACCCTGGTCCCTCCAGCCTCACTACAGGCTCTCTTGTGGACTCCACAATTAAACTCCCACCCTATCCCAGTGACTGTTAAAGTGAATAATTATTGCTGCAACTATGGGGGAGAGTCTGTTTTAGCTTTAGGTTACAAAGCCTGATATCTCCCCTGCTCCCTTTATTTCATAACCCTTTTTCCCCTCCTGGCCTATTCCCTGAGGTGTTTGGTGGAGACACACCAGGTTCAGGCTTCTCAATGACTTCCTCTGTGATTGACAGGTCTCTACCAAAGACTACTTCCTTCGTATGCATTCCCTGCATTCCTCAGAAGTCTTCAGGATTACTCAGGTCTTTCACTTTTCGCGATCATTCGCCTCACTCAACCCTGAGATTACCCCCACTGGTTTTGAGAGATTGTGTTTATACAGGGTAGCTGATAGAGGTTCCCTTTATTTTATATACGGTATACTGAAAACTCCACCCTCTGAACTCAAACTAGACTTTATGATGGCCTGGGAACAGGACTTGGAGACCTCCCTAACTCCAGCAAAATGGACCGATTGTTGCATGTTAATCAGCAAGGACAGTTGGCAGGCTACCCTTATGGAGCCTTCTTTAAAAATTTTACATAGAACATATCTGGTCCCTTCTATACTGCAAGGTTTTTACCGTATGGTTTCATCCCTTTGTTTCTGGGGCTGTAATGTTCTGGGCGATACTCTTCATATTTCGTGGACCTGCCCTCTGGACCTTTGCTTCTAGACGTTCATCCATAGGATGAACTCCTAGGACAAACAATCCCAATTCCTCCTCGCCTTAAGCCAACTACGCTTCGGTATGCACAATATAAATTGCTTAAGTATATACTGATGGCAGCCAGAATCCATGTCACTTCCAATTGGAAGAAACTAAGTCTTTCATTGACGAAGGTAATTGGCCGTGTTGACACGTTCATGCTTCATGAAAAAAAATCAATGCCACTATTTCAGATACCCGCCCACATTTTGACAAGGTATGGTCTCCCTGGGTCCAATATCCTAGGTCTGTTATATTGTCTTCTGCTTTAATTTGTAACTGGATGCAAGTGTTATGTTTTTTTCCCTAGGCAGGGTGTCTCCTCTCCCTCACAACCTGACCTATGCACGTTAGTGTTTTTAATCCCTTCCCTCCTACCTCTATGTTTTTTTGCTGGTTATATGCCTTTTTACCCGTCTTATTTTATGGAATTTAATATTTTGGATTGCATTATTCTCTCTTTGTACTATAATATGTTCATTTTGCCTTATAGAATGTTTTTATTATTGTCTTTTTTTCTGCCTGTACACTGTACTTTTTGCCATTATTCAATAAATACTTTTGAAACTAAAGAATAAAGTTTTAGCTGCATACAGCTGCCACTAGAAGAAGCTCTCTGCATACTGTTTATTATTGAGCTATGTATAAAAAAATAAATCTCCAACCCACTTAAATATACATTAGCAACCAATCAGCACAATGAATTGTAGTCACATCTATAGGATGATGATGCAAAAAATTGTAATTAAGGTTTTGTGAGAATTTTTAAAATTGCTTTCAAAGCAGGGTCCCTTTAAAGTTTTTTTTTTTTTCTACATGTATAACTGAATCCATATAGAAATACAATGTACCTAACACTGAACATCACACAGAATTTTATCTGCAGTAATAATTGTGGTGATGTATGTGGACATGAAAAGTTCTGAATCAGTCCAGCTCATTACATTGACGAATACTGCAGTGAAGCCTTTGCAAATTGCTTTGTGGCAATGCAGTCTTCTTCAACTGTTGATTGCCAGTGTTTTAATTTTAATGTGAAGACAGTTGTCTCGAGAGGCTTGGCCAAGTTTCTTAGAGAAAGATTGTAGATAAATGAAGTGATGCACACAGAAAATTATAGTCTGCTTGGCTGAATACATTAGGTATGTGGATATGCCACGTTTAGAGAGAGCAATAGAATGGAAAGTGTGGGTGTGTTTCATTGTAGCCTCTGGGTATATGTAAAAGGCGTTTCATTCATGACATAATTACAGTGCAATTCTCCTGCCTTTGTCGTAAATTAAATACAAGTTCCCTCACCTACTGATGTGTAAACATACAAGGGATCATATTTTCAAAAGGAAAACTTTATGGCTAGGGCTATGCAGTTTTGGCTGTGACTCCCATCACTCCCAGAGATCACTGGGTCAACCTGTGATTCCTTCACTAAAGCTAGTGAATGGAGTTTTGGCCAAAATTGCCTTGTAGCCCTAGTCCAGGTTTAGGCAAACTCTTGTCCATGGGCAGGTCAGCTAAATTCAAGTAATGATCATCATTAGAGATGAGCTACAGTGGGGAAAAAAGTATTTAGTCAGCCACCAATTGTGCAAGTTCTCCCACTTAAAAAGATGAGCGAGGCCTGTAATTGACATCATAGGTAGACCTCAACTATGAGAGACAAAATGAGAAAACAAATCCAGAAAATCACACTGTCTGATTTTTAAGGAATTTATTTGCAAATTATGGTGGAAAATAAGTATTTGGTCAATAACAAAAGTTCATCTCAATACTTTGTTATATATCCTTTGTTGACAATGACAGAGGTCAAACGTTTTCTGTAAGTCTTCACAAGGTTGGCACACACTGTTGCTGGTATGTTGGCCCATTCCTCCATGCAGATCTCCTCTAGAGCAGTGATGTTTTGGGGCTATCGTTGGGCAACACGGACTTTCAACTCCCTCCAAAGGTTTTCTATGGGATTGAGATCTGGAGACTGACTAGGCCACTCCAGGACCTTGAAATGCTTCTTACGAAGCCACTACTTCGTTTCCCTGGTGGCGTGCTTGGGATCATTGTCATGCTGAAAGACCCAGCCACGTTTCATCTTCAATGCCGTTGCTGATGGAAGGAGGTTTGCACTCAAAATCTCACGATACATGGCCCCATTCATTCTTTCATGTACATGGATCAGTCGTCCTGGTCCCTTTGCAGAGAAACAGCCCCAAAGCATGATGTTGCCACCCCCATGCTTCACAGTAGGTATGGTGTTCTTTGGATGTAACTCAGCATTCACTCTCCTCCAAACACAACGAGTTGTGTTTCTACTTTGGTTTCATCTGACCATATGACATTCTCCCAATACTCTTCTGGAACATCCAAATGCTCTCTAGCAAACTTCAGACGGGCCCGGATATGTACTGGCTTAAGCAGGAGGACACGTGTGGCACTGCAGGATCTGAGTCCCTGGCGGTCTAGTGTGTTACTGACGGTAGCCTTTATTACCTTAGTCTCAGCTTTCTGCAGGTCATTCATTACGTCCCCCCGTGTGGTTCTGGGATTTTTGCTCACCATTCTTGTGATCATTTTGACCCCACGGGGTGAGATCTTGCGTGGAGCCCCTGATCGAGGGAGGCTATCAGTGGTCTTGTATGTCTTCCATTTTCTAATTATTGCTCCCACAGTTGATTTCTATACACCAAGCTGCTTGCCTATTGTAGATTCAGTCTTCCCAGCCTTGTGCAGGTCTACAATTTTGTTTCTGGAGTCCTTCCACAGCTTTTTGGTCTTCACCTTAGTGGAGTTTGGAGTGTGACTGTTTGAGGTTGTGGACAGTTGTCTTTTATACTGATAACAATTTCAAACAGGCGCTATTAATACAGGTAATGAGTGAAGGAAAGAAGAGCCTCTTAAAGAAGAAGTTACAGGTCTGTGAGAGCCACAAATCTTGCTTGTTTGTAGGTGACCAAATACTTATTTTCCACCATAATTTGCAAAAAAATTCTTAAAAAATCAGACAATGTGATTTTCTTGATTTGTTTTCTCATTTTGTCTCTCATAGTTGAGGTCTACCTATGATGTCAATTACAGGCCGGCCTCATTTTTTAAGTGGGAGAACTTGCACAATTGGTGGCTGACTAAATACTTTTTTTCCCCACTGTATAGTATCAATTGGACAAAAGTGCTGCTGCTTCTCAGAAAATGTAGACCTGTTTCTGTAACTCTGAGAAATCCTTTAAGTCAGTTTAGTAGTAGTTGTCCATAGTACCGGAATCAAGCTGTAATGAATTGAATACCGTCTTGCATTATGAATGGTCTTGTTAAAAAGATTAGGGATTATATATAAACATTTTCCATATTACTGAACTGAAAATCAACCTAGTGATGTACAGTGCCTTGCGAAAGTATTCGGCCCCCTTGAACTTTTCAACCTTTTGCCACATTTCAGGCTTCAAACATAAGGATATAAAATTTTAATTTTTTGGTGAAGAATCAACAACAAGTGGGACACAATTGTGAAGTGGAACGAAATTTATTGGTTATTTTAAACTTTTGTAAAAAATAAAAAACTGAAAAGTAGGGCGTGCAATATTATTCGGCCCCTTTACTTTCAGTGCAGCAAACTCACTCCAGAAGTTCAGTGAGGATCTCTGAATGATCCAATGTTGTCCTAAATGACTGATGATGATAAATATAATCCACCTGTGTGTAATCACGTCTCCGTATAAATGCACCTGCTCTGTGATAGTCTCAGGGTTCTGTTTAAAGCGCAGAGAGCATCATGAAGACCAAGGAACACACCAGGCAAGTCCGTGATACTGTTGTGGAGAAGTTTAAAGCTGGATTTGGATCTTCCAACAAGACAATGATCCAAAACATAAAGCAAAATCTACAATGGAATGGTTCACAAATAAACGTATCCAGGTATTAGAATGGCCAAGTCAAAGTCCAGACCTGAATCCAATCGAGAATCTGTGGAAAGAGCTGAAAACTGCTGTTCACAAACGCTCTCCATCCAACCTCACCGAGCTCGAGCTGTTTTCCAAGAAAGAGTGGGCAAGAATTTCAGTCTCTTGATGTGCAAAACTGATAGAGACATACCCCAAGTGACTTGCAGCTGTAATTGCAGCAAAAGGTGGCGCTACAAAGTATTAACTTAAGGGGGCCGAATAATTTGGCACGCCCCACTTTTCAGTTTTTTATTTTTTACAAAAGTTTAAAATATCCAATAAATTTCATTCCACTTCACGATTGTGTCCCACTTGTTGATTCTTCACCAAAAAAATTTAAATTTTATATCCTTATGTTTGAATACTTTCGCAAGGCACTGTAGCAATACATTCTGTGTTGTAATATTGCTAGATAATTATACTAATTAATCATTAAAGACTCTAACTTATTAGTTAATTTTCCTAGAAAAAGTTAGTGGTTGTCTCATAAAATTAACCTGTTAGGGCATATGGACATCATGCCCAGAACCCCCCCCCCCCATTTATAAGCAAGGGATAAGAACTGCTAAGTAAGAGTATTTTTCACAGGAAAATGCTATGATGGATGACATGAGTAAGACAATGTAAATTATCCATTAAATGATATCTGCTGAAACAAGGACTAAGTGCAGAGGTGCCTTAAAAACATTAAAATAGACAAGTGACCATGTCCCAATGGCATTCACTCTTGGGTTCTGAAGAAATTGAAGAAGTTTTCTGGCCCCACATGCATGTTTCATACTGATGACCTATCCACAGTATAGGACTTCAGCATATGATCTGACTGCCTCCAGGCTCTGAAAACAATAGTAATGGATAGGGAGTGGAAGCAGTTCTGCAAAGTTGCAGTACACTGGTGTCACCATTATATAGTGGACAGGGCTGTAGCTCTGCTTCTATTTTATGCATAGGAGCAAACTACTTCTGCTCCCCATCCACATTCCAAGAGCCGTAATTTTTTCAGTTCACAGAGTCACATGATAGCTTATTGTTTGCAAAACAAATTGTATTTTCTAATGGCACCATTCAATATCCTGTGCAATGTACTGGGAAGCTGGAAAAAAATTCAGAATGAGGTGGAATTAGAAAAAAACACATTTGCGCCAATTTCTTATGGCTTTAATTTTTACGGAATGCACTATGAGGTAAAAATGACATGTTACCTGCATTCTGTGGGTCAGTGCGATCATGGTGATACCCAATTTATATAGTATTTGTAATGTTTTGATACCTGTTAAAAAATGTAAAACTTTGCAAAATAGAAAAAACATTTTGTGTCGCCATATTGTAACAACTGTAACATTTTCATATTTATGTATATGGAGCTGGGTATGTCGTCTTTTTATGCGGGATAAGATGATGTTTTTGATGATACCATTTGGGGGAAGGTCTGATGGTTTGATCTCTTTTTATTCCATTTTTTTTATAGGAGGCAAAGTGTTGAAAAAACAGCCATTTGGACATTTTGATTTTTTTCCTCGCTACGACGTAAAACTTTCTAATGCTCTTTTTACTCCTAGTCCTGTGACAAGGGGACATCCTCTATGCCTAGAAGGAAAACATTTCACTAGCAATATAGATAAGGATTCTTAACTGTAAGACAAGTGAGACTATGGAATTCACTGCCACAGGATGTTGTGATTTTTCTCCTGACATGGGGCAATTGGCCTAATGAGGTTTTCTTGCCTTCTTCTGGATCAACATTGTAGGGCTATAGGTTGGACTTGATGAACCTGTGTCTTCTACCTACCTCACCTATTATGTTACTATATAAGAGTAACTCCCCCTCTATCAGACGTGCCTTGTCTATACATGGTTTATTATTTGTTTCATGCTACTATGTATTCTATACTATACTATACTATATATTCAAAGCACTCCAAGGGGTTTCCAAATGAGCTTGCTTATTTTATTATCACAGTTCACAAAAGGTCAAGAGCTAATAAAAAAGAGATAATAATTCCACAGAACAATGTTAGACTATCAGATATGCAGCGTTTTGGGCTATTATTGCCCTTCTTCAGGCTGTGGGAAAAGGCAAAATATATATCTGTTGGAAAATGGCACATACATAACATAATACAATCACAACATTAAATCAAAATGCTAAGACAAGGTATCATGAAAGAAGACCAAGACTGGTGTCAGGGAAGGGGAGAGGGTGGTGGTGTTGTGGAAGGGAAAATGAAGGGAAGGAAATGGAGGAGGGGGGCTGGGAGAGGGGACAAGGGGGAGGGAGAGGGATGAAGGGAGGGGGGGAGTGGAGTGTACATTCATACCATAATTGAGAGGTCAGTGCATACTAAAGCAAGCCACTAGGGTACAGATAAAGGTAATAGACATAAAAATTAAAATGTACGAATCAATAGCATGACAATAATATGGTGTACAAACATGACACTCATATATAGTTATGATAATTGAAGTATTACGTTTTGTCTGTGCCATTTTCTATCAGATATATATTTTGACTTTTCCCGAGCCTGATGAAGGGCAATAATAGCCCGAAATGTTGCATATCTGACAGTCTAACATTGTTCTGTGCATTTATTATGCAGCTCTTGACCTTTTGTGAACTGTGATACTGTAATAATAATAAGGAAGCTCATTTGGAAACCACTTGGAGTGCTGTCCATCCTTTCCTGAGTGTCTAAAGTATTTTTGAAGGAGTTCGGCCAGTCCTCCCTGGAATTGTGCACCTAACATTATCTACTGAGAGAGTCCTGCCTATACACCCCTCCTTGCTAGATGACTACATATTCAAAGGGTAAAACATTATTGACATAAAAGGCAACTACTTTTAAATACATTCTATTACTTATGTTGCACTGATCCTGAGTTACTGCCGGTATTTTACTTCAAAGCTGCATTTACAATTCTGCAGGTTTCAGAGCTAAAATCTGCAATTCTTTGGTTTAGTGCCTGTTCTTGTTCTGGTGCTTTGTAGAAACTATATAGTAATTAAAGGGGTTGTCTGGAATGAAATAAAAATTCACCTCTAAACTAAACCCCCTCCCCCCAACTTCTAATTTACTTACATTAAAAAAAATATATCTATAATTACCCATATCTCTGGGGTGGTCATGTGAGGGGGTGTAAGGGAGTGAGAGAGGAAGGTAAACAATGTAAACAAATGCAGAGGATGCCAGGAGCTCCCTGAGAAACCCAGAAATCACTCAAAACACTGCTAAAGGTATATGGTTGTACTTATTAACCCATTAATAGCACTAACAGACCTTTAAAAAAAAAAATTGACCAGAAAACCTCTTTAAAGATACTCTAAACCCTAAAAACTAGCAATAAAAACAAAATATGCTTAATATAATTAATCTGTAGGTGTGTCTGCAGGATTAACTGCTAAATTGCTGCTCTGAGCAGTTTGTCAGAAATCTTGCAGACATACAGGTGCATCTCAATAAACTAGAATATCTTTGAAACGTTTATTTCTTTCAGTAATTAAATTAAAAAAGTGACCTCCTATATTTTCTAGATTCTTTACACACAGAGTGTTCTATTTCAAGTGCTTTATTTCTGTAAATGTTGATTATGGATTACAGGTAATGAAAACCCAAATCTAAGAAAATTTGAATATTGTAAAAAAGTTCAGTATTGTAAATTCAGTGTGTCACTTGCCAAGGTTTCCTAAGCCTTTAAATGGTCCCTCAGTCTGGTTAAGTAGGACACACAATCATGGAAGACGCTGATTATGAATTGTATTACTGAATCACTGAAATGAATGAACGTTTCAAAAATATTCTAATTTAATGAGATCCACCTGTATATTTGGCAGACAGTGTTTCCTGACTCTGTGTAGTGCCATTACCAGCTGGAGACTGGCTGCAACCATTAGCATGACATCACAGGAAGATTGGGAGGGGCAGAGTTAGCTCCTATTCAGTCTAATGATGGAATGTAGTGCCACAGATTGCAGACATTGCAGCTCCAGAGCATGAGTTATACCAGGGAAAGGGAAGGATTACATATGTGTATTTGTCATCTACTGTACTTTGTGCAAATTGCCCAGATTCCTGAAAGGCAAAACTAGCTAGTTGTGTCATAACGTATATAGGTAGATTTTACTTCAGCAGCAGTTTGTATTGCAGCATTGACTGTATGTTACCCAGCTTCCTTGGGACCCTTAAAGATACATCTGTGAAGTTAATGAACATGATGTGATTCAATTATGTGGCAAGGAGTAGAATTTTAGATAAATGGAGTATTCAATATTTTTTATCAGAGCTCCACATGCTATGCTACCCAGCCTTCCAAGAAACCAGAAAGGCAAATCTAGCAAACTTTGGCATGATTTGGGAGCAAGCAGGGGAATTTATTTAGGTACATTTAGTATTCAGCAGCATCTGTTAATGCATTACCTGGTATCTTACCCAACTTTCCAGGAATCCTGAAAGGGAAATCCTGGCAAGCTATGGTATAATTATAGTGCAAGGAGGTAGATTTATGTATGTAAACATAGCATTCCTTATTTCAGGTCTACATGCTATGTTACCCAGCTTTCCCAGAAGTCTGAAAGACAAATCTGGCAAGCTTTGGATCAAGCATTATTACAGCATTAACTGATATGTTACCCAGCAGCAGGCTTCAATAGTTACATAGCAAATCTGGCATAGACTGCAATACAATACAGTAGTATGCAGTCAATACAGTAATATTGCAGTCTATGGCACAGGTGATCTAAAGATCACATGTTCAAACCCCCTAGGGGGGCTAAAAAAAAAGTTAAAAATAAAAGAAAAAAGTTTTTAAAAATATAAAAAAAACTAAAAGTTTAAATCACCCCCCTTTCCCTAGATCACATATAAATATAAATAAATATACATAAACACATTAGGTATCCCCAAGTCTGAAAATGCCCAAGCTATTAAAATATAAAAACATTTATATACGGAAAATGCCGTAGCAGGAAAAAAAAAAACAAAATGGCATTTTTTCGCCAAATTACATCCCTAATAAAATGGAATAAAAAGTGATTAAAACATCATACATCCCCCAACATGGTAAAACTACATATCATCTTGCTAAAAAAAACACCTTACACAGCTCCACATGCTGAAATATAAAAAAGTTACAGGTGTCAGAATACGGTGATTCAAAGAATTTTTTTTTTTCTTCAAAATTTTGAATTTTTGTAAAGTTATTAAAACATTAAAAAAACTAAATAAATTTGGTATCACCGTGATTGTACTGACCTGCCGAATAAAGCTAACATAGTATTTTTACCGCAGCGTGGAAGCCGTAAAAGAAAAAAAAGCCATAAGAAAACGGCGGTACTGCATTTTTCTCTCAATTCCACCTCATTCTGAAATTTTTTCCCGCTTCCCGATACATTGTACAGAATAATAAATGGTACCACTTTGAAGTACAACTTGTCATGCAAAAATCAAGCCCTCATATGACTACGTAAACAGAAAAATGAGAAAGTTATGGCTTTTGGAATGTAAGGAATAAAAAATGAAAACACAAAAATGAAAAATGTCTGCGTCACGTAAGGGTTAATGTGGAAATAACTAACTTCCCTATTGCATAATAGCAGCTAAGTTTTCAAAGATGTGTCTAATGTAAAAATTGTTTCCGGCAGCCAGCAGAGTTGTGAATGAAGTTCAGGACTAATCCATAACTCTGGTTCTCTACAAGATAAAGAATGTAGCATATTTTCTACTTTTTATATAGGTTGTATCTATATTTTAAACTGGAAAACTGTGTTCCAAGGTGGGCATAGAGTATGTTTTTTTTGAGGGATTAAAAAAAAAAAGGTATTGTCCATACTAATAACCTTAGTGATAGATATTCACATGTAACTGCATCCAAGGCAAACAAAAATGCAATGAATGCAATCAATAAGGTCTATGGAAATACCCATTTAGGAGCTAATGAACGAATGTTATTCATGTCCAGGCTAAACAGTGTTTTGTCTGATGATACCCCCACTCCTGCAGTATTACTGTTGCACCCCCTGATATTGCCATTTTCAGGACTGCTTGGCATCTTCACCATCATGCCATTAAAGGACAATAAAATAGAAGTGACTTTAAGAAAATTGGAGTGAATTTTTTAACAAGATTATGCAGCAGATGAATAATAATAATAAAGCACAAGTGTGGAGCTCCAAGAGATGTGAAGATTATAATTTAAAGTACTGGAGTTTATAGTGTTAATCTACAAGTTTAATAGAGGAAAATTGTGTTAATTAAAGAGTCTAATCCAGGCAGGTCAAATGTATCTGAAGCTGGTGATGAATAATTGAACAGGTTTGGTAAAGGGCAATTTCAGTTGACTTTAGAATGGATACTGAAAATACCAAGCTAATATTGTGTTCAGTTCTGCACAATCTCTCTTTGTTTCCAGGTGCTAAATGATCAATTAAAAGTCTCAGGTTAGGATAACTTACAAAGACCCTCTGATAATAGGCACAACAGCCCCTGGTAAATAAGAAAATAAGTTAGAAAATGACTTATTTTTCAAACCAAATATTTTTTTAAATATTTTGATTATATATATATACAGTATATATACCGCTATCTATATATAAAATTCCATACCGCTATCTATATATAAAAAGTACTGTAACCTGTATGCTGTATATTGTGTCCAGCAACTTTCACTCAGGCCACTAAGCCTAATAATGGACTAATGCTTTCAAATTCTGTAGGGATTTAGTTTACAGCATTCACCTCATTTACAGTGCTGGCCAAAGTATTGGCACCCCTGCAATTCTGTCAGATAATACTTAATTTCTTCCAGAAAATGATTGCAATCACAAATGCTTTGGTAATAATATCTTCATTTATTTTGCTTGCAATGAAAAAACACAAAAGAGAATAAAAAAAAAAGTCAAATCATTGATCATTTTACACAAAACTCCAAAAATGGGCCGGACAAAAGTATTGGCACCCTCAGCCTAATACTTGGTAGCACAACCTTTAGACAAAATAACTGCGAACAACCGCTTCCGGTAACCATCAATGAGTTTCTTACAATGCTCTGCTGGAATTTTAGACCATTCTACTTTGGCAAATTTCTCCAGGTCCCTGAGATTTGAAGGGTGCCTTCTCCAAACTGCCATTTTGAGATCTCTCCACAGGTGTTCTATGGGATTCAGGTCTGGACTCATTGCTGACCACTTTAGAAGTCTCCAGTGCTTTCTCTCAAACCATTTTCTAGTACTTTTTGAAGTGTGTTTTGGGTCATTGTCCTGCTGGAAGACCCATGACCTCTGAGGGAGACCCAGCTTTCTCACACTGGGCCCTACATTATGCTGCAAAATTTGTTGGTAGTCTTCAGACTTCATAATGCCATGCACACGGTCAAGCAGTCCAGTGCCAGAGGCAGCAAAGCAACCCCAAAACATCAGGGAACCTCCGCCATGTTTGACTGTAGGGACCGTGTTCTTTTCTTTGAAGGCCTCTTTTTTTTTCCTGTAAACTCTATGTTGATGCCTTTTCCCAAAAAGCTCTACTTTTGTCTCATCTGACCAGAGAACATTCTTCCAAAAAGTTTTTGGCTTTCTCAGGTAAGTTTCGGCAAACTCCAGCCTGGCTTTTTTATGTCTCTGGGTCAGAAGTGGGGTCTTCCTGGGTATCCTACCATAGAGTCCCTTTTCATTCAGACGCCGAAGGATAGTACGGGTTGACACTGTTGTACCCTCGGACTGCAGGGCAGCTAGAACTTGTTTGGATGTTAGTCGAGGTTCTTTAGCCGCCATCCGCACAATCTTTCGTTGAAATCTCTCGTCAATTTTTCTTTTCCGTCCACATCTAGGGAGGTTAGCCACAGTGCCATGGGCTTTAAACTTCTTGATGACACTGCACACGGTAGACACAGGAACATTCAGGTCTTTGGAGATGGACTTGTAGCCTTGAGATTGCTCATGCTTCCTCACAATTTTGCTTCTCAAGTCCTCAGACAGTTCTTTGGTCGTCTTTCTTTTCTCCATGCTCAATGTGGTACACACAAGGACACAGGACAGAAGTTGAGTCAACTTTAATCCATTTCAACTGGCTGCAAGTGTGATTTAGTTATTGCCACCACCTGTTATGTGCCACAGGTAAGTAACAGGTACTGTTAATTACACAAATTAGAGAAGCATCACATGATTTTTCAAAGGGTGCCAATACTTTTGTCCACCCCCTTTTTATGTTTGGTGTGGAATTATATCCAATTTGGCTTTATGACAATTCTTTTTGTGGTTTTCCATTGAAGACAAATTAAATGAAAATATTATTACCAAAGCATTTGTGATTCAATCATTTTCTGGAAGAAATTGAGTATTATCTGACAGAATTGCAGGGGTGCCAATACTTTTGGCCAGCACTGTACATCACATACAGGATTACAACAGTAGATAACATTTCTATAGATACCACCACTGACCCATCATTAAATCCACCACTGTCACATCTTATCTACTTCCCACACCTGCACATAGAATGTCTTGAAAATTCTCCCACAGAAATCTGTGTTGGCTGCAGACTATTGCTGACTTCGGCCATGACTGTTCTGTGAAGCATACCACTAAATTCTGGTACACAGAGCAGAGGAGTAGGTCATGCAAAATGGCAGTCCTCATAATCATCTACAGAAAATGGAATGAAAAATTAAAATTGTTGAAAACAGATTTGAAAAAAGTTACACATTTTACATCTCGCTTTAATAAAGAAATAAAAAAAAATAGATGTTGTATTCCTTTTGATTGCTAGAAAGGCCTCTGGACAATAATCTTATCATTTTGTGTCCTCCAGATCGGACCTCCAGCAATCAGCTGTAAATTATGGCAAATCTTGAAGAAAGTATTCGGTATCCCTGCAGCGCCACCACAGGAGAAATTAGTACAGCAGTACACAGTGCCCAGAGTTGTCTGGGTGACGCAGGACAGGGCAGGGTCTCTAGAGGGAGAGACACTCTTTGTAGGGTTACTCTGCTAATAGGGTATGATGCCAACCTAAGCAACCTTCATGGATTCCATAACACTTCTGGGGCTAATCTATAGTTTTAATAGTCATAATTTATTACCTTAATTTGTGAGCATGGGGGTTCATGTGAGAGAACTTCCAGAAGCAGTAATAAGTATTAACCCTTACATTAATTTTCACTTAAAGGGGTATTCCCATGAACATAATCATATCTATATTTGTAGATAACTAAAAGTTAAAAATTTTTGCAAATATAAGTAGTTAAAAATTCTGCAGTATTTTAAAGATTTTCTCTATCCATCTTAGTGGTGACTTTCTGTTGTCTTGATCGGTTGCCAATGGATACGACCACAAGTGCAGAAACTTTATATGGTCTGGGATGTGTTAGGAACCCAGCAATGATTTTCTTATTGTAGCTGGGTTATCAGGCAGGGACACTACATGTATGAGAAGATATCCCGGCCACAATAAGTATATCATGGATGATTTTCTGACCTTAAAAAGTTCCTGCATTCATGGTCGTATCCACTGGCAACCGATCAAGACAACAACTTGTGACCACAAGATAGTTAGAGAAAATCTTTAACACTCTGCAAAATGTTTAATTACTTATATTTGCAAAAATGTTTACATTTTAACTATCTACAAATTTAAAAATTATCATGGTCATGGGAATACCCCTTTAACAATTCTTCAGTTCAGCTTTGTTATGGTTGTGACTGTACTGTAGTCAATTGGACTCTGTCTCTGTGTTTGCATTGCATTGGTATATTCTGAGAATAGAATCTGGAGATTGTCCCTGATTAGCATTAATGTCACCAAAGATGTGGCAGATTATTCCAGTATAGGAACAGCGGCTAGAGTAAAATACCATTTACTAAACCCAATGCACTGAGCTGGAATGCTTTTCCATGGCAACCTCTAACTTCATTTTTGCATTCCTTTGGCTGAAGCACAGCTGTTACAAAGCAAATTTACAGTTACATCTTAGTGTGTATAAAGCCATTTAAACCCTGCAGGGTAAGACATGCCGATTTTGATGAAAAATGTAATTTGTTACTCTTACAATCCGCTCATTGTGAAAGCAAATTGGGAAGTTTGAACTTTTCTGTATGAAATTAGCTCCAAACAGACATTTCATTTAATATTTATTGTTTCCTAGTAATTCTAGTTTTTAACATTCAGGTTATGGTCTCCAATTGACCCCATTAGACTTCTCAATTCTATCCCCTATCATACACAAAGATCAATGGAGAAAAATAAAACCCTATATAGATTTTAAATTTTAAAAACAGCTATCACCCATTTTATTAAAAAACACAGGTGCCACAAATCATATGTGGCAGATATGTTAATGATTCATTAGTTACTTGGAACGTTTCATCCCTTATGACATGTGGTAGATCTGCAGAAACTGGAGAGTTCAGCAAACCAATATGTGCATGTCACTTCCTTTAGTCACGGTCTGTGCCACTTGGATTCATTCTGCCAGGATAGTTTTCAATCAGACATTTTTATGTGTATGAAAGGAGAGTAAAAATTATATAACACTATTGGCATGTAAGAAAGTTGAGCCAGATCCTCTTCTCTGTAGGCTGTAGAGTTACTGTTGCTTGAAATGAACTATATTTTTACTGAGACATTGCTCATATATATTTATTTGTATAGTACTGTGTTGCACTGTATATATAGTATAATAGTGGATAAATTTGGATAAAGACACAAGTCCATCAAGTCCAAGCTATAAAACCACCAAGTTGATCCAGAGGAAGGCAAAAAAAGCCCCTCAAGGTTGATGACAATTACCCTGCTAGGAATATCAGTTTGCTAAACAGCTAGCTGCTGTTGCATTAAGGTTACTATGCCATAATATGAAGTTTCTTGCAGTTTTCAGAGCTCTGCTATGCTGATCCAATCAGCAGGTGAGGAGGGATATGTAAATTCTGTTCCTGCCCACCCAGGTGCCTGCTATTTGATTTTACTTTTGTGAGGCTCTAAACTCTCATCGATTGTGCTGGATTGCTGTATTACTGGCCTGTTACTTGTCTATGATGACACCTCTCAGATTGACCTTTTAGCTTGAACACATTCACTCCTCTGATTTATCCCTCTAGTTAAGATCTTCCTTGTGAGTTTGTTGTGGATTCTGGTTTGACTTCACTTTGTAGAGCGTTTAATTCTCATACTAATTTCTGTGGTGATAACTTGGGTCCAAATTAAGCACAAGTCCATCTGGCTTTGCGACTCGCTTATTCTAATATTCTCTGTTGTCAGCCAGATCCTACAATTTTTGATATTTGATCGAGTGATAATATCATAAATAACGATGGGCGAACTGCTTTGTCATGAATTGGATTTAGAGCAGAACATTCCAAATTGTTTGGATTTTAACAGTTTGAACAGGAAATAAAGTAAAGACTCATGTATGTGAGTTACTGTGTGATTTTCTAGCACTAACTGATATTATCTGACAGCCTCTCAGCCAATAAATAATGGTAGGTGAACACTTTATACTGCTAATGTCATATACAGTATATAAGATGTTGCAAGCGTCATCAGAAGCTAGCTGCAGTAATAGTAGAAATAGTGTAGGGTCTGTGATTCATCTCACTGCATCATATAGAGCACATTTCTGTAAAACTTGCAAGCAATAGGAATTTAGTCAGATTCAAGAAATTACACAGGCAGATTAGTGATAGAAATCAATAGATAGGAGTGAGGGAATAGATGCTGCTGTTTGAGTTTAAGACTACTGTTGCTGGTATTTTGGTCCATTCCTCCATGCAGATCTCTTCTAGAGCAGTGATGTTTTGGGGCTGTCGCTAGGCAACATAGACTTTCAACTCCCTCCAAAGGTTTTCTATGGGGTTGAGATCTGGAGACTGGCTAAGCCACCCCAGGACCTTGAAATGCTTCTTATGAAGCCACTCCTTTGTTGCCCTGGTGGTGTGCTTGGGATCATTGTCATGCTGAAAGACCCAGCCTCGTTTCATCTTCAATGCCGTTGCTGATGGAAGGAGGTTTGCACTCAAAATCTCACGATACATGGCCCCATTCATTCTTTCATGTACACGGATCAGTCGTCCTGGTCCCTTTGCAGAGAAACAGCCCCAAAGTATGATGTTGCCACCCTCATGCTTCACAGTAGGTATGGTGTTCTTTGAATGCAACTCAGCATTCACTCTCGTCCAAATACAACAAATTGTGTTTCTACCAAACAGTTCTACTTTGGTTTCATCTGACCATATGACATTCTCCCAATATTCTTCTGGAACATCCAAATGCTCTCTAGCAAACTTCAGACGGGCCCAGATATGTACTGACTTAAGCAGGGGGGACACATCTGGCACTGCAGGATCTGAGTCCCTGGCGGCGTAGTGTGTTACTGACGGTAGCCTTTGTTACGTTAGTCCCAGCTTTCTGCAGGTCATTCACTAGGTCCCCCGTGTGGTTCTGGGATTTTTGCTCACCATTCTTGTGATCATTTTGACCCCATGGGGTGAGATCTTGCGTGGAGCCCCTGATCGAGGGAGATTATCAGTGGTTTTGTATGTCTTCCATTTTCTAATTATTGCTCCCACAGTTGATTTCTTCACACCAAGATGCTTGCCTATTTCAGATTCAGTCTTCCCAGCCTGCTGCAGGTCTACAATTTTGTTTCTGGTGTCCTTCCACAGCTCTTTGGTCTTCACCATAGTGGAGTTTGGAGTGTGACTGTTTGAGGTTGTGGACAGGTGTCTTTTATACTGATAACAATTTCAAACAGGTGCCATTACTACAGGTAATGAGTGGAGGACAGAGGAGCCTCTTAAAGAAGAAGTTACAGGTCTGTGAGAGCCAGAAATCTTGTTTGTTTGTAGGTGACCAAATACTTATTTCCCACCATAATTTGCAAATAATTTGCACTAATCTAAAAAAAACAACTGTGTTATTTAAAGCTGACTTTTTTTTTAAATACAATGCCAAAACTGTTGACAATCATTATAATTAAGCAGCATGTGCAGTAAAAAAAAAACGACTAAAAAGAAACAGAGCAGGGCACAGGCAAAAGGAGGGGTTGAGGAAACACATGCAAGTACTACTAACAATAAGAATGTGGTTGGCACAATGTACAATGTACAATGCCAAACAATAAATCCATGGTGATGTGCAAGATCTGCAAGCAGAAACTTAGTTGTGGCCATGCAGAAAAAAATGAAAGAATGACATCTCTAAGGACTGACATAAAAAAGCATCATTACCTTACACAGTGACAAGTGTATAATTAGGGATGAGTACTGGATGGCAGTGCTATTAGACCCTTGCTATAAAGACAATAAGGGGGAATTCTTCCCTGTTTCCCAAAGGGAAAGAAAATAAGTATATTATCAGGATAGGCTGTATGCCCAGCTTGCTGCAGTGTTTAAGAAGACCACTAAAAGTGCCAGTTGCACACGTACCCAGGTGGCCTCTGCTCGTTCCCAGTCCACCTCCACAGCTCCAACTGTCAGGAGGAGTAAAAGCATCAGCAGCCAGGTCCAGTACAGTATCTGGAAGATGATGAACCAGAAATTTTTCAGCTTGCAGCACCAAACGGAGCCACAACAGGCAACTGTTTGCACCAGCAAACAGTGATATAACAATTGCAGTCACAGGGGTTGCGATCGGGCCAGGAGGAGTACGGGGCCCACGGCTAGCTGGAAATGGCTGAGGCCCAGGCCTCCTTGATAGCGGTCAGGAAAAGCCTGGTTCCCAGATCGCTATACAGGACCCAGCAGTGACGACAGGGGCACGTTTACTTCAGTCGCTGGTAGAAGAGGACTGGAGAGGATGCTGAAGACATCCGGATGAAGCGAGGATGCCCAGGAGATGTGAGGTAAGGGGAGTATAACTGTTTGTTATTTTCCATCACCTCCCCTGGACCTCCGATTATTATACATAATAATAGCACCGGCTCTAGGGGGGCTTTTGGGAGCATTTTATACTGTGTGGGGCCACTGTGAGGAGCATATAATACTGTGCGGGGGCCAATGTGGAGCATATATAATACTATGTGGAGTCACTGTGGAGCATATTATACTGTGTGGGGGTCACTGTGGAGCATATAATATTGTGTGGGGGCCACTGTGGAGAATATAATACTGTGCGGGGCCACTGTGGAGCATATAATACTGTGCGAGGGCCAATGTGAAGCATATATAATACTATGTGGGGCCACTGTGGGCATATTATACTGTGTGGGGCCACTGTGGAGCATATTATACTGTGTGGGGGGCACTGTGGAGCATATAATAATGTGTGGGAGCCACTGTTGAGCATATTATACTATGTGGGGCCATTGTTGAGCATATTATATCGTGTGGGGCCCCTTCACTATTCACATCACATACCATCTGCTTTATAGCAGCGGTGCTCTATTATTACAGGCTGTAATAACATTGCATGGTGATTATTAAATGGATACTGTGCAATGTAAATAATGAAGGGGTCATGGCACTTGCAAAAGTACCACAGTATCTTCATAGAATTGATCAGCAGGGGCCTCTCTTTGACTGTTAGGACCCTGCAGATCAGCTGTTTCCCACAGCACACAGCTCTCAGTATTACATGCAATACTCACTCAACATATTCTTGGTAACTGCAGTTGTTGGTATTAAAGCTGTATCCCTTTGAAATCTGAGATACCACTGCAGCACCCGTAACCGTCACTATCAAGAATTCACTGTATGGAGGGGGGAGGGGGCCACGGACAAAAGTTTGCACCAAGGCCCACAAGACTTTAGTTATGCCATTACCAGCAGGTACAGTCTAACCTAGAGTAAACCTATATTCTAGCAGATAACGCTGATCCCATGGAGTTCTGGGCCAATAGGTTAGAGCAGTGGAAGGAGCTGGCCCAGTTTGCCATGGGAGTTTTATCTTGTCCAATCTCAAGCGTAATGGCCAAAAGGGTGTTCAGTGCTGCCAGGGCATTGTAACAGCTAAAAGGACAAAACTGTCCACAGGTAGCGTGGAATAAATTACTTTTGTCAAAATGAATCAGGCATCTCCAGCTTATGCCTCTGAATAGTGGTGTCAACGTCTCCCTTTATCATCACACTGCATTTACTATACTACTGCTGATGCTGGCTGCTACTCCTAAACAGCTAACACCACTGCCACCACTCAGCCATGCCCTGCCGCACTGCCACACATGTTGCCACAGCTACCAACACTTACGCCATTCAGCTAGAAACGTCCTGTGGCCTGGTCCACCATCACATTCCATAATAGCATACGGTTGGTGCCACAGTGTTGGCATAAAAAAAAAAAAAATTTTTTTTGATTTCACATTTGATTCAATATAAGGATATCTCTTTGGTGGCTTTTTTTTTTTCTTCTTCCTTTTTTTTTTAAAAAAAAAAGCCAATTCTTCATCACTTTCCAACTTTATTAATAATATACATCCCAATCCCCCAGAGCCCTATTTACTACATTTGCGTAGAGAAACTGGAGAGGCAAGAATTCTCGTTCCTCTGATTCCGCTGCAGACACTCTCATTGCTGTCGCCAACTCCCCTCTACTCGGGCCTCAGATCTGTTGAGTAGAGCGGAGTTGGTCATGTGACCAAGAGTTGAGCGTCACCTGGGTAGACAAAGGAACAAAAATTCTGGCCTCCCCAGTTGCCCTACGCAAATGTAGTAAACAGGGTACTGGGGTGTATATTAGTAATAAAGCTTAACCAGTCCAGGGTATTCACCAGTAAGCTTTCTTATTTCCTGGATAACCACTTTAATACAAAGGAGTTTTTAAGAGGCATTATTATTTCAAGGGGGCATTAGGGTGCAATTTAGAGGGCATCAGGAGGAGGATTAATAATAGAGGAATTGGGTAATTTTTGTGGCATTCGGGTATTCTATATTTAAGGGGGTACATGGGGCATTATTAATTAAGGGGCACTATTAATTTAAGAGGGTACATAGGAGCATTATTAAATTAAAGACATATGGGGATTTTTATATTATATATTTTATATTTGGGGTGGGGTAGCAGCAGGATGAGGGCTTTGTGTAGGTGAGAAAAATGTTAATTGGGTGCCTGGTAAAGTGAGGAGACAAAGATGTCTGTCTTACAAACTTTACAGAGACAAGTCACAGCTGGAAGAAGTGGTCATGGGGGTCCAGATGGAAGAGAAGAGAAATATGAACAATTACAGTCAGAGACGTCATCTATAAGTCACTAAATGTTTCCTGTACTATAATATTCCCCTTAAAGGGGTTGTCCGGGATAAATTGAAAATGATTCCCTAAACTAAACCCCCTCCCCCCACCTAACTTCAAATTGACTTCATTAAAAAAAAAAATCTATATTTACCTATATATCTGGGGCGGTCACATTTCCGGAAACGAAGCATCACCAATACTATCCCCCATCCCCATCATACTTACCTATCTTCAGTCTTTTGGCACGAAGTGTCACTTCCTCTGCTTCTGCCGGCGCCTGCGCAATAGAGCTTTATTGCACACTCACCGGCAGAAGTGAGGAGCGCATACCACGCATGCGCAAAAAGTCCACAGAAGAAGATGCTGGCAGGACCGAAGAAACTGATCCCCAGGACACAGAAGACAGGTAAGTATGTTTTGGGGGGGGGGGGGATTGGGGCTGAGTTAGGTAAGTAGATAGATAGGGCTAGTAGTCCGCCGGCTAGCTAGGGAAACAGGGAGGGGGTGTGAGAGAGGGAGTGAGAGGAGGATCATGGGAGTTGTAGGCTGAGACAGCAGGAAGCTAGCAAAGCATGTAAACAAATGCAGAGGATGCCAGGAGCTCCCAGAGAAATTTAGAAATCACTCTAAACACTGCTAATTTTATTTTGGTGCAATTATTAACCCATTAATAGCTCTAAAATACCTTTTCTAAAAAAAGTTTTTTTTGCCCAGAAAACCCCTTTAATGTTCTGCAGAGCCCTGTGTAGAGCGGCTATCTACCACTAAACAGTCACTGAATTGCGATAAAATCGGTATACCTGAGTTGAGGGCCCACTTGGACATGTTAGCAGCCCCTATGCTGAACCCCTAGCTACACCTCTACCACCATGTGTGTCTAAAAAACACATGGGCAAGATACTTTCCCCAATAAAAAGGTAATTTGTGAAGTGTTTTAAAAGTTAAAATGCGCAAAAGCAAGTGGCCTTGCATTGTATGGTTAAACTCTGAGTTTGTATCCACTGCTTACCATCTGTTTTTTCCATAGATATACATGTCACTTTCACTTTGATATAATTTTGGCTGTGTTTGCCTCAGAGAGCTAGAAATTGGACAGATAGGTTCGATTGAGCCCTGAAAGCCATTTTAAGGTGTGTTTGTACTGAGCTTGTTCTACCCGAAATTAATCTTGGACCTGAGCCATCCAAACCCAAAACAAAACAAATCTTTAAAGGTTCGTCCATCTCTAATCATAACATACCCCATCTGAGGTAAAAATTCCTTCTCAAATTCAAATATGGCAGTTGGACTAAGTCCCTGGATCAACATCCTATCTCAAAAATTTATATATCCTATAATGTATGAAATTATTACTCTCAAGAAAGGCATCCAGGCCCCTCTTCCTCTTGAACTCGCACAAGTTATTAGTCATCACCACATCTGGAGGCAGTGAGTTCCATAGTCTCACCACTCTTACTGTGAAGCCCTGTCTATGACTATGTTAAAACCTCTTTTTCTCTAGACGTAGAAGATGTCCTAGTTACAGGCCTAGGTATAGTGAGATCATTGGAAAGATGTACTGTCCATTCATACATTTGTATATTGTAATTGGGTCCCTTATATGCCTTCTTTTTTCCAAGCTGAACAACCCCAAGTTGTCTTTTTTTTTAAACTGTAATTTTTATTGAATTTGATATTTTTTTTCAAAATAACAAGAACAAAACTACAATAATCAGAGCAATATGACAAAACAGATGTCAAGTAAGAACCATCACATAAACAGAGAAACAATTGCATGAGACACAAAACACAATAGACAATGGGGAGACAACAAGAAGGGACGGGGAGAAGGGGAAGAGGGATCAGAGACCATAAAGGATACGATATGTATCCCACTGGAAGTCCTCTACCATATTTTAGAGAGTGGCAGTGAGGTATTACAGACTACATACATCTTTAATACAAGCAACAAGGGCAGGGCTTGTTGGAGGGTGCACACTCTTCCAGTGGAGAGCCACAAGTGTTTTAGGGGCAGTGTAGAGGTATAAAAAGCAGCTTAGATGCTTTTTTACCAAGATGTCAGGGTGGCCAGTTAAGCAGGTAAACTAGCGGGATACCCTGTAGGAAAAGCACATCAGTCAAAACCCTAACTTCTGTCCAAAAATGGTAGATTAAAGGACAGTCCCAAAAAATATGACACAGTGTACCCATTGCTGAGAGACATCTCCATCAGGTAAGGGAGATACTGGGGTTAAGAGGACTGGGGTATGGTACAAGTGTGTATCAAGATTTTATAGTAGGCCTCACAAAATGTTATGCTGGTGGATGACTTAGCTTCATGGGACCATGATCTGCCATTGAACAGGTGAGATCAGTCCACTTAACCATATATCTGTGGGTTAGGGGGGTCCACCCCTACGGAGAAGAAAGTAATCAATAGATACACACGTGGACAAATTGTTGGTACCCCTCGTTTAATGAAAGAAAAACCCACAATGGTCACAGAAATAACTTGAATCTGACAAAAGTAATTTGCCAAACTACATGTTGACAAGTCACAAAGCTTCTGGGAGAATGTCCTATGGACAGATGAGACAAAAATCGAAATTTGGCACAGGGTGTCTTGAATCTGTGCAGGGTACAATGAAATCTCAAGACTATCAAGGGATTCTAGAGAGAAATGTGCTGCCCAGTGTCAGAAGGCTTGGTTTTAGTCACAGGTCATGGTTCTTGCAACAGGATAATGACCCAAAACACACAGCTAAAAACAGCCAAGAATGGCTAAGAGGAAAACATTGGACTATTCTGAAGTGGCCTATGGCCCTGACCTAAATTCTATTGAGCATCTTTGGAAGGAGCTGAAACATGCCGTCTGGAAAAGGCACCCTTCAAACCCGAGACAACTGGAGCAGTTTGCTCATGAGGAGTGGGCCAAAATACCTGTTGAGAGGTGCAGAAGTCTCATTGACAGTTACAGGAATCGTTTGATTGCAGTGATTGCCTCAAAAGGTTGTGCAACAAAATATTAAGTTAAGGGTACCATCATTTCTGTTCAGGCCTGTTTCATAAGTTTTCTTTTTTAAAAAATTCTGTTGAAGCACGGTTGAAAAGCAATATCTGACTTTCATTTGTTCATTTTCATAGAATTTTTATATATTATTACTTTTGTCAGATTCAAGTTATTTCTGTGACCATTGTGGGTTTTTCTTTCATTAAACGAGGGGTACCAACAATTTTGTCCACTTGTGTATCTGAGATCTGGCCCTTCATGAAGGTACCAGCTCAGCATATCCTCTCAAAAATGGTGGAGAGAGAAATCCGCAGGGCTCCAAACAGAATGGTCATGAAAATGGGCTATCTGCTGGTAGTGGGACCTTTCAGTAGGCGACAAGTGTAGGTTAGAGGTAAAGTAGTCGAAGGGCCTGAACTCCAAGGTCAACGGGTCAATCAAATCAGCAACATGGAACAGACCTTGTCTACTCTAAGGACATACTATTGCAGCCGTCAGTCCCCCTGTGAGGAGAGGATTGAAGAGAAAAGAAACAATAGTGGACTGTTGCGAGGCGAGTGGGAAAAGTTTGACACGTGAGATAGATAGCTCTAGTAAAACGGATGGATCCTAAGAGGGGGGTGGCAGGCAGGAGGTACAAGCATTAGGGTGAAGCAGAGCCAACCAAAGCTTTTCAATTTCGACCCACTTAGTGTAGGCCTGAGATGTTGCCCAAAACGGGATACATCACAGGTGGGCTGCCCAGTGGTAGTGAAGCATGTGTAGGATTTCCAGACCCCCATCCAACCTTAACAGCCAACATAACAGCACAAGGAATGCAATGATGCTTCCCATTCAAAATTAATTGAAAGAGAGCCTTCTGGAGGGAACGTAATTCAGAGCGAGGAACAGCGACAGGGAGAGTTTCAAAGAAACCTCAAATTGTCTTTATACTCTAATCCCCCATCGCATAAATTACCTTGGTCGCCCTCTTCTATACTCGCTCTAGTTCAGCTATATCTTTCCTATATACTGGTGCTCGAAATTGAGCACAGTGTTCTATGTGTGGCCTGACCAGTGATTTTTACAGAGGTAAAACAATATCCTTGTTGTGAGCATCAATTCCTTTCTTAATGCATCCCATGATTTTATTTGCTTTGGCGGCAGCTGCCTGGCCCTGGTAGCTAAAATTAAGTTTACTGTCCACCAATATCCCAAAGTCTTTTTCACCACTAGTCTTACCCAGTTTTTTATTATTTAATACATAATTGTAAGACTTGTTTCCATGGCCCAGGTGCATAAATTTACATTTATCCAAATTAAAACTCATCTGCCATTTCTCTGCCCAAGCTTCTAGCTTCCTCAAATCAAACATGCTACTGTCCTCTGTCTTGACTATTTTACAGGGCTTAGTGTCATCTGCAAATATTGAGATTCTACTCTGTAAACCCACTAGCAGGTCATTTATAAAAATATTTAAAAAAAGAGGACCCAGTATTGACCCCTGTGGCACCCTCCTAGTGACTGTGACCCAATGTAAGTATGTAACATTGTTTCCTATCTGTGAGCCAGTTATTAACCCAGTTACATATATTTCCCCCTAATCCCAGTATTCTCATTTTATTTATCAAACCTTTAGGTGGTACAGTATCAAACACCTTAGAAAAGTCCATATATACTATATATACACCAATTACCTCTCCATCAGGGGTATAGTTATAAGGGACAAAATAGTATCAGTTAATACCAGGACCTGGACGCTGGGTTGACCCCAAAGTTCCCTTACTTGTATAGTGCCATCATATTTTCACAATCTACATTGCCTATTAGTATGTCTTTGGAGTGTGGGAAGAAACCCACGCAAACACAGGCAGAACATACAAAGTCCTTGCAGATGTCTGTAGCAGGATTTGATCCCAGGACTCCAGCATTGATCCCCCATGCTACCCATGTATACACCAAAATATGCCACAGTTTTAAATGGCACATGGAAGGTAGAGGACCCTTTACAGATTTTGCATTGAGGCCCAGGAGCTTCAAGTTATAATAATAATAATAATCCTTTAATAGTCCTGGATCCAGCAGTCTGATACGGCCTCCCCTGCTGCATTGTCTCATGGTGGCCTACAATTCTCACACACCTCTAGGCCTGAGAACAGGAAAGGTGGAGGGGTAGGGTTACTTCTGTCACCGCAGTGCACTTTTCAGGCTATCCCACCTGTACCCTCACTTACCATCCACCCGGCTCACCCTACCAATTTCTGGATCACTTCACTTCTTGGCTTCCCCTCTTTTTATCCAGTGAAATTCCTACCCTCTTCATGGGTGACTTTAACATCCCCACTGACACCCCTATCTCCCCAGCTGCCTCACAGATTCTCTCAATAACACGTCTTTTGGTCTTTCACAACTTTCCTCTTCCACCACACATGTAGATGGCAACACCATTGATCTTGTCTTCCATCGACTCCTCACAGTTTCTAAATTTACTATCTCTTCTCTGCCACTCTCTGATCATAACCTTCTGTCTCTCACCATCAGTGCTTTCTCTCCTTCACAGGACACACCTACCCATCATACATAAAGGAATTTACATGCTATTAACACCCAGCATCTCTCAGATACTCTACAGTCCTCTTTGTCCCCCATCTCTTCACTTTCCTGTCCCAATCTGGCCACCAGTCACTATAATGAAACCCTTAAGAGTGCATTGGATGAGGTGGCTCCCCCCTCCACTCGAAAAGTTAGACGCAGGAGGCAGCAACCCTGGCACACGCCACAGACACGTTTTCTTCAGCGGTGCTCTAGGTGTGCTGAACGTCTGTGGAGAAAATCACGTTCAACTGCAGACTTCCTCCACTTGAAATTTATGCTTAAAACCTATAATTCTGCCCTTCACCTAGCCAAACAAGCCTATTTCACCGCTCTCATCTCTTCTCTCTCCTGTAACCCTAAAAGGCTATTTGAAACTTTTCACGCCTTACTCACTCCCAAGGTACAGATGCCAATCACAGATCTTAGCGCAGATGACCTGGCCACTTATTTCCATGATAAAATTCATAAGATCCGTCAGGAAATAACTGCCCAATCCCCAGGTGGTACTGACCCCCCCCACCAGCCGCACTTCAGACTGTTCACTCTCATCTTTTGAACCTGTTACAGAGAAGGAAGTATTTCAGCTACTTTCTTCTTCTAGCCCTACGACCTGCAGTAGTGACCCTTTCCCCTCACACCTTCTCCAGTCTCTGTCGCCAGCCGTTACGACTTACCTTACTAAAATATTTAACCTCTCTCTCTCTCTTCTGGAATTTTCCCATCCTCTTTCAAACATGCTGTCATAACCCCACTACTGAAGAAATCCTCCCTTGACCCGTCCTGTGCTGCTATCGACCTGTCTCTAACCTTCCCTTTCATCTCCAAAATCTTGGAACGCTTAGTCTATTCTCGTTTAATCTGCTATCTTTCTGCTAACTCTCTTCTTGAACCTTACAATCTGGCTTCCGCACTCTGCACTCTACTGAAACGGCCCTCACAAAAGTCTCCAATGATCTCCTGACGGCTAAATCCAAAGGTGACTACTCTCTTCTTATTCTTCTAGATCTCTCAGCAGCATTTGACACTGTTGACCATCAACTCCTCCTCACTATGCTCCGTTCTGTCGGCCTCACGGACACCGCTCTCTCCTGGTTCTCCTTTTATCTCTCTAACTACACTTTCTGTGTATCATTTGCGGGCTCTGTTTCTTCCCCTTGCCATTGGGGTTCCTCAGGGCTTGGTCATAGGTTCCCTGCTCTTCTCCCTCTACACAGTCCCCATTGGACAAACCATCACTAGATTTGGCTTTTGGTACCATGTTTACGCTGATGACACCCAATTATATACGTCATCCCGTGACATAACCCCTGCACTAATACAGAACACCAGTGACGTTCTCTCTGCTGTCTCAAATATCATGTCTTCACTCTATCTGAAAATGAATCTCTCAAAGACTGAATTACTGCTGTTTCCACCATCTAATAGATCTGTCCCTGATATCTCCATTGCAGTCTCTGGCCTTACCATAACTCCTAGGCAGTATACCCGCTGCTTCGGGGTTTTGTTTGACTCAGACCTTTCCTTCACCCCCCATATCCAATCACTCGCATGCTCATGTCATCTCCACCTCAAAAACATCTCCAGAATACGCCCTTTCCTTACCACAAATACACTAAAGACACTTATTGTTGCCCTGATTCACTCTCGCCTTCACTACTGTAACTCCTTACTAATCGGTCTTCCCCTTACTAAACTCTCCCCTCTACAATCTATTCTGAATGCGGCGGCCAGGCTCATCTATCAGTCTAGACGCTACAGCGATGCCTCCGGTCTGTGCCGGTCACTACATTGGCTGCCTATTCAATACAGAATACAATATAAACTTATCACCCTCATTCACAAGGCTCTCCATAATGCTGCACCTCCCTATATTTCCTCCCTCATCTCTGTCTATCGCCCAACCCGTGCTTTCCATTCACTTAATGACCTAAGACTAACATTCTCTATTATCAGAACCTGCCACACTCGTATACAAGACTTCTCCCGAGTTGCACCACTTCTCTGGAATGCTCTATCCCAGACTATCAGATTAACCCCCAATTTCTACAGCTTCAAGCGTAAACTAAAGACATATCTTTTCAGACAGGCCTATCACAACTCCTAATGTAAACTCTTCCATAGTTAGAATTCCTAAAACGTACCCTCCTCTGTTTATGCTCCAACATTACCTCACAGGATATGATGCCGTATCAGACTAACTTTATATGTCCATGCACCATCTGCACGTTAAAGGACACGACTGGTGACAGTTCATACAGCTTATATATGTGTAATGACAGTAACCTCTATTACAAAATTGTCTGACCATTGTACAAGCAATGCTATGTCTGTAGCCACTCCTGCTACCTCTTGTGTCACCCCCTCTACCTCATAGATTGTAAGCTCTTGCGAGCAGGGCCCTCAATCCCAGTGTGTGAATTGACTATTTCTTTGTAATGTATCTTTTTTATCAGTACTTGAACCCTAAAAATTGTACAGTGCTGCAGAATATGTTGGTGCTATATAAATAAAATTTATTATTATTATTATTATTATAGTCCCACCACGGGGAAATTCGGTATGCCTCTGTTTATCATAAAAGCTGATCAGGTTAGTTTGACAAGATCGATGCCTCATAATCATAGTCTTTAGTTTCCAGGCTCACTTTTATTCGTTTTGTTTTGTTTTGTTTTAAATCCTGTTTTTAAGTTTAAACATCAAATACATACATAGTTTGTATATTGCTGTTGTGAACAATATATAATCAAATCTCATACAACAGATAATATAAAAGTGATGCATTGTATGCATATAACAAGTTGTTTAACAATGGGTAACAATCAAAAACACTACAGGGAATGACAAAGTAGTGGATATATGTGACATAGCTCCATGCTACTGGACAATGTGAGTTGTACTGGAAAGTTGAATTCTGTATCTGAAAAGAGTTATCTTGTTATGGTGTAACATAAGTGCATACATTCCATGGTTATGTGAGTGTCTGTCTAAAGGCCAACCAGGGGGTCCAAGTTTTGAGGAAGATGTTTCTGAACATTTTAGCCCATTGAATCAATTCTTCCATTCGGCATATATCGTTAACTTTGGAAACCCATTGTGACCGAGAAGGAGGTGTGGTGTTCCTCCAGTGGGCAGGTATTAAGAGTTTTGTGGTGGCTATGAGATGAGTGGCTAGATCTTCTCTTTTGGGACTAAAATCAGAATAGGGCAACCATAACAGAATATGTTCAGGGGAGGTGGGGATTTGTGTATCGCAGACTCTTTTTATAATAGCAATAATTTCGTCCGAAAGGGTCGTATCAGTGTGCATCGCCACCAAATATGTAATATGCTCCCCAGTTCTTTCTGATATCTCCAGCAAGTATTTGGGATGGAGGGAATTATGCTGTGTGGCCAGGCCGGCAATTTATACCAGCGGGTGAGAAGCTTAAGGCTGAGGCCCCACATTGCGGAAAAGCTGCTTTTTTTGTTGCAGATTTTGCTGCGTTTTTTTATCCAAACCTGGGAGTGGCTACAATAGGAATGGGAAATATAAAGGAAGTTCTTATACTTCTCCTTCCTGCTCAATCCACTCCTGGCTTTGGCTCAAAAAACGCAGCAAAATCTGCAACAACAAAAAGCTGCGTTTCCGCAACATGAGGCCTTAGCCTCAAGGTGTTTTCTTGTATCCGCACACATCGTGAGAAACCATGTGCGCTGGCTAGGACCTTCTTCCTATCCCCAATAGACTGATTCCCAATTCTTCCTCCCAGATATACCCTGGATAGTTGTCGCTTGATTGTGCTAATAGGAATTTGTAGATTTTCGAACAAATCCCTTTCTGTTGTGTGTAATTCCTAGTGATGGATTCTAACCAGGAAATCGGCAGCTCAGCTAGGTGTTCTGATATATAGGAGTTGCACGTCATAGTGAAATCTCGCTGTTGTATAAAATCTCTTAGTTCTTGTCCTGTTTTTCGTAGTAGCCAGGATATAGTCAGGAGCGTGTCCTTGACAAAGAAGGAGGACAGGGTGTGGTGGTGAAGTCCCAGAACGTGGATTGTACAAATCTTTTGGGATTAATCAAGTAGGGTAACAGGTCCAGTGGGAGTGTGTGTCGTGTCTGTAACAACCCATGCAATAAAATGAAAACATTATTCAACCTGCACAGTGAACATTATGAAAACTAATGGAAAAAAACGCTAGAAGCAGGATCTTGCCTCGCAAAATGTGGTATAAAAAAATGATCAAAAAGTCATATGTACCTAAAACAGTACAGATAAAAAACACAGCTCGTCTCACAAAAAATAAGCCCTCAGTAAACTTGTGAATCTCTAAAAATGGCAATGCAAAAACAATTGATTTATGTCCTCAGATGGGTTTTTGTTCTGCAAAATTATTAATGCATAAAAATACAATATAAATTAGGTATCGCTGTAATTGTACCGACCCATAAAATAAAGGTAGCATGTTACTTATTCTGTATGCTGCATAGCAAACAATTTAAAAGGTAAGTAAAGTAATGCCAGAAATGATGTTTTTTTTTTTTGTAATTGACCAAGAAAGAGTTTATAAAATTTAGTCCCCTGACACATGACCCCATTTTGGAAACTACACCCCTGAAGGAATTTATCCAGGGGTGCAGTGAACATTTTTAACCCCCAAGTGTTGCATTAATTTATTGTGCAGCTGATGGTGAAAATTGCAATTTTTTCAGGAATACTTAATTTCAGGGCGCAATTATGCTGTTTGCAGCTTGTGTCAGAGACAAACACTCTAAAAGCTGTTGTGCCTGGGAAAACCGCTTAACAGTTTTTGGAGTGTGTGTCTCTGCTGACCCAAGCTGTGCACAAAATATCAGGCACTGAAATCTCATATATCTGGAAAAATTGGAATTTTCACTTTTCTCTATCATTTCTGGGATCTAAATTAATGCAACACTCAAGTATTAAAAATGCATGCTATGCTGATAAATCCCATGAGGGGCGCAGTTTCCAAAATTGGGTCATGTGTCTGCGGATTCCACTTTACTACCAATTCAGAGATGCTCAATTGGGTTGAGGTCAGGGCTCTGGCTGGGCCAGTCAAGAATGGTCACAGAGTTGTTCCGAAGCCACTCCTTTTTTATTTTAGCTGTGTGCTTAGGGTCATTGTCTTGTTGGAAGGTGAACCTTCGGCCCAGTCTGAGGTCCAGAGCACTCTGGAAGAGGTTTTCTTCCAGGATATCTCTGTACTTGGCCGCATTCATCTTTCCTTCAATTGCAACCAGTCGTCCTGTCCCTGCAGCTGAAAAACACCCCCATAGCATGATGCTGCCATCACCATGTTTCACTGTTGGGATTGTATTGGGCAGGTGATGAGCAGTGCCTGGTTTTCTCCACACATACCACTTAGAATTAATGCCAAAAAGTTCAATCTTCGTCTCATCAGACCAGATAATCTTATTTCTCATAGTCTGGGAGTCCTTCATGTGTTTTTTGCCAAACTCTATGTGGGTTTTCATATGTCTTGCACTGAGGAGAAGCTTCCTTCGGGCCACTCTGCCATAAAGCCCCGACTGGTGGATGGCTGCAGTGATAGTTGACTTTGTGGAACTTTCTCCCATCTCCCTACTTCATCTCTGGAGCTCAGCCACAGTGATCCTTAGGTTCTTCTTTACCTCTCTCACCAAGGCTCTTCTCCCACAATTGCTCAGTTTGGCTGGACGGCCAGGTCTAGGAAGAGTTCTGGTCATCCCAAACTTCTTCCATTTCAGGATTATGGAGGCCACTGTGCTCTTAGGAACCTTGAGTGCTGCAGAAATTCTTTTGTAACCTTGGCCAGATCAGTGTCTTGCCACAATTCTGTCTCTGAGCTCCTTGGGCAGTTCCTTTGCCCTCATGATTCTCATTTGCTCTGACATGCACTGGGAGGTCTTATATAGACAGGTGTGTGCCTTTCCTAATCAAGTCCAATCAGTTTAATTAAACACAGCTGGACTCCAATGAAGGAGTAGAACTATCTCAAGGAGGATCAGAAGGAAATGGCCATCATGTGAGTTAAATATGAGTGTCACAGCAAAGGGTCTGAATACTTATGACCATGTGATATTTCAGTTTTTCTTTTTTAATAAATTTGCAAAAATATCTACATTTCTGTTTTTTTTCTGTCAAGATGGGGTGCTGAGTGTACATTAATGAGAAATAAAATGAACTTTTTTGCTTTTAGCAAATGGCTGCAAGGAAACAAAGAGTGAAAAATTTAAATGGGTCTGAATACTTTCCGTACCCACTGTACCTATTGATAAATTCTGTGAGGGGAGTAGTTTTCAAAATGGGGTCCCTTGTTGGGGGTTTCCATTGTATTGGTACTCTAGGGGCTCTGGAAATGAGACATGGCAGCCGAAAACTATTCCAGCAAAATCTGCCCTCATAAAACCAAATATCGCTCTTTCCATTCTGAACGAGCCCCTGTATGTACACATACAGCAGATTATGACCATATATAGTGTATTGCCATGTTCATGAGAGATTGTATTACAAAGTGTGAGGTGTTTTTTCTCCTTTAGCTGTTTGGAGATAAAGTGACGTTTTAGTAATTTTTCATTTTCACATCCTAATGTTAATAAAATCTGTGAAACATCTATAGAATCAAAAAGCTCACTATACCCCTTGATAAATTCTGTGAGGGGGTAATTTCCAAAATGGGGTCACTTATGGAGGGTTTCTACTGTACTACTAGTTTAGGGGCTCTGCAAATTAGACATGCCATGTAAAACCTATTCGCGCAAAATCTGCTTTTCAAACACCCAGTGGCGCTCATTCCCTATTGCCCAAATAGCAGTTTACATCCACATGTGGGTATTTTCATGATAGGGAGAAATTGTGTAACAAATTATGAGATGCATTTTCTCCTTTAATCATTTGCAAATGTGTAAATTTTAGGATTGAATGAACGTACTATTGAAAAAAAAAATAAAATGTCTAAATTTCATCTCCATATTGTCAGAATTCCCATGAAATTCTTAAAGGGTTAACAAACTTCCCAAATGTGGTTTGGAATTACAGTGGGGAAAAAAAGTATTTAGTCAACTACCAATTGTGCAAGTTCTCCCACTTAAAAAGATTAGAGAGGCCTGTAATTGACATCATAGGTAGACCTCAACTATGAGAGGCAAAATTAGAAAACAAATCCAGAAAATCACATTGTCTGATTTTTAAAGAATTTATTTGCAAATTATGGTGGAAAATAAGTATTTGGTCAATAACAAAAGTTCAACTCAATACTTTGTTATATATCCTTTGTTGGCAATGACAGAGGTCAAATGTTTTCTGTAAGTCTTCACAAGGTTGGCACACACTGTTGCTGGTATGTTGGCCCATTCCTCCATGCAGATCTCCTGTAGAGCAGTGATGTTTTGGGGCTGTCGCTGGGCAACACAGACTTTCAACTCCCAACAAAGATTTTCTATGGGGTTGAGATCTGGAGACTGGCTAGGCCACTCCAGGACCTTGAAATGCTTCTTACGAAGTCACTCCTTCGTTGCCCTGGTGGTGTGCTTGGGATCATTGTCATGCTGAAAGACCCAGCCACGTTTCATCTTCAATGCCCTGGAAGGAGGTTTGCACTCAAAATCCCCCATTCATTCTTTCATGTACACGGATCAGTCGTCCCGGTCCCTTTGCAGAGAAACAGCCCCAAAGCATGATGTTGCCACCCCCATGCTTCACAGTAGGTATGGTGTTCTTTGGATGCAACTCAGCATTCACTCTCCTCCAAACACGATGAGTTGTGTTTCTACCAAACAGTTCTACTTTGGTTTCATCTGACCATATGACATTCTCCCAATACTCTTCTGGAACATCCAAATGTTCTCTAGCAAACTTCAGACGGGCCTGGATATTTACTGACTTAAGCAGGGGGACACGTCTGGCACTGCAGGATCTGAGTCCCTGGTGGCGTAGTGTGTTACTGACGGTAGCCTTTCTTACGTTAGTCCCAGCTATCTGCAGGTCATTCACTAGGTCCCCCGTGTGGTTTTGGGATTTTTGCTCACCATTCTTGTGATCCCTTTGACCCCACGGGGTGAGATTTTGCGTGGAGCCCCTGATCAAGGGAAATTATCAGTGGTCTTGTATGACTTCCATTTTCTAATTATTGCTCCCACAGTTGATTTCTTCACAGCAAGCTCCTTGCCTATTGCAGATTCAGTCTTCCCAGCCTGGTGCAGATCTACAATTTTGTTTCTGGTGTCCTTCCACAGCTCTTTAGTCTCCACCATAGTGGAGTTTGGAGTGTGACTGTTTGAGGTTGTGGACAGGTGTCTTTTATACTGATAAAAATTTCAAACAGGTGCCATTACTACAGGTAATGAGTGGAGGACAAAGGAGCCTCTTAAAGAAGAAGTTACAGGTCTGTGAGAGCCAGAAATCTTGCCTGTTTGTAGGTGACCAAATACTTATTTTCCACCATAATTTGCAAATAAATTCTTAAAAAAATCAGACAATGTGATTTTCTTGATTTGTTTTCTCATTTTGTCTCTCATAGTTGAGGTCTAACTATGATGTCAATTACAGGCCTCTCTCATCTTTTTAAGTGGGAGAACTTGCACAATTGGTGTCTGACTAAATACTTTTTTTTCCCCACTGTATATGAAGTGTGAAGTTTTGAAAATGGGGTGATTTATGGGGGTTTCTAATATATAGGTCCGTAGTGGTGAACCTATGGTACATGTGTCAGAGGGGGCACTCAGAGCGCTCTCTGTGGGCATGTGCGCCATTGCCCCAGCCAGCACTATGATAGCCTTCGGGAAAAACCTAGTTTCTTGACTGCTATACTTATTGTTAATGGAAAGGGATCCGGCGTTATGTCATGTGTGTATATGCCACCGGGCCCCTTACCAATAGTAGCCAGCCCAGGGGAGTTGATTAAAAAAAAAAAAAAACACTTATACTCGGCTCTCCTGGGATTCTGATGGTTCCAAGCATCCTCTTCATGGCTCTGAGGTTACATGCCCCAGAAGGCTTTCTGTGGCCTGTGATTGTTTGGCTCCAGCGGTGACCTCTGGGTGCTTTGCCTCTCTCCCAAGAAGAAGAAGACCAAAGAGGATGCTGGAGAGAGCCGGAGAGAGGATGCCCAGGAGAGATGACTGGCAAGGTGAGTATAAGTGTTTGTTATTTTTACTCACCTCCCCTGGGCCTTTACTTATTATGTGGGGCCACCTTGGAACATATTATACTGTGTGGGGGCCACTATGGAGCATATTGTACTGTGTGTGGGCCACTGTGGTGCAGATTGTACTGTGTTGGGAACCTTCACTATTTATATTACACACTATCTGTTTTATAGAAGACGTGGTATTATTAATGGCTGTAACTGTAATAACTTTGAACCATCACTAAGAGATCCTTTGAGATGTAAATAGTGAACATTGATTGTTCAAAAGTATGCCAAAGGCAAACTTTCACCTTTCAGTAAAGTTTTTTGTATTATTGAAAGTTCTGTAATGCCCCATTCACACAACCGTATTTTGCCGATCTGTAACTGTGGATCCCCAATTACGGACAGTTACGGACACATTCATTTCAATGGGGCCATGCAAATGTCCTGTTTTTTGTGATCTGGTATTTTAAGACTGCAAAAAAATAAGACATGTCATTATACGGACCGCATTTGCGGAACCACAAATATGACCTGCAAACATGGCTATGAATGGGGCCTTATTGTGTTTTTCTTCTAAGACAAAAGATAATGTATGGGTTGTTTTTTTCTAAAATAAAACCTCAGAATTAAGGTTAATTTGCGGTGTTGGCACTTTTCAATAAATTAATGGGTTTTGGTTTTCAGTTTGGGCACTTGGTTTCTAAAAGGTTATATAAGCCTTTAAAATCCCCTTCTTGGGTTTGGGAAATTCTCTTGTAAATTTGGAAAATCACTGTTAGACTTGTAAGCTTTATAATGTCCAAAATAAATTAAAGGACGATTAATAGGCCAGTATAAAGCAGAGATATGGCAGATAATATTTATTAATGTATTTGGGTGGTATGACTATCTGTAGGAAAAGCAGAGCATTTCACATTTTGAAAATTGCGAATTTTTTGAAATTTCCATCACTTTTTCTATATATTTTTTTTTTTTATAACTAAATGCAAATAATATTGATCAATGTCTACCACTCACATGAAGTACAATTTGTCACGAAAAAACTATTTCAAAATCACTTGGATAAAATGTGTCACAAAGTTATCGCTACATAAAATGACATGTCAGATTTGAAAAATGAGGCCATTTCCTTACAATAGTTTTAGGCTGCATCCTAAAGCGGTTAAAAAAGTACCAGAAATTATCCCTTTATTGGAGAAGATGCAGCACCAAGGAGTGACAATTACAAAAGTTCAAGAAAAAATTGTGCTGCATGGCTGACCTGCCAGCTGAAATAGCTAGAATATCTTCTAAAATGGAAAGGATTCTATGACCATGAGAACAGCACTTGCAAGACAGAAAATAATCTGGAATATCTTGCCAGCTATTTCTGTATGGGAACAAATGCCATATCAACATTATGTTGAAGGAGTGATAATTTACAGAATTTCAAGAAAAATGTGATCATGACTTAGAACAGGCATGTCAAACATGCGGCCCGCGGGCCGCATGCGGCCCTTTACAGGCATATCTGCAGCCCGCACAAAAGTCTCAAACTTTGTCTCTAAAGTTTAGAGACAAAGTTTGAGACTTTTGTGCGGGCCGCAGATGTACAAAACTCACGATCAGCACTTCCGGCTCTTCATTCATTGGCCCATATCCCTGCATATGACCTGCTTACGTGATCAATGAATGACGACCCGGAAGTGCTGATCGTGAGTTTTGTACATCTGCGGTTCGCGTGGCTGCTGATCACCTAAGTCAGTTTTGTTGTGAGCGGAGGAAGAGTCGTGGCTGAGAGTGACTGGGATACTGTGACCGTGCTGAGGAAGAAGGGACCCACTGCCGCACAGGCAAAGTCCAAGCAAGTGAGTGGCCCTCCTGTATGTAACCATTAAAAACTAAAGAGAGGGGTGAGCACTCAGATTATAAATAATTGTGATGCAAAAAACAGTGGTGCTGATTGGATGAAAAATGCAATCGAACACAAAGGAGAAACAGCATCCAATATAAAGCACACACAAAATTTCTTTATTAAATAACACAGCAAACAAGGAAAAATTAAAAGCAATTAAAATACATGTGCACCCTTGGAGGTAAATACGAGGGGTGAACACCAAAAAGAACAAATCCTACAGACGCCCATTAAATAAATATAAAGTAAATAAATACATATTGAAAATTCATAATAATAATATAAATAATAATATAAATAATAATATAATAATATAATATAATGAATAGGCCTATTAGCACAAAGCACAAAGAGGTGTCAAGCCTCAGGACAAAACACTAAAAATGATTGAAAAAAATGATAGCAAATAAATGTTTAGTTTTTAATTGCTGTATTTTTGTTAAATATATTAGTTGCTGTTGCGCACTGCAAATATATGTTGCTGTTACATATTACTACTTCATATCTTGTTTTCATGACTGCTGTTAAAATATGTGTGTGACATTAGCTGCTGTGTGCGGCCCTCGCAACAACCTCTTGTTACTCATGTGGCCCTCGGGGTACCCTGAGTTCGACATGCCTGACTTAGAAGCTGTTATATTTCTTCCTCTCATTGTTATCTACCCCATTGTGCTTGTGTTTTTCTGCATGCAGTAATCATTTACTGTATACTGCTGTTCAAACTGAGCCTTCAGCATGTACCAAAGTGCCACTGAATCTGCGCTTCACCTTACAACCATGAAATGAAGGACTGGGAGTGTAACCAATGCCTTGCCCTCGTGAAGTTGGGGGCTGGTAATGGTCCAGTTTGGAGAAACTGGAATAGGCGGATGGGTCCCGTCTGGTGTTGAAATTGTGACTGAACCCATGAAGTGATGTTAGTACTAACATTTGGCCTTGATGTGTTTTTAGACTTTGGCTGCTGATGTTCAAAACATTGACCCAGTCGACAATGAAAGCTAAGTATTGTCCTTTTCCACGCTTTAATGGTGGCTTGCATCTTTCCCCACATGGATGTTTCTAAGGAGAGACTCACATGGTGACATCAAGCAGGGACAGTTTTCTAGAGAAATAATGGTTGCTAGGTAATCTCCACTGAGACTGTGCACATGCCATTAGTTGGAGTGCGCACAGTGGTAGAATCCACTAAGTGACACGATAGTATCTGCATCGCCAGTAACTTGGCCAGGTGCGAGTTAAAGTTGCAGACCATCCAGATAACTGGGTGCATATCTCTATTTACACACATTTCTTTATGGGTTATGACTGATGTTGGCATAGAGGAGTCGGAGGAGAAGCAGATGATAATGACAATGATAATGACAATGATAATGGCGATGACCCTGTGCTAAGTGTGGATGTGGCCTGCCTACAAAGAAGATCATGGATAGAAGGAATAGGATGGTCTTGCTCACTTTGCCTGAAAAACCCTTAATAAAAGATGGTTCACTAACAGGACTGACTTTGTCAGTAAAAACAAAATAAGAAACTCTGTGGACAGTCACAGATCAATCTGATACTCAAAAGAGTCAATAAAATTATCCCTCTCTCCATTCCTTTGATTGCTCTGCCTGAACTCTGTCTAAAATTGATTAAATTTAACTAAACTTTGTTCCCTTTCTCCTCATCTTATTATTCTGTAGTTCTTTTGTAATGTTGGTACAGTTTTCCAGTAGAAAATGGAGCTATTGCTTTGGATCATGCCATGATGATAGCACAAGTGTCGCTCAGCTTTAACAATTCCCAAAATGGCTCTGTCTTCCTATGATAAAATCTTATCAGTGGCGTAACTACCACTGTAGCAGCCTCCAGGGAGCCCCTTAGAGGGCAGAAGGGGAAGTGGAGGCAGCCCTGAGCAGGAATGAGGATTGGTAAGTAAGGCCGCGGGAAACTGAAACTGCTATTATTATACTCGGGGATCGCTTCAGGGGAGATGAGCGAACATAAAAAAGCAGTGTTACTTACCTCTCCTTGGCTCTGGCGGTACTCCCTGTTGTCTTTGGGCCTCTTTAGTGACGTCACAGGTGCATAATGATGCCGACATAACCCATGTCTGTGATGTCATTGAAGAGGAGTTGCGCCAGAGCCCAGGAGAGGTAACACTGGTTTTTATGTTTGTCACCTCCCCTGGGCCTCTCATCATTATTATAAACATATTTCGTAGGTGGTATACCCCAAAAATTTCAGGTTCTGCAGAACCCCAAATTTTTGCCATATATGTAACAAACACAGTAGGGGTCACTATGGTACATAATACTGTGTGATGGGGCCACTGTGGGACATTATTCTTTGTGGAGGGTCCGCTATGGAACATTATACTGCATGCAGGGGCCACTATGTGGCATTGTACTGTGTGGAGCGGCTGCTATGGGACATTATACTGTGTGGAGGGACCACTATGGGACATTATACTGTGTGTAGGGGCCACTGTGGGACATTATATGGTGTGGAGGGGCCGCTGTGTGACATTATATAGTATGGAGGGGCCACTATGTGACATTATACTGTGTGGAGGGGCCACAATGGGACATTATACTGTGTGGAGGGGCCACTATGGGACATTATACTGTGTGAAGGCGCCACTATGGGACATAATCATAATAATAATAATAATCCTTTAATAGTACCACCATGGGAAAATTCAGTGTGTTGCAGCAGCAAAGATATGCAATACAAAGATAAGCAATACATATACACATACAATATACATGTCCCATAGTGGCCCCTTCACACAGTATAATGTCCCATAGTGGTCCATCCACACAGTACAATGTCCCATAGTGGCCCCTCCACACAGTTTAATGTGCCATAGTGGCCCCTCCACACAGTATATTATACTGTGTGGAGGGACCACTATGGGACATATACTGTGTGGATGGACCGCTATGGGACATTATACTGTGTGGATGGACCACTATGGGACATTATACTATGTGAAGAGGCCACTATGGAACTTTATACTGTGTGGAGGGGCCACTATGGAACATTATACTGTGTGGAGGGGCTGCTATGGACCATTATATTGTGTGGAGGGGGCGCTATGGGACATTATACTGTGTACCGGGGCCGCTATGGGACATTATATTGTGTGGATGGGCCACTATGTAACATTATACTGTGCGCAGGGGCTGCTAAGGGCATTATACTGTGTAGAGGCCAGGAAAGGGGGTGCTGTGTGTATATGTGTGTGGGGGGGCTCATGTCAAAAGTTTGCTATGGGCCCAGTGTTTGCTAGTTACGGCCCTGAATCTTATATTGTGTCATCAGGACAGTGGCAGCAGCATCAGGGAACAGCAATCATCGCTAGATAAGAATAATGAATCCTCTGCAAGCAGCAGGGTTGACTACTGATCCCTGCTGCTACTATTCTAATATATGAAGCTTAAAGGACAGCGATTGGGAGATGAGTGTTTCTCCTGGCTGCTGTGATTATTGTTTGGAGAATGCAGCTTCCTTTCCATTACCTTGCACTGATCTGACGGTGCTTTATTGATGCTTTTCCCAATCATTAAGGAAATGGACTTTGGACTAGCAAGGGTATACTTTTTCTTTATAAACATACTGTACCCCTGTACAACTCAGTCATACCTAGAGCTCAGTCATGTCTCACTTATGCCCACTATGTCTTCCTCTTCCAACTATTCCAACATTATCACTTTCAATTCCACTTTTTTGTTATTGAGGCTTCTTGCATTGGTATGCATGCATGTTATAGGCTTTATCTTATGCCTACTCCTCCTCTCCCTACTAACTATTCTCATCCCACCTGCCACTCCACCTCTTGTTACATTACTTAGCCCTGGTTCCCTGTCTACACTATCATGCCCTCTACATCTTTTGCCCTCCCAACCAGTAAATACTCCTCCAACCGTCTAGCCATCTATTCCCCCAGCACAGCTGAACTGCCCCCATTGAGGTGCAGCCCATTCCTACCATAGAATCTGTAGTCCACAGCAAAGTTATCCCTGTTCTCCATGAACCCAAACCTTTCCTGCCTATACCTGCTCTTGAGCTAAGAGGGGTGTTCAATAAGTTATCTACCTGAATATGAAAACAAATGGAACTTTCTACTTTTCAATGTAATCCCCATTGACTTCCTGTTGTTGCAAGAATTCTGTTACTGCCTCTGTGCATTATCATCAGGAAATCGTTGCCCATGTAGAAATTTCTTCAGGTTACGAAAGAGAAAATTAATCACTGGGATACAGGTCTGGACTGTAAGGTGGATGGTTAAGCTCCATGAAGCCATGTTCCTTGATAGCAGGTTATGATTTGTGAGATTTGTGAGCTGGCACATTGTCATGAAGCAACAACACACCTGCCGACGACTTCCTGTGGTGTTTCTCTTTGATTGCCTCACATAGTGCTTTCATTGTTGTATCATAGGTGCCTCCAGTAATTGTTGTCTTGTGTGTCATGAATTCTAGTAATAAAACACCTTCTGTATCCAAAAAAACAGCCATGACCTTTCCAGATGGCTGATGCACACAAAGTTTCTTTGGAGTTGGTGACCCCTTGTGCTTCTATTGCATGGACTCTTGTTTGGTCTCAGGATCATGGTAGTGTTTCATCACCCGTAACAACCCAAGAATAGAAGTCTCCTGTATTTTCTCAAAACATGTCTAAATTCTCTTGACTAAATTGCTGGCAACATGTGTTTTTCTCATGCATTAACATTTGTGGCACCTAAGGGGAACTGACATTTGACATCATCAAAACATCATGAATTATACTGGAAACTGTGCCAAAGGAAATGCCTAATTCATAAGCTATAACACTGACTTTGACCCGACGATCTACCAAAGTGATTGCGTCTCCACTTTATGGCATATTTATATTATGGCAAACATTCTCTTTTTCAGTAAGTTTCTAAAGCCACTCCCAATTAGATGCAGTGAACTCTGAAAGGTCCCATGCACAAGATGCATAGCCCACCACCAGAGTACCCGTTTTCATAAGTCCACCCCCCAATCACCACCACTTAGACATACCTGACCTAACCTGTCCCCCTCATTGGCCCCTCAGACATTATTTTATAATGGTCCTCTCCAGTTGCCCCTACAGTATAAAATCCCTCTCCTTATGCACCCACAATATAAGGTCCCCATCCAGTCCACCCACAGTACAATACAGTTCCCTACCAGTTGCCCCGGCAGTGTATATAGACCCCTCCAGTTCCCCCTACATTATACAGTCCCCCACCAGTTGCCCCCACAATATATAGTCCCCATACAGTTGTCCCCACAGTATATATAGTCCCCCTCCAGTTGCCCCCACAGTATATATATATATATATATATATATATATATATATAACTACTGTTCAAAAGTTTAGGGTCACTTAGAAATTTTCTTATTTTTGAAAGAAAAGCACAGTTTTTTTCAATGAAGATAACATTAAATGAATCAGAAATACACTCTATACATTGTTAATGTGGTAAATGACTATTCTAGCTGCAAACGTCTGGTTTTTAATGCAATATCTACATAGGTGTATAGAGGCCCATTTCCAGCAACCATCACTCCAGTGTTCTAATGGTACATTGTGTTTGCTAACTGTGTAAGAAGGCTAATGGATGTTTAGAAAAACCTGTAAAACCCTTGTGCTAGTATTTTAGCACAGCTGAAAACAGTTTTGCTGGTTAGAGAAGCTATAAAACTGACCTTCCTTTGAGTTAGTTGAGAATCTGGAGCATTACATTTGTTGGTTCGATTAAACTCTCAAAATGGCCAGAAAAAGAGAACTTTCATGTGAAACTCGACAGTCTATTCTTGTTCTTAGAAATGAAGGCTATTCCATGAGAGAAATTGCCAAGAAACTGAAGATTTCCTACAACAGTGTGTACTACTCCCTTCAGAGGACAGCAGAAACAGGCTCTAACCAGAGTAGAAAGAGAAGTGGGAGGCCCCGCTGCACAACTGAGCAACAAGACAAGTACATTAGAGTCTCTAGTTTGAGAAATCGACACCTCACAGGTCCTCAACTGGCAGCTTCATTAAATAGTACCCACAAAACGCCAGTGTCAACGTCTACAGTGAAGAGGCGACTCAGGGATGCTGGCCTTCAGGGCAGAGTGGCCAAGAAAAAGCCATATCTGAGACTGGCTAATAAAAGGAAAAGATTAATATGTGCAACACAGACATTGGACAGAGGAAGATTGGAAAAAAAATGTTATGGACAGACAAATCGAAGTTTGAGGTGTTTGTATCATACAGAAGAACATTTGTGAGATGTAGAACAACTGAAAAAATGCTGGAAGAGTGCCTGACGCCATCTGTCAAGCATGGTGGAGGTAATGTGATGGTCTGGTGTTGCTTTGGTGCTGGTAAAGTGGGAGATTTATACAAGGTAAAAGGGATTTTGAATAAGGAAGGCTATCACTCCATTTTGCAACACCATGCCATACCCTGTGGACAGCGCTTGATTGGAGCTAGTTTCATCCTACACCAGGACAATGACCCAAAGCACACCTCCAAATTATGCAAGAACTATTTAGGGAAGAAGCAGGCAGCTGGTATTCTATCTGTAATGGAGTGGCCAGCGCAGTCACCAGATCTCAACCCCATTGAGCTGCTGTGGGAGCAGCTTGACCGTATGGTATGCAAAAAAAAAAAAAAAAAAAAAAAAAAAAAAAAAAAAATATATATATATATATATACAGTCATATGAAAAAGTTTGGGCACCCCTATTAATCTTAATCATTTTTAGTTCTAAATATTTGGGTGTTTGCAACAGCCATTTCAATTTGATATATCTAATAACTGATGGACACAGTAATATTTCAGGATTGAAATGAGGTTTATTGTACTAACAGAAAATGTGCAATATGCATTAAACCAAAATTTGACCGGTGCAAAAGTATGGGCACCTCAACAGAAAAGTGACATTAATATTTAGTAGATCCTCCTTTTGCAAAAATAACAGCCTCTAGTCGCTTCTTGTAGCTTTTAATCAGTTCCTGGATCCTGGATGAATGTATTTTTGACCATTCCTCTTTACAAAACAATTCCAGTTCAGTTAAGTTTGATGGTCGCCGGGCATGGACAGCCCGCTTCAAATTATCCCACAGATGTTCAATGATATTCAGGTCTGGGGACTGGGATGGCCATTCCAGAACATTGTAATTGTTACTCTGCATGAATGCCTGAGTAGATTTGGAGCTGTGTTTTGGATCATTGTCTTGCTGAAATATCCATCCCCGGCGTAACTTCAAATTCGTCACTGATTCTTGTACATTATTCTCAAGAATCTGCTGATACTGAGTTGAATCCATGTGACCCTCAACTTTAACAAGATTCCCGGTGCCGGCATTGGCCACACAGCCCCAAAGCATGATGGAACCTCCACCAAATTTTACAGTGGGTAGCAAGTGTTTTTCTTGGAATGCTGTGTTTTTTTGACGCCATGCATAACGTCTTTTTGTATGACCAAACAACTCAATCTTTGTTTCATCAGTCCACAGGACCTTCTTCCAAAATGAAGCTGGCTTGTCCAAATGTGCTTTTGCATACCTCAGGCGACTCTGTTTGTGGCGTGCTTTCAGAAACGGCTTCTTTCGCATCACTCTCCCATACAGCTTCTCCTTGTGCAAAGTGTGCTGTATTGTTGACTGATGCACAGTGACACCATCTGCAGCAAGATGATGCTGCAGCTCTTTGGAGGTGGTTTGTGGATTGTCCTTGACTGTTCTCACCATTCTTCTTCTCTGCCTTTCTGATATTTTTCTTGGCCTGCCACTTCTGGGCTTAACAAGAACTGTCCCTGTGGTCTTCCATTTCCTTACTATGTTCCTCACAGTGGAAACTGACAGGTTAAATCTCTGAGACAACTTTTTGTATCCTTCCCCTGAACAACTATGTTGAACAGTCTTTGTTTTCAGATCATTTGAGAGTTGTTTTGAGGAGCCCATGATGCCACTCTTCAGAGGAGATTCAAATAGGAGAACAACTTGCAATTGGCCACCTTAAATACCTTTTCTCATGATTGGATACACCTGGCTATGAAGTTCAAAGCTCAGTGAGGTTACAAAACCAATTTTGTGCTTCAGTAAGTCAGTAAAAAGTAGTTAGGAGTATTCAAATCAATAAAATGATAAGGGTACCCAAATTTTTGCACCGGTCAAATTTTGGTTTAATGCATATTGCACATTTTCTGTTAGTACAATAAACCTCATTTCAATCCTGAAATATTACTGTGTCCATCAGTTATTAGATATATCAAATTGAAATGGCTGTTGCAAACACCCAAATATTTAGAACTAAAAATGATTAAGATTAATAGGGGTGCCCAAACTTTTTCATATGACTGTATATATATATATACACACACAGAATACAGGCGTGGACAAAATTGTTGGTACCCCTCGTTTAATGAAAGAAAAACCCACAATGATCACAGAAATAACTTGAATCTGACAAAAGTAATAATATATAAAAATTCTATGAAAATGAACAAATGAAAGTCAGACATTGCTTTTCATCCATGCTTCAACAGAATTTTTAAAAAAAGAAAACTCATGAAACAGGCCTGGACAGAAAAGATGGTTCCCTTAACTTAATATTTTTTGCACAACCTTTTGAGGCAATCACTGCAATCAAATGATACCTGTAACTGTCAATGAGACTTCTGCATCTCTCAACAGGTATTTTGGGCCACTCCTCATGAGCAAACTGCTCCAGTTGTCTCGGGTTTGAAGGGTGCCTTTTCCAGACGGCATGTTTCAGCTCCTTCCAAAGATGCTCAATAGGATTTAGTGGAAGAGTGAAGAAATCAGGCGATACCTTTTAGAGGCTAACTGAGTATATTTATAAGTAAGCTTTCAGAAGTGCATACTTCCTTCATCAGACATGGTGTTATACAAGAACTGAAAATTCACAGATTTTTATACTCTATACACATGGTCTTCAAAGGATTTTAGAGTCCTTAAAAAAACCAAAACAAAATGCAATCTAAGTAGAGAAGTTATTTACAACAGGTCAAAAAAAAACAATCTGGAAAGTTGTGGTGCGTGACAGAGAGATCTGTTATCTGTTTGCTACCAGGAGGTGATTTGTGACCCTCACAGTTCATACATAGTGTGACATGAAGCTGGCATGAATATTAAGTCCAAATTGCAGAGTTTTAAATGTTTGCATAAATTTGTACTCCCATTGTTTTCTTTCCTCCTGTGTCTTAAACTGTCCCATTAAAACCACAACTCGCAAATCTTCAATAGAGTGGTTTTCTCCGGAGAAATGTGCGGCCACTGGGAAATCGGTTCTGCTGTTATTAATATTGGACCTGTGTGAGTTCATTCGCTGACTAAGTCTCTGCCCTGTTTCCCCCGCATAGAGGCCTGTGGTGGGACTTTGCGCACACATTATGAGATACACCACATTGGAAGACCTGCAGGAAAATGTCCCCCTAATTCTGTGCACCTGTTGTGACTGTGGGACAGGTACACTGTCAGCGGCGTGGATGTGCTTGCAGGTCATGCACCTTTTATGTAGGCAAGGTGAGGTGCCATTTTCAGTTGGGGCCTTCAGGGCACTCCGGACAATAATACGCCTCAGGTTTGGTGGTTGTCGAAAGGAAAGGAGAGGGGGGACTGGAAATATGTTCTTGAGTCTGTTGTCCCTATGTAGCACAGGTTGGAGATCCTTGGCAAATAATATGGAATTCCATAATGACTTCAATGACTTTCACCCGACCATCAACCTTACACTTAGCTACTCAGGGAGTGAAATTCACTTTCTGGATACCACAATATATATCAAAGACCACCGGCTACTCACATCAATATACCACAAACCCACAGACAGAACGGCCTACCTGAGAAACGACAGCTTCCATCCCAAGCAAACAAGACAATCTATTATCTACAACCAGGCTATACGATACAATCGTATTTGCTCCGACAAAGCAGACCTGGACAAGCACCTCCTGGATCTGAGGATGAAATTTCTCCGATTGGGATACAAACCAAAAGTGACAGACAACCAATTAAACAAAGCGGCAGCCATTAACAGAGACAGTCTGCTCACATATAAGAAGACCCAGAAAGAAGCCCGAGTGCCCCTAGTTGTCACCTACAATCCACAGCTGGAGATCCTACGAAGGATTGCCAAGGATCTCCAACCTGTGCTACATAGGGACAACAGACTCAAGGACATATTTCCAGTCCCCCCTCTCCTTTCCTTTCGACAACCACCAAACCTGAGGCGTATTATTGTCCGGAGTGCCCTGAAGGCCCCAACTGAAAATGGCACCTCACCTTGCCTACATAAAAGGTGCATGACCTGCAAGCACATCCACGCCGCTGAGAGTGTACCTGTCCCACAGTCACAACAGGTGCACAGAATTAGGGGGACATTTTCCTGCAGGTCTTCCAATGTGGTGTATCTCATAATGTGTGTGCAATGTCCCACCACAGGCCTCTATGTGGGGGAAACAGGGCAGAGACTTAGTCAGCGAATGAACTCACACAGGTCCAATATTAATAACAGCAGAACCGATCTCCCAGTGGCCGCACATTTCTCCGGAGAAAACCACTCTATTGAAGATTTGCGAGTTGTGGTTTTAATGGGACAGTTTAAGACACAGGAGGAAAGAAAACAATGGGAGTACAAATTTATGCAAACATTTAAAACTCTGCAATTTGGACTTAATATTCATGCCAGCTTCATGTCACACTATGTATGAACTGTGAGGGTCACAAATCACCTCCTGATAGCAAACAGATAACAGGTCTCTCTGTCACGTACCACAACTTTCCAGATTGTTTTTTTTGACCTGTTGTAAATAACTTCTCTACTTAGATTGCATTTTGTTTTGGTTTTTTTAAGGACTCTAAAATCCTTTGAAGACCATGTGTATAGAGTATAAAAATCTGTGAATTTTCAGTTCTTGTATAACACCATGTCTGATGAAGGAAGTATGCGCTTCTGAAAGCTTACTTATAAATATACTCAGTTAGCCTCTAAAAGGTATCGCCTGATTTCTTCACTCTTCCACTACTTTCAATGGCTAACACGGTACAACATTATACTACTATCAATAGGATTTAGGTCAGGGCTCATAGAAGGCCACTTCAGAATAGTCCAATGTTTTCCTCTTAGCCATTACTGGGTGTTTTTAGCTGTGTGTTTTGGGTCAGTATCCTGTTTCAAGACCCATGACCTGCGACTGAGACCAAGCTTTCTGACACTGGGCAGCACATTTCTCTCTAGAATCCCTTGATAGTCTTGAGATTTCATTGTACCCCGCACAGATTCAAGACACCCTGTGCCAGATGCAGCAAAGCAGCCCCAGAACATAACAGAGCCTCCTCCATGTTTCACAGTAGGGACAGTGTTCTTTTCAAGATATGTTTCATTTTTCCATCTTTTCCATCTGTGAACATAGAGCTGATATGACTTGCTAAAAATTTCGAATTTTGTCTCATCTGTCCATAGGAAATTCTCCCAGAAGCTTTGTGACTTGTCAACATGTAGTTTGGCAAATCCCAGTTTTGTCAGATTCAAGTTATTTCTGTGACCATTGTGGGTTTTTCTTTCATTAAACGAGGGGTACCAACAATTTTGTCCACGTCTGTATATATATATATTGTCTCCTCTTAGTGCCCACAGTACAGTGGATAAAACAAAAAGAAAAAAAAAAACTAATGCTCACCTTCCCTGCTCCCATACTGTTCTCTTCTGTCTCTGGACCCAAAAGCTTCATGGAGCAACAAGCGTGATGTAAGTGACATCACTGCATTGCGCCTGCTGAGGCATGAGCCGTATGTTGAAGCAGGGAGTGGCCGACTCTCTGCCTCACCATGTATTCAACACATCTGTGTGCAGAGAATGCCGATGAATTTGAGTCAGGACATACCGGAGCAACTCAGAACCGCACTCTAAATGCAAGACTATCTCACTGTCCCAATGGGGCTTCTACTACTATAGGGTCTGGTGCAAATGTACCATTTGCCCTATGGTTAAAACAGCACTGCATGTTTCTCAAAGGTTTATCAAATCAGAGAACTGATTGGCGCACCTTAAGAAAATAATAGCCTCAATACAGAAGAGCTGTGGAGTCAGAGCCATTCAGTTGGAGTCAGAATTGGGGCAAATTTTGGGTGCAGTCAGAAATAGTTACTTACTTTGACTTGGATTCTAAATAAAATGATTAATTATTTTTAATTATATTATACAATTATTAATATTGTTTAATCAATTAGAGGCATGGATTGTTACATATTTTCTTTAATAGGAATTCAGTTAAATGGATCTTTACTGCTTCTGACTGACCATGCCTGTCATTCATTTATAATTGAGTCATTGTTGGGGCTGTAGTCAGAATCAGGCTGTGGAGAAATAGAGGAGTTGGAGTGGTCTGGGCTCAAGCCCTGCAATCCAGGTGTAGCTTCAAGCTCCTGGCCCCAATGCAAAATATGTATTAGGGTTTCCCATCCACCATCTACCTTTAAAAAATTGGTGTCTTCCTATGTGGCAGAGGGGCATTTGAACCACTCAGATAGCAGGACCTGGGCACTGGTGCTACCTTATTATACCTATGCCTACCATTATACCATTATACCTATGTTTCACTCAATATTCTATTTGATATATCTGATGAGATTAGCTACACTGAAATCACAATGTTATATTTTCGAATTTCATTCATGTCTAAGATCCTCAAATACTATGGCTGAGGTTCTTCATATCATACAATACTTCTATGGATTCATTTGGACATGAATCAACTATATTCAGTCAATTTATTGTGTATATAAAATATTGATGAAGACTTTGAGGTAGTAACAATACCAATGCTCTGACCAGCAGAAATTTATTTTTCAGGCTAAGGCCCCACGTTGCGGAAATGCAGCTTTTTGTTGCAGATTTTGTTGCGTTTTTTTTAGCCAAAGCCAACAATGGCTACAAAAGGAATGGGAAATATAAAGGAAGTTCTTATACTTCTACCTTCTGCTCAATCCACTCCTGGCTTTGGCTCAAAAAACCGCAACAAAATCTGCAACAAAAAAAGCTGCAACGTGGGGCCTTAGCCTCGTAGTTCCTCTTTTTCTAAAGGATCTCCAGGATCATGAATGTTGGAGTAATGGAGTGTAACAGGAGAAGGGAAATCTCTTATGTTCTAATCCCTGCTACATATGCATAAAGATGCTTTTTCCAGTACTTTGTTAATAATTTCTTATGGCAACAAAGGTGCATGTTTCATGATGGAACCTTTTCTGGTTGCTAATAATTCCAGAACCAATTGAAGCAGGTCATTTTGTTAAAGATTAATTTAGGAAGAAAAGTTTTTCAAACCTTCTGAACAAGTTGAAACATAAAAAATATATGATATTGTATATAGGAGAGCCTGAACCTATGTTAATCATATATACTACATCTAAAATGTAAATTAGATGTATAAAATTAATTATAGAATTCCATTAGAATGTAGCTTCAAATTGTACAGTGTCAAAGCTATTTACCCTAATGTCTAAGTATATCTATCCAGGAGACAGAAACATAGAAAATGCTTTAGGTGCCATCTTGTTGTATTGACATATTCAGGCCAACTCCCTCACAGGAGTGAATGATTTATGGAAGTAAATGAATGACAGCCTATGCCACTGTCCATCAGCCTGTGGTTTTCAATCTGTTTCAAAACTACAGCTGACAGCTTGCTCTGACAGATGCTGTCAGAGCATGCTGGGACCTGTGGTTCTGCAACAGCTGTAGAGCCACAGGTGGAAGGCCACTTGTCTATTGTACGGCGCTGCGGAATAGAATGCAGCAGAAATGCATGGCGTTTTCTTCAGCAGCGCTTTTCACAGAAAGTCCACAGAGTTATCCTCTGCGGACTTTCTGCTTCTATTATACGGAAAATGCCAGCGTTTCCGTAGGTATAACTGACATGCTGCAATTTATAAAAACGCAAGAGTTTTTGAAATCACAGCATTTCCACTGCAGATTTTTTTTTGCAGTGCGTGGATAAGATTAGCCAGAATCCTATCCACTTTGCACGTACTGTCATGGATGCAGAATGGAACTGAAGTTAAATCTCTGTACATAGCTAATAATGATCTATCTTGTCTCCCCTTAAAATATTAATTTAAGACTAGTAATTTGGGAGTGGGGTACATCTAAATCTTAATATACAAATAAATAAGTGCCTGCATTTGAACATATTTATAGAAGACTAAATACCTGACCTTTACCTATTTAGGTGAAAAATTCTCTTTAATGCCAGGGCCCCACATGGCGTAAACGCCGCGGTTCATCCGTGCTGGAAAAATGCCGCGGAAAAAACTGCGGCGTTTTATAGTCACAGTAAAGTGGATGTGATTCTAGCAACTCCCATCCCCGCTTTGCGGGAAAATACATGCAGTGGACATGTTGCGATTTACCAAACCATTGCGGTTTTGGAAATCGTAGCATGTCAATTATACCTACAGAAACGCTGGCGGTTTCCCTATAGGTATAACTGAAGCAGAAAGTCCACAGAAGAAACCTCTGCAAACTTTCTGTGAAAGTGCTGTGGGAAGAACCGCGATGCATAATTAGGCACTCAGGCCAAATAATCCACGCTGGCCAAGAACACCAACCATGGCAGGCCCCTGGGTTTGTGCATACACTGGCAAGCATGGCAGGCTGTATGCTCTGCTGTTTACACAGCGACAAGCGTATTATTAGCATCAAGCAGAGGGTGGGTACTGAATGGCAGAGCTCTTAGACCCTCACTATAAAGACAAAATGGGTGAATTCTTCCTTGCTTACCAAAAGGAAGAAAATTTTGAATATTATCAAAATAAGCTGTATACCCAACTTGCTGCAACATTAAGGGAGACCATTGCAACTGCCTGTTGCACACGTACCCAAGTGACCTCTGCCCGCTTCCAGTCCACCTCAATCGCTCCAACTCTTCTGCCAGTGCCACAAGTGTCAGGAGGAGTAAAAGCAGCAGCAGCCAGACCCAGTACAGTATCTGTAAGATGATGAAGCAAAAATTTTTCAGCTCGCAGCGCCAACCAGATCCACAACAGGCAACTGACACCCACCCAGTTTGCCATGGGATTTTTATCTTGTTAGGCCTCCAGTGTTATGGGTACTCCTAAAAAGATAAAACTGTCCACAGGTAGTGTTAAAAAAATTTCTTTTATCAAAATGAATCAGCCATGGATCCGTGAGGATTTTCAAACACCTCCAGCGGATGCCTTCAAATAGTGGTGTCACCATCTCCCTTTATCATCATCTTCCATTTACTGTACTGCTGCTGAAGCTACTCCTAAACAGCTACCAGTACCACCACTGCCACCACTCAGGCAGACATGTCTTGTGGCCTGGTCCATCATATTATGCCCTGCTGCACTGCCACACATGTTGCCACAGCTGCCTAGTTTCTACCATCACTGCCACCAATCGGGCAGACATGTCCTGCAGACTGGTCCATTATATTAGTACATGCTGCACTGCCACACATGTTGCCACAGCTACTTAGTGGCTACCACCACTGCCACCACTCAAGCAAACATGTCTTGCGGCCTAGTCCATCATGTTATGCCCTGGCGCACTGCCACACATGTTGCCACAGCAGTCTAGTGCCTACCACCACTGCCACTACTCAGACAGATGTGTCCTGAGGCCTGGTCTGTCATATTGTGCCCCGCTGCACTGCCAGACATATTGCCAAAGCTGCCTAGTGCCTACCACCACTGCCACCACTCAGGTAGACATGCCTTGTAGCCTGGTCCATTAAATTAGTCCTTTCTGTACTGCCATACGTTTTTGCTACAGCTGCCTAGTGTCTACCACCATTGCCGCCAATCAGGCAGACATGTCCTGTGGCCTAGGCCATAATATTAGTCTCTGCCGCATTGCCACACATGTTGCCACAGCTGCCTAGTGTCTAACACCACTGCCACCACTCGGGCAGACATGTCCTGTGGCCTTGTCCACCATCACATTCCACTATAGAACACTGTTGGTGCTATGGTGCTATTATCACAGTATTGTTATAAAATTGATTTTTGCAATATAACCACCATGTGTGTCTAAAAAACCTCAAGCATGCACATTTTCCTAATAAATGGGTAATTTTTTAAGTGTTTTAAATGTTAAATGCATAAAAGCCAGTGTCAGCACAGTGTATGATTAAACTCTCAGTTTGTATCCTCTGCTTACCATTTGGTTTTCCATAGAAATACATATCACATTCATTTTGACATAACTTCAGCTGTGTTGTCCTTAGAGAGCTAAAAATTTAATAGATAGGTTCCTAGGAGCCCTAAGAGTGTTCTACACTATGTTTTAAACCAATTTAAAGCACGGTTCATGCCAAACTTGTTCTTCCCGAAACAAACTGAGGAGAATGGAGGTACAAGCTCCAACAGCCTAGATCATGTGGTGCCCCATTTAGGACTGATGTCACTCATGGTAATGACAATGGTCACATAGGTTACTTAACTTAAAGTTGACTCTAGTTATGCACATCTGCATAAGAACTAGGGTAGCAGGCAAGTAGTGACGACTATGGCTTTGTACTGTGACATCATGTGTTATTCATGCATGTAAGATTTTTGTGTTTTTAAAAGTATGCTGTGAGGTCACAGGTACATGGTTGCCTTTTCATCCTATGAAATCATGGTATGTAATACTCTATATCCATACTTTTTATAATTCCTGTGCTTGAACATCTTTAAGTAGAATATTCCTGTACAGTGACATCACTATTTGCATTAGTCCTCTACCATGACATCACTGTGTGCATTATCAATAATCATAACCTTTTTATGTTCTGAATTTGCTGATGAAGGCACTCATGGTCATTCTAAGTTTTGCTATAAGGCCATGGTTACTTGTCATGCTCTTGCAAATACAGTAGACAAAGCAATCAAAAATGTAGATTTGAAATCCTATATCGCCTTCATCTCAGTCAGTGTTTATATAGTGAGAGGTATATATCTAATGCTTTCATCACAGGAAATAAGTCCTAATATACCTGACAGATATTTGTGAAGCATGTCTATCTGAATATTAGCTGTGACCCCTTGTCATAGCTATCCTTATAATCCAGTGCATTCCTCAACAGCAAGATTTAACATTCCATTACTGAAGCAGATGAACACTAGAGAGAGCTGTGCTTACTCTAGGATGGGGGTAGCAGGCAGAACAAAGCATGGAGAGAAGAGAATGAGCATCCAAGGGAAACAGCTCAAAGCAGCATTGTAAAGCAACCTCCAGAGACCAGAGCTAAGAGGCATACCAGGCTGCAACGGGGAGAAATAGGACCATGGGGTGCACGACTGAAGTGGAGGAAGGGAGAGAGCTCTTGGGATGCTGAAAAATCACACAGTCACACAGAGGAATTTGGGCAGAAAAAAAGGACTTTTGTGCATTAGCCAGATCATTGCTCTGCTCTGCTAAGCAGTAGTGGATTTCCTTTAGGATGGGCATTATGCTGCAGGACTAGTCAATGCTACAAGATTGGACTGATGCTGGGAATAGAAAACCAGGAGACAGCCAGACCTTGTGTGTGGGAGGAATACGGTGTATCACACTGCCACATCCTGCTGGGAGCAGCCAGAGTGGGGGTTGCAGTGATTCACAGGGACTGAGTGCTTGAAGCCGGCTTTGGTAAAGGTTGCCTTGAGAGAAGTGACATCCAAGTATTCTGAAGGAACATGTCAAGCAAAAGAGCAGGGTGAATGCTCTGCAGCAGCGTTGGTTTGTCACCTCCTGTCTGCATTCTGGCAGCCAAAATCAGCAGGTAGGACAATGCTTCTGTACCCCAGCACTGGCATAGATCACCCTTTTCATGAAATTGACATGTGTATGCACTGCTTCATTTCTGCTCTCATCTATGCCACACTACATATGTATACGGGTTGACAGTTGCCAGCACCTTCTATAAGTATCCTTTAGTTTAAGTAAATCAAGTCTTTTTGTACATTTTTCATTGTATTGGAGTATCAGTAGGGTGCCCTAGCCATAGTCTGTTCTCTGTTGTAGTTGTGGATTACACACTGGTATGTGCAATGCATTGTGCCCCATATTATTATTCCTGTGGGTCGTATCCAGAATAAATCTTGGATGAGATAGAGGTCAGTATCATTGTGAAGTGAGCACTCTCATAACTGTGCCAGGTGGAGAGACACTGAGTTTTCCCATGGCAGCCTCAGACTTATTACTATACAGCAAAAGGTAATTTGCAGCTTATTTCTAATTTGCTTCCATCTTTACAATAAAGTAGACAGCATGAAGAAGAAGAGGAAGGCCATTGGAGACAGGCGGAGGGGCTGTTTAAGGTGACACTTAGTGATTGAGTTAATGGATTTATGAGGAGCTGTCCAGCCTGTGGTGCTGAAATCTCAGGCAGGGAGAATAATGAAATTCTATGTAAACTGGTTAGACTGTGTATTTCTATAGAAGATCTCTCTGTGCTGCAATGTCTATTGTCTTGACTTCATCTTAGAGCTGTAGATATTTGCTAATATCTTTCATAGGCATGTGCTAATGGAATTTTTGTTGACTGTCCATGTTGATGTTGAGATTCTATTTCTACAACTCTTATTGCACTGTGAATTATGTGAAATGCAACCCCATATTGTTCTTGCAAACCAAGGATAAACTGTTAATTGACATAAAGTTTTCCTTAGTAACCTGGAATTTAGGCAGTAATGTAATATTTAGTTTCACTAACCAGAACCAAGATGTTGTCTTACCTTCCTGGTCTAAAGGACTTTATCAGTAGCCCTGTCACTTCTGACCTGAGCAGTCCACTACTAACCTATACTATGTCCAGCTTTTTGATTTATTTTATAAAACTGCCTGGAATACTATTCATCTGCCAGAGATCCATGTTACTGTGTTATTCTCTTAGACAGTATGTGTTTCTAAGGTGTTAAAAGTTTCTATCATTATCATAGTAACACCAAGAATTATATTTAAGAATATGAGATCTCGCCCAGGGATTCTGAAACTTCTTTGCTGGCTGTAAATGAAGTTATAGCTGTCCATACATAGGTTCAGTCTGCTTGCTGTATTGTTTACTAGTGGGCAGCACACACACACAAATATATATATATATATATATATATATATATATATATATAAGATCACTCTATTCTTTGTTCTTCATATACATACAGCAAAATAAAAATCTGTACTATAGGCATCAGTTTTGCTTTGTGTCTTTTTTTGAAAATGTATATGACCTCTAAAGTATCTGCCCCCCATATATTGTAACATATTCACATCTTTAATAAAATATTGTACCATTATACACATAAATATGAGGAACATGTTTTTACTACTATGTCAAGGACTATAGCTGCAGGGAGTGCTCTGTAGACTTAATACATAATGCATACATTGCTCTCTATGGACTTATTCAGCATATCACATACACAGAATAGTTTGCATGGTTGAGCTTCATTAATAGAAACTGACCCTTCCCCCATTTCTTAAATCTGGTGGTTGAAAACAGCACTCATGGACAAGGTGGGCTATACAAAAATACATCTGCATTTAAAGATTGAGTAAAATCAAAGTTTTTGTTGGCCTAGTCAAAGCTCAGACCATAGTGATGCTGTGGTAGAACCTAAAATGATCAGGTCATGCATGAAAATTGGTATAAGGGATCCCTTTTGGGCTAAGATTCTATAACAGTGATACAAAGCATTGATATTAAATTATACAAGGCTTCTGGGTGCAGTAATTATAGTTAAAGGTGTTGCAACTTGCTATTGAATTAAGGGGCATTTATTTTATGAATGTAGAATAATATCAATGTTATTTATTCTGATTCTCTTGTTAAAAGCAAAGCATATGGTGATTGTTGGGGTAGGTTTTTTGCCAAAGCAATAGATACCACCAGGTAGCACAAGTATTTGCTATAAAAAGTTGGGCCCAACACAGGCCCCCTATCCTATGGCTTATGTGAACTTGCATAAGCCATATGTGAACTTAAGTCTCACTCTTCCCAATACTCTTTTACTCTTTGTACTATTAGTAATAAGGTTGTATGGAATGACTGAAGGCTTTTCACTTCTCTTTTACATAGGATATGAAGAGAGGGGGAGAGGACACATGATATTCTAAGCCTCCCATAGTTGGGTGTGATTGACCGAACAGAAGGGGTTACCTTAGCTCTGGGTTTCTGTAAGTCAATATCTGGGTCATACAGCACATGACATGAAAAAGAAGGTTAGAGTACAGATAAGGTTCACTGTAGTTAGGAGTCTAATAACATATATTGTAGTTATTGCTGAACAATAAAATTCATTTAATGCAGCAACCAGTTTTTAACTAAAGGGATCCTAAACTAATATTACATACTAAATGCTAAAACTGCAATGAAGAGGATGGCAGTTTGACTGGTTAAAGCCTTGTAATTTACACTCTGTCCCAATTCTGCCTCCAAGTAGAGACTGCAACTCTGGGAGTACTAGACTTTGTTACCTGTTTCCATATGTTGTGCCCTGGCCTTCTACTGAAGTGAATGTGGAAATGCTATTATACTGCATAGTTACTGATATATTCACCAGAGATGGTTAGGTTGCATCTTAAGAGAGTGGCATATAATTGGCCATCTGTTACACAGCCCACACTGCAGTGTCTTATAGGATGTACCATAAATACCATATATGAATTACCTCTGTCACAGTTCTAGCCTCTGTAGGATTATGAAATTCTAGCATAGGACTTCTTTACTCTCTGTCAAATGGAGCATTATCTGTCCCATGGCTCCTGCTCTGCTGTTTGTGGAGCTGATTGCAGGAAGCTTTCAATTCCTGCAGTGACATCTATGATGATAGGATGGGGCTTGTACAATAGAGATGGGATGTGTAATTTAGAGAATTTCTTTTCCTTTGGATACTTGCTGACTGTGAGGGTCTAACTTGATGGGACCCCCTAAATATAGATGTTGATGTATAGATCCCATTGTACCACTATTGTGCAACTATTTCGATATCACTTGTGCTAGCCCTGGCTTAAAGGAACACCAAACCTAAAGAGATAAAAGTTAAAAATGGAGAAGAAATACAAAAGCCCCCACCTATGTGAGTGTGAAGAATGTTCTTTATTATCCTGACACAGACAAGCTTATAGAAATCCTGCAGAAAACAAAGGTGTTAATTTCCTGTTGGGCTGCTCTATCTTCAGCCTCAGACTGGCAAAGGGGTTGGGGCTTATCCAAGGAGCGGGGCTTAATGAGTCTTTTGTCCTACTGCTGACCAGGTACAGCAAAGAGGCTCCTGTAGCAGTCACTTATATTACAGACAATCACATAACTTTGAAGAGGAAGAGGGGAGACATGACTGAGTTCCTGGGACACATTCACAAGGTTTCTTTATATATTTTGTAATTTTAACTGCAACATGAGACAAAATAGAACCAAGAGAAAGAGAAGATTAATAAAAGAAGGCCTGGAAGATTTTATTATTTTATGTGCATTTTTTGCGATTAGTGGTCCTTTAAGGGCATTTTCTTTATAGACTCTTTGATGCAGCAGAATTGGATTCTGAATCAGGTAGAGGATGATATAAAAATAAAGCTTACATCAGGCGATTCTGTATAAAATTCTTGCCGAATAAGTCAAAATAAGATGCAATGTGGTGATATTATCTTGCAGTAGCTATTCTCAGTATGCAGTCTGAGAGACAAAGCTAGAGTTTGTGGTTGGATGTGTATATTGTAATTAGGAAGAATTAACTCCTCAATGTGAACACATTTATCAGACTAATGAGCGAGTGGAGCAGGACACAGTGAACTCTACATTTCACACTATGTACATATAAAAGGCTAGCTCTGCTCTACTTTTACATTCTAATTCTTAACAAAGGCGTTGGATGATCCAATAAGGAGACACTAAATCCTTTGTCACAGACGTGGCCAGAGCTTTGTAATCTTGTTTCTCTCAACATGATTGCAGCCTCTGATTTCATCTTCATCCAGCATTTGCTTTAATTAGCCAATGTTGTGGGTAAAGTATGCAATCATTTTTAGTTGATTAACGTTAGCAATTATTCCTCTGTTTACTCTTCCTCAGCTGCATAGAGAAAATACCCGGCCGATGTTTAACCTTACAGTATATCTTGGTTTCACAGTAGCACAACAGAAGGAACTAAGTTAATGAATTCTGGGTGTAGGTGTCTCTAAGCTTGTCACCCATATATTTGCTGTCATCTCAATGGTGTAGGTACTATAGAGGCAGCCCTTGTGCATGCTATGGGGAAGCTGGCTCTCCAACTCCTCATACACAGCAATTCATGGATTATTTAATAATGATGAATGTAAAGGATAGGGTTTGGACAAACATAAAACTCTCCTGTGGGAGTTTGGTAGTATCAGGAGGAGGCACAAATAATTAATTATTGCTATAGGAGGCTGTCTAAATGTGGACTTTGCCCAGATATAAACCATTTCTTCTATAAAACACTTAGTATTTTGCAAAATTTTACTGTATACAATATTTTTGTTGCCCTGGTTAACTTTTCACTGTTTGTGTACCAGTAGGGGTAGGCCACTATTACTATTACAATAGTAATTATTACAATGGTCATTTAACACAAAAGAATGGATGTCTTTTGACATTTGGGCTTCAAATTAATATGGTTGGGCCTGCTCAGTGATTTCCAGCTATGCCTGTATAAACACTTGTACATGAAAGGCTGTTAATCACTTTGTGAAACTTACCATTGAACTCTTAAGACCAGAATGAGCAGAAACTTAAATAAATTAACTCCTTAAGTTAAAAGTATCTTAAGGACCAGGCCTCATTTTTCAAAACTGACATGTGTCTTTTATATGGCAATAACTTTGAGACGCTTTAATTTACACAAATGATTTTGAGATATTTTTTTCATGATACATTTTACTTCATGTTAGTGGTAAACATTGATCAATATTTTTGTATTTATTTAAAAAAAAATAGGAAATTTGATGGAATTTGGAAAAAAAAATTGCAATTTTCAAAATGCTCTGCTTTTCAGACAGATAGTCATACCACCCAAATACCTTAATAAATATTATCTACCATATCTCTGGTTTATATTGGCATAATCTTTTAATCATCCTTTAATTTATTTTGGGTGTTAGAAGGCTTACAAGTGTAACAGCAATTTACAAGAAAATTTCCCAAACTAATTTTTTAGGGACCACTTCAGTTCTGAAGGGGATTATAAAGGCCTATATATTAGAAATCTACCATAAATTACCCCATTTTCAAAACTGTACCCCTCAAATAATTCAGAACAGCATTTGGGAAGTTTTTTTTAACCCTTTAAGCATTTCACATGGATAAAAACAATATGGAGATGAAATTTAGACATTTCATTTTTTTCAATAATACATTCACAAGGGGTTAAAGGAGAAAATGCATCTCATAGTTTGTTATGCAATATCTACCAAGCACATAAATACCCCACATGTGGGTGTAAACTGATGTTTGGGCACACAGCAGCACGCGCAAGGGAAAGAGCGCCACTGGGTGTATGAAAAACAGATTATGCTGAAATAGTTTTCATGTGCCATGTCTCATTTGCAGAGTCCTTAGAAAACCAATACAATGGAAACCCTCCAAAAGTGATCCCATTTTGGAAATTACACCTCTGAAAGAATTTATCAAGGGGTATAGTAAGCATTTTGACCCCACAGTCGTTTCACATAACATTGGGATGTGTAAATAAAAAATTACTAAAAGTTTTCTTTTTCACAAGGTTAAAGCAGAAAAAGGCACCCTACAGTTTGATAAACAATGGCTCCAGACATGGCAATACCCATATGTGATAAATTCTGCTGTATGGGTACATGGGGGCTTGGAATGGCAAGAGCGCTATTTGGTTTTTGGAGGACAGATTTTGCTGTAATAGTTTTCGGGTGCCATGTTATATTTACAGAGCCCCTAAAGTACCAGAACAATGAATAACCCCAACTAGTGACCCCATTTTGGAAACTACTCCCCTCACAGAATTTATTAAGGGGTTTAGTGAGCATTTTGATCTCACAGCTGTTTTGCAGATTTTATTAGCATTGGGACATAAAAGTGAAAAATTACTTTTTTTTCCAATGAACCATTTAGCCCCAAATTTTTCATTTTTACAAGGGGTTAAAGAAAAAAAAACACAGCACAGTTTGTTACACAATTTCTCCTGAACATGGAAATGCCGCATATGTGGTTGTAAATTGCTGTATGGGTACATGGTGGGGCTCTGAATGGAAAGAGCGCTATTTGGCTTTTGGAGGGCAGATTTTGCTGGAATAGTTTTCAGGTGTCATGTTGCATTTGCAGATCCACTAAAGTACCATTACAATGCAAACCCTCCAAAAGTGGGGGTGTAAATTGCTGTTTGAGCACACAGCAGGGCTCAGAAAGGAAGGAGCACTTCGCTTATTAGGTTTTGGAATACACATTTAGAGGCACTTTCTGGTTGCAATGTAGCTTTTACAGAGCCCTAGAGGTGCCAGTAAATTGGAATTCCCCAATTAAATTACTAATTTTTGGATCTCTGCAAATGTGACATGGCTTCCAAATACCAACATTATAAATCTGCTCTCCAAAAGCATGTAGCACTCATTCACATCTGCACCCTGCTGTTTGCCCAAAGGGCAGTTTATAACTACATGTAGGACACTGTTATACCCAGGATAAGGTACTTAACAATGCCATATGTGGGTATAAACTGCTGTTTGGGCACAGCCGGGCACAGAAGGGAAGGAGCGCTATTTTGGTTTTTGGACCACAGTTTAGTTATTGGATGTCATGCCACTTTTGCAGAGCCCTTGAATTGCCAGTAAAATGGAATCTGCAGATATGTGACCCCATTTTGAAAACTACACAACTGAAGGGATTTATCAAGTGGCGTAGCGAGCATTTTTAACCCTTGAGCATTGTATTCATTTAATTTCCAGAAATGAATGCGCAGTTGGTAATGAAAAGTGAAAATTGCAATTTTTCCAGCGATACGCCATTTCAGTGCCCAATATGTTGTGCCCAGCTTTTGTCAGCAGAGACACACATCCCAAAAACTTTTAAGAAGATATCCAGGGGGACAGATTTTGGAGTGTTCATCTCTGACACAAGCTGGGCACAACATATTATAGACTGGAATGACGTATTTCTGGACAAATTGCTATTTTCAGCTTTCACCATCAGCTGCGTATTCATTTCTGGAAAATAAATTAATGCAACACATGGGGGTTAAAAATGCTCCCTGTACCCCTAGATAAATTCCTTCAGGGGTGTAGTTTCCAAAATGGGGTCAGATGTCTGCTTTATTGGCATTTCAGGGCTCTGCAAAAGTGTCAAAAAACCAAATTGTCTAAATTAGTGGTCCAAAAACCACAGGGCACTCATTCCTTTCTGTGCCTGGCTGTGCCCAAACAGCAGTTTATACCCACATATGACATTAAGTATGTTATCCTGGGTACACCAGTGTCATACATGTGGGCATAAACTTCAGTTTGGGTACATAGCAGGTCACAGAAGGAAAGGAGAGTAAATTATGTATTGCAGCGTATAGAGGAAGTTGCATAGGCTGACTTCCTTCCATCTCAGCAGGATCAACCAGGTATGTGGGGTTGTGGAAGCTTGGGGTCACTGGTCAGACTGCTGAAAAATACATATCGGCACCCCCGTGAACTTGCCTTGGGGGGTCCAGTGGGGGTCAGTACATAAGCGGTCATGTTTGACCATGGCATCTAAGGAATTAAAAGCTCAGCTCCAACCGGAGGATATAGAGGAGAATGTGAGCTGTCAGTTACAGCTAACACCCGCTCCTGATGCCACCTGCTTAGATAGTGATTGGGCGACCAAGGACGTAATAGCACATGCCTAATCCTTAAGACAGTGGCGACCAGGATGTACTATTACGTCATTGGTCACTAAGGGGTTAAAGTAGTTTTCCCATCTCCCTCTCTCACTAGTTTGCCTGCTGTGTCTGCTTCTCACTTCCTGTATTCTTTAACAAGCTGGTGGGCGGGCGTTGACTGTTTGATGGACAGGACACTATGAAGAACCTCAGTAGAAATAGACATTGCCTTTACCATGAGAGATTATTTATTATTATTACAAGAAATCTAATATAAATGCTGATCAAATATGTTTACATACAGAGATAATAAACACTGTCTGAGCCTTTATCAACAAATTTCAAGCTGACCTGTTTGCCCGGGACCTATGAGCAGGAGAAAACAGGTTTGAGAGCAAACATGATTCTGAGAACTCAGTCGACCCTCCCCTACAGACACAGTGAGTCACGTCATCAGTCCTGATATCCATCACTATGTGATCGGTGGAGGTCTGAACTTGGGAATCCATGCCAACTCCTGGATCAAAGGGCTTCTGGTCCTAGATGAAGCCCATCCAGACTTTTAGTTAACACTGCACAGTGTTCCACACTCCCTGATTTTGCAGGACTGTGCAGGCACTGTAAGAAGCTGAAATTATATGAATTTTATCTAGTGCTAGTCTGTTTTTTTTTCTTTAATTTCCAAAATTTCCCTGTGGTCAGCCATATTACATATACTGACTTACTGTACAATCAGTATAGACAGAACATCAGGATGTGTGCTTTATGGCAGCATGAATAAATAAGGGTATGTTCACAAAGATGAATTTGGAACTTAATTTGAGGCAGATTTCTCCTCAAAATAAGCTCCAAATTGCACCTGAAATAATCCTTCTCCTTGAGTGGCATGGGATCTGCATACACAACCTTATTGAGGCCTCCAGCAGTACATCCCCTAGTGTTATATTTGATTGATAAAATGTAACTGTAATATTTAAGGAATTTTTATATGGAAGCCCCCCCCCCCAAAAAAAAACCAACCAAAAATATTAAAACCTGATTTAAAGGGGTATTTCCACTAACATAACATTTTTAAATTTGTAGATAATGAAAAGGTAAATATTTTTGCAAATATACAGTGCCTTGCGAAAGTATTCGGCCTCCTTGAACTTTTCAACCTTTTGCCACATTTCAGGCTTCAAACAAAGATATAAAATTTTAATTTTTTGGTGAAGAATCAACAACAAGTGGGACACAATTGTGAAGTGGAACAAAATTTATTGGTTATTTTAAACTTTTGCAAAAAAAAAAAAAACTGAAAAGTGGGGTGTTCAATATTATTCGGCCCCCTTAAGTTAATACTTTGTAGCGCCACCTTTTGCTGCGATTACAGCTGCAAGTCACTTGGGGTATGTCTCTATCAGTTTTGCACATCGAGAGATTGAAATTCTTGCCCATTCTTCCTTGGAAAACAGCTCGAGCTCAGTGAGGTTGGATGTAGAGAGTTTGTGAACAGCAGTTTTCAGCTCTTTCCACAGATTCTAGATTGGATTCAGGTCTGGACTTTGACTTGGCTATTCTAACACCTGGATACGTTTATTTGTGAACCATTCCAATGTAGATTTTGCTTTATGTTTGGGATCATTGTCTTGTTGGAAGATAAATCTCCGTCCCAGTCTCAGGTTTTTTGCAGACTCCAACAGGTTTTCTTCCAGAATGGTCCTGTATTTGTCTCCATACATCTTCCCATCAATTTTAACCATCTTCCCTGTCCCTGCTGAAGAAAAGCAGACCCAAACCATGATGCTGCCACCACCATGTTTGACAGTGGGGATGGTGTGTTCAGGGTGATGAGCTGTGTTGCTTTTACGCCAAACATATCGTTTTGTATTGTGGCCAAAAAGTTCGATTTTGGTTTCATCTGACCAGAGCACCTTCTTCCACATGTTTGGTGTGTCTCCCAGGTGGCTTGTGGCAAACTTTAAACAAGACTTTTTATGGATATCTTTGAGAAATGGCTTTCTTCTTGCCACTCTTCCATAAAAGCCAGATTTGTGCAGTGTACGATTGTTGTCCTATGGACAGACTATCCCACCTCAGCTGTAGATCTTTGCAGTTCATCCAGAGTGATCATGGGCCTCTTGGCTGCATCTCTGATCAGTCTTCTCCTTGTTTGAGTTGAAAGTTTAGAGGGACGGCCGGGTCTTGGTAGTTTTGCAGTGGTCTGATACTCCTTCCATTTCAATATTTCAATATGATCGCTTGCACAGTGCTCCTTGGGATGTTTAAAGTATGGGAAATCTTTTTGTATCCAAATCCAGCTTTAAAATTCTCCACAACAGTATCACGGACCTGCCTGGTGTGTTCCTTGGTCTTCATGATGCTCTCTGCGCTTTAAACAGAACCCTGAGACTATCACAGAGCAGGTGTATTTATACGGAGACTTGATTACACATAGGTGGATTATATTTATCATCATCAGTCATTTAGGACAACATTGGATCATTCAGAAATCCTCACCGAACTTCTGGAGTGAGTTTGCTGCACTGAAAGTAAAGGGGCCGAATAATATTGCACCCCCCACTTTTCAGTTTTTTATTTTTTACAAAAGTTTAAAATAACCAATAAATTTCGTTCCACTTCACAATTGTGTCCCACTTGTTGTTGATTCTTCACCAAAAAATTTAAATTTTAAATCTTTATGTTTGAAGCCTGAAATGTGGCAAAAGGTTGAAAAGTTCAAGGGGGCCGAATACTTTCGCAAGGCAATGTAAATAATTAAACATTTTGCAGATTTAAAGATTCTCTCTAAAGAGCTTGTGATCACAAGTTGTTGTCTTGATCAGTTGCCAGTGGCTATGACCATGAATGCAGGCCCTTTCTAAGATCAGGAAATCAGCCAAGATTTCCTTAATGTGGCCGGGATATCTTCTGATACATGTAGTGTCCCTGCCTGATAACCCAGCTACAATAAGAAAATCATGGCTGGGTTCTTGACAAGTCCCGGACCACAGAAAGTTTATGCATTCATGGTCGTATCCATTGTCAACCGATCAAGACTACAGACTGTCAGCACTAATTTAGTTAGAGAAAATCTACTTATATTTGCAAAAATGTTTAACTTTTAAATATCTACAAATATAGGTATGGTTATGTTAATGGAAATATCCCTTTAAGTAATTGTCCAATGATACATTCCCTTTAATACAAAACTACCATCAAATGTAACTGATCTTTTCTGACTTGAATGAAGACTGACCTCTAATGTATAACTGATTGAATCTAGTGACATGGGGTAGAACTTGCTGGGAGACTGCATCTGTACCATAACCTCTGCTTTCAACTCGAATGCCCTTGACCACCGACCCATCCTCTGTGCATTTGGGAGTCAATAAATGGGTTCCCAGCAGAGTTGGCAGAGGGAGGAGTTTGAACTGTTAAAAGTCTGCTTTCCCTTTTAACTGCTTTGGAAAATTTCCATACCCCCTCCTTTGTGGGAAAGTTAAAGCCCCTTTGGGTTCCTTGCTGAGACTGGATTCTTCTATCTTCTTGTTCAGCCGATTTCAGCACATTTTAAACCCTTTGATGTGTAAGAGACCGGATTATTAGTGAAGAGAGCAGAGCAAGGTGGATAGAGATAAAACAACATCTAGGCTAGGAGAAGCGCAGTCTTCGAATTTTTACAATACAGATTCCATCAGGCATTAGCCCTAATACTTTTAGGATTAGAGCCTTGCTTCACACTATTCTATTCTGGGTGTGTATATGTGATTTGTACTAATAAGTCTTGTGTGAAGTGGCTGCTCTCAATTTTGGAGATCCTAAAAATATGCCAATTTTTTTGTTGTTTTAATTCTGCTCATAGAAAAAAATATATAAAAGCAGCCACTCACTATATAAACTCTGAAGATTTTTTATGCATGAGTGGATCCAGGTTTCTGCTTTTCTATTTTGATCAGCCTATGTACTGACCTTTCCATAGCAAGGGTGAGCCTGGCACCTTACATATGTAGTCTTTTCGCTAATTTTAGTGCTCGTAAATGCACCAGAAGATATTGCTGTTTAACCTCCACTAACATTGCTTATTTTCAAAAACTCAAAAAATTATTACAAAAAATCTAGGTTAAAGAGGTGGCAGTTGTACTTAAGGGAGGTACAGTATACAATGGGGGGAATTTATTATCCCATCTACACCAGATTTCAGGCATTAATAATTCAGGCATGCCTTGCAGGGCTTTTATTTAGAAAGTGTTGGAAATGCCAGTTTCAATACAGTTCTTCCAGTGTGTTGCAAAAGTATACACACCCCTAATAGTCTGGATTACAAATTAAAATCAATGTCTGGATATTAAGACACTCATTAATCTTTAACACTACTTGAAAATTACACTCCACAAACTTCATTCCACTAACCAGAACAATTGCGTGAAGGTTCCCATATGCATAAGAGTAAAGTTATATAAAAGAGCAATGTTAACCATAACAAACATTTGTTGGGTGAAATATAACAATGAATGGCTGTTTGATCTGACCAATGACATACTGTCATAATCTTGAAAGAAGATAGTTGTGTTTGAATTTTTCTTCGTATAGTTGTTGTCTGAGAAGACAATCTCAAAATGTTCCTAAAATAATTCATCCATTGCCTCAAGTTACTAAAATGTATGGCTAGTGAAATAGAAGGAACCTGATTGGCTGTAGTCTGTGACTTGCTCAGTAGTGAGAGCCTGCTTGACATTGTCCTATAAAGGCTAACATTAATGAACTAATAGAAACAGCATTTGGTTGAAGGAATGTCTGTGTACCAGATATGCACCAGATACTTGTTTCACCATCAACCTACATCTATGTAATGTGTATTACCACCTTAAATCACTGGCAAACAGTGTGCAAGGCTGGTATAATTTCCTCTTAACAGAGTTTCTATTAGGGCAAATGAATATCATAAAGGGGGCATCTGCTCTGGGGGACCTGGCCTATCCATATATAACATTATTTGAAAGGTTGGCTTGTTATACTCCATATTGCTGGCATTAGAAATGTACTGCAGAAACAAAACTTCCTTTTGCTAGAACAACTGATAACCTTGGGTTCCACTAGCCATACCCAAAGTCTTCAAGATGTCTGTCTTTAGTGAAGGGAATGTCTTGAGACAACCCATTAAAGATGCTATTAAAGGAGGATCCACACATTCAAGGGTTGAATACTCAAAGTTTAGTGAAAATACTTTTTTCCATCACACCACCCCTTATTTGATATCTATCTCACTCTGAACTTCTCTAATGTATATTACACTCATATACCTGCAGCCCAGTCTCTCCTCTGTTCAGACACCATCTTGATTTTTAGATTTCTCCTTCTCTGCGCCTCAGCACATTATGATATGGAGAGCTACAGACACCATCATCTTTGTCTGCTGGAGGACAATGTAATTATCTTTCCCTCTGTACAGTATTCTTCTAAAAAATCTAAGAGACCATAAGTATACAGTCAGTGAGGCTGAACTGTTATCTTCTTGATAATAATTGTGGGACAGCAGTCTGTCTAATCAACATGAATAGCTAGTGATAGAAATATGTGTTCCCTGCTGTGGAGAGAGCCTAGGCGCAAATCTATACCAGGCCCAGGTCTGTTGTAAATGCTGCCAAATATGATAACAAATATGGAGCGGCCAGCATAAAAACGGAAAAATGGTGAGGCTGGTGAACAAACACCACCTGCAACTATTTTAGTTGCAAGTGGTGTTACATAGTCACAATTCGCAAAGATTTGCGACTTCTTTACGCCACTTTTGTGGCATCACCGCAATGGTGAATTCCCTCACTGGATATTATTACCCAATGTCTTTAGTACGACTACTAGGCATCTAATTTAAGTAAATCAGTGCCTTTGTATTGGATAGCTCAACACCATACATTTTAGATACAAGCAGCACCTGAAATGTACTAGCGTTGAAGATGTCCTTTTTTATATTAACAACTTGCTGATAACAACTTAGTTTTCAAATTAGTAGGTGTTAAATTAGCATTATATTCTTATTCATGCTAATTTATGCATGGAAACAACATTGTAAGCTTCTGTGTTGAGTTGTTCAACTATAAAACAGCTCAGATTTCCTTTAAACACCTCAGATTCTGTAATACTGTGCATTGTTAATGTATCCTGAATACTCTTATAGTAACAATATTGTTTACACAATTGATACTTTTTACTTGCAGTACCATGTCAAAGCTTAATACACGTCTATGACCAGTGTCGGCCTGGGATGTCTAGAGCCCCCCAGTGGAATTGTTTCTATGGGCCCACCGCCAGGACCCCTACAGATCAGCTGTACCAAGACAGCGCGGCTACAGTTAATAACAATGCCATGCTGCTCACCCGCCATACAATGTGCACCACTGCACTACCTAAACCCACCGTTACACCCTGTATTTCAAGTGAATAGCATGGCTCCTGGAATTTTTACCATTACCTGTAGCTAAACTGTCCTGGCTGTTGTACCCCTGCAGATGTAATATTGATGGCCTATCCTAAGGACTGGCCATCAATATTAGAAAGATGGATAAATCCTTTAAAGAGGTTGCCAAGGAATTGGAGCAACCCATGTGGCAAGTGGAACTTGCAAAATAAATAAATAAATAAAAAACAAAAAAAAAAAACATACTCACTTGTCCCTGGTTCTCCGTTGTCCGCCACCAGTGTCCATTCAGTCTTGTGCCAACGCCTTCTTGCTGGGAGTCCTGCACCTCATGTGACCGCTAAGACCAACTTGGTACAGAATTTCCAGAAATTAGATGCCGCCATGAGACCAAACAGAGACAGGCGAGGGACAGGTGAGTATGATTTTTTTTTTTTTTTATTTTATTTTCACTGTATGGGGAACATTGATGGGTCTATTATATTGTGTTTGGGCAGTGATGGGTGCTAACATCCTGTGGGTGGGACATTAAACTATGTGGGCCATATTAAAGGGGTTGTCCAGGCTTAATTTTTTTTTTGGCCTATCCTCAGGATAGGTCATAAATACCTGATCGGTAGGGGGCTGACACACATCCCCATCAGCTGTACAGAACCACTTCTGGTTCCCGCTCTATACACAATACAGGGCAGGAAGCATATAGTTCCATCTGCTGTATAGCAGCCCAGCGCCTTCACTGCAGCTCAGCTCCCACTGACTTCAATATGTGCTGAGATGCAGTGAAGGTGCCCGGCTAATATACATTGGACAGAGCTTTTTCCTGGACAACCCCTTTAATATACCCCCCCCCCAATTCCCCACATTTTAAAGAGGTTGTCCAACATAATTTTTTTTTTCAGAATTAGTCTGGGGGAGGTGGAAAAAAACCCCAAAACAAAAACAAAAACACTCACCTGTACCCGGTGTCCTCCCAGTGTGGTCCAGTTCTGCTGCTCCATTGTCTTCTTTTGCCGGAAGTCCTCACTGGCTGTGACATTCCAGGTCCCTTAGGCTGCAGATTAGCTTCAGGGGTCACGTGACATCACAGGTAGTCACGTGCAGAGGGACTTCCACTGTAACAAAACAACGGAGCTGCAAAAATGTTGTAGTCATCAGAAAATGTAGTGGATAGTTAAGAAACGTCGTCTTTGGGCTGAAAGGCCTTCATTGCAGGATGTATCATGTAACACCCTGCATCTAGCTCTGCATGTGCCTTATGCTAATCCAATAAATCCCTCTTCCTCTTCTTATAATATAAAAATTGATAGATAATTGATAGAAATTAATATATTCAAGTCAAATGTATCAGATCTCTAATTGTAGTTAAACCTCAGAATTAGGCAACAGGAACAGGGGTCTATGTATTCTTTCTGATAACCAGCCTAGCACTTCCAGTTCCGCCCCAGGGATTCCTACTCAGTAAATTCTTGAAATGATTGCAGAGCCAGAGGTATAAGTCAATGTCAGGGCTCTTTAACTGCTGTACATTATGGTTGGCTCTCTTGGGATTATAAACACAATGGTTCTGTGCCACTGCTCTAATTTAAAAAAAATACTCAAAAAACCACTACACTTTTCTAAAACAATTTTGCTACCAAAGACGTATCAACGATTCAATGTCAAGTGCATGTCTGCCAAGTGACCTTACAAAACCAAAAGAAATCCATTGAATCCCTGTGTATTTCTTCACACTCCCAAGACATCAATTTGTGTATGGTGCAGGTAATTATGTGTGGGTAATGGATGTACTCTTGATTTTATTTTATGCCCCCTGTGTTGAGATTAAATTGGCTTGGCTGCCATGAATCAAAAATTCCATTATTGGAAGTTACAATGAAATAACAGTTCTTCTGTATTGAGTGAACCATACAGTTTTTACAGGTACGCATTTTACGTATAAAGTTTTGTATCCTGTATTAGTTATTACTCACAGCTGGGGACTGGTTCCATTGATCCAGGTCAAGTGATTCATGATTGGTCATGTTTTACATTTTTCCTGAAATTGAAACGAGGGATAACTGGTCATTGTTAGTGGTTACCGAAAGCAAAGGTAGAATAGAAAAGAGAGTTCCATAGCAATTATTAAGGAAACACTCAAGTGAATTTTTTATTCATTATGTACCTAGTCCTCCAATATATATATTTCAGCCAGGGTTTCCTTATTTACTTATTCCTTTCTATCTCAATATATTTCTTCAGTAAGGTCATTTACAGAAACTACAGAAGTCAGTTTGTGACTTTCTGTAAGATGGACTGTTCCAGACAGACTCTCCACAGGGGGAGACAGAAACTTCTGTCACTACCTACTGAAGAACAAACAGTACCTGTCCCACAGCTATGTTGAAGGTGACCATAGCTCAGCCTCCTTAGCTATATACTTATTGTCTGTTAGATTATTTAGGAGGATATAAGGAGAAGGATACTTGCATTGCCCCACAGCAGAAAGATACAGTGCCGTTTTAACACAATGGTGGGTCCAGTGCAAAGGTTTCATAAGTGGCCCCCCCCTTCACCACCACCTATAAATACCTGACGTGAACAAATTATAATAGCGGCCCTCACACTGTAAAATGCCTCTCTAGTGTCCCCATATAATATAATGTCCCCCTCCAGGTATCCCCACACTTTAATGTCCCCCTCCAGCTGCCCCCACAGCATAATGTCCCCCTCCAAGTGTACCCATAGTATAATATCCCCCTCCAGATATACCCACAGCTTATTGTCCATGTTCGTCTGCCCCAACAGCATAATGTCCCCCTCCAAATGCACCCACAGTATAATGTCTCCCTCCAGCTGTCCCCACAGTTTAATGTCCCCCTCCAGCTACCTCATAGTTTAATTTCTCCCTCCAGTTGTCCCCAGTTTTAATGTCCCACTTCAGCTACCCACACAGTTTAATTTCTCCCTCCAGCTGCCCATAGTTTGATGTCCCTCTCCAGTTTCCAACAGTTTAATGTCCCCCTCCAGCTGCCCCCAGTTTAATGCCCCCTTTCAGCTACCCCCACAGTTTAATGTCCCCCTCCAGCTTACCCCACAGTTTAAAGTTCCCCTGCAGTTGCCCCCTGTTTAATGTCGCCATCCACTTGCCCCCACAATATTATGTCCCTCTCCTACCAAACAAAAATAAAAAAACACTAATACTCACCTCTCCTCACTCCCATGCTGTTCTGGTCCGGATTCTTCAGGTGAGCTGCAGGCGCAATGTAAGTGACGTCATCACATCGCACCTGCAGTTCCTGGGGAAGACAGGAGAGGAATAGTGAAGCAGGGAGTGTCGCGGTTTTGAAAATAACAGCATGCCAATTATACCTATGGAAACGCTGATGTTTCCCTATAGGTATAATTGAAGCAGAAAGTCTGCAGAGGAAACCTGTGAAACCTTCTGTGAAAAGCGCTGTGGGAGAAACCACGATGCATTGCTGCCACGTTTTTTCCGCAGCACTTTTTTGCTACGGCCCGCTACGTGGGGCCTTAGCCTCATAAACCTTCCAAATCCAGAAAGAGAGGAGTGAGCAATATATAAACTCATTTCTCAGTTAGTTGCCTTTGAACTAGAATGCCCCAGGCTTGTTGTGTGTGTCTCCATAATCCTTCATAGTAAATACAGCTCTTTTCTATAGTGGTGTTTGAAAGGGCTTTGAGTGTTTTACACAATGATATTAAGGATCAACAGCTGTAATTATTTTCAAGCTCCCTTGATATCCTCTAAGTCTGTGTACTTTCTTTTGTTCTACTTGATTTGATTGCAACAATGGTTATTATTTTCCAAATTGAGAATCTTGGAACTGAAGAACCTGGCTGCAGCTGTCTTTCAGTATATTGGGCAGCTCTAAAATGATGCCATATAAGATCCAAAAACTTCAGTGTAGACAAAAGCTTCCAAGTGATTTGACATTAAATCGGTTGGCCAAGATTTTGTTTTATTTCCTATCTTAAGGATATGTGAAATATGTGATTGGTGGGGGGCCAACAAGTGGCCCCTGTACAGATAAGCTATTCAGGACCACTTCCGTTATCTACAGTATATTATACACAGCATGGAGCTGGAAGCCAGGGGCATAGCTACAGTATAGAGGGTGCTGAGTTAGCCCATAGGCCTCTCTACAACATAAGAAGACACCAGTATTATAGAACTTCAAGTTACACCTCTGCCATAGGCATTTGGCTCTGGTCTCTCTATAGAGGTCAGGTGTCGGTACTACAGCTCAGCTCCTACTTTAGTCAATGGGAGCTGAACTGAAATGATGGCATCTGGCTACTATGTACAACAAGAAGCCAACAGCTTTCGGCTCTGTGTATAGTATAGGCAGTAGAACAACTGATCCATTTAGAGGCCGCTCATCAACTCCCACTGATCAGATATTTATGGATGGCCTATCCTAAAGAATAATAATAATAACAATAAATTAAACTAGAATAAATGCCTGGCCAACCCCTTTAGTATTTACTAATATGACAAATTTTAGGATTCCAATGCATGGAGTGGAGTAAATGGTTAGGCATTTGAGCAGTAATCACTAGAGTAGACTTATATCTACCTACTGTGGATTCTTCTAATTGCTACCATCACAGCAACATTCAGAAGTAAAAGATACAGAATTGTCATGGTAGTGATTGATTCATATTGATTGGGTTATCATTATAAAGACATCATCACAGTTGTAATTGGGATTGTTACAAGCACCAACTTTTGGCTAACTGACTCTTTTCATCTAGAACCCTCTCCTTACCTTTATTGCATCTGTTGCAATCCATATTCATTTCATCACAAATGCTGGTCTAAAATTTCAGACTGTGCCCTGTGCAGCATCATGCAAGTCACAAGCAGTGTGCAGACTTCAGGAAGAAGTCTGAAGGAGATTCAGTGACAATTACAGATTGTTAAGAAGAATTGTGGGTGTCATTCAGTGTATCCTTGGATTGCTGCAATGCAAGAGATAAGGATTTTCTGTTAGTCAGAGACAGTATTGATATTAGAAATCATAATTAAATGAGTGAAACTGTTGTTTTCTTTAATAACTATACCTGCTTGTAATAGAGGATAAAATAGAAATATTGCAAATAAAACTTGTAATAAATAATTCTTGGTAAAATGTGTCTTCAAGTGAATTACCAGTTTATTATTAGTAGTGAAGATCTAGAAATAGGAGGTAGCAACCAAGGTAGTCAAAGCTGCTGTCACTGGTGGTTCAGCTTTGATATACCCGTGTTGTAGAAGTGTAAATAGACTCTAAGGAACTAATTTGCTGGTGGTAGCTGCTGGAGGATGGGAAGTGTTTTATGCTTTATTAAAACCATCACTCATTTGGAGCTGGTAACTGCTGACCTGCACTTTGTGACAGCAACAGACTGAGATGTCCTCTCCATTATCTCACATACAGAAACATCTGCAAATCCTCCAGCTGCAGTTGAGATCTCTTGCACAGTGTGCAAGATCCAGGCCATAGCCTCATTATGACCAGTTTATTACCTTCATCATTTATTGGGATGGCAGGTGGTTACATCATACAGCTGTGCAGAGTAAGGCAAGACCCTCAAATGTTACCAAGGTAGATTATTTGCTGAATTAGGTTATGACAGTCTCTGGAGTGATGTCCCAGATTTGTTGTATTAAATCAGAGGTTTGCAGAGTACTTGCTCTGGTCTGGTTTCTTGGTGCAGCTGTTTTATTGCAGAGATGCTGAAGCCTTTAGGTTTAAAGAAGAGAAATTGACTTTTTTTTTATTTTAAAAGAGAGTCGTCACAAGACAAAATTACTGGCTGGTCTATATGCTTCAAGCACCAATGGACCATCAAATGACTGATGATTGGTGTATGAGGTTAAGGCAATGAGATCTACACTGTGTATGGAATAGAGTGTTTCTCATTGATTGCCCACAGGAGATCAAGTGACAGGTTATCCTTCTGAACATATTAAAACAAGGTAGGCCATCTTTTTCTAATAATATACCCTTCCTGGCAGTTGTCCCATGCCCTATCTAGAATAGTAGATACCCTAAGGTCTAGTAAACCACTTCAGTTACCCTCTTTTACTGACTTCCAGTGTGAGTAAACTAATCTTGATAGTAAAAAGCCTTATGGAAGGCACAAAGCCTCAGATTCCAAACCCCAGTGTCCCAGACTTAAGCAATACCCCTATACCCAGACTTTACTGTAAGGATATGTAGACAAAAGTCTATAAATCAACAATAGCAGATCAAGACTGATGACATGCTACCCCAGGAGAGTTTCTTAGCTACAAGGATTAGCGACATACATGAAGCTGATAGTAACTGGAAAAATGAACATACTGGTCTGTATTTGACCCAAGTAATAAATGTTCTTAAGGTAGACATATCTATCTACCGCTCTAATTTATCTGCCTAATCTACCAGTATGTCTATCTGTATACAGTATATCTGTCTTGAAGTAAAGATATGTAACCACAAGCATTGGTCTTTGGTCTCATAAACCTACAGATGTGTCCATTCTTACCTTTTTGACTCTTCCAATATATGCCAACATAATTGGAATTATATTGCCAGCTTTGAAAAGATTAAAACTCTGTTTTTCACAACAGCCAACAGGATCAGTATTGGACAGTATGAATATTTTTTGTTCTTCAAAAGTTGATAAGCTTGTGTCATTTATCTTCGCATATCTCAAAACAGTTGAAAGGACAGACACATCTGTATTCGGATAAATACACATCTGTATTTAGCAAGCAGAACCATAGCAAAAATTACAATGGGGGAACTCATCCTTTCAGTAAATTTCCTGAATCCACAGCTTTTTCAGAATATAAGTAAAACTTGGAAGACGTAGTGGAAGGCATATGTGAGGATGATGTACTCTACAGTCTTCTGTCCAATTTGACTTTCTTATTTGCATGAGCAGTTTGCATAGTTTCTTGTGAGTGATCTGACAGCTCGTCAGTCCTGGTAATTAGCTGTGTGGAGATGCTGAAAATACAGCCTCCTTTCTAGGTGAGATCAGCCATGGTAAATGGAAGGAGAGGGGGCCACACATAGGTTTGTGTTCTTTGAAGGTTAGCAGGTATTGATCATATTGAGCATACAGAAGATATATATATATATATATATATATATATATATATATATGGATGAACAGTATCAATAATACTATTAATTTTTCTCTTAAAGGGATTGTCCCATTAAAAGAACTCAGCATATCAACCCATCCCCATACAAGTTAATACTGAGCTCTGCTAGTCTGGAGTAAATGCAACCACCTGCGATCTTCTACTGTCTAAATGACTTTGACTGCTTCTGTGTATAAAACTCTATACACATGACCGTGTACTATGTCAGTTTGATTTTCACGGCTAGCAAACTGACCCATTCGTCTCTATGGCACCATACACACACCATATGCAGCAGTGAGCCCAGGGCAAAACTCATAGTAAGTCTTATACTTGTCAGTTTTGCAGCCTGGGCACACTAGATGATGTGGATGGGTCCATGGAGGCAGGAGCAGCACATGGATGTCATCCATGTGCCGTCTATTCCGTTTTACCACGTACCATGCATATGGACACAGTCGTGTGCATGTAGCCTAAGGGTAAATAGTTTGAAAGCTGTCAATCTGAACTGGACAACTCTTTCACAAAAGAATGCCAACTACCAATCAGTAACCAAAAATCGGCGACATATCCTCAGTTCTCTGTCTATAGATACTTTGGCATTCATATACCTTAATAGTGCATATAGGCAATGGTTGTCATAAAGGGAGTCTGTTACCAGAACTCATTATATCAACTCAGTCCTGCAAATAGATAAGTTAGGGCCACCTGAATCAGATGGCATAATTGGGGCATTCTGCCACTGAAATTTTAAAAGGTAATTGTTAATCTTCTTAGACCACACAATTTTTCTCTTGGTATTGCTTGTTTGTGTGACAGAGTTGCTTTTACAAGTGTTATTGGTAATTTAAAGTTGGAACTAAAGGCAGCCATTTTGGAGTCTACAGAAAACTGTAATTTTCCAACAAGTCACAGAAGTTGTATAAACAGGGGCAGTTTTACTAACACTGTCTAATGGACAGTGCAAACTTAGACTAGACAGTCTAAAAATGTGTCTGATCCTGGATGATATATCTGGTGCATCTTTACTAGTCTAAATTACGCTACTTATTGGTTAGTGTAGATTGGTATAGACAAAAATACCATGTGCCACCAAGCACTAAAGTTTTCGCTCATTTTTATTTGGAAACTATGCAAACTCATAAATATTGTAAAGATAGACTACAGTCTAAAGGTGTACCAGATTTATCATTCAACATTAGACACTTCAATAAATGTGGAGCGGTTCAAGACTGTCTAGCCTAACTTTGCACTGCCAAATACATAGATGGGGGGCAGATAAAGTTACAGGAAGGAATTTATCAATCCATCTATGGCATAGATGGGTGTTAAAGTTTAGCATCCTTGGCCTATGGCCCTTTCAGTGAATATGGATGTGGCATGAGTTATACAGGATTCTGGCATAGAATTCCATTGTGGCACATTTATTAAGAGGCCCTTTATTAGGACTGGAGTAGGAAATGTCAGTCTTAATAACTTCTAACCATACTGTCTAACTTTAGACAGAGTAAACCGCACCAGATTTTGCATAGTATCTTATGCTGTTTGAATCTCTGGGTCACGTTTAGACTGTCTAGTGTAACTTTACACCACTTATTATTCACTTGGGATAATCAAAAAAATTAAAAAATGTTGTTCACTAAGAAATATGGCTGATATAAAAATTAACTTTTATTAATTCCTCTAAATGCAGGGAGCCCAGAGCGCGTGAATACGGCGAACCTGGGAAATTTTTGAATACCTTGTGGAGTGTGATATATGGATATAGTGAAATCCCTGAATGTTATATATTGGGGGTTCACTGGCTACTACATTATCACCACTCTAGTATAGATCTATATTCCTCCCAGATATTAGCTACTTGAACGCTACATGGGTGGTTCACATTTGTTTTTATACCTGAGAAATTATCCATTTTTTAGACAAATTAATAAAAGTTAATTTTTAGATTAGCCATATTTCTTAGTACACCACTTATTAGTCTGAGTTTCCAATAAAAAAAATATGCTACAATTTTATAAAGCATGCTATTGCACCCCCTCTTCACATGTCCTGCTCCTTTAGGCCGAGGCACCACGTGACATAAACACCATGGAAAAAATCACGCCGTTTTACAGTCAGAGAAAAGTGGATGGGATTCTAGCGAATTTTGGAAATCGCAGCATGTCAATTATACCTATAGAAATGCCGGCAGTTTCCCATAGGTATAATTGAAACAAAAAATCCGCAGAGGAAACCTCTGCGAACTTTCTTTCTAAAGTGCTGCGGGAAGAACTGCGATGCGTTACTGACGCAGTTTTTCCAGCAGCGCTTTTTTGCTGGGACGCCACGTGGGGCTTTAGCCTTACAGTCCCACTCACTTTTCGGACGAAGCACAGAAACTGTTAGGAAAGTGTTGTGAGGTGTAAATCATGCACGCCACTTTTTGGTGTATTTATTATTTTCTCTGCCCCAATGTGGCAGAATTGTGGCATACTGTCATTAGTAAATCTGGCACTTTTTATTTCTGTATGTGCTTTCTGCTGAGTCAGCTTTTATTATTATTTTTTTTTTCCAGTTACTAGTATGGCATTGACATATTCTGCAACACTGTACAGAGATTGTCATTATACATACTGGTCACTTTCCACAATAGGACCTGCAATCTTATTTCCCAGTTATAGACAAATTAAGGGAGAGACAGTTAACATGCAAGACCCCAGAAAAAGCCCAAGCAAACACAAACTTATTTAACATGGGAAACCATTATGCAGAATATGATGCTCTCTGTGTTATAAATCAAAATGGAGCTCCTTTCCTGGTACTGGTTTGCATTACCACACTGGAGCAGATGGGCAAAGTCTTTGTTACCCTCCCATTTGTTGTAGTAGAATGTGAATGGTTGTATACTGTATACCTAGAATACTAGCTCAAATGTATATACACATTCATACTATATATACATGTATACACTCTGTTATGTATTTTATCGTTACACATTTTTCTTTGGACAATGTTCATTCAGCTAGGCTGGAAACACAAAGTTTATTTTCTTTGTACGGGTTCCAGTGCTTGCTAAATACATGCATAATAACTATGTAAACATCTTGTACAATCTGTGTAAAATATTTTCTATTCTGTTCTGTGAGCCAACATGGTTCACAAAGATTCAAGACATAATATTCTTTGTAAATTCACCCTATTCACTTAAGGCTGGTTTCACACTACCATTGTTAATATCCGTTGCTGTCTTCCGTCAAAGCTCTTGATTTTGAAGTTAAAGGGGTTATCCACTTTAAGACCAATATTCAGAGACAAAAGTTATTGTTTGTATAATAAAACGTACAATTTTCCAATATATTTTCTATATCAATTCCTCACAGTTTTTTAGTTCTCTGCTTACTGTCATTTGTTCTGCTTACTCACAGTGGATAAAAATCAGCCCATGGTCATGTGATATATGGTCCATAGACATGTGATGAACACACATGTGTATAGGTTGTTACCAGGCAGATGTCTGATTACTGTGCTGTGACTATAACGAGCTGTGCACCTGTGTGTCCATCACATGACCATGGACTGTATATCACATAGAATTCTCACATAGAAAAAAGGCGCAAACACTTCATAAATCCGGTGTAACTGTGAACAAGGTGCAAGAAAGACTCCGCTCATGCCAAAATCAGGCGCAAACACGTTGATAAATGTGCCCCAGTAACTCTATTTACATCTGCACCACATGGCTTGTTCTGGGCTTTCATCATATTGATGACAAGAATAGCACAACATGCAGTACTCTGTTAGGGCTTCTCTTGTGAATTCACAGGTCTCTCATAAGATCAACACTCATATCTCCTGAGAACATTCCAAAGATCTGATTGGACCTATCAGTTGACAAGTCACTATGTCTATGTGCAGACAGCACACATTTCTTCTTGTACTGCCATCATTTCCATGATCTGATTGGCTGCATGTGCTTTCTATTCCCCCACTGTGTGAAACCTATTATGTACAGTTAATAGTTAATTTAAGGTCAGGGCTTCCAACACAATCAGCACATTTTTCTCCTTTTGCAGTCTTCACTCTCATAATACTGCCTCCATAATGTCCTGTCCAAGCCACTTCAAATTTATGTCCTCTACTTGGCAACTGTTATTTACAGTCATATGAAAAAGTTTGGGCACCCCTATTAATCTTAATCATTTTTAGTTCTAAATATTTTGGTGTTTGCAACAGCCATTTCAATTTGATATATCTAATAACTGATGGACACAGTAATATTTCAGGATTGAAATGAGGTTTATTGTACTAACAGAAAATGTGCAATATGCATTAAACCAAAATTTGTCCGGTGCAAAAATTTGGGTACCCTTATCATTTTATTGATTTGAATACTCCTAACTACTTTTTACTGACTTACTGAAGCACAAAATTGGTTTTGTAACCTCACTGAGCTTTGAACTTCATAGCCAGGTGTATCCAATCATGAGAAAAGGTATTTAAGGTGGCCAATTGCAAGTTGTTCTCCTATTTGAATCTTCTCTGAAGAGTGGCATCATGGGCTCCTCAAAACAACTCTCAAATGATCTGAAAACAAAGATTGTTCAACATAGTTGTTCAGGGGAAGGATACAAAAAGTTGTCTCAGAGATTTAACCTGTCAGTTTCCACTGTGAGGAACATAGTAAGGAAATGGAAGACCACAGGGACAGTTCTTGTTAAGCCCAGAAGTGGCAGGCCAAGAAAAATATCAGAAAGGCAGAGAAGAAGAATGGTGAGAACAGTCAAGGACAATCCACAGATCACCTCCAAAGAGCTGCAGCATCATCTTGCTGCAGATGGTGTCACTGTGCATCGGTCAACAATACAGCACACTTTGCACAAGGATAAGCTGTATGGGAGAGTGATGCGAAAGAAGCCGTTTCTGAAAGCACGCCACAAACAGAGTCGCCTGAGGTATGCAAAAGCACATTTGGACAAGCCAGCTTCATTTTGGAAGAAGGTCCTGTGGACTGATGAAACAAAGATTGAGTTGTTTGGTCATACAAAAAGGCGTTATGCATGGCGTCAAAAAAACACAGCATTCCAAGAAAAACACTTGCTACCCACTGTAAAATTTGGTGGAGGTTCCATCATGCTTTGGGGCTGTGTGGCCAATGCCGGCACCGGGAATCTTGTTAAAGTTGAGGGTCGCATGGATTCAACTCAGTATCAGCAGATTCTTGAGAATAATGTACAAGAATCAGTGACGAATTTGAAGTTACGCCGGGGATGGATATTTCAGCAAGACAATGATCCAAAACACAGCTCCAAATCTACTCAGGCATTCATGCAGAGTAACAATTACAATGTTCTGGAATGGCCATCCCAGTCCCCAGACCTGAATATCATTGAACATCTGTGGGATAATTTGAAGCGGGCTGTCCATGCTCGGTGACCATCAAACTTAACTGAACTGGAATTGTTTTGTAAAGAGGAATGGTCAAAAATACCTTCATCCAGGATCCAGGAATTGATTAAAAGCTACAGGAAGCGACTAGAGGCTGTTATTTTTGCAAAAGGAGGATCTACTAAATATTAATGTCACTTTTCTGTTGAGGTGCCCATACTTTTGCACCGGTCAAATTTTGGTTTAATGCATATTGCACATTTTCTGTTAGTGCAATAAACCTCATTTCAATCCTGAAATATTACTGTGTCCATCAGTTATTAGATATATCAAATTGAAATGGCTGTTGCAAACACCCAAATATTTAGAACTAAAAATGATTAAGATTAATAGGGGTGCCCAAACTTTTTCATATGACTGTATATCCCTGTTCACTGCTTTCTACAACATCAGCATACTAATCTCTTACTATAGGAAAAAAAAATCTCTAACATTTACCTTATGTGTCCCTACCAGTAATCATATACATGGTGGACAGGTCAGTAATTCCTTCAAAATCAGCACACTACTCCCCTACTGCTGTCATTCCCATTCTGAGAGTAGCTTTGTAGAGTCACATTTCCTATCTGTCTCTTCAGTTTTAGTTGGTAGAAGTTTTGCTGAGAATGTATTAGACTCTGTTGGGTTGTATCTGGTAGGTCTTCATTTTTGAATTTTGAAATTCCCAGTGCCACAAGCAGTCTCTAGAGGATTGTGCGAAACATGAGCTTTACTGCTGCCAGCAAATATTACTCTTTCATATTCCACACAGGAGCTAAGCTTCTGATACCATCCACGAATGTGACATTGACATTTGTAGACTGCTTCAGGAGTTATCTGTAAGAAGCACTAAGCTGTACAAAGTAATTAAATAAGATGATGGCAGAATCATTGATTTCTTAGTTGTAAGTGGAGTGGGTGTGATTGTTTAAAGGCTTTGGTTAGGATACATTGATGCTTGTTCCTCACTCTGTCGTACAGAGTCTGAACTGAATAACTGAAATAATATTGTGTAGTGCAGTAGTCTACAATTTGTAGCTTTCCAGTGGTTACATACCAAGACCGGTCCTCTAGGGACGGCATGTGGCACTGGAAATTTCAAAATACAGCAGTTTATGATAGCAGCAGGATGTAGTTCGGCATCAGTTGGGGAGTCATACTTTGAACACTATCTGAACAACCAGCTGAATTGTATTAGTGCAAGATAGGTGATGTAATGTTTTCATGACAATACTGAAATTTTTGTACTGGCTCATTCTTTATATACTGTAGGTGCTGGAATGGTTATAAAGGGTGAGTATACCATTTACAGTGCTGGCCAAAAGTATTGGCACCCCTGCAATTCTGTAAGATAATACTCAATTTCTTCCAGAAAATGATTGCAATCACAAATGCTTTGGTAATAATATCTTCATTTATTTTGCTTGCAATGAAAAAACACAAAAGAGAATGAAAAAAAAAGTCAAATCATTGATCATTTGACACAAAACTCCAAAAATGGGCCGGACAAAAGTATTGGCACCCTCAGCCTAATACTTGGTAGCACAACCTTTAGACAAAATAACTGCGAACAACCGCCTCCGGTAATCATCAATGAGTTTCTTACAATGCTCTGCTGGAATTTTAGACCATTCTTCTTTGGCAAATTTCTCCAGGTCCCTGAGATTTGAAGGGTGCCTTCTCCAAACTGCCATTTTGAGATCTCTCCACAGGTGTTCTATGGGATTCAGGTCTGGACTCATTGCTGGCCACTTTAGAAGTCTCCAGTGCTTTCTCTCAAACCATTTTCTAGTGCTTTTTGAAGTGTGTTTTGGGTCATTGTCCTGCTGGAAGACCCATGACCTCTGAGGGAGACCCAGCTTTCTCACACTGGGCCCTACATTATGCTGCAAAATTTGTTGGTAGTCTTCAGACTTCATAATGCCATGCACACGGTCAAGCAGTCCAGTGCCAGAGGCAGCAAAGCAACCCCAAAACATCAGGGACCCTCTGCCATGTTTGACTGTAGGGACCGTGTTCTTTTCTTTGAAGGCCTCTTTTTTTCCCCTGTAAACTCTATGTTGATGCCTTTTCCCAAAAAGCTCTACTTTTGTCTCATCTGACCAGAGAACATTCTTCCAAAAAGTTTTTGGCTTTCTCAGGTAAGTTTTGGCAAATTCCAGCCTGGCTTTTTTATGTCTCTGGGTCAGAAGTGGGGTCTTCCTGGGTATCCTACCATAGAGTCCCTTTTCATTCAGATGCCGACGTATAGTATGGGTTGACACTGTTGTACCCTCGGACTGCAGGGCAGCTAGAACTTGTTTGGATGTTAGTCGAGGTTCTTTAGCCACCATCCGCACAATCTTTCGTTGAAATCTCTCAATTTTTCTTTTCCGTCCACATCTAGGGAAGTTAGCCACAGTGCCATGGGCTTTAAACTTCTTGATGACACTGCGCACGGTAGACACAGGAACATTCAGGTCTTTGGAGATGGACTTGTAGCCTTGAGATTGCTCATGCTTCCTCACAATTTTGCTTCTCAAGTCCTCAGACAGTTCTTTGGTCTTCTTTCTTTTCTCCATGCTCAATGTGGTACACACAAGGACACAGGACAGAAGTTGAGTCAACTTTAATCCATTTCAACTGGCTGCAAGTGTGATTTAGTTATTGCCACCACCTGTTATGTGCCACAGGTAAGTAACAGGTGCTGTTAATTACACAAATTAGAGAAGCATCACATGATTTTTCAAAGAGTGCCAATACTTTTGTCCACCCCCTTTTTTATGTTTGGTGTGGAATTATATCCAATTTGGCTTTTTGACAATTCTTTTTGTGGTTTTCCATTGAAGACAAATTAAATGAAGATATTATTACCAAAGCATTTGTGATTGCAGTCATTTTCTGGAAGAAATTGAGTATTATCTGACAGAATTGCAGGGGTGCCAATACTTTTGGCCAGCACTGTAATCGTTGGTTAAATATGCCGCAGAATGAATGATGAAACAAAATGCATATTCAAGAACAAAAACTGATTAATATTGAGAGACAGGTGAACTAAACAGAGCGAAGACATAAAAATGATAAGTCAGCAAACTTGCCGACAGCCTGTCCAATTCTAAACTCCTGATAAAGGATAATTTTATGTCCATGAGGGGAATACAAGTTGCTGAATGGTGTTTTGGCATGCATGGCACAGCATTAATGAAGATTTTCTCAATACCTTGAAAATGAAGAGACAGCAGATGGAAAGCTGGTTTTACAATATGATAAATGTAGAAAACATAGGATATATGAAAAGTAAGGGTGGGCTCCTCTGAAAATATCATGTAGGGGTCACATAGTATCTCTGGATTTTTGGCAATCACTAGAACTCTTTGATATTACTTGGTAGTGAATTGACTGTTTTCTAACTGTGTGTTGACATATTGCTGCTCTACAATAAAGCATTGAAAATATGAATTGGTGCCTATGTATTCTGATTTCATTGGGTGTAACTCACCTTCAAGTTAGACCACCAATATTCTTACTGGTGTACACATTATTCCTTTGAATATGTAAAAGGCACTGCAACTGACTATACACAAAAAGTTTTTCTTGTGCTGTTCCTTATCCTGACCTATTCAGAGTACCCTGCTACTTTAAGGGCTTGTAGAGATGTGGCCAATAAACACACTCAGCTTCCACATCAACATTGTCAACTGTGCTTTACTGAGGTAGCAGTTGATCAGCCACAAAGTAGTTAACAGCAGTTGTTCCACTACAGCGAGGATCAACTTAGCAGTAGATACTCCGAATGCTCAGCAACTTTTCAACGTGTGAGAGCAGCGGTGGTGAGATAACACACAGGGATTGCTTGGTTCTCACAGGGATTTGTGCACAGCTTTTACAGGTAGCTAGTTTTACTATGCCTGTCTTCGGATCAGTAGCATAACAATCTTGATCACAGGGGGTGCGACTGGGCCCGGAGGGCCTGTGCTCAGCTGGAGATTGCCAGAGCCCTGCAGCACCATGATAGTAGTTGGAGAAATCCTCACCCAGCAGAAATGATCACTCTTCTCTGCTGCCTGAGGACAGCGCCATTAATGGAAAGGGGGGGCCCAGCATTATGTGATGTACACTGACGAGCAAAAGGGTAACAATGTTTGGAACTTTTGACTTTCAGGCTCCATATCTCGCCATCTACTACAGCTTAGAATGTGAGACTACCATCATTTATGGACAATCATCTTGGCTATCTCATACAAAAATTTGACTTGAAACTATTTAGCATATGATTAGTTATGCAGATTCTTGTCATGTTACTGCATTGTTACTGTTTTGCTCCTAAAAATCTAAATTAGAATTTTTATTATTTTGCAAATCCACCTTTGGCTTTCAACACTGCCTGAATCCTTCTGGGCATGCTCTCAATCAGTATGAACCATGTCTCTAATCCCAGGTCTCTCTACAAGTTCCCAATGTTGGTGCATGCTGGTCGACTCACGTGGGTACGAATACTGCTTTTTCTTCAACTCTGCCCACAAGTGTTCGATTGGATTGATGTCTACTTCATTGTCATTGAACCATTTCTTTGCTAATCTCATCGTATGCTTCAGGTTGTTTGTCCTGCTGGAATACTATGTTGTTCTTTTCATACCCATAGTACTCAAGTGTACAAAGTAACTTGTCTTGTAGGATACTCACATATAGCTCAGCATTGAGACCACCATCGATCCTGGTCAAGTATCCAATGCTGTGAAACAACCCAATATCATCAGGCTTCCTCCAACAAACTTGACAGTTCCTTCAATTTGTCAGCCCCCATTTCCCTTGTTTCTTCCAGACCCATGTGCACCCATCAGAGCCCAGTCTATTGACTTTCATCTCATCACTCCAAATCACCCATTTACAATCTTCTACTGTCCAATTTTTGTACTTTTTTGCAAACTTGATCCGTCAATTCTTATGAAGATATTGAAGTGTCTTCACATTTTTTTGGGCCACCATTTCAGACTTGCGCAACGCATGTCGCCTACATTGACATCTGTGATCTCACTGTTACGAAGCATATGAGCCACCTCCACTGCCAATTTGTCATGCCAGAACTGATAGACCTTTGGATGAGCTGACTTGTTGACTCCGATATTTTGCCTGGACGTCCACCTCTTGACTTTGGAATGGATGGACTTCAATTTGTATTCTTCCAACTGTCATGGCACTCACATGATGCAGTTTGGCAATTTATTTGGGTGAGAGACCGCTATTGTTGATCTGGATGATGCTGTTTCTCTTTTCTCTTAAGAAATCTTCTTCATGGCTGATCCTTGATTTGAACCAGTGACCTTTCACTTGGGAATCAACCTAATGACACACAGAGCTATTAGGGAATGTGAGAACAAGTTGTAATTTGTAGTACACAAGAAGAAAAAGATTTTTCCATCACTAGGAGCAAAACAGTAACAATGCAGTTACATGACTAGAATCTGCATAACTAATCATATACTAAATAGTTGAAAGTCAAATTTATGTATGAGATAGCCAAGATGATTGTCTATAGTAAAGCTGTAGTAAATGGTGAGATATGGAGCCTGAAAGTCGAAAGTTCAAAACATTGTCACCCTTTTGCTTGTCAGTTTATGTACATGTTGCCGGACCCCTTTCCAATAGAAAGCTGGTCAGGGGAGTTGAGTAAAAAAAACAAATACTTATACTCACCTCTCTTGCACTTCCGATGGTCCCCAGTGTGTTCTTTGGGGCTCTTCCGGGCCGCGACTGACGTTAGCGCGCCCCATGTGACCGCTGATGCCCATGACGCCAGTTGCAGGCAGAAGAGGCCCAAAGAGGTTGCTGGAGAGATCTGGAAATAGTAAGGATACCCTGGAGAGGTGAGGCAAGGTGAGTATAAGTGTTCGTTATTTACTCACCTCCCTTAGGCCTCTAGGGAGACCCCAATGTATAATAATAGCACCAAAATGAATCGGAGGGCTGTACCTCATGAATATTCATCAAAACAAATTTTGTGTGGTTCACCTGAAGCAGCTTGAGCTTCCAGAGCATTATACTGAGTGAGGCCACTGTGGGAAACGTATTATACTGTGTTGCGCCACTGAAGCATTATACTATGGGGGGGGGGGGATCTGGGGAGCATATTATACTGTGTGGGTCCACTGTGGAGCATCATAGTGTGTGTCGGGGGGCTCTGGGGAGCATATTATACTGTGTGGGGTCACTATGGAGCATCATAATGTGTGAGGCCACTATGGAGCATTATACTGTGTGGGGTCAATGTAGAGCATTATACTGTGGGGTGGGGGCTCTGTGGAACATTATACTGTGGGGGGGCTCTGGGGAACATATTATACTGTATGGGGCCCCTTCACTATTTACATTACACTCCATCTGTTCTCTAGTAGCCATGCAATGTTATTACAGGCAGTGCGATGTAAATAGAAAAGGGGTCAGGGCGATAGCAAAAGCACGGCCATCACTTGCACTTGAAACAGCTTATCAGCAGGGGCCCTCGTTGTTGGACCATCACTGATCTCTTAGATCGTAGACTGTTAGGATACCCACAGATCAGCTATTTCGCAGAGAGTGCAACTCCCATCATTGTTTACATGCTCGGGCACTGTGCTGCTCACCCACAGGATTCTTGATAACCGAAATTGTAGGTACTATAGTTGTATGCCAAAAAGAAAAAGCTTCAGCTCACCACTATCTTTGATATTGTTCAAGGAAGACTTCTTAATGCTGGTACACGGGCATATGCCCTGGACTCCATAGGGCATGTAGATATGCTTCAAATAATTGTAAAAAATTCCAGCAACCAACAAAATAATCCAAAAAAATAAAAATCTAAAAATTTACTTTTAATTTACATAAGTAAAGTGAGTTGGCTTGTACCTTTTTACTTATGTAAATTAAAAGTTAATTTTTATTTTTTTGGATTATATTGTTGGTTGCTGGAATTTTTTACAATTACTGTAGTTGTGTACCTTTCAAGTATTTGAGATACCACTGCAACGACCATAACTGTTGCTATCAAGAATACGCTGTTGGAGGGGGTAGGGGTCTGCACTCAAAGTTTGCCCACCAGGGCCCTCAAGACTTAGTTATGATATAATCAGGTTTAGTTCCAGGAATGTAGCACACAGGTGGATAGCTGCAATAGTTGCAACGGAATTCCAGGTTGATATGAGTAAAGAAGTAAAATTTTCAGAGAACCTATGCCTGGTTGCTCCAAACATGTGCAGGATACTCTTCCCCAGAACTGTATTGTTAGCAAATAAGAGGGTACGGAATTGGCCTAGGAGTCATGAAAAAGAGTAGAAGGGGTAAAAATATGCATCATAATAGGGAGTCCATTGTTCGCTATATAATCCCCTCTCTGTACACTACTATATGGTCCTACTACTGCTATCTTTATGTCTCAGTGACACAAAGTGCACATAAGCACACTTTTTTCTAAATTACAGTATGATGTAGTATTCTTTTTGAAAATGCCATTGATTGTAAACAGTACGCAAGCTCATCACATCGGCTTACTAATATAGGGTTTACAGTCACCTAACTTGGACCTTGATGTGTGGTGGGTCAGTTTGGGTAGTTTTTGTAGCTGAGTATGTGTTTTGTTGTTGTGTTGCACATGTTATATATATTTTATATTATATGTTGGAAACTAGGAGGTGAGGGTTAAAGTGGTGTGGGGGCACAAAATGGGTGGGCACCAATGTTATTTAGACTAACAAGCCTGGTCCTGTGGACATTGAGAAAGACAATGATGGGGATCAAGCTTCAATTTTCATGCATTAAGATTTAGTTAGCGTGAGGGTTTACTGTTAGAGTTTCTTTCTGTTGGCAATGGACCAGAGGGCAAGTATAGTTTATGTCTTCTTTCTAAAAGTTATATTATAAGAATTGTCCTTATTATATTTTGCTGTTTTGTTGATACATGGTGTTGATATTTAGCAGTGTGTGTGTTTAGTATGAGGGCTTAATTTTAAAAAAGGTGATGTGGTTGGCGTGAATGGCTGGAACATTTCTTTATTTCTTTGTTTATTGTATTGTTTTATTATGACTGTGTTATATCGTTATTGTACATTAGTTTTATATATTACTTTATACTGTTCTGATGTAGTGTTATGTTTCAGTTTTATAAGAGATTCAGATTATATTTCACACTTGCAATTTGATATGTAATATCCATTGTTTCAGAACTTTTTATGTAAAATTATGTCATTAAAAAGGTACACGTAAGTTTTTAATGGATTGTTTTTCACATTATCGTGCAGTGCAATACATAATCTGCCATAAGATATATCGTATTTTTAGGACTATAAGACAAAATTTGGGAGGAAAATGGGGGTGCGTCTTATAGTCTGAATGTGGGTGTTGGGGGGACCGAGGAGCAGGGTCGCAGCATCGCCTCACTCCTGCCACTGCCGGCTTCCTGTAGCGGAGCTTCCTGGAGCTAGGACATAGGATGATGTGCGAGTCCTGGGTTTAGGGGAGAGGGTGTTCCAGCGAATCCATCCCGACATCCACTGTGCTATTACGGCGGATGCCGGGTCTGTAAAAATGATGGCGGCCGCTCTTCTGCAGAGCGGTCGCCATAACTAACGAATTTCTGCTGTAATGTACAGCGCAGACCCGAAGCTAATGCCCGCGATCAGAGTCCACTCTGATTGCGGGTATTACTACCTCAAAACTTCCCCCCCAAAGTGTATAAACTGTCCCCACCGGCCCTGTACCTCTCAAGTTGAAGGCCGGCTCCCGCGCGGTGAGATCGCGGGAGCCGACCTGTTCCTGTGACAGCTGGGAGCCTACTGAAGGCTCCCAGGCCTGTCATAGGAATATTACTATTGAAGCTGGTCAGACCAGCAAAAAAAGATGCCCTATGCAATGTGACTTTGCAGCTGTTGCAAAACTACAACTACCATGTATTAAATATTTAACCATTTTTTGCTTCAAAATTTTTTTTCCCTATTTTCCTCCTCTAAAACCTAGGTGCGTCTTATGGTCCAGTGCGTCTTATAGTCCAACTGACTTATTAAGATGGATAGCATGCACCTACATTGAATTGATACTACCGGTGCTTCAGTCATATTCACAATCTACTGGTAAATGCAGATCTACATGGGATTTCCATTGTTTGTGGATTTACTCCAGTACTATAGGGTATTGTTGCAGTGTCATATTAATGGGATTGGAGTTTTCTTTGCTACTGTGTATTTAATTTATGAGAGTATGAGAAAGACAAGCACTGACAGTGACACGTTTCATTATTCTGATTTTAGTCCTAGAACTTTGAGATTTTCCTCATCTGTTTATTCATATCATATTGATTTGTTTGCTGTCTTTTAAAAAGAATTTAATTTAATGCAATGTAATATTCATTTACTTACTATGTAAGCAAACGTAAATGGTCATTAGTTAACCTCCTTTACACAGAATGTCCAAGATCAAGTGGATAGCATTGTGTCATGCCTCCTTGAAGAGCTTCTACTGAATTAACAAACAATAGTTATACAGTATATTGATGCATTTAACACATATGTAGAAATACTGCACTAAGTGTAAATGTATTGCCTTTCTGGGTCCTAAAATGGATAGATTGTTCTTTCAAGACTTTGTCCAGTTTTGATAATATTTTTGGTAAATGGGTTCCATGATGATAAGAGTCAACAGATTGCCCCACAATCAGCAGTAATCTTCGAGACCATGCAGCAGGGTTCAATTTTTCGTGCACCACAGGCATAGAGTAAAATATGCATTACATAGTTCCCTTAGGTTGTCAGTGTAATGCATAGATGTGTTGAATCCACTGTGAGACTCACTTTGTCGCCATTCTCTGTTCTACCTAATAGATAGGGAGGAGACCTCGTTTCTATTAACAAACTCTTCACTGATTTGTTTTTTTCTGCCGTGGTTTACATATTTTGCAAAGCCAGTGAAGATGGACATTAGATTGTAGATTACTGTATAAACCCTTGCGGGCAGGGCCCTCAATCCCACTGTGCCAGTTGATCATTGTTAGTATTGTACTTGTTTTTGTATACTTTGTGTACTGTATGTAAACCCTCAAATGTACAGCACTATGGAATTAATGGTGTTATGTAAATAAATAATAATAATAATTAATTTTCAAATTTCCTCTGCTCTGGGCAACCCGTCACATGGGTATCTCTATGATACATATGCCTTTGATTAAAGAAGACCTATCATTATGTAACCATGGTACTAGGCAGACACTACTTAGCATTGATGGGGTACTAGGAGGCAGGCATCACATCCCCTGCTCCATTGTGGTGTCTTTTGCTCGGGTCCGGAGAACCGCTGATTGCTATTGTCATCAAAGGTTGGTTTTTTTTTTGCTGTACCTACATCTGTACCGACATCCAGTAAAAGTCCTACTGTGAAGCCCCTGGAGTGTTTGTACATTTCCTTTCTTTCACCAGTGAAGAGTTTCCTGTGAGACAAATAGTTTTGCTCAGAACTGCTGCACTGGGCATGGCCAGGTGAGCACCATTGCTCATCTTGTAAGGGAGGCAGGACTATGGCATGAACTGGCAAAAATGTCACCAAAGTAAAACTGTCACCAAACCTTTTTGCTTGCTATCCCAGCTGCCAAGAAGCTTATTCCTCTACTGTCCCCGTTCCTGCGATCAGCACTGTTATCAGAGCTACACCATGTCGCAAGATCACAATCCCTTCAGACCAAAGCCTCCTCTGTTTCCCTCAGTGCTGTTCTCCTGTATGAGAAGAGACTTCTGGATCCCCTTGGCTGCTGTCTGAAAGCATGATGGTGTAGGATCCACAAGATAATCTTGCTGCAGCCACTCTGACACTGAGCAAGGTGGGTTGTATCCCTTTGGCACAGACTACTCAATATTCAATTTTTGTTTATGAATTAGTATACCCCTTATTGCAAAGAAAGGAAGAACCTAGAGATAATCTCTGCATCAAGGAGTAATAAATCTATGGTGTCAGTTTTACTAGGGGTCATGATAAATTTTTTTTTTCTAAAGAACATTATCTGATCCTAGTTCCAATTTGTAACATGCATGCATAATACATGGTTTTGTATAGAATAGGTATGAACTTCATGGCCTGTTTATTTAACAGGATATAATAGCAGATAGCTGTAATGCCGGTGAGCGTGTATCAAAACATACTTTGCTGTCGGCTTGCCTCTGATTCACACTATGTATTAGGCTGCTGTGTATTTGCTCCTTCTGCTGCTCTTGGTCCACACCATAGGGCAGGTGTGTCCTCCCTCTCAGCAATTTGAGAGATTAACAAATGTACCTGTGAGCCCTACCCAGCCAATCCCAATCAGTTTATGTCTATTTTAATATGCTCAGCTCTTTACACTGCGCCTGAGCAAGAAGGTTCTTCAATTTCCAGTACCTGCAATGGTTTTCTGTTTACGACTGAATGATACTCTGTTTTATGACCTTGGCTTGATTCCAGACTTCTGTTACTGTTCTTGTTCTGCTGTTTATCCATGTATTGACCTTGGCCTGCTTCTTGACCCTGCTTCTCTGCTGCCTGACCCTACCTTGGGATCACTTGACCACACTTTTGCCTTTCCCTCTGGTACTTTGAATCAGCATCTCTTTGGCATTTGAGTCAGCTGCTACCTACACTGGGAATACTCCAAAAGGTAGCGACTTGGTTGTCTCTCCGCGGCGAATGCCAGATTCCCATACAGTGGTTAAAGGGGGAGGCTACTTAGATAACACCCTTAGGAGTGACCCCTGGTCAAAGGTAGAGGGTGCACCTCATTTATGACTAGGCACACACTTCCCTATAAATGAGGCACATCCTTCGCTGAATCATGCGCCTGGAAGGTTCCAGTATTATTTACATCATGTTTCTAGTGTAAATTATAATAAATATAAATAAATAATAATAATAATAAATGCAAAAAAGAAAGAGACACACATTTTTTGTGCAGAAAACTATTTGTGCAAACAATTTGTGACTTATTATGCCTTGTACACCAGAAAACCAACATACAAAGCATAATAAATCTGCCCCTTTGAGTTACCCACCTTCTTTAATGTAATTGAGCCTAGGGTACTGTCCAAAACACAAAGTGTCAATAAAAGAACCAAAAAGAGTATTTTGTTCTTATACTCTCTTGTATATTTCCAAGTTTAAAATGAGAGGAGCTGATAATTCATATATATTTGTTTACAATTATTTATTGTATAAATGCATCTAAAATGAACTGAAGCAACTTTACATCATTGTTAGGTTAAGGCCCCATGTTGTGGAAATGCAGAATTTATGGCTGCTGCAAACGCTGCATTTTACAGTACCAGCAAAATGAATGAGATTTTGGTTGAATTCATCCATACATTGTGGAAAAAAGAGCTGCAGAAAAGCTGCTTTTTCAAAAACGTGTGCGTTTCTTGAAAATGTAGCCTGTTAATTTTGGCTGTGGAATCGCAAGGGTTTTCTCTACTTATTTAATAGGGGAATAGTGGAAGAAAAAAGTGCACAGTGTAACATATGTTTCTATGATAATTTAGGAGAAATTATATGGCCTATAAAAATATATTTTTATCAGACACAGGTGAATAGTTTAACATGAAATATTGTTTTTTTCATAAGCTACTGCACCCCAAAACTACCAATTAAACCCATGATAGAACATGTGCTTAATGTGCTGGAGGGTAGTGGGTAAAAGAAAATTAGTATAATTTTCTATGTATCATTCCATCTTCTGCCAGATTGATCCATTTAGATACAAGAACCTGCTTGTTTTGCGTTTTTCTTCCTGGACCAGACCCAATAGACATCCACTGTAGATGCTCCATGGCAATTACAAGTTTTACATTTCAATGAATGTCCTTACAGCTCATTTAATGTAATAATATAAAAAGATTCTGGAACAAATGCTTGAATCTCCTCCCTCTATAGTTGCCCTGGGTGAGAATTTCGCATTCTGAGATCTCCCCCTCCCAATGTGTTCCAATACATGTGCAAATCCAGAAGCAAAAATAGCTAAACAAAATCAATCTCTTCTCTGACCAATAAACTGGGAGGCAGTTTGGTGCTTAATGAATGAGAGGGTGGGGGAAGCTCGATCTGTCAGTAAAGCTTTAGTCTGTGAGTCCAGTTAGTGTGCACAGAAAATATCATGCTCATGCAACTCAATTGTATATGAATTTATGTACTTCAATGATGTATTTGTGAGATAGTTGTAAGTTATCTCCATGTTGTGACCCTTACAGGTCAGGGTTCCTGAGAGATTGGTGGTGACGTAATGGACAAGGAGAGGTTCTTGTTGTGCCTCAGGTATACATGGAAATTTTTGACCTGTATTTCCGTGTGAAGGTTATTGTATAGTTCTTTATGTGGAGCCTCAGTCTAGCAATGGATGAGTTGTCACCTTATTGCATTGTTGCCAATACTGCAGATGGAGCACCATACACTTTTAGGGGTATGCCTATACAGCTCACGTATAGTTAGAAATCAGGAGGTGGAGCTGTTATTCTTTGATCAAGTTTCACCAAAACCTGGTGAAATATCCCTGAATAGCCTTGAATATCCCTGCATAGTTGCAGCATGATGTCATTTGTTGCACCTAGGTGCAGTTTAAATATAGGGTTAGGAGTTAGACCTCCATTGTCTTAATGAAGCATGCCCAGTAAAGTAACCGGGTCACCATAAAGGAGCTACTATTGGTTTAGTGCCGTGAGTACCATCCGGGTCCCAAATGCAGTCTGTCACCAGCACCTCATTTATTAATGCAAACACATTTAATACACAGATATCTCCTAAATGTTTTTTTATTCTTTCACACTGAGTTATGCAGACACCTATAGTAGGGCTGAGACAAATGACATAATGTCCTTTCTCCTATTGGCTTTTTTACGTGCAAGTTTCTATAAATCCCAAATATTTTGAAATAAGACACATGTCCATCAATTCAACTTTTCTCAGTTCAATTACACATCAGTCAATGCTACCTTATTGATAACCCTAGAAGCTATCTATTTTTAGAATATCTAGGCTGGGTTTGAATGCTGCCATAATATTTGCCATAGTGTTGGGAGAACACTATGTTTTTTTTTGTTTTGTTTTTTTGGGCTGAATTTGTTCGATTTGTTGGAACAGCGGTTATTATACCCTGGTGTCTCTTTCTACCTCCTGAATACCTGAGGCCTGGTGATAATGGTGATACGGCTGGCGCCACCTACTGAGCAGTCAGCCGGCTAGAATATGATGGGGAAGGGGGGACAGGATAGTGACACAGGAAGGTGTATACATGTGGAAATGTCTATATGTGTAGTGTTTATATAGTGTAATGTGTGTATGTGTGAGTAATGTGTATACATGTAGAATGTGTAACTGTATGAATAATAGTGGGATATGTATATGTGTGAGTAATGTGTATACTGCGAAATGTGCCCGCAATGTGTATTGTGCTTTCAATTTTTATACAGTACAATGAGTATATGTGTGACTGATGTATATACAGTGCAATGTATATATGTGTGAGAATGTATATATTTGCGACTAATGTGTATACATGTGGAAATGAGTATATGTGCTAGTAATGTGTATAAAGTGCTATTTCTACATGTACATGTATTGTGTATACATGTGGATTGTGTATATATGTTAGTAATGTGTATTCAGTGGAATGTGTATATGAACAAGTAATGTTTATATGTATATGTAATGTGTATGCATGTGGAATTTATATGTATGAGCAATGTGTATATAAGTGGAATGTGTATATGTTCTCGTAATGTGGAATGTGCCTATGTGTGTGGGTAAAAGGTATACATGTGGACTGTATATGTGTGTGAGTAATGTTCTGTATATACATGTATAACGTGTATACATGAGGAATGTGTATATGTGTGAGTAAAGTGTATATAAACCAGTAATGTGTATACAGTGAAATGTATACATTCCAGTGCATATATAACTCTCTGGGATACAGTATATATAATTTTCTGGGGCACATTATACACACGTGGACAAAATTGTTGGTACCCCTCGTTTAATGAAAGAAAAACCCACAATGGTCACAGAAATAACTTGAATCTGACAAAAGTAATAATATATAAAAATTCTATGAAAATGAATAAATGAAAGTCAGACATTGCTTTTCAACCATGCTTCAACAGAATTTAAAAAAAAAAAGAAAACTCATGAAACAGGCCTGGACAGAAATGATGGTTCCCTTAACTTAATATTTTGTTGCACAACCTTTTGAGGCAATCACTCCAATCAAACAATTCCTGTAACTGTCAATGAGACTTCTGCACCTCTCAACAGGTATTTTGGCCACTCCTCATGAGCAAACTTCTCCAGTTGTCTCGGTTTTGAAGGGTGCCTTTTCCAGACAGCATGTTTCAGCTCCTTCCAAAGATGTTCAATAGGATTTAGGTCAGGGCTCATAGAAGGCCACTTCAGAATAGTCCAATATTTTTCTCTTAGCCATTCTTGGGTGATTTTAGCTGTGTGTTTTGGGTCATTATCCTGTTGCAAGACCCATGACCTGCGACTGAGACCAAGCTTTATGACACTGGGCAGCACATTTCTCTCTAGAATCCCTTGATAGTCTTGAGATTTCATTGTACCCTGCACAGATTCAAGACACCCTGTGCCAGATGTAGCAAAGCGTCCTCCATGTTTCACAGTAGGGACAGTGCTCTTTTCAAGTTATGCTTTATTTTTCCGTCTGTGAACATAGAGCTGATGTGCCTTGCCAAAAATTTTGATTTTTGTCTCATCTGTCCATAGGACATTCTCCCAGAAGCTTTGTGACTTGTCAACATGTAGTTTGGCAAATTCCAGTTTTGTCAAATTCAAGTTATTTCTGTGACCACTGTGGGTTTTTCTTTCATTAAATGAGGGGTACCAACAATTTTGTCCATGTCTGCATATAATACTCTGGGGCATAGTATATACTGTATAACTCTGTGAGGCACAGTATATATAACACTCTGCTGCACACTACCTATAAATCTCAAAGGCACAGTGTATTATATATAACACTCTGGGGCACAGTATATATCATTTCTTGGGGTATATGTATACTCTGTGACACAGGATATACAGTCATGGCTGTAAGTGTTGGCACCCCTGATTTTTTTCCGAAAATGAAGTATTTCTCCCAGAAAATTATTGCAATTAAACGTTTTGTTATACACATGTTTATTTCCTTTGTGTGTACTGGAACAACGCTCAAAACAGAGAAAAAAAAAAGCCAAAAATGATATAATTTCACTCAAAACTCCAAAAATGGGCTAGACAAAATTACTGGCACCCTCAATTTAATATTTGGCTACACACCATTTGGAAAAAATAACTGAAATCAATTGTTTCCTATAACCATCAATAAACTTCTTACACCTCTCAATTGGAATTTTGGACCACTCTTCTTTTGCAAACTGCTCCAGGTCTCTCATAATTGAAGGGTGCCTTCTCCCAACAGCAATTTTAAGATCTCTCCACAGGTGTTCAGTGGAATTTAGATCCGTAGTCATTACTGCCCACTTCAGAATTCTCCAGAGCTTTGCTTCCATCCATTTCTGGGTGCTTTTTGTAGTATGTTTGGGGTCACTGTCCTGCTGGAACAAACATGACCTAGAACGCAAACCTAGCTTTCTGACACTGAGCCCTACATTGCGATCAAAAATCCTTTGGTAATCTTCAGATTTCATGATGCCTTGCACAGAGTCAAGCCACCCAGTGCCAAAGGCAGTAAACAACTGCAAAACATCTTTGAACCTCCACCATATTTGACTGTTGGTACTATGTTCTTGTCTGTGTAGGCCTCATTCTGTTTTCGGTAAACAGTAGAATGATGTGCTTTACCAAAAAGCTCTATCTTGGTTTCATCTGTCCACAAGACATTTTCCCTTGAAGGATTTTGGCTTACTCACATACATTTTGTCAAACTGCAGTCTAGTTTTTTTATGTCTATCTGTCAGCAGTGGGGTTCTCCAGGGTCTCCGGCCATAGTGTTTCATTTCATTCAAATGTTGACAGATAGTTTGCTCTGACACTTTTGCACCCTGAGCCTGCAGGACAGCTTGAATTTCTTTGGAACTTGATTGGGGATGCTTATCCACCATCCAGACTATCCTGCGTTGCAACCTTTCATCAATTTTTCTTTTCCATCCATGTCCAGGGTGATTAGCTGCAGTGCCATGGGTTGTAAACTTCTTGATTATGTTGTGCACTATGGACAAAGGAAAATCAAGGTCTCTGGAGATGGACTTCTAACCTTGAGATTGTTGATATTTTTCCACAATTTTGGTTCTCAAGTCCTCAGACAGTTCTTCTCTTTCTGTTCTCCATGCTTAGTGTGGCACACACAGACACATAATGCAAAGATTGAGTCAACTTCTCTCCTTTTTATCTGGTTTTAGGTGTGAGTTTTATATTGCCCAAACCTGTTACTTGTCACAGGTGAGTTTGAATGAGCATCATATGCTTGAAACAAAGTTATATACACACAATTTTGAAAAGGTGCCAACAATTTTTGAATTTTTGTGTGAAATTATGTCTACTTTGTATTTTTTTTTTCAGTTTTTTTGTGTTGTTCCAATACACACAAAGGAAATAAACATGTGTATAACAAAACACGTGTAATTGCTATATTTTTCTGGGAGAAATACTTCATTTTTTGGAAAAATTTCAGGGGTGCCAACACTTACGGCCATGGCTGTATAATTGGGACATATGATATAGGCAGGCACTATATATTGTATTATTTCTGTGCTATATAAAATAGTTATCTAGGCTATTGTATGGGAGTGTTATTTGTCTAACATATGAAACTAATCTGTATGGTATGGTTTTTTGTATTCTGAATTATAGCATACCTAAATAGGGAAGGTATCACATAGAGCCCCATCCAATGAAAGGCTGGCATTTATTGTATGGACTGTACATGTACTGTATTTGTGAATGGCGCCTGTTTATGTACAGGATAATATATTGCAAAGAAGCATTGGACTGAAAGTCAGGAAGATTAAAAGAATTAGATTAATGTCTGTGATTCCTGAGAAGACAATAAGATACATGCAGAGAGACAGAGTAAGATGGAATGAGATAGAGTACCAATGTAGTAAATATGGCAGCACATCATCTACAACACGGGTGTCAAACACAAGGCCCGCGGGCCGAATACGGCCCGCTGCCTTCTGTTATACAGCCTGGCACTTATCTGGTCCGCAGGGGCGTGGCATTTTTTGTCTATTTAATGTAAACGAGCCCAGGACAGGCCGCTTAAAAAAAAACAAAACAAAGCTGCAGAGGTTTACAAGACCTCTGCATGTCAGCGCAGGTGGCGATACAATGACGTCATCGCGCCTCCTATGCTGACACGCAGACGTCGCGGACAAGAAGAAGAGGAGGCAGTGGCTGCATCAAGGCATCGGAGGTAGGTGAGGATACGTTTTTTTATATATATAAATAGGCCGTTGCCTGCTGGAGTATTCCCGGAACGTAACGGCCTATTTACTTATCGATCCCCGCTGCTGGTCGTGGCCGCCCCCGCTTCCCCTTCTGCTATGGGATGCAGAAGCGGCTGTGTGCAGGAGCGGGGATGGTAAGTGAGGCCGCGGTCGGCGAACCCCATCAAATACTACTATTATTATACTCCGGAGAGTATAATAATCGGAGACCCAGGGGAGGTGATAAACATAAAAACCTGTGTTACTCACCTCTCCGGCGATCCGATGTTACTCCCAGCAGGCTTCGGCCTTCTTTGGTGACGTCCTAGGCGTCACGTGAGCCAGGCTGACGTCATTATGTCGCGACGCTGGTCTGTGCGACATTGAAGAAGGCCGAACGCAGGGAGCGCACCGGAGCCCAGGTAAGTAACACTGGTTTTATGTTTGTCACCACCTGGGTCTCCGATCATTATACTCTGGGGTCTGAAAAGACCCCAGAGTATAATAATAGTTCATGGGTGGGGGGTCACTATGGGACATAATACCATGTGCAGGGGCCACTATGAAGAATAATACCGTGTGCAGGGGCCACTATAGAGCATAATACAGTGTGCAGGGGCCACTATGGAGCATAATACCGTGTGCAGGGGCCACTATGGAGCATAATACCGTGTGCAGGGGCCACTATAGAGCATAATACAGTGTGCAGGGGCCACTATGGAGCATAATACCGTTTGCAGGGGCCACTATGGAGCATAATACCGTTTGGAGGGGCCACTATGGAGCATAATACCAATGCAGGGGCCACTAAGGAGCATAATACCGATTGCAGGGGCCACTATGGAGCATAATAACGTGTGCAGGGGCCACTATGGAGCATAATATCGTTTGCAGGGGCCACTATGGAGCATAATACCGTGTGCAGGGGCCACTGTGGGGCATAATACCGTGTGCAGGGGCCACTATGGGGCATAATACCGTGTGCAGGGGCCACTGTGGGGCATAATACCGTGTGCAGGGGCCACTATGGAGCATAATACCATGTGCACGGGCAACTATGGAGCATAATACCGTGTGCAGGGGCCGCTGTGGGGCATAATACCATGTGCAGAGGCAACTATAGAGCATAATACCGTTTGCAGGGGTAAACAGTATTTGTATTTTGCTTAATTTTTGATATATTCAGAAAAGGATGAGGATAGTATGTAACATGCCAATGTCTTAGGTTTTAACAATACATTATGTTCTTCCTGGTTGCCCTCAAAGGGCTGATTGTAACAGTATTAATGTACAAATGTAACTACTCCTTAATACAGTAGCTCGCTTAACTGTTAAGGAGAAGTTACTTTTATACACGTGTAAAATAATCTTGGCCCTTCAAGGTACCCCGTGAGGCTGAAGTGGCCCCCAGTGAAAATGAGTTTGACACCCCTGATCTACAACATATCCAGCAATGAGATTATGACATTACATAGTATAATGGTTCTCTTGACATGGCTGATGTGAATCATGTGTCTGACATATCCAGCTTGATGTGTCAGACTGTCTTGTTGACCATAACAAAGTTTGGCTAAATTACCTTTGTAAGACCTTTGTTATGTATGTCACTTTTGTAGATTTGCAGATAAACAACTTTAAAATATCATGCAAATGATTAGATTAGTTCACTGGGGCGGGCCTTCAGCTCTCTGAAGCACTGCTCATGCTACTCAGACACCTACCATTTCCTGCTTGCACTACCCCATGATACTCCCACTGTTATGACATCACTCCTCCTACTTGAGTGGTAAGAGCAGTGCTCCTGAAGCTGAAGGCTGACCCCAGCGCACCAACTGCCTGCATAAGACTTCAAATTTGTTTTTCTCCAAATCTATAAAAGTGATGTACATAACAAAGGTATTTTGTTTATCTCTGTATTGTGCTTTCTAATGCAGTGGTAGCAGTTGAACATGCTTGGGGGAGGCCACAGACTCTCTTTAAGCCCTGCCCTCACTCTCCCCATGAACACCCTCAAAAGGTCTGCAAGTCTCTCTCTGAAAAAATGCACTGTTGCAAGGTATTTTTCATTGTGTTTATTATGCTTTGTAGGTTTGTGCCCTGCTGGCTGCTCTATATGAACTATCTGTACAGACTGTATTTATACTGTGTATCTTCAGTATGTATTCTAACCAAAGTGCTTACAGTATCTTTACACATTAGGTTTGGGCTGCACTGCATTTTTGGTTATCCTTGGTTATATGATATTACAAGTCACTGTTTTGTAGCCATTTTACACTACATGTAGTTGAGGACTATGTGTTAGGTAAGGAATGTACGAGTCTATAGGAGAGAAGCAGCAGAAAAGGGCTGACAACTGCGAGCAGTAGAAAATGCTACTTAAAGGCAAAACCACTACTGCAAGCCAAGACTGGCCTCAGACGCATTCACCAGAGCTCCTCGCAAGAAGAGGTAGCCTTTCGCTGAATCTGAAGACCGGAATTGTCACCAAACAGAAAGTGTTTCACAAATAAATGCACTGCAGCAGAAGCCTACACCAAATCTGCACACTACTCACAGGGACAGAGAAAACAGAATGGTCGTCAATCACGGGTCAGCAACTGAGGAGGGTAACACAGATACAAATCACGAGACGAAGACAAATCCGGGAAACAAAGCCAATAGTCGGAACCAATCAGGAATGCCAGAACAAGATCGCAAGACAAGAGGAATCCAAGAACACAGCCAAAGGTCAGGTATATGAGAAGTCAAATCACAGTCAGGTGCTTAGCAGGAGTTTAGGAAACTGAATAGCCAGAAAAGCTGAGTGATGAGGGAGTAGTTTATATAGGCCTGCTCAGGAATCTTCCCTATGTTGTCATGGCAACCTTAAAGCAGCAACCACCAATCCTTCTTTATGTAGACCCGGTAATTTTAAAGCAGCAACAACAGATGTAACATCCCTGACACTATGGGCTTAGCAGCTAAATCCCCACAATCAGTTTACACAATATTAGATGCTGAACCACATATTACTATTTATACCATGCACTGCATATAATCTCAATAATTAACCTCTGACTTTCATACTTAAAACAACATTTCAGCATTTTTTTAGCTATGCAAGTCATCAAACTAAATATGAAATCTGCTACTGCTGATACTGTCTAGTACATGTACCCATGTCTAGTTCCTGTTACTACAAAACATTACAGATTTAATAGTAAAATTGACTATCCAGGACCTTACACTGTGAGTATGATGTCACTTAAGGTCCTTGTAAAGCCACATCAACTGCTGCTGATAACCCTGGAGACGGTAATGGAGGCATAGTGACCTGAGGGGCAACTAATGGCAGTTTGTTAGAGAGGAGGCTATAGGGATCAGATTATATGAGATGTAGAGGAAGAGCAGGGAGAAATTATGACATCTGAGGTCACATGGTAGTATCTGCAGGCAACAGAAAGACTTCCTGTTTGCACAGCAATCCATGCTAGAAAAAAAAGAGGTCACACTAAGATCATGTGACTTACTGAAGTAGGTGAAATCAAGAGAGACTATTACTATTGAGGGGATGGTCTTTCGGATAATATTTTTAAAAAAGTAACCCACTTTTGAGCACTATTTTACGGTTTACATATAAACAAGGTCTATATAAAAAGTTGAGCAATTCTGTAAATGTATGATATCTTGAACTGATGCCTAGTTATCACACCTGTATTATACTTCAGTGCTGCATTCCAAATTCTGCTGGTTGATATTGTAAATAGTCAATAAGATTGCCATCAGACATGCCTATTATTTTCTGCGTCACATTACTGTACAGTGTCTTTGTATAGACTACACTTCTAAGAATGTGAAATGAAGGATATATAACACTGTATAATATAAAAACTATCCTTTGTTTCACTTGTTTCAGCAATTTTGGGGAGAAATAAAATCTACTTTTTTATTCATTTATTTTATGCCTCTCTCTTCCTGGTAGAATAATTATTCTCATCCCCATTTCTTAGGACTAGAGATTTCAAAATTTGGGGTAAAGAGAATTTTATTTTTCTTATGTAGTTATTCAGAGGTATAACATGTTGTTTTGAGAGCTAGAAGGCCTAATTTTCTTTAGTTAATAAAAATGTCTTTAGATAATTGCAATTACACTTCTGATAATGTAAGTCACAAGCTCCGAGCAGACCTTGAATAAGCAGGGGATGCTGCGAAATTACAGCTCTGAAGGACTGTAAGTGTAGTTCACTCTGAAATCATGTTAAAGTATGATCACACGTCTAATCTTCTCCAATACGTGATAAATGCAATTTTGCATGTTTGCTTCTATCATTATTATTGGTTGAAGTTTTTCACTATTCTTATTAATTATTTTTTGATTAATCTCCCTAATTTAAAATAGCTGCTTATATGCTGAAATGCCTGCCTTGTCTATGGCAGTGTGCCCGGATTAATAATGTAAAATGAGACTAATCAATTCTAACATCATATTCATCACTGACTACTAAAACTTCCTATTAGGTTTTCAGCTCACTATCTCCAATTTGTTCTTATTCCTCCTGTCAGACTAATTTTTCCTCACAGCCGATCCTTGCCCCAGATGTCTTCTAGAATTAAATTTAAAGTTTTGCTGCTTATATATAAAGCTCTTCTTAGACTTTTATCACAGTATGGAAATGGTCTTATCTGAGAAACACTCTTGTAATGCATCACAGTCATGGTCTCCTCTTCATATCTCATGAATTATGTTCATAATAATTTAAAGGGGAAATCCTCCCTCAATGGACTGAGAGGGGAGGTAAACTAAATGGATATCTGTGGAGAGATTTCATGAGAATTGTGCTGTGGGTCTTTCAGAATAGGGTTAAGTGGTGGTCAAAGCTTAGACGTTTCCTCCAATAACGTCTTCCGTTCTTTTTATCTCTTGTTCTGTTGCTAATATAGTACTAGATTATTCCACAGCGCTGTACAGAGGTTGTCATTATTCATAATAATCCCTTTTCCTCAAAATGTTATTGTCCTATATTTAAAAAAAAAAAAATAATTAAAAGGGTTACCCACCTTTCTTCAATTCCCCTCCCTGTGGTCTGCCAGTGCATAAAAAACCCGCTCTACCAACCACTTGCTGGAGCACTGACCACTTCAGACACTGATTGCCTGAGCCGGCATTTCCAAGCATTTCCTCGGGCCTGCTAACATTATAAATTGTTGGGGAGGATTATTTTGCATTATCTGCTCTTATAACTGTTTCCTCTTATTTCTTTGAACTATGGAGCAAAAGGAGAGTTGCCTAAATAAGATCACATGGGTTGACTACTACTTTAACCCCCCTAGAAAATGAGGAACAAGTACCTAAAAATGAGATGTTGATATGTTTAATGATGTAAATTGAGTTGATTTTATGACATTTATATACAGTATATGAAGTTCACTTTAAAAAATTATACTTTAAAAATCTTATTTTTATGTCTTGAAGTTGAAGGTCTTGACCATAAGAAAAAACTGCTGTGTAGCCAGTAGTTCCTGTTCTTGGTTCTGGCAGTGTTATGCTCACCAGGCCTCATGGCAGCGCCCAGCCTTCCTTTTTTAATATCAGGAAAGTAAGTGATCTGATGGGATGATGTTACAACTGGTTAGCTAAATGTTCACAGAATATTGGACTAATTCACTTTGGAGAATCAATGCAGAAAAGAATGATTTACTCATCTCTAGTTATCATATATATTTTCCCGTATCCTGAACAGTAAATATGTGTTGTATCTCCTGAAGCCACAGTTATACTCCAATTTATTCATAATGAGTGTCTGCTGTGACGTTATATCCTCTGGGTTGACATTTAGGTCCCTAGCATTATCTATTCATGGTAGAGTCAAATGGCACCGTGCCTGGAAAGGGGAGTTTTGATTTTTGGTATATATTTAGATTCTCTAAAGGGAAAAAAGCTGAATGGTCACGACCCATAGTATACAGAAACACTCATTTTTCTGACCTAATTCCAGTTACTAATGAATTATTCCCTGGATTTGTTCACAAAAATGGTCTTATTTCTGCCAGTTAAGCCAGGAGCCCTCCTGTACTTCCTGTACCTGGACAAATATGACACCAATAATGCCCAAACATTAAAATATAACTGGTTATCAGAAAAATATTGCTGAATGGGAAGTCCAAAAGCCAGCCATAAACCTATAGGGTTTTTCAGAATTATTTTCTTGATGGCCTATCATTAAGATACCGTAGGCTATCAATATCTGATCATGGGAGGCCAACACCCAAGTGGCACTGTATAATGTATCGGTGCCAAACTGCACTATTAGAGCCCAGCATTGATAGCATGACCACCATACAATTTACAGAGCCATCTGCTTATGGCTACAAGCACTGGGTTTTGATGGATGTGTTGGATGGGTGTTGGCATGCCACTGAACAGTAATTGAGATACTGATGGTCTATCTTATAAATAGGCCATCAAAAAAAAAAAAAATCCCAGAAGACTCTTTTAAAGATGTTCTTTTCTTTGGTCAATCCCAACTCGTTAAATAGTTTCCTTGGTAATAAGCTGATCATAAAGTGTTCCCCTGATGGTACCCCCATTGATCAATTGTAATCTGGAGGTAACACCACCACCACTATGATGCATTACCCAGTGTCCATTGATATCAATGCTCTGTCTGTACAATGTAGGACAGTTCAGGTACTCCAAAGCCAAAAATTAGCAGGGGGCCTCCCTTTATTAACTGTGAATGTCTCTACAAGCATGTGAAAATAGGTTTTCTAAATTAAATAACATGAAAACAAAGCGAAACCTACATTCAGTTAACATCTATCTCTTGCTATACCCTCATAAAAAAATATTTTACTGAGGTGAGGGGGGATAAGGGCTAGTGCCTACTTCCAAGAGAACTAAGAATTGGTCATGTTAAAGTTGGTTGCCACCATACTTATTAGATTATAAGTGCTTTTCACCAAAATCAGTGGACATACACATGTGGACAAAATTGTTGGTACCCCTCGTTTAATGAAAGAAAAACCCACAATGGTCACAGAAATAACTTGAATCTGACAAAAGTAATAATATATAAAAATTCTATGAAAATGAAAAAATGAAAGTCAGACAATGCTTTTCAACCATCCCTTGATAGTCTTGAGATTTCATTGTACCCTGCACAGATTCAAGACACCCTGTGCCAGATGCAGCAAAGCAGCCCCAGAACATAACAGAGCCTCCTCCATGTTTCACAGTAGGGACAGTGTTCTTTTCACGATATGCTTCATTTTTCTGTCTGTCAACATAGAGCTGACATGCCTTGCCAAAAAATTCGATTTTTGTCTCATCTGTCCATAGGACATTCTCCCAGAAGCTTTGTGGCTTGTCAACATTTAGCTTGGCAAATTACTTTTTTCAGACTCAAGTTATTTCTGTGACCATTGTGGGTTTTTCTTTTATTAAACGAGGGGTACCAACAATTTTGTCCACATGTGTACATCTTTAGACTAATGTGTAAAGGCGGCTTAGAAACAAAAGTAAGTGGGTCATCCTAATACACAAGCAGAGCCAGAATTGACTAGACTGCTCTCTATCAGTGTCAAGTAGATGTTCACTTAAGTGCTCACATGGCAAATTCAACCACTTGCATAGACAATAAACATGACCATGAAACATATTTAAATATGTGGACAATTAAAAGTTAAAGGGGCTATCTGGTTTCTAACATTGATGGCCTATCCTCTGCTAATCTAAAAAAAGAATCTCTGTTATTTAAACGTTTTTTATGGTGTGTGGTGGTTTTGGTGGCACTGCCAGTAGCCGCAGGGTTGTTGTACTTCCTGACAATGAAGATGAAGTTTTTGATTATTTACAGTCATATGAAAAAGTTTGGGCACCCCTATTAATCTTAATCATTTTTAGTTCTAAATATTTGGGTGTTTGCAACAGCCATTTCAATTTGATATATCTAATAACTGATGGACACAGTAATATTTCAGGATTGAAATGAGGTTTATTGTACTAACAGAAAATGTGCAATATGCATTAAACCAAAATTTGACCGGTGCAAAAGTATGGCCACCTCAACAGAAAAGTGACATTAATATTTCGTACATCCTCCTTTTGCAAAAATAACAGCCTCTAGTCAGTTCCTGTAGCTTTTAATCAGTTCCTGGATCCTGGATGAAGGTATTTTTGACCATTCCTCTTTACAAAACAATTCCAGTTCAGTTAAGTTTGATGGTCGCCGAGCATGGACAGCCCGCTTCAAATGATCCCACAGATGTTCAATGATATTCAGGTCTGGGGACTGGGATGGCCATTCCAGAACATTGTAATTGTTCCTCTGCATGAATGCCTGAGTAGATTTGGAGCTGTGTTTTGGATCATTGTCTTGCTGAAATATCCATCCCCGGCGTAACTTCAAATTCGTCACTGATTCTTGTACATTATTCTCAAGAATCTGCTGATACTGAGTTGAATCCATGCGACCCTCAACTTTAACAAGATTCCCGGTGCCGGCATTGGCCACACAGCCCCAAAGCATGATGGAACCTCCACCAAATTTTACAGTGGGTAGCAAGTGTTTTTCTTGGAATGCTGTGTTTTTTTGACGCCATGCATAACGCCTTTTTGTATGACCAAACAACTCAATCTTTGTTTCATCAGTCCACAGGACCTTCTTCCAAAATGAAGCTGGCTTGTCCAAATGTGCTTTTGCATACCTCAGGCGACTCTGTTTGTGGCGTGCTTTCAGAAATGGCTTCTTTCGCATCACTCTCCCATACAGCTTCTCCTTGTGCAAAGTGTGCTGTATTGTTGACCGATACACAGTGACACCATCTGCAGCAAGATGATGCTGCAGCTCTTTGGAGGTGGTCTGTGGATTGTCCTTGACTGTTCTCACCATTCTTCTTCTCTGCCTTTCTGATATTTTTCTTGGCCTGCCACTTCTGGGCTTAACAAGAACTGTCCCTGTGGTCTTCCATTTCCTTACTATGTTCCTCACAGTGGAAACTGACAGGTTAAATCTCTGAGACAACTTTTTGTATCCTTCCCCTGAACAACTATGTTGAACAATCTTTGTTTTCAGATCATTTGAGAGTTGTTTTGAGGAGCCCATGATGCCACTCTTCAGAGGAGATTCAAATAGGAGAACAACTTGCAATTGGCCACCTTAAATACCTTTTCTCATGATTGGATACACCTGGCTATGAAGTTCAAAGCTCAGTGAGGTTACAAAACCAATTTTGTGCTTCAGTAAGTCAGTAAAAAGTAGTTAGGAGTATTCAAATCAATAAAATGATAAGGGTACCCAAATTTTTGCACCGGTCAAATTTTGGTTTAACTCATATTGCACATTTTCTGTTAGTACAATAAACCTCATTTCAATCCTGAAATATTACTGTGTCCATCAGTTATTAGATATATCAAATTGAAATGGCTGTTGCAAACACCCAAATATTTAGAACTAAAAATGATTAAGATTAATAGGGGTGCCCAAACTTTTTCATATGACTGTAGCTGGCTCATCTCAGTCACAGGAAGATACAGACACAGATCCCTGGTAGTGATGTGGCACCTGTTGAGCAATCTATTTCTCCTAGTCAGAGCATTCTTCCTCCTCTTTTTGATGAGGTGCATGAGAACAGTCAGGGTCAGGGTGACAAGGTGACATCAAATAAGATTGTGGTGGCAGTGGTGCAAGTAACGATTCTAGCCATTGCACAGGCCCAACATTCAAAAAGCCTGCCTGGGGCAGACCTAGGGAAAGCTCTCAGGGTGGCGTGGTGGCACCAGTGGAGATAGTGGCAGACATGTTTTCGCTGCTGCTGTCAGCAACAACTACACGCGGTCATCCCTTGAGTAGCAATTATTTTGCACATTGCCAAACAATAAGTCCCTGGCAATGTGCAAAATTTGCAAGCAGAAACTTAGCCTTGACCTTGCAGGAACAAATGTAGGAACAGCATCTCTAAGTACTCTCATGAAAAGGCATCACTCTCTTATTTGGGAAAAAAAAACCTGACAGTGGCAGTGCAAGGCTGTTTGTCTATAGGTAGACACTTATCCCAGTCTGTAATACAGCATTAATCTCATTTCCCAGCTCTTGTTAAATGCTTATAGGGGAAAAACAAGATAAAACAAGGCTTGTTACCTGGCAATGCGAACTCTTTCTGTCACCTGTGACCTCTGTTGTCACAGCAACCGCATGAAGTAAAGCATGATGTACACAGCCAGTTAACCTGGTAATTGTGTCCGACAGATATGACATATCAATGGCTGATGCCTGAGTACACTACTTTTTAGAATGGGTATTGTCAAAGGCAATAAATATCCATTCTAAATCCATGCAATTATGTCTGTTACAATGTATCAGTGCTTAAAAGTATCAGTCCTGAATACAGACCTTTTAGACTAGAAATAGAGGCACATAATGGAATATAGCCTGTGAGTCTCTCTATAGGTCCCAGATGTAAAACAATGTATACTACACAGTATACAGAAAATGTTTGTACTGAATACCATCTACTACATTATTCCATCCTTTTTTAGGTATACTGATGTTTACCACCTCGATGGAGGCCAAAAGGACACTCTTATGTTTTCCATTGGTTAATGGAGCCCTTTCTTATATATGGTTGCCTGCTTTAACATTTCCTCTCCAACTGCTTTTGGCAGCTCAGCTCTTCTCTATCCTTACTATTATACAAGCGTTATATGACTGTAGCAAATTAGAATATAGCCCTTTTGGGTAGTTGGAGGGCCCATGGCCAACCAAATCTCTCACCAACTTTAACAAGTGTATGCCACTTAGAAGGGACCTGTGTTAGCAGCAGAACTTTATATGTAGAATAATTCCATTGGAAACAGTGATATTAGGTAGGGACGTTTCAGTTCACACGAACCTTCCTCAGCCATTTACTATTGGTAGTGATAGTATGATGCATAATCAGGCTCAGACTGGCCCACCGCTGGTACTGGTGAATCCCCAATGTGGGCCTCATGCCTTTAGGGTACCCTACTGGATCCTCATTTATCAACTTAGCTATCCGCGCTCCTGCTCACTGCAGTATAACTCTTAAGCCTCCATAATTTGGAGCGACCCATGTGGAGCCCAGAGAAGTGTCTGTTTGCTCTCATGGCAGCGCCTTATTTCCAGAAATCCTATACCTCCTGTACCTAATTGGTCTCAGTGGTCACATGAGGCACAGGACTTCCAGCAAGAAGGTGTTGTGACTGTTCTCTGTGACAGTTTAGTGTCCGCTGCTATTATCCTATGATGGAAGACAGCAACGGTCATTAGGAACGGTAGAGTGAACTCCTCCTTACTGTAGATAGAAGAAACTGTACAGTGCAATAAGATGTTAAAGTGGATCTATTCTGCTGTAAATAGTAAATCAAAAATGTAATTGAACATATTAGATGTAGCTTGCAGCTCTTGGGTTCACAGGTGACAGTTTACCATTTATCACTTATTGTGTTTTATCCTATAATAGCTTTCTATTGATTTGTGATATATTCTATCTTTGAGGCTAAGGCTCCGCGTGTTGAGCCGCAGCCGAAAAGTGCTGTGGAAAAGACTGCGGCGGAAACACATTGCGTTTTTTCCTCAGCATTTTTCACAGAAAGTCTGCAGAGTTTTCCTCTGCGGACTTTCTGTGAAAAACATTGCGGGAAAAATCGCAATGCATTGCTGCCACGGTTTATCCCGCAGTGCTTTTTTGCTGCGCGTCGCTATGTGGAGCCTTAGCCTTACATTTCCAAGGTTAAAATCCAAAGGTAAAACCTGCGGTGATAATTGGCAAGTTGCTGGTTTAAAACCTTCAAAAAACTGCAACAAAATATGCAACAAAAAAATGCTGCATTTCCGCATAGTGGGGCCTCAGCCTAAGGCTAAGGCCCAACGTACTGAAATGCAACAAAAAACCGCTGCAGAAAAAAATTGCAGCTGAAACGCATTGTGGTTTTTACTGCAGCTAAGTTTTCGCAATGTGGGGATTCGGCCTAAAGGTTTTTTTTTTTCAAAAATAACCTCATTTGGACTAGGTTCATGAGAACTAATGCAAACAAAAAGTGGAGACCTGGTACCATTCGTTATAATGTATGGCTTAAAGCCTTGATTTGTCACTGTTGGCACTTCCTCAATACTGTTTAGTATATTTTTAATCTCTTCCTTTAGTGACATTCTACAAATGATCAGAACCCTTTCAGCAAAATATTGTTAGTGACAGAATTAGTTAAAAATATTTAAAAGATTTTTTTTCTTCTACAAATTTGGTCCACATATCTATTTTATTGTTCTTTTATTGACAATTTATCTACATGGCCCATTATATGCTATAGCATTCCAAAATGAATACAATATGGAATCTATAAACATGTAAAATACACTGATGGTGCAGAACCTATATGATGAAATGTTCCCTGTATATTGCATCTGTCAGCTTGGAGTCATAAACTAAATCTTGTTTCTCCTCATCTATCAGAGAGCATTATAAAATGTATATGAAGAATAAATCGGCAGAACATTCTGTGAATAGATGCAGATTTATTCTCTTTATTGAAGGCTGATTGAATTGGCTTCTTTAGAATTACATGAAGATTCAACAATTTGTCTATAATAAGGAGAGCGGGACAATGAGAACCCTATTTGTACGTGAAATTACTGATATATCTATTCCCCATAAATGATGTGCAGTTACGATAATTCTAGCTGAAAGGCTTGATAATTTCACTTGCACTTGTTATGAAACAATATTATGCTTGATCCTGTAAGGCCAATTTTATTCTAGGGTTTTTAAATAATTTTACCCAATGCGCCAGGAAAGCTCCTCATGCATGCAGTAAATGGACCAAAATTATAAAATGGATACTGCACTGTATATATTTAGGTTAACTGAATGTAACTGCATGGAATAGCACAGTCTAGTGTGCCATTCCACATTGGATAGCACCCAGATAAAGACTCCTTTGGCCTTTATCGGATAAAGGAAGACCAAGAGGAATAATTTACTATATCTGCCAAGAAAGAAGTGTGAAAGTATCATAAATTTCTAGAAATACATTAAAAAGAATCATTAATCGTAATGTATTAATACTGGATCCAAGATACAGTGACTTTGTTATTGTTTTATCAGTATAGGGTAACTGAGTTGTCATGATACGTTGAAATATGTCAGTCTGTTTTATTACTATATAAGCCTTTATACATGGCTTCCTATCAGTTTTTTTTGCTGCTAATAATCAAGTTATGGCTAAAACACATTTGCATTTATGGCTGTGGGCGTGTACAATAAGGAGCAGTCTGCCCCTCCTTCCCTAGCCATTGCCGATAATGTTCTGCCATTCTGCCAGGAGTAACTATACAATTTCAAACAAATAGCTGATTAAAGAACAAGTGACCATAATATAGGAGATTCAGGAACATTGCACTGTAAATACAGGGGAAATACAAGGAAAATACATACCGCCAATCAGCTAAAACACAAGAAAAAAAAACAGTCAGTCAAGCTCCTTGCTGTCTGTAAATAATATCCCATCTGTAATCACACAAGCAGCCAGAAGTAGATACAAGTAGAAGACTTTTCTAAATTTGTGAATTTGTAAGCTGTGAAATTTGCAGAATCCTCAGTCTTTTTGCACACAGCAACAGTTTGCATACATGTGTGTGCAGGCTGCTAGGAGAATCAACCCCTCCCTTCTCCTTTCACTGTTCAGAGAGAGAAATGGACCACCCTCTACCCTCAATGTCTTTCTGTCTTGCCTTTATCTGGCATCTACAGATCGATTTCCTTGGTAACAAAAGAGTGAACTGTAAATTAGCTAGAAGGCAGACACCTAGTGGTAGTAACTTATTATATGCATTACATTTTGGTACAAAATCACACGCTTGCACAGCAACACTGCACTATTCTGCATGAAAATTGCAACTAGCCTCCATTGATTTACACCAGGCATGTCAAACATGCGGCTTGTGCGGCCCTTTACAGGCATATCTGCGGCCTGCACAAAAGTCTCAAACTTTGTCTCTAAAGTTTAGAGACAAAGTTTGAGACTTTTGTGCGGGCCGCAGATGTACAAAACTCACGATCAGCACTTCCGGCTCTTCATTCATTGGCCCATATCCCTGCATATGACCTGCTTACGTGATCAATGAATGACGACCCGGAAGTGCTGATCGTGAGTTTTGTACATCTGCGGCTCGCGTGGCTGCTGATCACCTAAGTCAGTTTTGTTGTGAGCGGAGGAAGAGTCGTGGCTGAGAGTGACTGGGATACTGTGACCGTGCTGAGGAAGAAGGGACCCACTGCCGCACAGGCAAAGTCCAAGCAAGTGAGTGGCCCTCCTGTATGTAACCATTAAAAACTAAAGAGAGGGGTGAGCACTCAGATTATAAATAATTGTGATGCAAAAAACAGTGGTGCTGATTGGATGAAAAATGCAATCGAACACAAAGGAGAAACAGCATCCAATATAAAGCACACACAAAATTTCTTTATTAAATAACACAGCAAACAAGGAAAAATTAAAAGCAATTAAAATACATGTGCACCCTTGGAGGCAAATACCAGGGGTGAACACCAAAAAGAACAAATCCTACAGACGCCCATTAAATAAATATAAAGTAAATAAATACATATTGAAAATTCATAATAATAATATAAATAATAATATAATAATATAATATAATGAATAGGCCTATTAGCACAAAGCACAAAGAGGTGTCAAGCCTCAGGACAAAACACTAAAAATGATTGAAAAAAATGATAGCAAATAAATGTTTAGTTTTTAATTGCTGTATTTTTGTTAAATATATTAGTTGCTGTTGCGCACTGCAAATATATGTTGCTGTTACATATTACTACTTCATATCTTGTTTTCATGACTGCTGTTAAAATACGTGTGTGACATTAGCTGCTGTGTGCGGCCCTCGCAACAACCTCTTGTTACTCATGTGGCCCTTGGGGTACCCTGAGTTTGACATGCCTGATTTACACAGTCAGGAAGCAGGGAACACTGTGGCCCCTTCATTTTCACAATCTGGGGGGGTTCCTCAGGTTGTACCCAGACCAATCATAACGTGATGGCATATCCTATCAATATATTATTATTTTACGTGATGGAATACCCCTATAATGTGGGTGCTTTGGTTGTCTTGCGGTAGTGATAAGTTTTCAGGGCATGACTCACAGTATATATAACTAAATGCTCCTTCAATAAAGTCCTCAATGGTCAATAACATTACCAATATGACTGCCACAGTACCTTCATAAGAATGATCAAAATGTTCACGTCTTAATCACATTGCTTCCATGGGACAATTCTATCTAGTATAATGGGTATCTACTGAAAACCAAACAGACCCATTTTAAGTCAATGAACCTGAAAATGAATGGATTCTTACCGATTCTAATAGATTCTTCATGTGAATCATAATGGATTATGATGAAACATAACAAATCCATCATACCTGTCATGGATCCTATACAAATAGACGCCTGTGTTATTATCGTTATTATTTTATTAATTCCACCACTATAAATATTATCATCAACCACAATGATAGACCAATAAATTTTACGATTGGCACCTTCTGGGAGTTGTAAATGGTGTGATACAGTAAAATAAATTTTTAATGTTCTTTTTATAGTATGATAAGTATCTTTTTTTTTTTTATTAATTAATGATCTTTTCATTCTTTTTACTTCAGTAGTTTTATAATAAATGAGGTTCATACACCCCCAGCCTGATCCTCCACAATCTGGTATTAATAGAGGCTGCTGTAAGATTAGTGACTTTTAGGTTGTAAGTCTTGGTTGACCTTCTGTTTGATGTCCGAAATATACAAGAGCGCTTTAATGTGAACAGGACATAATCACAGATTTTTCATTATATTTCTGATGAGAAGCCAACATTTTTATTAGTGAATTCTCCATATTGGCTTAAAGTTAATTAAATAGACAATAGAATAGGACCATGTCTTTTACCCAAATAGTAGATTCATTTACTTTGTTTTCCTTTTTTTAATTGCAAAAGCTACTTAATGTAAAAGTATAGGTAAGTTAGACATGGTGTAGACATGGTGAATACATAGCAAAACTAAAAGTGGAGCCTCCCTCTGGATGCTACCATTCTCAGACAAGAGGGTCTTGCAATTTTTTTGCAGATGCTGAACCCTATTTCATTGAAGATAAATCCTCAGACTGATTCATCACTGCTTTGTGGAGATGTTGGTGCATTAGAGGAACTGGAACACTTTTATGGATTCATATAGAAGGGATCTAGCTAAGTTGGGGACATTTTCTACAGCCTATTAATGTAAGTGATGAGGAGGATGATGTGACTATGGTGGAGCACTATGCAGCTTTTCAACCATGTAGAAGAGTTATGTGGCCTACCACAACAAAGAACCCTCACATAAGCCTTACTTCACTGGTCTTAAACATGAATGCGTAATGAAGAAGGGTGACATGACTATTCTAAAAGTTTCTTTTTGGTGGCAGAGGTTGAGCATTATGCAAATGGAAGATTTGCACACATAGTGAAGTGTAATGTGTCCTGGTGGTTATGAGAACTCTTTCTTCATGTAATTGTGGAGGGTGGCATGTTATCTAAAGATCTGGGGGTGGAGCATTTTGCAAACTCATACCCATAGACCCTTTCTCTAGAGGCATTTAATGTGAACGTGCAACTGAGTTTGATGGTATATGCTAAGGGAGTTATTACATATCAGGCACTCAATGCAGTTTTCAAACTAAAAGCAGACACTGATTCAATTGTACTAGAGATGAGCAAACCAGTTAGGAACAAACCAGATTCTTTCCAAATTTTGCAAGAACTGTTTTCCTACCTATCAGGAATAATCTGGCAGTTTTATCCTTGCCATAGACCAAAACCAAGCGAAGTAGTTATATATAATATTTGTTTAATTTTTTTTTTTTTTTCTGAAAAGTAGTTTACCTGTTCGGTAAAAGTAGTTTACCTGTTCGGTAAAATTTGGCCTGTTTAGGGACACAGGGTAATTTGTATGTTAATGTTCTTGAATGTTTTCATATTTTCCAAAATTCATAACTTTTTTATTTTTCTGTCGACATAGCTAGGCGAGGGCTTATTCTCTGCATGACATGTACTTTCATTTGGTACCATTTTGCGGTACATACAATGTTTTGATTAGCTTTTATTAATGTTTTTGTTCTGGGTCCATTTGAAAAAACTGACAATTCTATAATTATTTTTTGTATTTTTTTCCTACGTGTTCAATTTGCATTAAAAATTACATGGCAACTTTGTCTGACAGGTCATTGTGATTACGACAATACCATATTTATATTGATTTTAAAATGTTTTACCACATTTACTAATAAAAGGTAATTTTTCAAAAATGAATGATTTTCCCAGGGTCACCGTATTCTGATGCCTATAACTTTTTAACTGTTTAGTTGACTGAGAAGGCTCTTTATTTGCAGGACAATTTGTAGTTTGTATTGGTACCAATGTTTGTTATGTATGCCTTTTTGATCCCTTTTTATTACTATTTTTGCAGGGAAGCGAGGTGACCAAAATACACTAATTTGCGCATTGCAGTATATATTTTTTACGCGTTCAACATTTGGGATAAATAACGCTATATTTGGATAGTTATTATCTTATCTCGCCTGGTCCAAGGGGTGGCAGTGGAGAGATCTTTCCCCCGAACCAGCCATCAATAGCAATCACGGCATGTGAGGGGTTAAGCTGCAGGAGTCAGAGTATTTTCTGACTCCAGAGGCTAGTCCCGGGTGTTGGCTGTGTAATACAGCCGAGACCAGGAAGTAATGCCACAGGCACAGTTTCTATGGCTGCGGCATTTGTGCACCTAACTATTATGGCGCCTAGCATTAACTATACACTAAGCACAACGCAATAGTATGGTTAAAAAGTGGTTAGAAAGCTTGGTGGTTGTCTGAATTTTGAGGGGCTGGGGTTGTATAACAATTTGCCAACTTTTAGTCAGGGTGGGTTCACACTTGCGCTTGAGTCCGTCCGCTGCCAATCCGAGTGAAAATCTCGGGAAACTGGATAGGCACCGGATAGCGACAGGTTAGCGACGCATTGCTTAAAAACCCATTCATTTGAATGGGTTTTTAAAGCAATGTGCGGGTGTCTGATTGCACCCTCTGCGCTGCGAATCCAGTTTTTTCGTTGTAAACACAGTTGGACATGCAGGACTTTGTGTCCGACGAAAAAAAACCCAGCTTCGTAGCGCAGAGGGTGTAATCGGACACCTGCGCATTGTTTTAAAAACCCATTCAAATGAATGGGTTTTTAAGCAATGCGTCACTAACCTGTTGCTATCCGGTGCCTATTCAGTTTCCCGAGATTTTCACTAGGATTGGCAGCGGACGAACTCAAGCGCAAGTGTGAACTCACCCTCACTTCTTCTAAATGTCAATTTCAATGTAAATGGAAGTACCAGTGCCAAGTTTCCAACACTTGTAAGCAGGGTCGGACTGGCCCACCGGGGAACCGGTGAATCCACCGGTGGGCCCCGAGCCCCGACTATTAGTCCTCATGTCATGGGGGCCCGATCGGGATCCTGACCATCCCGATCAGGCCCCTGACCAGTGGCGTTATGATCGCGGTCGCAGGGGGCGCGACCGCGACCGGACCCGGCAGGGTACGGGGCCCGCGGCCATCTGGAGATGGCCGGGGCCCCGGACCATTATGATAGCGGTCGGGGAAAGCCTGGTTCCCCCCGACCGCTATACATACTGTTATTGGATAGGGGCCCGGGCATATTGCCAGGCCCCTTTCCAATAGATGGCAGCCCAGGGTAGGTGACTGAAAATAATAAATAGATATTCTCACCTCTCCTGGGCGCAGCGTCCTCTTCGGCGCTCTTCCGTCATGTGACTGAGGCCTGTGATTAGGCCCCGGCGGTCACATGGGGCGCTACCGCGTAATGACGTCAGTGCGCCCCCGCGTGACCGCTGAGGCCCAATCACAGGCCTCAGCAGCTTCGTCGGAAAAGGGCCTGAAGACGCTGAAGACGACAGGATGGAGCGAGGATGCCAAGGAAAGGTAAGGCAAGGTGAGTATGAATGTTTGTTATTTTTAATCACTTCCACTGGGCCTCCGATTATTATACTCTGGGGTCTGAGGAGACCCCAGAGTATCATAATAGCACTGAAGCGGAGCGGAGGGGGCTATTGGGCGCATATAATACTGGGTGGGGGCCACTTTGGAGCATATAATACTGGGTGGGGGCCACTGTGGAGCTTATAATACTGGGTGGGGGCCACTGTGGAGCTTATAATACTGGGTGGGGGCCACTGTGGAGCTTATAATACTGGGTGGGGGCCACTTTGGAGCATATAATACTGGGTGGGGACCACTGTGGAGCTTATAATACTGGGTGGGGGCCACTGTGGCTCTTATAATACAGGTTGGGGGCCACTGTGGAGCTTATAATACAGGGTGGGGGCCACTGTGGAGCTTATAATACTGGGTGGGGGCCACTGTGGAGCTTATAATACTGGGTGGGGGCCACTGTGGAGCTTATAATACTGGGTGGGGGCCACTGTGGAGCTTATAATACTGGGTGGGGCCACTGTGGAGCCTATACTCCATACAGTGGCTCCTTAATTTTTTTTTTAATTACGCAGGGGCAGGTGAAAAACAACAAAACAAAAAAACCCCCCACAAACTTTCTTTCCTGTCCCCAGTGTCTCCCAGAGCAGTTCGGTCCTGCAGTTCTGTTGTTTTCTTCCAGCTGATGTTCCCTCTGCACGTGACTACCTGTGACGTCACGTGACCCCTGAGGCCAATCAGTGGCCTAAGGGAAGGGACCTGGGATGTCACAGCCAGTGAGGAATTCCGGCAAAAAGAAGACAGCGGAGCTGCAGGACCGGACCGTGCTGGGAGGACACCAGAGCACCGTTTAGCATGTTTTTTTTCTTTTTTTGTGGGGGGGGGGGGTAGGGGGGATTCACCAACCCCAGACTAATTATAAAAAAGAAAAAAATTATTCTGGACAATCTCTTTAAAGTGTGGTGCATTAGGGGTGTATATTAAAGGGGTTGTCCAGGCATAATTTGTTATGGTTTATCTTCAGGATAGGCCACAGATACCTGATCTGTAGGGGGCTGACCCCGGACCGATCAGCTGTACGGAGCCACTTCTGATGCCCGTACTGTACACAATACAGGGCTGGAAGCAGAAATCTCTGTCCACTGTATATTAGCCTGGCACCTTCACTGCATCTCAGCAGTTATTGAAGTCAGTAGGAGCTGAGCTGCAGTGAAGGCGCTGGGCTGCTATACAGCGGATGGAGCTTTCTGCTTCCGGCCTTGTGTTGTGTACAGAACAGGTGCCGGAAGTGGCTCCGAACAGCTGATGGGGCCGTGTGTCAGCCCTCTACCGATCAGGTATTTATGGCCTATCCAGAGCATAGGCCATAAAAAAGATTAACCCTGGACAACCCCTTTAATATGCATCACACAGTTTAATGTCCCTCCCCCCACAGGATGTCAGCCCCCATCACTTCTCCCACACAATATAATGACCCCATCACTGTACCCCTACAGTATGGGGGACCAGTGAAGAGGCCACTATGTGGGGGGACCAGTGAAGTGACCATAGAAAAATTTGGTCCAGACAACCCCTTAAAAGAGGTTGTCCATAAACTGGAGCGACCACTGTGTCGGCCGCCAGGGAGGTGTAAAAATAAGAAAATTTTTAAAAAAACATACTCATCTGTCCCCAGCACCCCGTTGTCCCCTGCCTGTGTCTGTTCGGTCTCATGGCGGCTCCTAATATTCATCCATCTTCCTAATATTGATGGCCTGTCCTTAGTATAGGCCATCAATATTACATCTACGATGATACAACAGCCAGGACCTCTGCAGATCAGCTTTTCCAGGACAGTGCGGCTACAGGTAAAGGTAACAATTCTAGGAGCCACGCTGATCACTTGCCATACAAGGTGTAACAGTAGGTTTAGGTAGTGCAGTGGTGCACATGGTATAGTGGGTGAGCAGCATGGCTCCCGGCATGTTATTACCTTTAGCCGCCCTGTCTCGGTACCGCTGATCTGCAGGGGTTCTGATGGTGGGCCCCTAGAAACAATTCCACTGGTGGGCCCTAGACATCCCAGTCTGACACTGCTTGTAAGAATGTGTAAGGCTTAGGAGGTGGCAAAGTAAAATCAGTCTCTGTTTAAAAAAAAAAAAAAAAAAAAAAAATCTTTAAAAAGATACCAAATTTTCCTACCATTCATTTACCCAGAGTGTCATATCTGTTACTGGCATTTAATCATTACATAATCAGTGTTTGTGTTGAAGAGCTATAAAGGGGCTGAATAGCCCCTGATTGTCCTACAGGACTGACTCCTCAGTTTGTCATACACAATTTCTTGGGTGCAGATGAGTTGAACATAATGGTGGAGCAGGTAGCTGTCCACTCCTTACGTCACAATTTGGCCCCTGTCTCAGCTCTTGGTATCTTGGTAACCGTAGGCGCGATGTAGTGATGTCATTGACATTGCATCTGCTGCTCCTTGACGCCTCCGGGACTAGAGACAGAAGGCAATAGGGAAAGGTGAGCATTAGTTTTTTTTTTCCCTTTATTTGAAACACTGTACTGTAGGCGCCAAGAAAGTGACATATAACTGTGGGGGCAACAGAAGGGGGACATTATACTATGGGCGCATCCAGGAGGTGGACATTTAACTGTGGGCATATCAGGAGAGGGACTTTATACTGTGGGGGCAGCTGGAGGGGAACATAGTAATTTAATGTCTGAGGGGCCACTGGGGAGGGGGAAGATTAAGGTATGATGGACCGTTATATTATATGGGGCCACTCAGGGGCATTTGAGTGTGTGATGGACCACTGAGGGACATTATATTGTATGGGGTCACTAAAGCACTAAATTATTATACTTTCTGAAGGTCAATAAGGGTCACTATACTATGTGGGGGACACCAAGGGGGCATTATAATTTATGTGTGTCAGAGGTGGTGATGGGAGGCCACTTTGTACTGGGCTCACCAATGTGTTAAAAGAGCCCTGTGTCTAGAGCCCACCAGTAAAATTCCTTCTGGAGTGGTCCACTATACTGTACAGCTACATGCAAATATTATCTGACACTTGTTTACAAATTTTAAAACTAAATGTAATTTTCAGTAGTTGTAGTATGTTTACAGTACATAAAAATAAACTTGCGTAATTTCTTAAATAAACTGCCCAGTATATGATACTGAAATATGGTCTGGTTGTGATGCCGCACGATGAGTATCTGTATGAAGTACAGTGAGTGCACTATGCCATGCCCGAATGAGCTCAGCGACTCACCGGGGGATTCACCTGTTCACCTGTGGGCCAGTACAAGCCTGCTTTAAAGGGTCGCTTATCTCTATCCTGTACCTGCATGTGGGATCTACCACTATATTTCCTTATACAATAATGGATGCAAATGTTCAGTGCCCCCATTTAGACGTTCATCCCAGACTTCACTTCCACTTTGTTTTTCATTTCAGTGCAGTTTACCCCCAATTTTTTTTTTTTTCAACTGTTTATTTTAAAAGTTTTTGTCATACAGAGAGAATAACAATATACAAGAAAAATAAGATAAGTGAACGTAACAAACATAGGACAGACGGGGATTACTCAGCATTCTCAATAGATTACAAGGCATTAGACAAACTGGCCAGAAATGGCCCCAAAAAGGCCAAGGAATCCGACAACAAACAGGGGCAGACAAGACAGGAGGACAGAAGGGTGACAGAAGGACATCCAGGAAGTAAGGGGCCACACAACAGCCGGATCAGAGAGGCCGGGCCGCCCAAAACTCATCCCACAGTTTCCAGATCAGGCAGAACCTCTCCTCCTCATTATTAAGAAGGGCCGTCAGGTACTCCAGGGAGCGCGCATCTTTTATCCTAGCATATAACTCCTCCAGGGCTGGGGGGGCTGGATGCCGCCAGTGTTTAGCAATCAGACATCTAGCGGAAGTAAGGAGGAGCAAGAGGAGCTGGAGAGCGGGCCTGCGCAAAATATCAGGGGGAGGGAGGTTGAGAAGGTAAGTCCTAGGGGACAGGGGAAGGCTAACACCCAGGACCCTTTCCAGGAGTTTACCCCCAATTTATAAAATATGCATAATCAGCAACTTCATAAGGGGCTTCTCCAGAGGTGCATCTCATTGTTACAGGTGCTGTGTCGTGAGTAGCATGTATGAATTGTATGTAAGCTGCACTGAAACAAAAAATAAATTTGACATGAAGTCTTGGATGAGCCACTAAATGTGAGTAGTGGACATTTGATTTTTTTTGTATTAAATCCAATTACCTCCTATTGTATCAAATGGCTGAGGCCCCACATTGAAAAAATGCAGCGTTTTAGAGTACCTGCAGAGTGGATGGGATTCTGGCTAATCCCATCCACACATTGCAGAAATATATCCGCAGTGGAAATGCTGCTGTTTTAAAAATGCAAGTGTTTTTGCAAATCACAGCATGTCAATTATACCTATGGAAATGCTGGCGTTTTCTGTATAGGTATAATAGAAGCAGAAAATCCACAGAGGAAAACTCTGTGGACTTACTGTGAAAATGCTGTAGAAAAAACTCGTTACGAGGACCCTTAGCCTAAATGTGAAGTACTATATAGGGACTACAAATCTGTCATTTTTTATTTCTTTGTGGACTAGATTTTATTGGATATCAGCAAGTATGAGTTTCTCTTCAATGTCTACATGTTGAAAAGGTGGTTAATTTAAGGGCTAACCTTGTGTGCTTTTAGGCTAAGGCCTCACGTAGTGACCGACGGCTAAAAAACGCTGCGGAAAAACGAAGCAGCAAAAATGCTTGTTTTTTTTTCTGCAGCATTTTCATTGCGTTTTTGCTGCATTTTTTTTTCCTCTATGTTTTTTCTTCCCTTTTTAAACGCATTTTTTTCCCTGCGATGTGTGGATGGGGTTATCCAGAAACTCATTCACTTTGCTTGTACTCTAAAATGCAACGGTTTTTCTGCTACATTTCTGCAGCAGGCAAAAATGCTGCTTTTCCACAACGTGGGGTCTTAGCCTTAAAATGTACTTTTCATTCATTGTGCCATCCATACATAGTCAAGTTGACCATGTACCTGTATGTCATATAAAACCTCAGAACATATGGCTAACTGTTAAATGTATACAGAATATCTTACTGTCCAACACTGTCCATCAGGTAAGGCAATAAAAGTAAGAATCTGAGAGAAGCAGTACAAGCATAGTGGCCACTGGGCATTAGATACAGAGCATTGTTGGGACTGTAGGTAGTGGCAGTTGTCCATAATGGACAGGATACAATTGTTTTTGTTTGCTCAAATTGTTTTATATGTAACATTGTTTTAATTTGTGGATAAGATCCAGCAATTGTCTTCCTCACTTCTGTACTGCTGAGTTGGCATTTCCTTTTAGAACTGTTCATGTTGGTTTATCCTTTCTTATGTGTACTTAAAGTTTAAGTGTTTGAGTAATTACAAAGCAGCACAAATGCTTCATATTTATTTTATGTATCACAGGGGTACAGGCACACATTAAAAAGGTTAGCTCCGCAAAAGGCCCCATGGGAACAGAACATCTGTTAACTAGGACCATGTAGCATACTGCACTTGCAAAGCTGGATAATCTGCTGTGTAATAGTCACCTGTATGAGCACATTTAGTGAAAGGATAACAATGTTGTACATGAAAGCTAAGTTTCAGTGTATAATGTATTGTAACACAACATTCTATAGGCAACCCTTCAGAATAATGAAAATATCACATATCTATACTGCCATTTATAGGAATTAGCAATTGAAAAATTCTAATAAATGCATTTTCTATGTGCTTGTGACAGGGACCATGATTTGGTTATTAAATATAAACCTTAAAGTATCCTTACCTATCAGGGCAGTGGGGAGGGTCCCCTCATATGAAGGTTCAGTTCTCTTTCCCAAGAGTCTTTTGCCTTGGTGGGTCTTTGCCTTGGTGACTAAGTATACATTACATACTCGTTCCCACAAAGTAAAAGTACTGTCAAGTCAGATTAGCCAGTGCCAGAGAAGATCTAGTATGCCCAGGATCTGACAATATCTAGACCAGTTTGAAGATTTGGAGTCCATCACTTGCTGTTAGGGATGCCGAAGACGGTGCAGAATTAAAAAAGTCTCAATTCATTTGCGTAAAACCCCATTTTGCACAACAAATGCCTTATTATGCCTTGTATGCCAGAAAACTGGCCTAGTATCTGCTATTTTTCCAGAAACCACACTACACTTTTTGATGGGCTGTTCACTGTTCAAGTGAATGGATTTGAAAGACAATACCAGGCATAAACTATGAAAGGTGTGGCACTGTTTCTGGAAAAATAGCAGATATATTTTCTAATTTTTCAACTACCCCTTTAATGAATGATATGTTGTATGTGGCAACTGGCACATCAGCAAAACCTTCGCATTTTTATTATAATAATTTAGTCTTTCTCATCTGTGATTTAGCCTTGGCAGAATTTTAAGTAAACTATTTTTGCTGCGTGTCCTAATCTATTATTTAGGAATAAACATGTATATAGCCTTGGAGAAGGAATACTTCAAGGCATGGAAAATTTAGCTGTTAAACTTAGTTAAACCCTTTGATGTGCAGTAAAACTCTTATTGCCATGCTAGGATTTTGGAGATTTTAAAAAAAGCAGAAAAAAACAAAAACAAAACATAAAACACAAGTTATCAATAGCATATGTTATTATTAAATAATATAATAATACACTGTACACTGTAAATTCATTCCTACATAGTCTAATTACTGTTAAGCATTTTTGCAGAACATGTTTGTCTCTCTTTCCACCTCTTCCTCTCCTCTCACCAAAAGTGTAAGTGCTCAGATGATTGAAGTGGCAAATCACCATGTTAGGTGCTGATAATGTACCAGCAGTCATGCTATTGGGACCCCCAGCTAGTTTTTCAAAAATCCCTTTAAGTCATTTATGTCTTAAGGTCATGTTCAGATGTGGGTGATTTACTGCAGATTTGATGCACAAATCCATAGGGCATTATATCACAAATGGGGTTCAGCTAAGCACGTTATGTGATAGGACCCTTAGTGCCCTAGTGTAGTACTCTATAAGTAGGAGTATTTGAGGCCACTTCAGGAGTGTGTTTGAGTCCAGTGGTGTTACAAGTACAACCTCTGTGCCATCCTCTGAAGCTCAGATGATACATCACAGATGAAAAGTGCAAGTAACTACCACTATAAGTACTACCTCCATGTCTCTTGCTGACTGCAAATTGCTTTGTTTACAGTGTTTTGGTAAAGAACGGATTTTGTTATACCACTGTGCTTCTAGATCATGCCTAAGAAACTTTGCTAATGACTTTACCAGAGATTTTGCTTAAAGTTAATGACTTAAACAGCACTTGCTTAAATAGGTATCTACAGTCCTCACGGCTTGGGCACGTATCCCGCAGTTTTGAAAGCGAACTGAACCCCCCCTCTCTCCCTCTGGGTTTTGAAGGTCAATGAGATTATGTGTATAGAGAACCTTACTTTCCTGCATGACACTGTTGAAACTTTTAGCAAGACCTGGTTCTACTGGATGGAATTCCAGCGTACCAGTGAATATCAGACGCTTCTTGGGCCTGTGCCTCCCCTGTAGACCTACAGTGGGATGCTCTGGCTTTTATAGCTAACTGATGGGTTACCTGTTTAGGACTATTCTTGACCCTCTGGCTTTGCTCCTTGTAGAGTTTTACTGCTGTTTCTGCTGAAGAATTTTCGATTGCTTGCACCCCTTGGGTCCTCCACTGGACCCAGATATTGTTGCTATATAGTCCCCCCCCCTTTTTTTTCCTCTTCTCCTTCTTTCTTCCCTCTCATTCTGTTTGTTTTTGTTGTCTCGCAACTCCTTCCCTTCCTCCTCCTTTCTTCTCTCCTTCCCCTCCTCTTCTTGTCCTTTGGCCTCTACTAGGGGATCTCCCCATTCTCTACAGTATAAAATGTTGCTGCTAACGTTGCAGCTATCTGTTTTCACTGTATTTTATGTCTTTTTGAAAATCAATAAACTTTGAATTGAAAAAAAAAATAGGTATCTACAGGATCATATTTACACTTGTAGATTAAGTTTACTGATGTGTTTACCCAATACATTCCTTATCTATCTTGCTCTGTTTGTCAGATACATCTGATTATGTGTCCTCAATGTTTAGAGCTTGTTGACTAGGTTTCAGACCACCTCAGTTGTGATAAGGGCAAAAACAGTACCTCTGTTACTTCTGTATGTAAATCTGTAATGCTGCACTGTGCACACTGCTTTACTGCCTTTCCCAGGAGACATAGCTGCTTGGTTACCTATGTGTGTGCTCCTGTATCCTAAAAAATCAGAGTTCTTACCTGCTAAATTTCCTCCCATCTACCTTTTTCCACCTGTATGTATTTAAGTCTGCTTCTTTAGCACCAGGGTTCCTGTTGCACACATGCTGTTCTGCTGTTTTATGCCAAAGTCTTTGTCTGCCCTGCTTTTATGCAAGTCCTGACATCTGTTATGTCTGTTTCCAAGATTTTAAAAAATATCCAGGAAATTTGCCTTAGCTGTCAAGTGCCATACAAAGAAAGAACCACCACTGAATCCAGTGATTGGCTGTTAAGTGAATGATGTATGTGATCATTGTAGAATTAGCAGATTTAAAAAGTAATTTTTTTTTTAAATACATGTAATTTCTTACCAAGTTTCTTAAAATTCTGGGCAAACCCTTTAAATATTTGCTGTCAGGTTCCACTGCAGATTACAGGTGGTTATCTTCAAAGTGGGACAACCTGTGATTTTTGGTAGTGCTTTCAAACAAAAGGACACTCTCTTTGGCTAGCTGCACATGAATGAGTTTCACCCATAAAACTCAGTCCCTGTGTTAGCTGGATTTACCGGCTTTAACTTCATGCTGGGAACAGGACTCTTAGCAGTATAGTTATCTATAATGCTAGGAGTCCCTGCCTCCCAGCAACATACTGTCCTGTACCGTAATTGGTATGGGACTGTATGTTTCTGGGAGGTAGAGACTCCTACAATCACAGATAACTAGGATGCTAGGAGTCCCGCTCCCAGCATGAAGTTAAAGCCGGTAAATCTGGCTAACTCGGTTGTGTGCAGCTAACCTTAAGCTGTATATAACAAGTAAAGGGCTATTGAAATGGCCATAATTCTCACAATCATATTTGCATTTCTAATTTATCTGTGCAATTGTTTTTGCTTTCCATTGTCAATTCTCTGAATGTGAGCACAGGAGATAATTTGCACGATTAAGCACATCATTATCTGTATTTTCTGCCAACATGAACTTGATGATTCAGTTGTATTACAAAGCTATTACTCTATCTATCTATCTATCTATCTATCTATCTAAATATTTTGTGAATTCGTAATAATCCTGCATTCACAATGGTTATTTCTTCATAGTCTTCTAATCTTGTCCTTGTGGGAACAATTCTATGTGCCAGAAAGCAGTGCTGTATCATTTGAATCTTTGGACTATTGGATTCAGATTGATACAACCTCACACTATATATTAACATAACATGTAATCAAAATAAGCGCAATTGATAAAAAGATTTTTCTCATAATGAAATAAATAAAAAATGTTATCATCATTATGTACACAACCACCCTTTCCTCCTACCTCCCCAATAATAATTACAAAGATTGTCTCCATTTTTCTGCGGGACCTGGCTAAACTGAACTTTACAGAGTAATACTACATTGTGGGAGGGCAATCAAACACTTGCTGCTGTGTTCACTCACAAAATGCAGAGGATCAGCAGAGAAACATCATGTGAACCATTTAACATTCTGAGGCTCTTCTAACAAAAAGGGATTGTCCAAAAAGCACAACCCCTTTAGGCTAAAGCCCCACGTTGTGGAAATGCAGCTTTTTTTGTTGCAGATTTTGTTGCGTTTTTTTTTTTTTTTTATCCAAAGCCAGCAGTGTATTGAGCAGAAGGTAGAAGTATAAGTACTCCTGTATATTTCCCATTCCTTTTGTAGACATTCTTGACTTTGGCTCAAAAAACAGCAAAAAAATCGGCAACAAAAAATGCTGCGTTTCTGCAACGTGGGGCCTCATCCTTAAAGGGTTCTTCCAGGATAAATTAAAAACTAACTGAGGGCTGAGATGGGGTAAAATAAAAAAGAAGTACTCAATCCTGGTCCTCAGTTCAGGGATATGCCCCCATTCCCTCAAATCCACAAACTGCTCAGGTCAGAAGTGCAGGGGCTCAGGTGACTGCTGTGGTCAATCATTGGCCTCAGTGGTCACTGCTGATATGTTGCCAGTATCCAACATGTAACCGCTGAAGTCAGTGATTGATCAATGAGACCAGGACTGGAGGTTGGGGAGTATTAGTTTTTTTTTTTATTTACTTTTCCCCAGTTTTTAATTTATCTTGGAAATCCCATTCTATAACTTATAAAATGGAATTGGTACTAGACTGCATAATTTGAGTAATTTGAAGTAGTCTTTTGCTCTGTAATATTACATTAGTTCCTTATCGACTAAAGTATATCCAGTACTGAGGTCTTGTTAGTACACCAGTAACGAATCTCTGAAAAACATTGAATATTTTAATCTATGCTCAAACAAAATGGACGATGGCAAACAAACTATATAATCGGAACAAGCTTCTAATTCTAATTGTTAAAATACAAAAAGTTTTGATAGAAATATAATTTAAGAGCCTTTCTGGCCATAGGAAGGAAACCTCTGTAAGCGCTTGAGCTTTTACTCTAGATCAAGAGGTTTTTTTTTTGTTTCTTGGCATTGGGAATATTTTTTAACTCTATATGGTGATGTCCTTATGTTATATCTAAACCAGTGACTTTCTAACATCTTTGATGTAGAGAATACCCAGCATTCGCAGCTGTAGCATAGTGTTCTACCAATTTAATCTTATCCCCAATAGTTACCTCAGCCAGTCCACTAAATAGTCTGTGACAAAACTTCCCTTTCTTAACCTATAGTCCTCAAGTGTCTGATCCATATAGACTTCTGATTCTGACTCTTCTTTTGTCTAGACATTATCTTTCTACCTGCTGATTGATGCCTTGTTGAAGTTGCTGTCTTGGACTGCCTTGACTGTTTGTATGAAAGACCATATTTGCATAGTTGTCCTCATCACTCCAGTGTGACTTCCAAATATAGCTATGTCCTAAGGCTAACTAAGCACCTGAGACTGTAAAAAGGTGGACAGTAAAAAGAAAGTGGGCTGCTATAGGAGAATAGGACAGTTCACTGCCTGGCTATGTTTGAATATCACTATGAATGGTTTCAATTGTCTTATTCAGAGCTAGCTTTTGGATAGTGCCCTGTTTAGTACTGTATGTTGGTGCCTTCATACTGCTATACCTTCTTAAAATAGCAATTCAATACAGGTGTCTAAATAACAAGAGACAGTATTGTGATGCCACTACTATACACAGCAAATGTAATATATCTTGCAGTAGCTAAGTGCCCTAGTAAATATGAAATAATATCAGAAAACAGCAACCAAAACCAGTTCCATGCATAAATCTAATAACAGAAGTATACAATGTCTAATAATACTGGTATACAAGAGTCGTGTGGGCCGCCAGGATACTAGGCTATATGTGGCTTACTTTACAATACGATTAGTCGTGGCTTTCTTCCATGTGAAGTAAGTAAAACCACTGCCCGCAGTATAGTCCTGGCTTGTGTAGTAAGCAATGTAGTCAGGCAATTTGCCAGCTAGGAAATATACTCTGACATACCTGTCGCAGCAGTAATTGTTTATTTGAGCAAGTTCAGACATACAGCAGCATAAGAACAGCATTTATCAATACTGTGGTCTCTCGCAAGTGCAAAAGTCTCTTATAGTCCATTTAACGTGAGCAGCATATTGTCACCCCCATAATTGTCTATATGTCCTCTAACAAATGATTATGGGCAGCATGGTGGCTCAGTGGTTAGCCCTGCAGCTTTGCAGTGCTGGAGTCCTGGGTTTGAATCCTGCCAAGCACAACATCTGCTAGGAGCTTGTATGTTTTCCCTGTGTTTGTATGGGTTTCCTCCCACACTCCAAAGACATACTGATAGGAAATGTAGATTGTGAGCCCTATATGGGACAGTGATTGTCAATGTCTGTAAAGCGCTGTAGAACATGATGGTGCTATATAAGTAAGCATAATAAATAATAATTCTACAAAACAACTGTGATATAACATTCAGATTGAGTAGCTCGTTTTCGTCCTTTAGTTTCAAATAGGGCAAAGTGGCTCAGCAGGCAGATGAGAGATCCGTGGCGTGCACATGTAACAGGTGCTGGCAGACGGTCATTGCCACTGGGACAGTGGCAATATTGCTGCTTAATGCGGCTGGCCCCGCACTCTGACATGCTGCTACAACGGTTGACCCTGCTGGAGCTGCTGTCAGACACCGATGCCTGCAAGTCACCTTGAGTTTCCCACAGGCAGAGAAGGGACACATGTGACACTTGACTTCCCATATAACAACCATATAGGCCATCTCTAGGCCACAGTTAAGAACAGTCACCATAGAACCTGTACTTCTGTCTACCAAGCCTCTCTGCTGCCACAACAAATCCTGTATTCCTGCCTACCAAGTGTACATTAGAGGTGCACCGTTTTTCTCAACCAGCTGATGTCTGTGTCCCTCTCTGCTGCCGCAAACCTCTCAAGATGTTTCCCTCTCAAGCAGTCCTCCAGCATCTAGCTGTCCTCCTACTCCTACAAACTGTCGCTCAAACTCAACTGTGGGAATTGTCCCTTAAATAGTGAGCTATTTCCTTGGGTGGCGTGGGTAATACTTGACATCAGTGAGACACCACAGGGAAGCAAAAACAAGTGTTCCCGCAGTGCAACTCAGGGGAGCAAATTTATTCTGCCTCTAAGGATGTCAGATCATAAATCTGCCCCATTGCTCATCCATCGGCATAAATGAGATGCAACCTGCACCATTGCAGGAGATATGAAGATTGGCGTTGAAAATTCCCCCCTTCACAAATCTCCCCCATTTTCTATGGAATTGTCAGGTTGCACTTCCCTAGAAACTAGTTTAACAAGATTACTTGAGTGCAAGAAAGATTTTTTTGCTGATAATAGGGCAGAATATACTAGTGCCTAATGATGATGGTTAGGAAAAGTGCCAATTTCTCCCTATAGTGGGACGTATGTCTTTGGCACCTTCCATTACATGTCCACGACAGTATGCTATTAATGCTAGTTATGTCCTCCTCAGATTTCTACTATTGGCTCGGACACAAAACCAATTTTGTACTTAGCAGAGAGTTTCTGTTGTAGAGCTCATCTGCTTCTGTGGTATTACCAAGTTTCTAATTTAAACATCCTGCTATTAAAAATTCATCTCATCTGAGAGCTGTACCGCATCCATGAATCGAAATCTGTGTCAAATCATGGAGAACATTTCCAGACATTAAAGCAACAGCTCCACCTTCTTGCTTTTAAAAATCACAACTGTGACGCATGGATGTTGTAGAATATTCTAGCTACTTGGATATCTCTTTACTGTGCAATCCCTTGGGACTTTAAAATACGACAATTACTAACTCATTACTCAGTTTTCACAAATTATCAAAATAAGTTCGTATCTATGTCAGATGTCACCCCCATGTTTTCATGAATGCTTATGAAGCAGTCTTTTTTTATACAGATATAGCAGAACCAGAATAATGTGAGCATGATATATTCAGTTTAAATGCATCTGTTTACAGTATGTAATTCTATACAACAGCCATTGATCATATGTTAACATATATGCAGTAATGTGACTACTTCTTTAGGCTGGATTCACACAGTCACAATACATCTATGTTACATGATATTGCTAGTTCTGATTATTAGACCCATGGCTGCGATGGGATTTGTGTCTGTAATACGACCTAAGGGTCTGATGTCTGCTGAGAGTACCTGGAGAAAATAGAAGGGAACTGGATCTGGGTTACCACCCATCAGTAAATTCCTTTAAATCAGGGTGGGTTCACACCTGCGCTTGCTGTCCGTCCGTTGCCAATCCAGTGAAAATCTCGGCGAACTGGATTGGCATCAGATACAGACCGGTCAGCGGCGCATTGGTTAAAAACCCATTCATTTGAATGGGTTTTTAAAGCGATGCGCGGGTGTGCGCTTACACCCTCTGCGCTGCGAATCCTTTTTTTTCGTCGGAAACAAAGTCGGACATGCAGGACTTCGTGTCCGACGAAAAAAAAAGGATTCGCAGCGCAGAGGGTGTAAGCGCACACCCGCGCATCGCTTTAAAAACCCATTCAAATGAATGGGTTTTTAACCAATGCGCCGCTGACCGGTCTGTATCCGATCCCAATCCAGTTCGCCGAGATTTTCACTGCATTGGCAACGGACGGACAGCAAGCGCAAGTATGAACGAAGCATAAGTTATCCAAAGAAAGAGTAATTCAGGTTGGCAGCTCTGAATTGGGTGCTTGAAGCTTACATTTGATAGTGGCCACTGGACACCTGACTTGATGCTCTCCCTATAATCAAGCCAAAATAATCATGAAGATCAATTCTACAAAATAATATATCCTTATTATATCAGATAACGATTTTCAGGTACCATCTCCATTAAACAAAAGCTGCAAGTCTAGCACTTCATGGAGTAGGTAGAAGAGCCTGATAAGCAGTGCTGATGCTTCACTTGCTCTCTCAGGATGTTGCAATATTAAATTCAAGGCAATAACTGCTTTGCACTTACTTTTTCTCATTTGAAGATACAGTATTTATTGTCATATGGATCTAAAACCATTTTTTTTTTTGCCCACGGCCAGAAAATCTTCAAATTCTTTCACTCAGGAAAGAATGTTCATTTCAAATTGTGATCTCTTGTCCTAGTTTCCTATCTGATGTATAACTATGTCAGTCTTCCAGATACTTGCATAGGGAGTCATTTCTTTCTTCACATGACCTGACCAGCAGAAAATCTGTTTTACTGAAATCAAACAGTTTAGGAAGAATGTACTTTATTATCATACTCCGACTTATATATAGGAGGCTGGTAGAACTGTAACCACATTAAGGTACAGTAAATTACACAAGTCTTTTTTACTTACAGGAAAAATTTGATGTGTATTGGATTATTAGATGTTCCTAAACAAGAATGATCAAAACATAACTTCCCTCCCCTTCACAAAGGTACACAAAGTTACAGAAACATGGAATTAATGATGCTATATAAGTAAATAATATTAATAATAAAAAATGTTTTCTCTAGAGGGTTGTCACAGGTTTGACCTCAGGGATCTTCTATTGATGCTTTCTAACTTACCCCTTTTATTAACCTTAGAACCTTCAGAATAACAGTATGGACAGTATGGAGACAGTTCAGACTATTGAATATGGCAACATAGGAATTTTATTGTGCTTTGATTTGGTAGATTCTCATTTCCCATTACATAACGATTGGTGTTGTCAAAGCTTTCCATCTTATAATATATATGATCTCTGAGTATTACATGTGTATATCATATATACATCTATTGCATAAATGAGCTTAGCCGTTATGGCATATAACAACCACCAGACTAGTTTTTAGATCCTTCATATAGATTGAACTGTTTATATCATGTAGAAAAATGTCTTCAGTGGCTACAATAATCTCAAGAAGTTCAGTTCAGGTTGTATTATTGCTATCCTGTCCATGATGTACAATGTATAGAGAATGAATAGCCACATAGCTTAACACCACCATTACCTAAAACCACAATACTTAGTATTACAGTGCTAGTTTGGTAACTCAAGTACACTTTTCACATCTCTGGCTCCTAACATTGCAGTGCCATTTAAAACTCCTCTTTATCGACCCCATGAGTTGCCTCTCTGTTACATATGCCCTTGCCATAAGGCTTTGCACAATGATTAATGCATTCCTGGATAACCCCAGTTCTCAGCAAGGTTTCCTTAGTTGTCCTAAAGTGTACAGGGAAAGAAAAGTAACCAAATAAGTAGAGTTCTGGGATGAATTGGTCTTACTGCATGTATAATGACCTACAGTAGAGGCCAACTGCCCTGATCCTCAAAATAGTCACACAAACATCCCTGTCAGTACTTATCACCAACTTTAGTCTCTTTCTGAGGAGGTTGGGTGGCAGACAATCCTCTGCATTTTTACCTTTTTGTTTTTACATTTACTCAGGGTATGCCGTCTGAATCTCTTAGGTTCTGTACTGTGAGAACAATGAGATTATGAAACTTGCTAAAGGAAGTTATCATTCAGTAAAATGTTGAAGAAGGGCCTGGATTCCTTTCTGGTGTGTAACAATATTACAGTTTATAGTTACTAGATTTCTGGACATGGAATGTTGGTCTAGGGATTTATTCTGATAAAGCCGGGGGGGGGGGGTCCTTCCTCTGAATCAACAATGCAGTATAATAGTTGAACGGATGCACATATGTCTTTTATCAGCCATATAAACTATGATACTATGTTCGTAAATGACAAATAACACAAGATACCAAAGGAAAATATCAATGGGCTGATAGGGATACATAACTAGCTACATTTACTGTTTAGACGTCTAGGAAATAATGGTGACTGACATATACTATAGTAGATATGTGAATAATATTGTCAAGAAAAGTAACTGTGAGAAAGTGTAGGGTGTGGTTTGGGAGAACAGGTATTTTCCAGCCAGGCAGTTAAAGGGAGTGTGGTAGAAGCCCACAGCAGGGTGGTCACCTGACTAATTAAGGCCTGATATAGGCTTAGTGTCAGAACTAGGAGGTGTGGCACTACACTGAGGAAAGTGACCTGTGTATCTGGACCTGAAACAAGGTAACGCTGTGCCACCCCTGTTTGATTAACCTAAGCGGGAGTCTGGTAGCCAGACTCCTGTATAGATAGGGAACATTTGTTGCAGTAGGTAGTTCTCAGCCGAGAAGGTTTTGTTTTTTTGTTTGTGCCGTTGTAAAGGCAAACCTGTTATGCACCTGAATCCAAATAAACACCTGACTTGAGTGTGATCCAGCCTCTGTGTCCGTTTCCTGCACTGCTACCAAGCATCTACCTGAGCGGTTCCCCACATAACAGATATATTTATTACACTTATTGGCGATGCATTTGCATCACACTTAATGGAGCACTCCAGAGAAACCTAATACACTGGGGAGAGTATATCAAAACTAGGTAACTATTTTTCTAGAGTTAAAAAAAAATAAAAATAAATAAATTGCACCTTTTTCCATTTTACCACGGCTCACACCACTTTGTAAGAGTAGGAAGAACATAGGCTGAGCAGGGGCCACTGTGGCTCTACAAATGTATTACCACTGGTCTGTGGGAAAAACAGACATGCACTATTTTGGCCCATTATGCAAGCCAAACATGCCCAGAAAGTTTATGGGGCTGTGAAAATCACAGACAACACAAGGATGCCAACTGTTTTTCATGGATCCAATGCATTGAAAATGCATTTAAAAATGTTTTGATTTATGGTTGCTATTTTTTATGGGCATGAAAAACAGTTCAACCCTTGATTTAAAAAAAAACAAAACAAAAAAAACCCCACTGTCACGTGTCCTAAGCATGGTCCTTTCAAGACAAAAAACTCAGATGACAAATGGTCTGTGTTTTTGCATCTGCAAAATGGTGACAGATGAGAAAAAGGCGTTCATCTTCATTCTACAGAAACCCTTCCTCTGTATGTGTCAGAGGGTATTTCCATGTACACACCATCACTAATGCAAATGATCTCATTACGTGTAATCATATACAGTTCTTATTGTGTTTGCCCTCTTGTCTGAGGTAACATTCATTTCCATTGAAATTGAATTTGTTGTGTCACACAAATATCCTGAGCATGATAAATGACTTAATCAGATCATCCTACCACTGGTATCAATGCTGATGCATTATTATACAACCCAGGCTCCCTATGGGGATATAGTGTGTTCCCTAGTACCAGCTCTCTTATTAATCTAAGTGGAAGTGAGAGATAATCCATATTCACACTGTGTTTGTGCTGCATGTTTTGCTAACAGCTTCAAAGAGAATTGTACAAAGGACTTGTCAATGCTTTCTGGAGGATGATGTGTTCCTATACAGTGAACTCTTTCAAGCGTGTCACAGCTGTTAGGCTTCCTGCTACTGTCGGTTACAAGGGCTGAATGTGGGCATGTAGCTAACAGGTCTCTCAGTGAATGAAAGCATAGGATACTGTACCTTGAAGGCAATGACTCTGAAGTTCTTGAAAGAAGAAAACATCATTAGAGGTTACATTTTTTGGTACTTACATTATTTTATATAAATAATGTAAAAATAAAAGTTTACCAGTTTGTACAAAACTGGTCATGTACACGAGAGCTGAGTTTGCAAATCTCAATGGGGGAATTTATTAAGGCACCATGCACACGAATGAGTGTGCTATCCGATGTGGGCCAAGTTTGCAGTGGAATGCACTCGGATGACACTCAGAGTTACCTCTATGGGGGCCAGTCAATTCCATTGGTTCACTTTTGATATGCAGTATTAGTCCTTATTCAAACAGCAGTGATTTGATCGGTATATTCTATCACTATTATCATCATATTATCATCATTATTAATATTATCGTTATTGTATGTCAATACCAGGATCAGGTCGAAAACAAAGAACAGGTACAAATCCTTTCCATTATACCTTATCTCTGTGTGGTCTCCACTACCGATGCAAAATACTGGCCAAAACAGTGCTGTGTAAATAAGGTCTTAGAAGTGACTGGCAGCTTCTTATCCCTGTCAATAAAACATAAAAGAGTCAGTAGTAATAGCTGCTGGATCTTTATCTAATATCTGCAGTCACAGATGTAACTTGAAGCTCCTGGGCCCCAGTGCAAAATCTACAATCTACAAAATTTACCCCACCTATCATGAGCCCTTTATAATACTGGAATGTCATTGGCAGAGGGACCTTTGGGATCTTCAGGCACCAAGGCTCAGGAGTGAACTGCTATGTCTGTGTTTACTGTGCTACACTGCTATCTATAGTTACTGCATTGTTCCTTTTGATATGTTGTAATTGTTTTCTTGTCTGTACATTGAGGAATATGCACAGGTAAAGACTGAACTGAAGGAGTGAGTGGTCACACAAGTTGGTAGTACTGCAGTTGGAAACATTATTGGAAACATAAGATAAATATACCCAAAGGGACCAAAGATTGTACAGATATATGAAATTATAATTAAACAAAGTAAAAGTAGTCAGATTATATGAGTTATTCTTTAATAATGTGAGCCAATGGTTGTCTTATATCCCATATTACTAACTATAAAATATATATGTTGCCTAGACATCATATCATTTCTCTGAACACATCATGTAATATGGGGTTAGTGCTTGTTCTACAGGTATCAGGATTAGCCAAATACCCCCACGCAAACAACTTACTTTAGAATACCACCTATGGTTATTATTAGAGAATAGCAAACCTCTGTAGATTCGTTTCATTTCAGATTCAGATGGTTCGGCCCAAAGATTTGTTTTTTTTTTCGGTCAAATAAATTGGTCATGAATCAGAAGTGAAATTATAATTATCTGGGGTCTCTTTAAATCCAGAGTATTTTAGGTGTACACTGCCATTCAAAAGTTTATGGTCACTTAGAAATTTCCTTATTTTTGAAAGAAAAGCACAGTTTTTTTCAATGAAGATAACATTAAATAAATCAGAAATACACTCTGTACATTGTTAATATGGTAAATGACTATTCTAGTTGCAAACGTCTGTTTTTTAATGTAATATCTACATAGGTGTATAGAGGCCCATTTCCAGCAACCATCACTCCAGTGTTCTAATGGTACATTGTGTTTGCTAACCGTGTAAGAAGGCTAATGGATGTTTAGAAAAACCTGGAAAACTCTTGTGCTAGTATTTTAGCACAGCTGAAAACAGTTTTGCTGGTTAGAGAAGCTATAAAACTGACCTTCCTTTGAGCTAGTTGAGAATCTGGAGCATTACATTTGTTGGTTCGATTAAACCCTCAAAATGGCCAGAAAAAGAGAACTTTCATGTGAAACTCGAAAGTCTATTCTTGTTCTTAGAAATGAAGGCTATTCCATGCGAGAAATTGCCAAGAAAGTGAAGATTTCCTACAACGGTGTGTACTACTCCCTTCAGAGGACAGCAGAAACAGGCTCTAACCAGAGTAGAAAGAGAAGTGGGAGGCCCCGCTGCACAACTGAGCAACAAGACAAGTACATTAGAGTCTCTAGTTTGAGAAATCGACGCCTCACAGGTCCTCAACTGGCAGCTTCATTAAATAGTACTAGCAAAATGCCAGTGTCAACGTCTACAGTGAAGAGGCAACTCAGGGATGCTGGCCTTCAGGGCAGATTGGCCAAGAAAAAGCCATATTTGAGACTGGCTAATAAAAGGAAAAGATTAATATGGGCAAAAGAACACAGACATTGGACAGAGGAAGATTGGAAAAAAGTGTTATGGCCAGACGAATCGAAGTTTGAGGTGTTTGGATCACACAGAAGAACATTAGTAAGATGCAGAACAACTGAAAAGATGCTGGAAGAGTGCCTGACACCACCTGTCAAGCATGGTGGAGGTAATGTGATGGTCTGGGGTTGCTTTGGTGCTGGTAAAGTGGGAGATTTGTACAAGGTAAAAGGGATTTTGAATAAGGAAGGCTATCACTCCATTTTGCAATGCCATGCCATACCCTGTGGACAGCGCTTGATTGAAGCCAATTTCATCCTACAACAGGACAATGACCCAAAGCACACCTCCAAATTATGCAAGAACTATTTAGGGAAGAAGCAGGCAGCTGGTATTCTATCTGTAATGGAGTGGCTAGCGCAGTCACCATATCTCAACCCCATTGAGCTGTTTAACAATATAACAAAATAACAAACAGCCTAGCCCACACATAGGGCACTACCTCACTGCTTGCTCCCTTACTATCCTCTGGGGGCAAGAAGAAGCCTGGCTCACACTTAGCTCAAGCAAAAGTTCTCTTTGGAAACCCAGTCCTCCTGGGACAGACCGCCTGTCTGTCTCCGAGTGGTTCCAACGTACACCTGCTCCCTGCAGGTCTCCTCAGCAGCTCTCCTGCTGCATACACTCCCTCTGGAGTTTCCCCACCTATGGGTGTGGCTGAGGATCTTTTTAAGCCTGGCTTTGGGTCGCTCACTAGCGCCCTCTAGGTTCACACTCTCACAGTATAATGCTCACCAGGAAAGCTGAATGATTCTAAACTATTTGCAACTAAGTAACCTCTTCAAAAACTCTAAGATCACGCATCTGGCACATATAAATGAGCATCAATATAGAGAGGGGACCTATTCACAATATATAGCTGAAGTCACCGATTTACACTACAATAGACTATTAAAGGGCCTTATTAGTAGAACCTACAAAAATCATGTTCCATTTTCTCTTTTCTGGAGCTCTTCACTATGGTGAGAGCACTTACAGTATTAACTTTCTCCCTGTGAATTGTCTGTGTATAATTATATTTGAAGTGGGCAAACGTAGTGTTAATAGAATGATATAGTACATGAATAATATCTGTGCAGATTGCTGACGTTACCAGGACTCAACTTCCCTTGGAGCTCTATTAAATGACTATGGGCAGATGATTGTGCTCTTTTTCCCTACAGGGACACCATAGCAATAACAAGCACAAACAGCCTGGATTAGTAGCTGCAATCAGTTGATTAGGGGATAGGTTGGGGGCAGGGAAGTGCAATATAATATGTATTATATAAATCAGTTATTAGATTAAATATATACGGTATCTTTATAAATTTACATGCTACTATCTATATTAAATAACTTTAGTTTCACACAGGACACTGAGCTCTTGTAACAAGCTAAAACTTTCTGTAATATTGTTCTAAGTAAACATCTCTGTTATAAAGCTGGAGGCAAGTAACACAAGCTCACACAATTCACAATATAGTAGGTGATAAACTCAAATCAGCTCCATCTCCCTCCTCCTGCAATGCCTGTGCTCTGTCTTCGCTGACATACTGCCTTTTTAGCAGACCTGCTACTGTCTCTTTAATTATTAGTGTTTGCAACTACTAAACTTCCTCCAGTCTATCCCCATGTCTCTGTATCTATATAAGTCTGAGGGGAAGATGTATGTAGACTAGAATTATCAATGACAGTCTTCATAACCCCATCACCCCCGGCGGAGGCTACGCCTCACATATATATAAAACTAGCAGAAGGACCAGGCTTCGCACGGGTATATTTCATTTTTTGTTTGTGTAGTGGCTCCATAAGAATTGGCCAGTTTTGCACTTGACATCTAGTATGGCAGTCCAGTATAGGTATAGTCTATTTATGGCTGTGTTGCTATGGAAACCTGGTAAATGAAATGTGAATTTATATTGGCTGATGCATGTCATATGACTGAATATTTAAGGACCTGAGAACTGCTATTGACTCATACAGGTCATAAATAGCTTGGTTGCTATGGAAAACTGGTGTAAAGCTGTATGTATGTCAAGACTGAAGAACCTGCAATTTTCCATTGGTCCATAAGCGTCATGTGATCATGTGTATCTCAATTTGAATATCAGTGAAAGATCTGCGATTGGTTGTTATGGAAAACCTGGAGTAAAGCTGTGTGTACGTGACCTTGTGTAACAGTGTCATCCACAGCGCCCTGCCCCTTTAAAGCTGATGTACAGCATTGAAATGGCTGGGTTGTTATGGAAACATGGAGTGTGCATGTGGCTGACAATGCCTTGTCAGATTGGAGACGGGCTTGGGTCTGCTGAGAGTTTTCATTAGCTCGAGCAGCAGCCATGTATTTTGCTGCAGGGGGCATGAGTAGTTTAAAAACATTTCAATTTATAAGAATGCTGAAATCCAGTATGGCAGTCTAGTCAGTGGCATAAATACTGGGGTAGCAGTGGTAGCGGCTGCCTCAGGGCTGGAGACATTAGCGGTCCCGGAAGGCCCCTGATGTTTTTTTTTTGTTTAATAGGCCATTACCTGCTGGTGTAACACCAGCAGGTAACGGGCCCTATTTACTTACCGATCCCTGCTCCTGCTCACGGTTGCCTGCGCTTCACCTTCTGCGGAGGCGGCTGTAAGCAGGAGCGGGGATCGGTATGTAAGGCCTGCGGGCCGTGAACCCCACAAACACTGCTATCATTATACTCTGAGGTCTTTTCAGACCCCAGAGTATAATGATCGGAGGCCCCGAGGAGTTGAGGGAACATAAAAAACACTGTTACTTACCTCTCCCGCGCTCCAGCAGGCTTTGGGCCTCCTTGGTGACATCCCAGACGTCAGTGGGCCAGTCCAACGTCATTATGCATCGTGATGCATGCCTGGCTCACGTGACAGCTGGTCCAACATTGAAGAGGTAGTAGGAAGTGCGCATAATACTATATGAAGGGGGGGGGGGGCGGGGTCCCATGTCAAATGTTCGCCTTGGGGCCCAGCCATTCCTAGTTACGCCACTGAGTCCAATATAGGTACAGTCTATTTATGGCTGTGTTGTTATGGAAACCTGGTAAATTAAATGTGAACTTATATTGGCTGATACACGTGATATGACTGAATATTTAAGGACCTGCAAACTGCTATTGACTAATACAGGTCATAAATAGCTTGGTTGCTATGGAAACCTGTGTGCCTGAGGAGACTAAGCGCCTGCAAGCTTCTATTGGCTGATAAGGGACATGTGACCGTGTGTATGGCAGTCGGAATATGAGTGAAAGACTTGCAGCTAATGCTGGTAATTTTTTGGGAACACTGTACCTCAGGAACGGTACATCCTTTAGAGCTGAGATCCAGTCTATAATATTCCCGGACACCTGATGTACTGTACATGTGTGCCAAATTTGGTGAGGATCAGTCCAGTCATTTGGTCGCGCATAAAGAACAGACAGACAGAAAGACAGACAGACAGACAGAAACTCATTTTTATATATATAAGAGATAAACAAGATATACCACTCTCCACTGGGCCATGTACCTACAGGAAAAATCTATGCCAGTTCACATGTTCACTTTATGCATTGCTTTAAAAACCCATAGAATTGAATGGGTTTTTAAACAATGCGTCTCAAACCTTTCCCAATCCTTTCCCTATCTTTTTTTCCGACATTTAGGTCGGATTCGCGGCGGATGGACTCCGGGCGCAAGTGTGAACCCACCCTTACTCAAACCCTTCTGTCTCTTCATGTAACCCCAGTCAGACTCAATGAGGTTGAGATCAGTTCTCTGTGGGGCCATATCATCACTTCCAGGACACCTCTTCCAAAGAGTGGTCACACCAAATATTTGATTTAGATTTTCTTTTGATCGTTCTCATATTTTTGTTAATTGATAAAATAAACTATTAGCACTTTTATTTGTGGAAACCATTCTTACTTTGAAGCATTTTTCCACACCTGCCTAAAACTGTTTTTCATTATTGTTATTACTACATAGAAGTGGTTTGTTTCTGCACCTATTATTGTACTTGCTATGTTGCACAGTGTCCGATATTACTGTACTTCAGATAAAATGATGCCATAAATATAGTTAACATGCCTAAAAAAAAGTGACACACAGATAGAATTCCTGAAAACTCTAGTGCAGGGGTCGGCAACCGCCGGCACGCGTGTCAACAGTGGCACGCGAGGCTTATTTCCCTGGCACGGCAGCCCGAGTCCTCACCCAGCAGCTTCGATCGGACCAAACACGGCCGAAACGAAACTGCTATTATTATACTGTGGGGTCTCTTCAGACCCCCAGTATAATAAGCGGAGACTTAGGAGAAGTAATGAAACATAAAAAACAATGATACTCACCTTACTCCCTGCGCTACGCGGCGGCTGTTCGACCTGCCGGCACTTCTGACAGCTGACAGGGCCTCAGGGGTCACATCCGGCGTCATTACGCATACGTCATTACGCGATGTGACCCCAGAGACCCAATCAGCGGTCGCTGACTACAGGCAGAAGCGCCGAAGAGAACAGAACGGCTGCGGAGCGTGGAATGGTGAGTTCATTGTTTTTTTATGTTTGTCCCCTCTCTTGGTCCTGCACTTTTTATACTTGGGGGTCTGAAGAGAGCTATGGAACATAATACCGTGTGCTGGGGCCACTATGGGACCTAATACCGTGTGCGGGTACCACTATGGGACCTAATACCGTGTGCAGGGGCCACTATATGACATAATACCGTGTGCTGGGATCACTATATGACATAATACTGTGTGCTGGGGTCACTATGTGACATAATACCGTGTGGTGGGGCCACTATATGACATAATACCGTGTGTAGGGGCCACTATGTGACATAATACGGTGTGCAGAGGCTGTTATGGGATATAATACCTTGTGCAGAGGTTGTTATGGGATATAATACCTTGTGCAGGGGTCACTATGAGACATTATTATGTATAACGGTGTGTTTTCTGCATTAAGGATGTGTTTTTGCACATAAAACACAGGCATTATTTTTTTGTGCAAAAATGCATCATGTGAATGCAGTTTTACATTGAAGTAAAAGTTCCAGTGGCCTAAGACTATATCTGCATCCAGATACATAGTGTGTTACCACCCAGAGTAATAGTGCGCACCGCACATAGTAATTAGAATAGTGATGTAACAGTGTCCCCTTTAATCCCAACACAGTAACATATTCATATGTATTCATATAGAGAAGAGTCACCACTTTCATTAAAAGTGCAGCTGATGGATGAAATTGGAGGATTGGAGTAGTAGTGGCGGACTATGTGCCACTGGTAGGCCAAGTGCTCTCAACCACTCTCCCCAGCTCTGCTCCTAGGCCGGACACCAATGAGGGTGTCCTGCTGTGCTACCTGATGGTGGTGGTAGTAGTTTCCCCCAGGGCGCTTCCAGTTGGAGAGGGGACCGCTATCCTCTGAGCCGGTGTGATGGTGTTCGGAAGGATCCTGATGGTAATGCAGGAACGACAAAGGCAGTTGTGCAGTTGAAACAGGTTTAACTTTTACTCAGAAACTGTACAGTGAAAACAAGAAGCTTCCATTTTGCGGTTGTAGTCTCCCACTGTCCAGCTCCCCCAGCCTTGGTCTTGAGAGGATGCCCTGTGATGTTTAGGCTCTAGTGCCATACTCCACTCCAAAACTAACTCCACTCCTCAGCTTCCTCCAGCAGCAGATACTGGGGGCTGTACTCCAGGGTAGTCCTGACAGGGGTTTGGTTACCTTGTAGAAGGTGCCAGGATAACACCTCCTGTCACAGGACTCCACTACTTTTCCAAAGTGTTAGACAGTTAACTCCCTGTCTCAGGGCTGTCTCTGCAAGAGCCTTGGGCTTAATCTTCTTCCTCAGGGGCTGTGTTGGGAACCATTAGGCCACAGTCTTCAGTGCTGGCATGCACTCCTCTTCTACTAACTGCCAACTCCACCTCCAAACTCGACTGAGCCCTAACGGTTCCCCTGGAGACTAAAGTCTCCTCAGACCCCGCCAAGTAACCTGTGATAGTCCAGGGCTGTACCACGTGTAGGGGGTGAACAATGGGGAAACTAACAGGGAATATGTACAAGGGGGAGAGCTGAAAACAATTCACATGTAACACATAACATATAGACAGACCCTACAAACATAACCCAGAGGCACAAAGACAAACACAATATAAGCAGGAGCACTCTGGGATACTGCACAAGATCTTGTGTTCTTCACCGTCCACATATGACATCATTACATAACAGTACTTCATGTGTTGCTAAGGGGTTAATTTAATCTTTCGGCCCCAGAAGACCTGCAGGCACATTCACACCACTGACAGTGTACCTATTCCACAGTCACAACAGGTACACAGAATTAGGGAGACATTTTCCTGCAGGTCTTCCAATGTGGTGTATCGCATAGTGTGTGTGCAATGTCCCACCACAGGCCTCTATGTGAGGGAAACAGGGCAGAAACTTAGTCAGCGCATTAACTCACACAGATTCAACATTAATAACAGCAGAACAGATCTCCCAGTGGCCGCACATTTCTCCAGAGAAGACCACTCTATTGAAAATTTGTGGGTTGTGGTTTTAATGGGACATTTTAAGACACAGAGGGAGAGAAAGGAATGGGAATACAAGTTAATGCAAACACTTCAAACTCTGCAATTTGGACTTAATATTCATGTCAGTTTCATGTCACACTATGTATGAACTGTGAGGGTCACAGATCACCACCTGACAGCAAACAGATAACAGACCCCTCTGTCACGCCCCACAAAGTTTCCCAGACTGTTTATTTCCTGACCCGTTGTAAATAACTTCCCTACTTATATTGCATTTTATTATTCCAAGATCCTTTTGAAGATCCATGTCTTGTGTGTGTATAAAGAGTGTGAATTTTCAGTTTCTAGCATTACACCATGTCCGAAGAAGAGAGCTAACACTCTCGAAAGCTTACTTATCAAATATACTCAGTTAGCCTCTTAAAAGTATCGCCTGATTTCTTCACGGCCCCAGAATAGTAACAGATCTCTTTGTACCCCACTCAGTTTATAATGCCCCCTCCTAAGTTATAGTGCTTTCTCTCAGTTAATAGTGTCCCCTCTCAGTTAAACGTTTCCCCTTCTCAGTTTGTAATGACCTTTTCAGGTTATTGTGCCCCTTGTCAGTTTATGCCTGCCAAATTTCACCCCTGGCTATTGTGTATCTGCATACACAGCAGCCTGTCAATCACTGTGAGAAAGGCTGGGGAGGAGTACAGAAATGCAGGAGGGGCGCCCAATTTTCCGTAAATGCTTCTGAAAATTTTAGACAGTCCTGTCAAATTCATAGGGCAGCATAGTTTGATGATAGATCATCTTTAAAATGTGTAATAGTACTTCGCAAACAGTGTCATGGGATCCCTTTGTCAGAAACTATTGTTAAAAAAAGAAAACATCTGGAACAGAACAGATAATTCTTTACTCCACTATTTATGCACTTGCTTAGTAGAAGGAAATGTGGTTTATTCCACTCAATAAGTGTACCATGTTGTGATATTATATTTTAGCTCTGACATATTTCTATTAAATGGTAATGACCTTTGGTACTAGCTTAGTCTATTTGTCCAGGAAAGGTTGGATTTCTGAACAAATGTAGCAGCTTTCAGACAAGACATATTTATTGAATCCTCTGTGACTCCTTGTTGGCAGCTGACATCTTATTGTGTGGTTACAGCTTCTGATTTTTTGTTTCACTGTGCAGTGAGACATCTTATGGTTTTATTCTTAATGAAACAGTTCCTTTATCCCAGCTTCTTTGAAGTTTCCCATGCTCATTCTATATGAGTATTGTGTTACACATTTGCTGGAAACATCAGAGCATTGGGGCAATTACACTTGTTCATTCTCCATGTTTGTCAGAAATTTGTTAAGATGGACACTATACTATAAGAAAACATACTTAACTGAGCACACTTTAAAAGTGTTGCCTCATCTTCTCTCTCCTATTTGGATAGCTACTGCAAAAGGTTACCTCTCACTTTGGAGGGCTCAGTGTGACTACATATTAAATATTGGTCATCAGGCAAGGCTAGGAGTAGACTCCATGGCAATTTGTGTTCATTCCAGTTTTAATATTTTAGGGAAACATTGGTGTTGCCTGAAGGACATCATAACTCACAATTTTACTGTGACTGTTGCATGATCAATGGTCACAATGGAGTGCTGGGATAATACCACATTTCTCTGCAGCAGCCATAGCATGGGAAATGTAGGGCCAATCATGGTGATAACAGTGGTTAAAGAAGTAGCTTAATTATGTCTTGTGCAGATGTTGTAGATGCCCCCGCCACCTTATAATGTACCATACAATGCCAAAGTAATGCAATTATATACAGTGCCCAAATATAAATCAGGACTGCATGCCTTTCTGAGATGGGTACTGTATACCACATATTTTGGACCTGTCCCATGCTCCACCCTTTTTGGAGGGAGGTCAAGGCCATGACCGATGTCCTCTTTCTCTGGGGACTCCCTCTAGATCCCTTACTTTACCTTCTTAATTTGCCGTTGCAACTCCTTAGCAGGAAGTCGTCTATGCTCCTTCTGTATATTTGCACTGCGGCTAACATGCTGCTGGCTCTCCACTGGCGGAGTATACATCCCCCCACAGGCTCTGAGCTGGTGGCCCGTATCAAGGATGTTAGAAGTCTGGAGTTCCTCACTGCCAGTCTCAACAAGAAGGTGGAGGTCTTCCAGTCTATTTGGTCCCCTTGGGATACATATTGTAGCCTCCAAGGTCTCTGATCTCTCCTGCCCTTCACCCTCCTTTTGTCTTGGCCTATCCTCCCCCCTCCATAATGTCCTTGGTCTTGTGAGTTTTTCTTATTCCTGTGTTGGCCTCTTATTCATGATGGTTTTGCTGTTATTGCTCTGTTTTTGTCACATTTATAAAACTTTAATAAAAATTACAGTTTAAAAAAAAAAGAAATCTGGGCTGCATCTAGCTTTTCTGCTGTCTGAGGCGAAAAGTGGACAGACGCCTCCAACATAATATCCACCTCCGACCCTGAATCCGAGCATATACTGAGAATTACACCCAGCATTCAGAACTAGAGAAGTGGTACTGTGAACCATTCATATATGCATAATAAGACCAGATCATGTGAATTAAATATAGCATAAAGGACAAGAGCAGATGTAGTGTGCTACACTTATACAGAGCAAGAGCACTGTGCTTTCTCTATACAATATATATATATATATATATATATGTATATATATGTATATATATATATATATGTATATATATGTATATATATATGTATGTATATATATGTGTATATATATATATATATGTATATATATGTATATATATATGTATGTATATATATGTGTATATATATATATATATATATATATATATATATATATATATATATATATATATATATATATATATATATTTTGGGGAAGGTAGCTCGGTAGCAGCAATGGTGCGGACCCAACCAGTCAGAGACAGGGATACAATGTCTGGTGCAAACAGGTTTATTTGAAAAATAGCAAAATAAATAAACCTTACGTCAGGTACAATAGGAGAAAAATAAAATACAGCCTTAACTTCAGGCAAAACAGTAAGAAACCAAATCCTGCTCGTCTGAGCGCTAAACTAAACAATAACAGAAATTAACTATACGTTAGTTTCACGACAAACAAATTAGCACACCTTGGTCTCACCAGACTCTCAATGTTTCAGGACAGATTCAGGAGCCTCCTCTCACTCCCAGGATCTGCCCTGAAGTGTTATCTCTGTAGCCTTTTATGGCTCAGTAATGAGGCTAGGCCTACTCAAGACCCACCCTGTACCAGACGTATGTCAAAAACCTGGGGGAGATATACCGTGATTCCAGCACTTTTCCTGTCATCTTCTCACATACCCCCCCCCTTTGTTCGGACCTGTAGGGGTGGACCCTTTTGACCATCATACAATGGGTCCTGGACAGGGCATCAGCATTCCCCTGCAGATTGCCTGCAGTGTGTTCCACAGCGAACTTAAAATTTTGAAAAGTTAGAAACCATCTGGTGGCTCTGGCGTTTCTCTCTTTGGAACGGCACATCCATGTCAGAGGGGAGTTGTCAGTGATCAGCTTAAAGTGTTAGCCCAGTAGGTAATACCTTAGGTACTCTAGGGCCCATTTAATGGCTAAGCACTCCCTTTCTACAATGCTGTAATTTTTCTCCGGTGGTGTAAGCTTCCTACTCAGGTAGGTGACTGGGTGTTCTTCACCACCCACTATTTGGGACAGTACTGCACCTAACCCTACATCAGAGTCGTCAGTCTGAACCACAAATTCTTTAGTAAAATCAGGTGTGACCAAAACCGGCTGTTTACAGAGAGTTGACTTCAACTCATGGAATGCCCCCTCAGCCTCTTCCCTCTACTTGACCATGACGGAACTAGTCCCCTTAGGTCTGTCAGCGGGGCTGCAATAGTTGCAAAATTTGGGATGAACCTGTGATAATAGCCAATAATTCCCATGAAAGCTCTTACTTGCTCTTTATTTAAGGGCCGAGGCCAATTTTGAATGGCCTCCACTTTGTTAACCTGGGGTTTTATCACCCCTATTCCTATTATATACCCAAGGTATCTGGCCTCTTCCAGACACTTTTTTGGGTTGGTTGTTAAACCGGCTGCTCAGAGGGAATTTAGTACGGCCTGACCTTTTGGCAAGTGACTTTCCCAGTCCGTACTAAATATGACAATGTCATCTAGGTAAGCTGAAGCGTACCTTCAATGGGGCTTAAGGACCTTGTTCATCAACCTCTGGAAGGTTGCTGGGGCCCCATGTAAACCAAACGGCATAATCACATATTGGAATAGGCCATCTGGGGTGACAAAAGCAGTTTTTTCTCTGGCCGTTTTAGTGAGCGGTACCTGCCAGTACCCTTTGGTTAAATCGAGGGTGGAAAAATATCTAGCATGACCCAACCTCTCGATTAACTCATCAACAATGGGCATCATGTAGGCATCAAACTTTGACACTTCATTTAACTTTAACAAAAATCATTGCAGAACCTTACGGTACCATCTGGCTTAGGAATCAAAACAATGGGATTGGACCAGTCACTCTTGGACTCCTCAATTTCCCCAAGTGACAACATATTTTTGACCTCCTCAGATGCGGTTCGATGACAATGTCATGTTCTATCAGATTAGTGCATCCGGGCAACTCAGAAAACACATCATTATTTTTCTGTACAAATTCTTTTGTCTCCTGTTTCTGTGACTTAGATACGAACTCTGATATTTGCACCTCGGGTAAAGCCTTACCAGGAGTATTTCCCCTTTAAGTAGTAACCTTGCTAGGGGTACCTACTGATATCAACGTTTCCCTGTCTTTCCAGGGTTTTAGTAAATTTACAGTATATGATATATTTGTTCGGGCTTTCTCTTGCCCGTCTGGTATACCTTATAATTCACTTCTCCCACTCTTTCAATAATTTCATATGGCCCTTGCCATTTGGCCAGAAATTTACTTTCTACCGTGTGAACCAATGCCAACACCCATTCACCTAGATTAAAGGTTCTAAGTTTAGCCGTTCTGTTATAGACACGGCTTTGAGCCATTTGGGCCTGCGCCATATGTTCCTTCACAATGGACATTACTGCTGCAATTCTGTCCTGCATCAGGATAATATGTTCAATTAAACTCCTGTAAGGAGTTTGCTCTTGTTCCCAGGTTTCCTTAGCTATGTCTAGGAGACCACATGGGTGTCTACCATACACCAGCTCAAATGGGGAAAAACCTGTGGAGGACTGGGGTACCTCCTGGATTGCAAACATTAAATAAGGTAGTAAGCAATCCCAATCTTTGCCATCCTTGCAAACCACCCTCTTTAACATGCCCTTAAGGGTTTTATTGAACCTCTCCACTAGGTCATCTGTCTGGGGATGATACACAGAGGATCGCAGGTGTTTAATTTTCAGGACCTTACACATTTCTTTCATTACCTTGGACATAAAAGGAGTCCCTTGGTCAGTCAGGACCTCCTTGGGTATACCTGTCCGAGAGAATATATAAAAGAACTCCTTGACAATTAACTTAGCCGAAGTATGTCACAAGGGCACGGTCTCAGGATATCGTATAGCATAATCTAACACCACTAGTACAGTGGGGAAAAAAAAGTATTTAGTCAGCCACCAATTATGCAAGTTCTCCCACTTAAAAAGATGAGAGAGGCCTGTAATTGAAATCATAGGTAGACCTCAACTATGAGAGACAAAATGAGAAAACATATCTAGAAAATCAGATTGTCTCATTTTTTAAAAATTTATTTGCAAATTATGGTGGAAAATAAGTATTTGGTCACCTACAAACAAGCAAGATTTATGGCTCTTACAGACCTGTAACTTCTTCTTTAAGAGGCTCCTCTGTCCTCCACTCATTACCTGTAGTAATGGCACCTGTTTGAAATTGTTATCAGACACCTGTCCACAACCTCAAACAGTCACACTCCAAACTCCACTATGGTGAAGACCAAAGAGCTGTGGAAGGACACCAGAAACAAAATTGTAGACCTGCACCAGGCTGGGAAGACTGAATCTGCAATAGGCAAGCAGCTTGGTGAGAAGAAATCAACTGTGGGAGCAATAATTAGAAAATGGAAGACATACAAGACCACTGATAATCTCCCTCGATCTGGGGCTCCACGCAAGATCTCACCCCGTGGGGTCAAAATGATCACAAGAACAGTGAGCAAAAATCCCAGAACCACACGGGGGGACCTAGTGAATGACCTGCAGAAAGCTGGAACTAATGTAACAAAGGATACCGTCAGTAACACACTACGCTGCCAGGGACTCAGATCCTGCAGTGCCAGATGTGTCCCCCTGCTTAAGTACATATCCGGGACTGTCTGAAGTTTGCTAGAGAGCATTTGGATGCTCCAGAAGCCTATTGGGAGAATGTCATATGGTCAGATGAAACCAAAGTAGAACAGTTTGGTAGAAACACAACTAGTCGTGTTTGGAGTAGAGTGAATGCTGAGTTGCATCCAAAGAACACCATACCTACTATGAAGCATGGGGGTGGCAACATCATACTTTGGGGCTGTTTCTCTGCAAAGGGACCAGGACGACTGATCCGTGTACATGAAAGAATGGATGGGGCCAAGTATCATGAGATTTTCAGTGCAAACCTCCTTCCATCAGCAAGGGCATTGAAGATGAAACATGGCTGCGTCTTTCGGCATGGCAATGATGCTAAGCACACCGCCAGGGCAACGAAGGAGTGGCATTGTAAGAAGCATTTCAAAGTCCTGGAGTGGCTTAGCCAGTCTCCAGATCTCAACCCCATAGAAAACCTTTGGAGGGAATAGAAAGTCCGTGTTGCCCAGCGACAGCCCCAAAACATCACTGCTCTAGAGGAGATCTGCATGGAGGAATGGGCCAACATACCAGCAACAGTGTGTGCCAACCTTTTGAAGACTTACAGAAAACGTTTGACCTCTATCATTGCCAACAAAGGAGATGAACTTTTCTTATTGACCAAATACTTATTTTCCACCATAATTTGCAAATAAATTCTTTAAAAATCAGACAATGTGATTTTCTGTATTTATTTTCTCATTTTGTCTCTCATAGTTGAGGTCTACCTATGATGTCAATTACAGGCCTCTCTCATCTTTTTAAGTGGGAGAACTTGTACAATTGGTGGCTGACTAAATACTTTTTTTCCCCACTGTATATACTGATGACCCCTAGCAGACTTTACAACAGGACCTACCAAGTCCATGGCCACTCTTTCAAATGGTACCTCTATAATGGGCAGGAGTACCAAAGGAGTCCTGAAATGTGACACAGGAGCGGTTAGTTGACACTCTGGGAAGGAGTTACAATACTCTTGAATTTGCTTATCAATTCCTGGCCAATAGAAATGCTGTAGAATGCGCTCTTTGGTCTTTTCGTACCCCAGGTGGCTTATGTGCCAAATCTAAAACTACCCTTCGATAGGGTCGGGGAACCACCAATTGTTCAACAATTTCTCCCCGTATTTGGTTCACCCTATACAGTAGGTCCTGGTTCATGGATGTATAGGGGAACTCCTTGTCAGCCCTTGGATACTGGGGTTTCCCATTTACCACCTTTACATTTTCTCTGGCATGAGACAGATTAGGATCTCTAATTTGAGCAGTCCTAAAATTGTCACGAGACACCTTAAGCTCAGGCATCTTGGAAACTCCCTCCTGACCTTCAGCATCACCAGCTAACACAGACAGGGGAAAATTATTACCATCTTGGGCCACCCCTATAGCTGGTGTTTCCCTGTCAGGAACAAAGGGTTCAGGGTTAACCTTAGGAAAGACATTTTTTAACATTTTTAAGACATGGTAGCCTCTGCTTTTTCCACATATCCCAAAACAAAGGAAAATCCCTGCATATGATCACACTATGCAACAGGGACTTAACCACGCCCACTTTGTGAGAGACGGTGTCAGAGGTAGTTTTTATGGTGACCTCTGCAATTGGATGCTCTCTAGTTTCACCATGTATACACAAGACCCCAATAGTTTGTCCAATGTACAGTGCAGGGTCGACGAGATCATGGTGCACCAGGGTTACCAGGCTCCTAGAGTCCAGAAGAGCCAGTACAGCATGCCCCACCACAGTCACAGTGCACATCTGCGGTTCACTCGCAGTTTCTGTCCAACAAGCAAATAGGGATAACCGCCTGGTACTGCTGCATTCCATGGGCTCAGCCATCAGGGGACAGTTATGCAGCTACATGACCCAGTTCATGGCACCGCCAACACCTGAGGCGGTATGGGTCTCCATTTTGAGACCTGGTTTTAAAGTTCACAGTCCCTGCTGCCTGTTCCCCCTCTGAGTGTCCTCCCATCACAACCTTCCTCACTCCCACAGTAGTTTGTACAGTCTTACCAGTCTTGGGGGTAACAGGTCTGGGAGACGACTGCAATAGCTCTTCAGTGGCTCGGTACTGTTCCACCAAAGATATAAGCTGGTCAGCCGTTGTAGGTCCCTCTTGTCCAACAGAGCACTGGATCTGAGGTGGAAGCGATCTGGTGTACTTGTCCAATACCACTCTCTCCACCATCTGTGCTGGAGTGGCCTCCTCAGGCTGAAGCCATTTCTTTACCAGATAGATTAGAGCATGCATCTGGGATCGGGGTGGGAGACTCTCAGAGAAAGTCCAGTGTTGCACTCTCCCAGCACGTACTGTACATATTCACACCGAGACGTGCCAGGATCTCACCACTCAGTTTGGGGTAGTCCTTAGCCTCCTGGTCACACAGGTCATAGTAGGCCTTCTGAAGTTCCCTGTTGAGAAAAGATGCCACTACATCGGCCCACTGATCCCTTGGCAATTTCTCCCGCTCGGCCACTCTCTCAAAAACCCGAAAATATGCCTCCATGTCGTCTGTTGACGTCATCTTTTGCAGGGAACTTTGCATGGCAGTTCGGGCAGCGGTCTGTACGCTCTGGGTCTCTCTTGCACCAGCACACTCTCCTGCCGTCCTCTGGTCAACCAAGGCCTGGCTGAGCAGCGTCAGCTTCTCCATTAGCAGCAAGTTCATCTCCTGCTGCAGTGGCTGGGCTTGCTGCTGTCGCCTCTCAGCTTCCATCTGTGCTTGTTGCTGCTGTGCCTGGGCTTCCTGCTGCTGTAGGATGACCTGCCCAAACTGCTTCACAAAGTCCTCCATACTGGCAGTCTCCTTTTTAATCTCTTCTGCAGCCTTCACCCAGGAAAAATGGGTGTTTGACTCTTTAAGACTGTTTATGCAGGGTATGCCTGCACCCGAAGCACCATATGTGGGGAAGGTAGCTCGGTACCAGCAATGGTGCGGACACAACCAGTCAGAGACAGGGACACAATGTCTGGTGCAAACAGGTTTATTTGAAAAATAGCAAAATAAATAAACCTTACATCAGCTATAATAGGAGCAAAATAAAATACACCCTTAACTTCAGGCAAAATAGTAAGAAACCAAATCCTGCTTGTCTGAGCACTAAACTAAACAGTAACAGAAACGAAATATACATGTGGCTTACTATCAGAAACACGACAAACAAATTAGCACACCTTGGTCTCACCAGACTCTCAATGTTTCAGGACAGATCCAGGCACCTCCTCTCACTCCCAGGATCTGCCCTGAAGTGTAGGCTCTGTAGAATTTTATTACCCAGTAATGAGGCCAGGACTCACACCTGGGCTGATGCCTACTCAAGACCCTCCCTGGACCAGACATATGTCAAAAACCTGGGGGAGATATACCGTGATTCCAGTACTTTTCCTGTCACCTTCTCACTATATATATATATATATATATATATATATATATATATATATATATTTGTATATATATATCTCACACAGAAACACACACAGAAGTATGGGGACAGAAAGTTCCTGCATATATCGGCGTATGCAGGGATTGCTATACACTCATGTACGATTTTTCCCACAAACACAGCTGCACACCTGGGAAAGTACTGCCTGAGACCAGAGGCTCACTTTGCCTCATGGATAGTGCGGTCCTGTACACTATGTGGACAAAAATATTGGGACCCTTGAGCATTACACCTCAAGAGCTTTTATGACATCCCATTCTAAATCCATAGGTATTACTATGGAGTTGATGCATCCTTTGCAGCTAAACAGCTTCTACTCTTGTTGTGTGTGTCTGTGAATGTGTTTGTGGAAACTTCCGCCCATTCACCCAGGTCAGACAATGATGTTGGATGAGATGGCCCGTTCTTTGTTCTAGTTCATCCCAGAAGTGTTGGGGATTTAAATCGGGGATTTAAATCAGGGCTTTGTGTGGGTAGGTAAGCTGGTAGAAGTCAGTGCTTTCCACAGTGTAAACCTTAATTGTGTAACTGAGGTTTTTAAGTCCTCACTCAGGATAGACTAATGTTCAGTATTGTATATGTGTTTCTGTGTGCTACATTTGTGAAGTGTCTGCTGAGTAGTTACATGTCTTTCTAATGTACAGTACAGACCAAAAGTTTGGACACACCTTCTCATTCCAAGAGTTTTCTGTATTTTCATGACTATAAAAATTGTAGATTCACACTGAAGGCATCAAAACTATGAATTAACACATGTGGAATTATATACTTAACAAAAAAGTGTGAAACAACTGAAAATATGTCTGATATTCTAGGTTCTTCAAAGTAGCCACCCTTTGCTTTGATTACTGCTTTGCACACTCTTGGCATTCTCTTGATGAGCTTCAAGAGGTAGTCACCTGAAATGGTCTTCCAACAGTCTTGAAGGAGTTCCCAGAGATGCGTATCACTTGTTGGCCCTTTTGCCTTCACTCTGCGGTCCAGCTCACCCCAAACCATCTCGATTGGGTTCAGGTCTGGTGACTGTGGAGGCCAGGTCATCTGGCGTAGTACCCCATCACTCTCCTTCTTGGTCAAATAGCCCTTACACAGTCTGGAGGTGTGTTTGGGGTCATTGTCCTGTTGAAAAATAAATGATGGTCCAACTAAACGCAAACCAGATGGAATAGCATGCCGCTGCAAGATGCTGTGGTAACCATTCTGGTTCAGTATTCCTTCAATTTTGAATAAATCCCCAACAGTGTCACCAGCAAAGCACCCCCACACCATCACACCTCCTCCATGCTTCACGGTGGGAACCAGGCATGTAGAGTCCATTCGTTCACCTTTTCTGCGTCGCACAAAGACACAGTGGTTGGAACCAAAGATCTCATATTTGGACTCATCAGACCAAAGGACAGATTTCCACAGGTCTAATGTCCATTCCTTGTGTTCTTTAGCCCAAACAAGTCTCTTCTGCTTGTTGCCTGTCCTTAGCAGTGGTTTCCTAGCAGCTATTTTACCATGAAGGCCTGCTGCACACAGTCTCCTCTTAACAGTTGTTGTAGAGATGTGTCTGCTGCTAGAACTCTGTGTGGCATTGACCTGGTCTCTAATCTGAGCTGCTGTTAACCTGCGATTTCTGAGGCTGGTGACTCGGATGAACTTATCCTCCGCAGCAGAGGTGACTCTTGGTCTTCCTTTCCTGGGGCAGTCCTCATGTGAGCCAGTTTCTTTGTAGTGCTTGATGGTTTTGGCCACTGCACTTGGGGACACTTTCAAAGTTTTCCCAATTTTTCGGACTGACTGACCTTCATTTCTTAAAGTAATGATGGCCACTCATTTTTCTTTACTTAGCTGCTTTTTTCTTGCCATAATACAAATTTTAACACTCCATTCAGTAGGACTATCAGCTGTGTATCAACCTGGCTTCTGAACAACACAACTGATGGTCCCAACCCCATTTATAAGGCAAGAAATCCCACTTATTAAACCTGACAGGGCACACCTGTGAAGTGAAAACCATTTCAGATGACTACCTCTTGAAGCTCATCAAGAGAATGCCAAGAGTGTGCAAAGCAGTAATCAAAGCAAAAGGTGGCTACTTTGAAGAACCTAGAATATAAGACATATTTTCAGTTGTTTCACACTTTTTTGTTAAGTATATAATTCCACATGTGTTAATTCATAGTTTTGATGCCTTCAGTGTGAATCTACAATTTTTATAGTCATGAAAATACAGAAAACTCTTGGAATGAGAAGGTGTGTCCAAACTTTTGGTCTGTACTGTATATTTGACGACTCATGTTTGGCAGTATGTGTTCTGATGCAACTCTCACTTTAATCATTGTGTCACTTTCTGTTCTGGTATTTTGTGCATGGGGGCAACACAATTATTTCCCAAAGCCGCAAAACTACATTCCACCTATTTCCTTCCCAAGGTATACATTCTTTGCATTGTGACCTGATATGCTACTGTCACAGAGATAGGAAAATCTCCCGGTAAAAGGAGCTTTTGCCGCACTTTTACGGGTCTTTGATAAGTCTAATCAGTGATTAGATTTGGGCACTTCTCTGTGGCAATTGATATATCATTCTTGGGGTGGAACTAGCAGAGCAAAAGTACAGAGTGAGCCTGGAAACACGGGACTCATGTGAGCTGAGTGCTACCCCTTGTGAAAGATCCTCAGTGCGCCAACACCGCTGTGGCCCCACCTGAGTCTTCTTTCATATAAAACCACACTCACCGCCAGTGAATGTCGGGTTCACCAGATAAATACAAGACAAGCTTTCTAAATTTTAGATATTTATTAACCCCTAAATGGGTCGGTATTAACGTCTAACATATACAGTTCAGATATGCAGATATATGCAAGCATTAACAGTTACTAGTTACAAGATACAGTACAAATAAAATAAACGGGATAAAGGTGAAATAGTTACTTTACCACACATTTCCTTGATGTGGTTCTATAGTCCAACACTCACACATGGCATGTGTGAGTCACCAGTGGAGGCTTCTCAGCCTTAACTCCTAGCATGTGGCATCAATAGAATAATCCCACCTGCATGCTTTTCACAGAAATCTCAGCATTAGTCTCTCTGTAATATCTCTCAGTCTCTTGTAGGCTCATCCTCGTCAGCAGCAGCATTCCAACCTGCCTGCTCATAGTAGCATCTCAGTCAAAGTCTGTAATATCCTGTAGTCTGTGATGGTCTGTCTCAACTCCATAGCATAATCTCCTCCCATTGCCTCTTATCTCATCTTTTATACCCTTTATGCCACCTCCCAGAATGAGGTCATCGGCGGCAGCAAGTCTGATTGAATAATGCAATCAAGTCCAGATCTTTTGTATAGAGCTGAGACCAAGTGGCATGATATAATGTTATCAGCCATATCTGATCTATCTGCACAATGCATGTTTCTTGGATCACTCAGGGCTGTGTATGAATACAATGGAGTCTGCTGGGATTGATACAAAGCCCTATTGTTCCAGCCTGGCCACTACTGCCAATATACACCTAGGCTTATAGCTGCGCACAGTATGAATAAATGGAACTAGAGAGAAGTACGCTACCCAGAGACCAAAATACATCCCTGAGCCACACTTAAGCAGAATCATCACACCCCTGTCCAAGTGTGAGTGTGCTATGTGCTGCCTGGGGCCTAAGGGTAGGTTCACACGTAGGAATTTCCTCCCAAATCTGCCTCCCATTTTCAATGGGAAGCAGAGTTCACAGCAGGATGTGAAAAATTTAGTGTCCTGCTCAATCTTGCTGCAGATTCCTCGGCTCAGGACTCCCTGCTGATTAGGCCCATTCATCTGAGCCTAATTAGCAAAGGAAAGCCACAACTAGAGTTGCGGCTATACCGCGACTGAATACAAGGGCGGAAAATGAAGAGGAATTGCTCTTCATTTCCACTGTGTAAACATACCCTGAGACTCCAAACACTGTTTGAGAGGTTGGTTAACTGTGACCTGTGAACTGCCTTCTACTGCTCTGAAGACTTCTTGTCATAGCTCCCAACCATCCCAGATTTCAAGTGCTAACCCACTGTCCTTCTGGGCGGCAGAAGGTATGTCTCTGGGATAACAGGGTGAGGTGAGTATTTACTTTTATGTTGTTTTTCTTTGGTGCATTACAGTGTGGAGGCACCAGGATGGGATAATATATATATATATATATATATATAACTTTGGGGGGGCATATTAAGGGGAATATTATACTGTGGAGGCCATATTAAGGGTGATATTATACTGCAGGCCATATTATGGTGGAAATTATACCATGGGGACCGTATTAAGGGTAATTATACTGTGGGGATTATATTATATGGGACATTATACTTTGGGGACCAATATACTGTGGGGCCACATTGAGAGGGCATTCTACTGTGGGGGCCATATTACCTGGGATTATACTGTGCGGGAAAAATTAATGTGGACATTATACTGTGAGAGCCAGATTGAGGGGGCATTATACTGTGAGAGTCATATTAGGGGGATTATACTGTTGGGGCCATATTAAGAGGAAAATTATAGTGTGAGGACTACATTGAAGGAGGTGAGCACCAGAGAAGCGGGGGATTGGTTGTCCTGTTCAACCATTGGGTAGGCTGGTGTAATGGGCAGTGCACTGACTGTTCCTGGTGCTTTTATGAACCTTACTTTATGCACTTGGGCACAGTCATACTGGAACAGAAAATGGCCTTTTCAAAAGTGTTCAAAGTTGAAAGCATACAATTGTCCAAAATGTTCAAACTAAGGGACATAGGACAACCCATGAAAAACAACCCCATAGCATTATCCATTATCCCCCAACAAACTTTACTGTTGGTACAAAGCAGTCGAGATTCTCCTGGCATTCTACAAACCCAGACTCTTCCATCAGACTGCCAGATGGAGAGGTGTGATTTTTTTTTTTTTTACTGCACAGAACACATTTGCAATGTTCCACGTTTTAATGCCACAGGAGGTGTGGAGCTCTGCAGTTATAGAGTCAGCAGAGAGTTGGTGTCTTTTATGTATAATATGCCTTAGTTCCCAGTTACCATGCTCAGTGATTTTATGTGGTCTCCCACTTTGTGACTTCCATTTGCTGTGACTCCTAAATCTAAATTTTACCAGTTGATCATGGAAAAAAATTGCACAAACTGTTACAAGCATGGCATGCTATTACAGTGGTGCGCTGGAATTCAAGGAGCTCTTTAGAATGAGCCACTCATTCACAAATGTTTGTAAAGGCAGACTGCATGACTTAATGTTATACACCTGTGGCAATAGGACTGAATGAATGTCAGGGGGTCACCCTGAGATCACATGGCCCAAATGAGAAACACTGCATTTTCAGATGGAAAGGAATAAATAAATGAGGTAATATAAGTTATATATACTGGGGGGATAGGTATATATTAAATAAATAAATACATATTCTGGACTGCTCCTTTAAGAGGTGTGTCCCAATACTTGTGCCCATATAGTGTATCACACTGACAAATCAATAAACCAGAGAGTGTATCTGCTTTTCCATGGATTTGTGCACCAAGTGTAATATTGGGGGTTTCAAACTCTGGTTGCCCGGGTAGTAACAAATAATGTATCCTGTGGGACTCAACAGGTCATATTAGGCTAAGGCTGGTTCTGTCCCTGACCTATGGCTTATTTATAATAGAGGGGTTGAAGGCTTTGATTGGTTAAATTATAGTCCCTGGTACCTGCACAGTAAAAGTCCATACAGTCTATTAATTTTCCTAGACAATGTTGGTGCTATAGACAGTATGCAAAAATCTCTATAAATTCCCCTTGTATGGAGTGTAACATTAGTTGTGAACAGGGCAATTTATTTGCTGTCCAAGCTATAAATCTTTTGTTTTTTAACTTGCCTTTAGCTACATATTTTTCTGTGTCTCTTTACAAGTGTCCCTCAAAGTGGCTTTTAGCCTTGCATTTTTACAAAATGCTAACCATTTCAGGAATAATGGATATTTACTTCAGCAGTGCTGAACAAAAAAAGGACTCAAAAATGCTTTTTGTTCCCCTTGATGCTCTAATAAACCTCTGCTTGTCACTCTGGGAGTACTTTGGTTGCTTTTGTGAATAGTCATAACAGATTTTCTGTCTGATATAAAGAATCAGTGGTAAAAAGAAAAAAAAATTAGTTCATGGCAGCAGGAAGTTTTTGAATTTGAGGGAGATGGATCACTCTTTAGCAAAGAGCTATGTACCTTATATGTGACACTGGGTAATGTGTGGCCACCTGCATCTTTCCACACTAATATCAATGGGACCACCAAATTAGGAGTTGATTTATCGAGGTAAGATGGCTATGTACTTGAGGTACTGTACCTGTCAACCTATAGTTATTCTTCCAGTCTCCCATGTACATATTTACAGTATACTTGTGTCTATATTGGGAGACAGAGACAAATGACAGCAGAACCCCTGTGGAAATAGCATATCATCCACGGGCATAAAGAATGGGGCATTTTGAAATTCATTACATCCAATCCTTTTTTCTACCAGCATTTGTCATTGGAGAAGACTTGGGACTTTGGAGTTCTGCCAAAATCTGTGGATTCAATTAACATTTATCTAATTCATAAAGGCATCTGAAGAGCTTTACATTCAGGTTCCTTATAAAAATGGGTGTTTAACTTTGTACTGGATGTCTGATTTAGAAAATCCATTTTTTTTCAGTATACTACTGATGAAATTTAAGTTAATAGATGGTGGACCTTGGTTCAGGATCCTCATGTATTAATTTAAGAGAATAACGGGTATAAACTACATTCCTTGCTCTTGAGGACCCAGGTTGCCCATGTATTACATGAACAACCCGTTGATCATAATGGGCAAAGTATAATGCTTCATTGTCTCCTGTGGTGGCACTGTAGAAAAATTAGGCGTTTGCTGCCAGGTTCTCTAACAGATTACTGCTGATTTTAGTGGTTTCTAGTGGCAGGGCATTCTGTGGTCAGATTGCTGAAAGTGGACTACCCTTCTGATAGACCAGAATAATTGACAACCAACACTAATGTGAACTTAGCATGAGCAAGAATAAAATGTAAGATTTTTGCATTAAATAGGAATGAATATGTAATAATAATGTAGAAGCTGTTTCTATGCTCAATTCTAGATTTGTGTCTCATAGCCATCTGTCATTGGATAATGGTCCCTTCCATGCTTCATCATACTTTCCATTATGTCCTTTATTTTCCAGAATTGAATAAATCTTTTACTTTATGACCTCCCTTTCACTGAACATTAATATTCTCTGCTTAATCATTTTGATTATTGATACAAAATAATTGATTATTTGATGTTCTCTGCATTTAAGAACCATTGAAAGTGAATTTTGCATTGACAGAAAAGCATGACATGTAGTGTACTATGCATTATTACAGCCTTTAACTATCTATAAGCATGGCTCTTCTACAGAACTATCATTCTTACTGTGCATCATTGCATATTCAGTTACTCTCCTCCTCGTTTCTGGAATTTATCTACTAAGGTGTGCATAGAAAATAAAATCTTATAGCCAGGTACAATTTACCTTTTTGTCTCTTTAATAGAAATTGGACAATTAAACTGAGGGAAAAAGAGAGCACTATAGAGACACTGAAATGCCCCTCTTCCTTTGTGTACACCTCTATTCTCATAGCCACACGTTCCTACTACTCCCTTCCCACATAAATCACAAAGGATGCTGTAGCTCTTGGGAAAGAGAACTCTACCTTCGAGCTGAGGGTTCAGCTTCAGGTTGTACCTTCAACCTGGCTTGTGTAAACCTGTGCATTAACTGCCACACTGACAAGCAAGGGGAATGTGAAGCTACCCAAGGGCCACAGTTTTGCATCTCCTTAACAAGATGGGAAAGAGTGTAAACTACCTTGTTACAAAGGTGGCATGGTGACATATACCAACATTGAGAAAAGAGAAGGGAAGTTTGCTTTTGCTCTTCTGACCCACCCCTGACCACAGTAAAGCAGGGGTGGGTCACACATATAGTGAATTAATTGTTCATTTTTATTAGTTAGTTGAAAGACTTAAGTGAAATAATTGGAAATGGAGAAGTAGAAAACTAAATGTCAGGTTCATAAATTTTGTGACAAGCCTCCCACCTTGGGCCATGTAGTTGTAGTGCTGCCCATTGCTAGACTATGGTTCTTTGTATACACCAGAGGACATAATCGTGAGGTCCACCCTTCATCTATACAGAAAATGTGCATTGCTTTTAATCGTGTTATTATATGTGTTGTTATCATTGCACTCACAGGACATATAATCAATCATGTTCATTACATCATTTGCTAATTAACCCATAAGAAATAAACCCTAACGACAAATAATTGGCTCCAATGTAACCTTCTACTGAGGTTGCCTTCCATTCGTTCTTTGAAGCCTATTATGGTGTCACATCCTGGAGCCACCGGATCCACTGATCTTCTGGTGGGCTGTCCAGCCTAGGTGCTGCCAACCTTTTTTTTTTTTTCCTTATTTTATGTAAAAAGATGCTTTTATGTTGCCTATACTGCTGTACAGAGAACTGCTAACTCTTTTGTCAATCTACACAGTGACTGTTTGAAAATCATTGGCTTAGTAAACACAACCTTTGGAGTTTGTTTCTCTGTACACCAAGGAAGGTCAGCTAATGAATCGTCCCCTGTGAGCTTATGGCACAATCGAATACAATCAATTATTCACTCCGCCTGAAATCTAGGTCTCCTTTTCCACACAGTAACACTTCTGCTTTATTTGTATTAAGATCTTGTGTTTGTTGCAAATGCCACTTTGCCTCCTGGGGTTCGATAAGGTATTATACCACAGGAATCAACTAAACTGTGTCTTTCAGATTGTTCTCTAATATATAATAGCAATTGAAATCTGCCAGTTAATAGATACGCACAATGGGGGAGAGTTATCATTAAGAAAATTTTAAAGTCCGTTTTGCTGGAGTATACGTTGGCGTAATTTGTGCCACATTTATCAAATGTTGCATGATGTTTGATAAATTAGGTGCATCCTTAAGTCTGATACATCTGTCCTGAAATGTAACTTCTGCTTTCTATTCTACCCACTGACTGGAGTGGATTTGTGACAATTTTGCTACATTTTAAAAAGTCATACTTGATAATTGTGGCTTAAATGATCCCTGAAATCTGTACCAACTACAAGCTGGTGTAGATTTCAGTGCAAGAGCATGGCCCGATGCACCCTCCGCCAGTGCAAGAGATATGAAGGCTGACTTTGGATATGCCAGTCTTCATAAATCTCCTAGATTTATAGAGATAAAGAGCACAGTGCTGGTTGTTTTCATAATATCTACAGTCTATAGGGGCTGGAGCTCAATTTTATTGTTAAATTCTAAATCCCCTGCCTCTTTCCCACAATCATTACGTTAAATGATAAAATTGCAGTCACCACTAGGAGCAGCAGTAAAGAAGCTACTGAAGACAGATATATTATTGAGATATCTTACATCTATCTTTAAACATATATCTCATATATATATATATATATATATATATATAAAAATGAGTTCCTGTCTGTCTGTCTGTCTGTTCTTTATGCGCGACCAAACGACTGGACCGATCCTCACCAAATTTGGCACACACGTACATCAGGTGTCTGGGAATATTATAGACTGGGCCTCAGCTCTCTTGGACGTACCATTCCTGAGATACAGTATTCCCAAAAAATGACCAGCATTAGTCTATACAAGCCTGCAAGTCTTTCACTCATATTCCAACTGCCTTACACACGGTCACATGTCCCTTATCAGCCAATAAGAGCTTGCAGGTGCTTACTCTCCTCAGGCACACAGGTTTCCATAGCAACCAAGCTATGTATGACCTGTATTAGTCAATAGCAGTTCACAGGACCTTAAATATTCAGTCATATCACGTGTATCAGCCAATATAAGTTCACATTTAATTTACCAGGTTTCCATAACAACACAGCCATAAATTGACTGTACCTATACTGGACTCAGTGGCGTAACTAGCAATGGCAGGGCCCCAAGGCGAACATTTGACATGGGACCCCCCCCCCGGCAACCCCCCCCCCCCCGCACAAACTGCATTCCTGCATACACTATTAGGCCCCATAGTGGCCCTTGCACATAGTATTCTGCCCCATAGTGGCCCCTGCACACAGTATCATAGTGACTCCTTCATATAGTATTATGCGCACTTCCCGCTACTTCTTCAATGTTGGACCAGATGTCACATGAGCCAGGCATGTTTCGCAATGCATAATGACGTCGGACTGGCCCACCGACATCTGGGACGCCACCAAGGAGGCCCGAAGCCTGCTGAAAAGACCCCAGAGTATAATGATAGCTGTGTTTGTGGGGTTCACGGCCCACAGGCCTTACTTACCAATCCCCGCTCCTGCTCACAGCCGCCTCTGCAGAAGGTGAAGTGCAGGTGGCCGTGAGCAGGAGTGGGGATCGGTTAGTAAATAGGGCCCGTTACCTGCTGGTGTTAAAAAAAAAAAAAATCAGAGGCCCGCCGGGTCCCCTAATGTCCCGAGCCCTGTGGCAGCTGCTACCACTGCTAAACCGGTATTTACGCCACTGACTGGACTGCCATACTGGATTTCAGCATTCTTATAAATTGAAACGTTTTTTAAACTACTCATGTCCCCTGCAGCAAAACGCATGGCTGCTGCTTGAGCTAATGAAAACTCTCAGCAGACCCAAGCCTGTCTCCAATCTGATAAGGTATGTTACAGACAACAGCGAGCTGCTGAAACTCCCCAGCAGACCCAAGCCCGTCTCCAATCTGACAAGTCATTGTCAGCCACATGCACACAGCTGCACTCCAGGTTTCAATAACAACCCAGCCATTTTTCTTCACTGCTGTAGGTCAGCTTTAAAGGGGCAGGGCGCTGTGGATGACACTGTTACACAAGGTCATATACACACAGCTTTACTCCAGGTTTTCCATAACAACCGATCGCAGGTTTTTCACTGATATCCAAACTGAGATGCACATGATCACATGACACTTATGGACCAATGGAAAATCACAGGTTCAGTCTTGACATACACACAGCTTTACACCAGGTTTCCATAGCAACCAAGCTATTTATGACCTGTATGAGTCAATAGCAGTTCGCAGGTCTTTAAATATTCAGTCATATCACGTGTATCAGCCAATATAAGTTCACATTTCATTTACCAGGTTTCCATAACAACACAGCCATAAATAGACTATACCTATACTGGACTGCCATACTGGATGTCAACCTCAAAACTGGCCAATTCTTATGGAGTCACTACACAAACAAAAAATGAAATATACCCGTGCGAAGCTGGGTCCTTCTGCTAGTGTATAATAAAGATAAGCAGTATAATATATAAGAAGTAAATCCTCAAAGAATTTTAGGCCTATTTAGGGTTAAACAAGATCATAGGCAGTGTTTAAAAGCAGTCATGGGGTGCACAGCTTTAATAATAAAAGTTCACCCACTTTATATTTGAGAGTTTGGTACAGTAAGTGTGAGTCATGTAATCACTGCATATACTATACCCTGTATACAGTCATATGAAAAAGTTTGGGCACCCCTATTAATCTTAATCATTTTTAGTTCTAAATATTTGGGTGTTTGCAACAGCCATTTCAATTTGATATATCTAATAACTGATGGACACAGTAATATTTCAGGATTGAAATGAGGTTTATTGTACTAACAGAAAATGTGCAATATGCATTAAACCAAAATTTGACCGGTGCAAAAGTATGGGCACCTCAACAGAAAAGTGACATTAATATTTAGTAGATCCTCCTTTTACAAAAATAACAGCCTCTAGTCGCTTCCTGTAGCTTTTAATCAGTTCCTGGATCCTGGATGAAGGTATTTTTGACCATTCCTCTTTACAAAACAATTCCAGTTCAGTTAAGTTTGATGGTCGCCGAGCATGGACAGCACGCTTCAAATTATCCCACAGATGTTCAATGATATTCAGGTCTGGGGACTGGGATGGCCATTCCAGAACATTGTAATTGTTCCTCTGCATGAATGCCTGAGTAGATTTGGAGCTGTGTTTTGGATCATTGTCTTGCTGAAATATCCATCCCCGGCGTAACTTCAAATTCATCACTGATTCTTGTACGTTATTCTCAAGAATCTGCTGATACTGAGTTGAATCCATGCGACCCTCAACTTTAACAAGATTCCCGGTGCCGGCATTGGCCACACAGCCCCAAAGCATGATGGAACCTCCACCAAATTTTACAGTGGGTAGCAAGTGTTTTTCTTGGAATGCTGTGTTTTTTGTACGCCATGCATAACGCCTTTTTGTATGACCAAACAACTCAATCTTTGTTTCATCAGTCCACAGGACCTTCTTCCAAAATGAAGCTGGCTTGTCCAAATGTGCTTTTGCATACCTCAGGCGACTCTGTTTGTGGCGTGCTTTCAGAAACGGCTTCTTTCGCATCACTCTCCCATACAGCTTCTCCTTGTGCAAAGTGTGCTGTATTGTTGACCGATGCACAGTGACACCATCTGCAGCAAGATGATGCTGCAGCTCTTTGGAGGTGGTCTGTGGATTGTCCTTGACTGTTCTCACCATTCTTCTTCTCTGCCTTTCTGATATTTTTCTAGGCCTGCCACTTCTGGGCTTAACAAGAACTGTCCCTGTGGTCTTCCATTTCCTTACTATGTTCCTCACAGTGGAAACTGACAGGTTAAATCTCTGAGACAACTTTTTGTACCCTTCCCCTGAACAACTATGTTGAACAATCTTTGTTTTCAGATCATTTGAGAGTTGTTTTGAGGAGCCCATGATGCCACTCTTCAGAGGAGTTTCAAATAGGAGAACAACTTGCAATTGGCCACCTTAAATACCTTTTCTCCTGATTGGATACACCTAGCTATGAAGTTCAAAGCTCAGTGAGGTTACAAAACCAATTTTGTGCTTCAGTAAGTCAGTAAAAAGTAGTTAGGAGTATTCAAATCAATAAAATGATAAGGGTACCCAAATTTTTGCACCGGTCAAATTTTGGTTTAATGCATATTGCACATTTTCTGTTAGTACAATAAACCTCATTTCAATCCTGAAATATTACTGTGTCCATCAGTTATTAGATATATCAAATTGAAATGGCTGTTGCAAACACCCAAATATTTAGAACTAAAAATGATTAAGATTAATAGGGGTGCCCAAACTTTTTCATATGACTGTATATCCCGGCCATTTAGATACATATGTCTCCTTTCTTACCTAGGCTTTTGGCTGGACATGTACAGATAGGTTTGCCACAGTATGACCAGCTTTTCAGAACAACATGGTTTTGCAATATTCTTTTAAAAGATATCTATATATGTGTCACTATATGTGTCTATAGGTGACCACTCAGTATCAAAGTTTTTCCTAGGTGTGATATTATATTGAATTAGTTTAATGAAAAATCGATATCATTAACCAAATTCAGTCTAAGGTAAGGGTGAAACATGTGTATGCATAAGTAAATAATCATCGTTCCTCTCCCCATGATACAGTGGAGGCCCTTGAGATCCACTATGGAGCCAGAGATGGAGCACATTGATGACTCTGTTCTATGAGTCATATGAAATAGAAGAAGAAGTAGACTACTTTAATCTACATCCTGTAGGTCAGATACTATTATGATGTATCTCTGTGCAACTGAAAGCTTCTTCTAGGTAATTTGTACTGTAAATGCTTCCCCTGCTGTACCCTCCCTCTTATCTGCACCCGCTCCCTATTCATTCTCACTGTCACTGGCCTCCTCACTTTTTCAGCACTATGGGTAGTGCACACTCCCAGTTCTTCTGATCCAGCGAGGATATTTTTCCTTTGCTTGTAATGTAAATGCTATATTTATATTATTTTGTTATTAGTTACTTACTATCACGCCATGAATTGTTGCATATTTGCCTCCAAGGGAAATGAAAATGACTGCAGCTTTCCTAATACTGTACACAGAAGTTGCTATGGCAATGGCTGATATTAGTGAAAAGGATAAGTAGTTGAAATGCTTAGCAACACAATATATTTCTTTCCTGAGATATTATTTGGAAACGATTATATGAACATTTTGTGATGAAACTTTATTTGCATTTTTCAGTTAATATTTTTGCCTAATGCATACTGCCAGTAGCATGAAAACGTGGCTGCCAGGTATATCATGTAGTATAATGTTGTACCGTGTTAGCCATTGAAAGTAGTGGAAGAGTGAAGAAATCAGGCGATACCTTTTAGAGGCTAACTGAGTATATTTGAGAAGTAAGCTTTCAAGAGTCTAGCTCTCTTCATCAGACATGGTGGTAATATACTCAGCCTCTAAAAGGTATCGCCTGATTTCTTCACTCTTCCAGGTATATCATGTATCAGAATACAGTAAGTGCTCTTTTAGAAGGACTTAAACCGTAGATTCAGCCACAGAGGCACCATTTCATACACCTCTGCTTAATAGTCCTATAGCACTGTCCATCCTGATCATTCTGATTCATGCAAATTTATAGTGATAAATGCTGACACACATATAGTTCTAATGCACAGTAGTTGGTGAGTCAAACACAATAGTGGGTACAAAAGAGATGGATTATCATTACTATGGGATCCACTCATGGATTGAGACCATATACTTACATGTGCAGAGGAGATGGAAAAGCGAATTAAGTGAATATGAACAGCATTATGCATGTGGATGTAATCTTATCTCAGTTGCCTAGTTAGGTAATACTGTAGATTCCTCCGAACACAAATAAAAGCCATTATGGCATCCACAGACTGTGTTCCTCTTATTTTGAATGATATATTGATTTATATTGCTACAGTTAATTATGCGTTTTATGAGTTTTTTGATCCCAATGTGAAAGATCCTCAGTGCGCCAACACCGCGTTGGCCCACACCTGAGACTTCTTTCATAAAAACCACACTTACCGCCAGTGAGTGCTGGGTCCACAAGATAAATACAAGACAAGCTTTCTAAATTTTATATATTTATTAACCCCTAAATGGGTTGGTATTAACATCTAACACATACAGTTCAGAACAGATATGCAGATATATGTAAGCATTAACAGTTACTAGTTACAATATACAGTACAATAACATAAAAGGGAATAAAAGTGAAATAATTACTTTACCACACATATCCTGGATGTGGTTCTATAATCCAACCCTCACACATGGCATGTGGGGATAACCAGTGGAGGCAGCAACATCAACACAGCATTCCAGCCTGCATGCTCATCACAGTCTATCCCAGCAGTAGTCTCTGAGTAGTCTCATCATAGTATTCTCATTGTAGTCTCAACCCAATCTCCTCCCACTGACCTCTTACCTCATCTTTTATACCCTTGATTACACCACCCAGAAGGAGGTCACCGGCGACGGCAAGTCTGATTAATGCACTCAAGTCCAGATTCTTTGATCCCAGCGATGACGCTGAGCTGTGAGGAACGCCCCCCCAGTACAAGTCTATGAACGAGAACTGTCAGGGAGGGCGTTCCTCACAGCGCAGCTAGACTGTCAGGAACGCCCTTCTGACAGTAAACCGTGAAAATACAACCCCCGATATCTCCAGCCCCGGGACACATACCGGGAAAGCCGGCAGTGCGCTGAATTCAGCGCACTGTCGGCTTTCTAGCGGTATGTAAAACAGCATATACATGAGGACGTGAAAGGTCCTCTTTAAATGGTGAGTGAATGTGTCACTTCTTCACTAGGCATGGGGACCTGAGTACCAGTATTTTCAAAATTATGGAATTCCTAACATTTTTAGCACTTTCAAACACGTTTTTTATTTTAAGAGCCCGCTGGGATTGGAGGATCAAGCACCCATGTTTTCATAATTTTAGAGGTCCCAAATTATGTGACTATGACCCTCCTCTTTCATTAGCGATAGCTAAAATCCTACTACACTTCCTTTAAATGCTTCAGTTTCTCTCTGCAATGACTTGCAAAGCTGATCAGAGTGGGAGCTTTTAGCAGTGAACCCCTTAACAGCAGCATACAAAAAGCCTGAATAAAATAGCAATTTCTAGATGATACTTTATTGCGTTTATCATCCACACAGTGTAGCACTAGAAAAAACCAAACCCCAGAAGCTAAATAATTTGTTCACCATATGTGCAAGACACCAGCCTGTCACTCTCTCTTCTGCATGCAGTATGTTCCACTTATGACAATGTGGCCTGTCTTATCAGTAATGACAGCAGAGGCCTTCACAAGTAGCAGTTCGCAGTGCCATAATGCAACTGGCATTTTACTCCTTTGCTCAGACGGGCTGTGATTGATAACATCATTATACCATATGTGCAGAATAATCTACATGTGTGAATAAAAACTGAAAAACCTGAAATGAGATTAGTGGTTTATGTACATGGATCTCTTAAAATTAGGCAATATTGAAATAATTTCCTTTTGCTTCCTTTGACATGCCAGTTGTGTTGGAATGTCACTCAGTCCAATGCGTATTATAGATTTTCAGGAAGATTCTGCTCTACCTCTACCTAGTCCCATCATAAGGCACCATATTCTCACCAAGAATCACTGCTTTTAAGGAAAAATACCTACACAATGTGGTATGTAGTAGAGCATGACATTATTTTGTCTCTCAATGATGCCCTGTGAATTTGTTGGTTAAAAAAACTTGCTTTTGTTGGCAGCGGATTAATCTTTGACTGTCCAGGCGTTCAATATTAAACAGATACTTATTGAGGAACAAGAATAATACACTGTATTCTGTAACCTATGATCTCAGCTACTTGTTTGTGAGCTCCATGTGCTCTGCTCTATGCTGTAGCTACAAAAAACAGAGAGGAACTTCCAGGTTTTGTTACTCTAGCCCCCACCTTTTTAACAGAGCTTTATTAACAACTTAACACTATGCCTAGAGACAGAAGCTTATGCAGTTATAAACATATAAACAGTAGTTGTTGCAATACAGGCAATAATAAACATTATTCCAACAGCTTTGTGCATTGTATTATGGATATGTGCAATAACACATGCTTGCAGACCGTGAAGGAGACCAGAGAAACAGACCTTCACCCCATGGCATACCAAGCTAAATTCACAGATCTTAAACATACAGACATTGACAGATTTTGGAAAAACGGAAGTTTGAAGAAGTTCAGCCTCTTTATACAACTTTTTCTGTACAGACTCTGTCTACCATGTGCTGTGTGACTACTTGTGAAGCAGTAATGAGCGCCTGGGATTGTGGATTACTGGCTAGTGTCCTGCTTGTTCTTAGTGCCTTGCAGGTTAACTGCTTCTGTGACATTATCTCCCAGTCTAGTCCATAGAAAATGTATGCAGTTGGTATATTCTCCTTAGGAGATGCTTTATCTCTCACATTTGTCCTGGTTACTTATCCAGTAGAAGACTGGCAGGATTCAGCAACCCTGCGGCATTGCTGTGAGATGTATCATGATATTAAAAAACGCCATCACACCTTGGCCATTACTTTATATCACAGCTCCTGAATGTGAAGTTCTTTTTTTAGACATTGTTACATTGTAAAAGCTGATACACAAGGGGTTTTAGTTTTCACTTATGATACTTTGTGTAATACCTCATGCACATGACATTGCCAACATTTTTCACAGCCAAGTGTACACCCGAGGTATTCTGTTTTTACAGATACCTCACAGAAATGAGTCTATTGAGAGATTGCAAGCTCTTGCGAGCAGGGCCCTCAGTTCCAGTGTGTGAATTGACTATTTCTTTGTAATGTATCTTTTTTGTCTGTACTTGAGTTGAACCCTACAAATTGTAAAGTGCTGCGGAATATGTTGGCGCTATATAAATAAAATGTATTATTATTATTGAGATATCTGTGAAATTGTCACGTGAATATATGAATGAACAAACATAACTGAGTACCTTTATGTTTGTTTGGACCATTTTTACTATTCCTCATATTTTCAGGCTCTTGCAATACTTCCTGGTTTACACTTCCTGCTTGTGGGAGTGTCAGTGCTTTTCCAGGCAGTTCTCAGCATCTGCCCACGCAGTATATATATATAGTGGGGAAAAAAAAGTATTTAGTCAGCCACCAATTGTGCAAGTTCTCCCACTTTAAAAGGTGAGAGAGGCCTGTAATTGACATCATAGGTAGACCTCAACTATGAGAGACAAAATAAGAAAACATATCTAGAAAATCACATTGTCTGATTTTTTAAGAATTTATTTGCAAATTATGGTGGAAAATAAGTATTTGGTCACTTACAAACAAGCAAGATTTATGGCTCTCACAGACCTGTAACTTCTTCTTTAAGAGGCTCCTCTGTCCTCCACTCATTACCTGTAGTAATGGCACCTGTTTGAAATTGTTATCAATATAAAAGACACCTGTCCACAACCTCAAACAGTCACACTCCAAACTCCACTATGGTGAAAACCAAAGAGCTGGAAGGACACCAGAAACAAAATTGTAGACTTGCACCAGGCTGGGAACACTGAATCTGCAATAGGCAAGCAGCTTGGTGTGAAGAAATCAACTGTGGGAGCAATAATTAGAAAATGGAAGACATACAAGACCACTGATAATCTCCTTCGATCAGGGGCTCCACGCAAGATCTCACCCCGTGGGGTCAAAATGATCACAAGAACGGTGAGCAAAAATCCCAGAACCACACGGGGGGACCTAGTGAATGACCCACTGAAAGCTGGGACTAACGTAACAAAGGCTACCGTCGGTAACACACTACGCTGCCAGGGACTCAGATCCTGCAGTGTCAGACGAGTCCCCCTGCTTAAGCCAGTACATATTCAGGCCCGTCTGAAGTTTTCTAGAGAGCATTGGGATGTTCCAGAAGAGTATTGGGAGAATGTCATATGGTCAGATGAAACCAAAGTAGAACTGTTTGGTAGAAACACAACTCGTCGTGTTTGGAGGAGAGTGAATGCTGAGTTGCATCCAAAGAACACCCTACCTACTGTGAAGCATGGGGGTGGCAACATCATGCTTTGGGACTGTTTCTCTGCAAAGGGACCAGGACGACTGATCCGTGTACATGAAAGAATGAATGGGGCCATGTATCATGAGATTTTGATTGCAAACCTCCTTCCTTCAGCAAGGGCATCGAAGATGAAACGTGGCTGGGTCTTTCAGCATGACAATGATCCCAAGCACACCACCAGGGCAACGAAGGAGTGGCTTCTTAAGAAGCATTTCAAAGTCCTGGAGTGGCCTAGCTAGTCTCCAGATCGCAACCTCATAGAAAACCTTTGGAGGGAATTGAAAGTCTGTGTTGCCCAGCGACAGCCCCAAAACATCACTGCTCTAGAGGAGATCTGCATGGAGGAATGGGCCAACATACCAGCAACAGTGTGTGCCAACCTTGTGAAGACTTACAGAAAACGTTTGACCTCTGTCATTGCCAACAAAGGAGATGAACTTTTGTTATTGACCAAATACTTATTTTCCACCATAATTTGCAAATAAATTCTTTGGCTTTGGGCCAACATACCAGCAACAGTGTGTGCCAACCTTGTGAAGACTTACAGAAAACGTTTGACCTCTGTCATTGCCAACAAAGGATATATAACAAAGTATTGAGATGAACTTTTGTTATTGACCAAATACTTATTTTCCACCATAATTTGCAAATAAATTCTTTAAAAATCAGACAATGTGATTTTCTGGATTTGTTTTATCATTTTGTCTCTCATAGTTGAGGTCTACCTATGATGTCAATCACAGGCCTCTCTCATCTTTTTAAGTGGGAGAACTTGCACAATTAGTGGCTGACTAAATACTGTTTTTCTCCACTGTATAATATGTGGCACTTGCTGACTCTAATTGTTTTGGATCTAAGGGGGTCTGATGAGTGGACTGTTATTCATGGAAAAAAATAAGACATTATCTGAAAATAAGCCCTAACCCATCTTTCAGAGCAAAAAATAATATAAGACCCTGTCTTATTTTCGGAGAAACACGCTAGTAGATAAGAATATGCATGTGTATCTGTATATATCTTGACTGAGAATGTCTGTAAACACAATCACACAATCTAGTCTCATGATACAACACTTCACAGTAATGCTGTGTTCACACGGTACATTTTTGCTCAAGAAACACATGCTTTTTTCTCAGAAAACCACATCCATTTTTCAAATATGCACATGCATTTATGAAAACAGCATATATTGTTCAAAAATTAAAGCAATCTTCCAATTTTTGGGCAAAAGTGCACCTTGTGAACACAGCCTGAGTAGGACCCTACATTATGCTGATGATCAAGCATTCACATCTATTGCATGTGTTGCTCAGTTCCTTCACTCTCCCTATACATCTAACATGCTGCCAGCCCATCAGTGTCCTTAAACCTTCCCCCCACTCACAAAAGAATACCTGTCCAATGGAGGCAAGGGATTCAATAAAGTTTACACAAATGCTGTTTTAATTAGTAATGACATCGCATTAGGGGTAGGTGTGGCTAACAACTGAAGTCATGTGCATAACGAACGTCACATGATCAGGACCATTAAGGAAGTGATTGTAACAGGGAACACAATGTAGTTTTAGTCTGCATTATGTATTGTGTACTATGAAATTATATTTACATCACACACCTTAATACAAAGATGTCCATGTCTTTGCTTACAAAGAAAAATCTGCTGTAACACCATACAGCAGTACACAGGGGGATAGCTAGCAAAGCCTGGGCTCCATAGCAAACTTTTGACTTGGGCCACCCACTCCCACATGGCATGGCACACCCTTCCTGTCCCCCAAACTGTAAAACTCTCCCATTTACACACAGTATAATGTCCCACAGTGGCTACTTCACCAAGTATAATGTTCCACAGTGGCATCTCCACACAGTATAATGTCCCATAGAAGCCTCCATACAATATACAATATAATGTCCCATAGTGGCCCCTTCACACAGTATAATGTCCCATGGTGGCCCCTTCACACAGTATAATGTCCCATAGAAGCCGCAATACAATGTGCAATATAATGTCCCATTGTGGCCCCTTCACACAGTATAATGTCCCATAGTGCCCCTCCACACAGTATAATGTCCCCTAGTGGTCCCTGCAAACAGTATAATGTCCCATAGTGGCCCCTCCACACAGTATAATATCCCATAGTGACCCCTCGAAACAGTATAATATCCCACAGTGGCCTCTACATAAAATATAATGTCCCACAGTGGCCCATTCAGACGGTATAATATCCCATAGTGGCCTCCACACAGTATAATTTTCCTTAGTGGCACCTACACACAGTGTTCATTGCAAATATTGCAAAAAGGTTGGGTTCAAAAGAACCCCAAATTTTGGGGGTTCACCATTCACAAACTATTATTATATTCTAGGGTCTCTTCACACCCCAGAGTATAATGATCGGAGGCCCAGGGGAGCTGATCAAACATTAGGTGTTACCTCTCCCGGGCTCCAGCGTGGGTCTTTACTGGTGTGACCCACGTGACTACTGAGGCCTCAGCAGTCTGTGAAGTCATTGAAAAGGCCCCAGGACTGGAGCTGGTGGGCCCCTGCTGTTTTTTTTTTTTTTTTTTAAATAGGCCATTACCTGCTGGTAACAGCTCCTATTTACTTTCTGATCCCCGTTTCTGCCCAAGGCCACCTCTGCTTCCACTTCAGCCTGCCAGGGGTTTCCAGGCATCCCATATCATGTCTCTATCAGATACGTCCTGACGGTAGCAGGGGCCCACTGTGCAGTCATACATATATGGCTTTGTCAATATAGGTGCCATATTATAAAACATTATGGATTAACCAACAAAAATTATGTTAATAATTATTAATAAAATACTAACAAAAATATACATAAATCATTCTGTTTCAAAAATGGTTAACTGTTGGATATATATACAGCAAATTATCAGAATATATTTATATATAATATATACTGGATATCTATCTATGTCAGTTTATCTCAGCAAGTGGCGTAAGTACCGCGGTAGCAGCTGTAGAGGTTGCCACAGGGCCCAGGACCTCATTTACCAATCCCCGTTCCTGCTCACAGCCGCCTCTGCTTCGTCTTTTGCCCTCCAGGGGGCCCCGTGCATCTTATATCACGTTGCTGGGGCCCCCTGGAGGGAAGAAAGGTAAGCGGAAGTGGCCATGAACAGGAGCATGGGATCGATAAGTAAGGCCGCAGGCCCGCGGCAAGAGTATTTATTGAGCGAACCCCAACAAATACTGATATTAATATACTCTGAGGTCTCTTCAGACCCCCAAGTATAATGATCGGAGGCTAAGGGCAGGTGAGGAAACATAAAAACCAGTGTTACTCACCTCTCCTGTGCTTCGGCGTGACTCCATGCAGTCTTCTGCCTCTGTAGTGACATCACATATGTCACGTTGGTCAGGCCGGCGTCACGATGCATAATGACACCGGCGTAACCCACGTCTGAAACATCATTGAAGAGGACCGCAGCAAATCCAGGTAAGTACCACTGGTTTTTATGTTTGTCACTTCCCCTGAGCCTCCGATCATTATACTGGGCCTGAAAAGACCCCAGAGAATAATAATAGTTCGTGGGTGGTGTACCCCATAAATTTCGGGTTGTTCTGCTGAATCCAAAATTTTTGCAGTATTTGCAACGAACACTATTGGGTCCACAATGGGACATTATACTGTGTGGGGGCTACTATGGAACATTATATTGTGTGCAGGGACCACTATGGATCATTATACTGTGTGCAGGGGCCGTTATGGGACATAATACTGTGTGGAGGGGCCACTATGGTACAAAATACTGTGTGGAGGTGCCACTATGGGTCATAATACTGTGTGTAGGGGCCGCTATAGAACATTATACTGTGTGGAGGCTCCGGTATATGACATTATACTGTGTGGAGGGGCTGCTATGGGATATTATACTTTGTGAAGGGGCCACTTTGGGACATTATAGTGTGTGTAAATGGGGAGTTACACTGTATGGGGGGCCAGGAAAGGGGGCGCTATGCCGTGGGGGGGGGGGGGGAGAAGTCAAAAGTTTGTTATGGGGCCAAGTCCTTGCTAGTTACACCCCTGATCTCGGGATATATATATATTATGGGAGAAAAGCACACCTGGCACTTTTAAAGAGGATGTTGACAGGTACATGGATTATGTGGTGATGCAGGGAAGTCATGTTATACCATTTTGTATGCTCATTCACTCTGTAGAAAGACTCTATTTGTAAATAGCCCCCCCCCCCCCCCCCCGATTGTCATTTCAGATTCTGTTTGAAAGTTTTAGTGGATCTGCAGCTAATGTAGAGCAAGTTATGCAAGATGAGAGGAAAACTGTTCCCATGGCAACAATGGATCTACACTACTATACATATTACTAAATATTTATAAAATAAATAGGGGTGGTGAACTAGTTACACACAGACTTATCTCACAGCATTGTATTGTGGGTGGGGGGGAGCTGCTGATGTACAGGCTGTATAATATGTGTATGAATACAATATCTTGTTATACCCACATGTATCTCATGGTATACTTTCTTTTCTATTATAAATTATGCTACTTTGTTATTGACTATACAGAGGTATATTCAGTGCCATTAGCAGGACACAAATAGCTTTGCTAAGCAAACATCAATATACCCTGCAGAATGAGTGACTGAAAGTGCTATGCATCCTATAGCTCTAATTAGCTCTGTGATGTCATTTGGACTGTGTACAGTGATATTACATGTGCTGTGTATGGCAGTATTATATGGTGATTTATGGTAGAAACGATAGGGAGCCAAATCACCTTATGCTAGCGTTCGGGTTTCTGTTCTTCAGGTTCACTTAAAAAGCGGTTACCCGTGGAAACCTGCAGACTCCATAGACTATAATGGGGTCTGCCCTGTTTCCGCCCGAAATCAGCGGAGAGAAAAATCCTGCATGCAGGACTTTTCTAAATGCATATTTTAAGCGGAATGGGGGATGGAGTCCCCGAACGCTAGTGTGAACCGACCCTTACCTATACCCTTATACATGTCTATCCCAGACAGAAGGTGTTGTACAGTATCACTGTTGGTAGCTTTGTTATATATGTCACTTTTATAAATTTTGAAAAAAACAAGTTTGAAGTTATATGCAAATGAGGTTGGTGCACTGAGGGCGGGCCCTCAGCCCATTGCTTTTGCCACTCAAAACCCAATCATCTTTTAGGTAAAAGAGAGAGGAGAAGCACCTAGCAAGGTCCTGTGTATTATCGTTTATAAATATGGTAAAATGTGAATGACAAAATGGTCGCTCACCTTATGGGGTTGTGAAAAAGTCACAACTCCCACAGAAGACATAGAGCAGCTGGTTGGGTATCTGTCAGCCGCCGGTTTCTCCGTCTCAGATGGACGTCAGCAATGCAGAAGAATGGACCAAATCCAGAAGGTGATGAAAACCGTAATGGATGGATGATAAACCAGCTCTTACCCAACCATTAGGTGAAGAATATCCTCTTTATTCAGGTACCAACAACACACAACGCGTTTCGGAGGACTAACCTCCTTTTTCAAGTGTATAAAATGGCTGGGTAAGCACTGGTTTATCATCCATCCATTACGGTTTTCATCACCTTCTGGATTTGGTCCATTCTTCTCCCTATCATCTTTTGTCTGTGCCATCAGTGTAGTGAGAGTTGATTCTCTCTCTGCTATAGCATTATCCATCCTACTTGATTAGCAAGAGTAATGCTCTGAGGGCTGAAGGCCTGCTCCAGTGCACCAACTGCCTCATTTGCATAAGGGGGTATGCTAGGTGATAGACTCCCTTTAATTTATGTAGTAGATTGAGTACATGTATTTAAGAATAAAGCGTTTGGTTATCATCACTGAGTAAAGGAGTATCTGGATCTGTAATCGGGCTATAGGGCCAACCACTTGGAAAAGGCCTTTAGAGATTTCTTGATGATTTTCTCTTCAAATGAATGGGAAAAAGTGAGTATTTGTCTTGTATACCAGCAAAAAGTGTTGCTACATTCTCTATGTCTATGACCAGTTTGTTGTAAAGGCTTTTTGTTATTATTTGACCCACAGAGAAGGAGTGATTGATGCTCTGGTGTCAATCATATTCTAGAGGGCATGGATAGGAAACGGAGAAGTGTGAATCTACTGTATTTGGCAATACTACAGTGGCAAGTTTGTTACCATAGAAACAATAGAACATCTGACTTATTATCCCCAACTTCAGTTCTCTCTATGTTCTTTCTCATGTAACATGTGTTTCCTCTATGAAGCTTGTTAGAATAGAGACATGACAGATTTCAGGCTTTTGATTGCTTGTTGTTGCCATGGAAACCACTGAAAATCAACCTGTTTTCCACTGCCAAAAAGACTCTAAACGTGAGTTCACATGATATATCTAGATCTTGCATAATATTCAACTGAAGCTTCACCTTAAAGCCAGTATGAATATTATAAAATGCATTGTTAATGAATTACAGAAGCCATTTAATGAAGCCTGTATATTATCAATGTATACAGCTGCAGAAAAAAAGTAAGTGAACCTTTTAGAATTACCGGCAGTCACTTCCACCTAACATTTTGGGACATTCCTCCTTGCAAATGTGTTTCAGTTCAGAATTTCTCAGATACCTTGTGGGCATATAGGATTGGAAAACGCCTCCTCTTCTGTAGTGAATCTCTATGCTTTTGATATACCAATGTTATGTAATGTTCGTTATTATGGAGTTTACGTGCAGCATGATGCTTCTAGGTGTATCTGTTTCTACCATGAACACTAGAGTAAAATATACAATATAGACACCCCCGAGCCATTAGCAAAGGGGGACATGGCTTTGGGATGGGGGAAACAATAACTCCTGCAGTTTCATCTTTGTGCAGTAGTTGTGTAGATTTATACAGGCTGGTTCAGCTTTACTGAATTTCCCCATTGTGGGACTATTAAAGGACTATTATTATTTAAGAGTATATGTGTGCATATTCAGCTTTAGGAGTATATAGTGCCTAGTGTGTTACTGTAGGGAGGGAGGAGTTTAGGAATATATGTAACTTCCTGTCTTATTCATCTCTTCCTCTTTCTCACCACAAGGACTGGAGGAAACATTAAACATGTCTGCTGAATCAGGGAATATAATATTGGGGTTTATCGCCTCACACCACACTGGTGTCACCACATTCACTTTAGACATCACTACTAGATTAGTATATCCATTCTACATCATACTGTATATGCTGCAGTATTACCACAGGATTTATCCTGTCACAGAGTCCCCTCATGTATTTACCTCACACACTACAGACATGGCTGATATATCATAGATTACTGCTGTACAATGCAGATTGTTCATGAGTCCTGGGGACTGAGGGGTTCTCTATGGTGGAGCTGGGAGGTCACATGTAATGGAGACACTGTGGTGAGAGAGGGACAGCATGATCTGAAAGCTGGGGATCAGATATACAGTGTGGTGATATTAATGGAGACTGCACTGATAATCCCTGTATATGTCCTCCATCTCTGTGCTAATACTGATCATGCTGGGGATAGGTTAAAGCTAATAATTTCTATGTGACCTCCTTCTCCGTGCTGTATACGGGCCATACTGTGTATACTGTCCATACTGTATACAGGTTATTTTTAATTGGCGGGGTGGGGGGTCCTTGGAGTTGGTTGATATTATCTGCAGTTTGGAAACATGGTGGTTAGTTTCCCCTAGGATTAACTGCCGTTTGGTCTGGCTGGTCTTTGGGCTCTTGCTGGGTGGTGTCCCAGGGAGTGGTTTATTATATGTGGTAAACTGCCATTCTGTGTGTTATGGTGCCCCTGAGCCTGTGGTTGCAGCTGGGGGTAATTTGGTGTGGTGGAACAGATTGGCGGCCAGACTTTTGTAGCTCCAAGGACCTCCCCCTCAAGAGGAAGGCGTTTGTATACGGAAAAGTTACATGCTGGTGTTATTATTACCCCTTGCTATATATGGCATCTAATGATATACATGTGACCTCCTTCTCAGGGCTGTATACAACTCATACTGTGTATACTGGCTATACCATATACAGGTTATTTTTTAATTGGCGGGGTGGGAAGTCCTTGGAGTTGGTTGAAACTTCAGGTGTGGGGAAACATGGTGGTTAGTTTCCCCTAGAATTAACTGCTGTTTTGGTCTGGCTGGTCTTTGGGCTCCTGCTGGGTGGTGTCCCGGGAAATGGTTTATTATATGTGGTAAACTGCCATTCTGTGTTATGGTGCCCCTGAGTCTGTGGTTGCGGCTGGGGGTAATTTGGTGTGGTGGAACAGATTGGCAGCCAGACTTTTGGAACTCCAAGGACTTCCCCCTCAAGAAGAAGGTGTTTGTATCCACTAAAAGTTACATGCTGGTGTTATTATTTCCCCTTTCTATATATGTCATCTAATGATCTATATGTGACCTCCTTCTCAGGGCTGTATACTGAGTCCTGTGTGGTTATATGGCAGCTTTCTGTCCCTTTATACATGCTGTCCTGCTGATGCTGCTGCCTATATAATGTCTGCCCTTACCTCATGTAGCTATTTCATCTTCCATTTGGAAATTGATCTATTACCTAAAATGGTGGATGGTATAAGACTGTGTAGATTACGTTGGGCCTTATCTAGATGTTTTTTCACAGTTTTCTAGCAGAATATATTATATCTAGATCATATTTATAGCTCTGAAAAGTGTTCATGGAGGGCTCAGCACATGGTGGGGATGTGGGTGGCCTAGGTGCACCTTGCTTTGTAGGATGGACAGAATTGTATAGTTTTATAGCCATGTATATACGGTGATATAGTGACCGCCATGTTGTAGACTGACCTCTGAGTCTCCAACACATGTAGATAATGGATATCAGACAAATACTGTACCGGATTATTGTATTTTTTACTCTCCATGTGTAGCCGGTGACTTATATTTTTTTTTTTATGGGTCCTTGAAGTTACTTATAATTTGTCCAGTAATGGGCAACCACCTCAGGTGTAGCCCAGTGCAGTTACCTCAGGTGTAACCATTGGAGGTATGGCCCCCTGGTATGGAGGGGTAACCATCGGAGGTATGGCCCCCTGGTGTGGAGGGGTAACTATTGGAGATATGGCCCCCTGGTGTGGAGGGGTAACCATCGGAGGTATGGCCCCCTGGTGTGGAGGGGTAACCATCGGAGGTATGGACCCCAGGTGTGGAGAGGTAACCATCAGAGGTATGGACCACCTGGTTTCTGCAAACCAATTATTCATTTAAAAAAAAAAAAGACCCTGTTAGGGTAAGTCCCTAGGGTCATGGCTATCTGTTTTCACATGTCTGTGCAATAATTGAGCCTTCCGGGCCAGTGGTGGCTGCGGCTGGAGGGAGAGAAAAATATTTAAAATAAAGTGGGCATGTTTTTGATAAAAATCTATAGCTTCAAGGACCATTTCTGTTGACTTCTAATTTTTCTTAATGAAGATATATTACCATTTATATTGACCAATTCATATTTCTCTTAAGGTTGCCGACAGTGTGATACAGCCATAGATGCAGTAGAGTATCTATTGTAGCCAGCTAGCGAACGGAGCCCAGCACTGCTTATCATGCAGGAGCTATGTAGTCCTGTAGCTCCCTAGCGGAATGGGCAGCATCAGGATGGTGCTGGCCCAGGTCCAGCAAAAGAGAGAATTTTAGCTTCAAATTTCAGTCTGGGTGCCCTTGGGTCGGCACATACAGCTATGGGTAAAGGTCATCAAGTGCTCTGAAAATGATTGAGATATGACAGGAGAGGATCTCTCACTGCCTTCAAAGACTCCTGTAAATCAAGCAGATCATGGGCTTATTCTCATCATTATAAGCATCATTTAATGGCTTGTTTTACTGTTGATGTGGTTGGGACCCATCAAATAACAATGGTGAGGTTTTTTACTACAGTAAGTGCTCGGTGGTTGCTGTAGTATCTGGAGAAGCTGAAGCACAGCAAGAACTTTTCTCTTCCCTTCTTTATACTCTCTATGTCTTTCCTGGCAATATAAGTGGGTATAGGGTTGCCAATGAATATAAATGGACAGTTCTAGTTTTTTAGTGGCAGAGGTATTCCTTGAAGAGGTGTTATCTCATACATACTATATATATCTATATAATTTGTTAACATTTACCACCATAAGTGGGACCCCACATCACATAAGTGGGAAGTATATACTTGTATGCATAAATGGTTGGCAATTACATGTTTGTGGTATGGTGGAATCCCCCACGTACAGTATACTGGTTTATGGTAATTTCAGTATTATAGTCTATTTCTCCTTACTGGTTTCTAACTACAGCCATTCACTTTAGTTGCATTTTCAGCAACATTCATAGCTTAGTACGGTACAGAAGATGGTATGGGACTAGTATAAAAAGTTTCTAGAGGGCTTTTGCATTCCTAATCAGTTTGGTGGTGGTCGAGTCCATTTAAGGTGTCAAATGGTGGTTGAGGAGTCAGGTGGAAGTTGCAGGCAAGTTATTGTGGACTTATTTTAACTAATAAAGGAGGTTAAACCTCATGGTGGTGAATAGGTTGAGCTTTGGAAATAGCCAGCCTGAAGGATGTCGTAATGGTAACGTCATCCAGGGGCGGGCACAGTGGTTAAGCATAGGGCTGTTGGTGCCCTTAAAGTGTACTGCCTCTGCTAGAATTGCAAGTCGGAGCGTGCCGCCCCTTTATTGCTGTCTGGCCGGGTGCTGTATGTCAGACAGCTGGGGATCTCACAGTATTCGTGAATCCCAATGGTCTAGCACTTCACCTGACTCCTTCTGTGATTATTTTAGTTCTGTGATTTAAATAAAGCTGTGGCCATTTTGACACCCAAAATAAAGTGTTTTGTGTGTTTATTCCAAAGTCAATGTTTACTGTAGTTTGGATGGTTTTAGGAAGGAGTGAGGGTCCATCCCATATCCAAAAGTCAAGACACCCCCGGAGCCATTAGCAAAGGGGCACATGACTTTGGGATGGGGGAACCAATAACTCCTGCAGTTTCATCTTTGTGCAGTAGTCATGTGGATTTATACAGGCTGGTTCAGATTTAAGAGTATATGTGTGTATTCAGCTTTAGGAGTATATGTGCCTAGTGTGTTACTGTAGGGAGGGAGGAGTTTAGGAATAGATGTAACTTCCTGTCTTATTCATCTCTTCTTCTTTCTCTCACCACAAGGACTGGAGGAAACATTTCCCTCCCACCCGCCCTCTTTTAATCACTATTTTACAATAGCTTTTTTCACGTTTATCTGTATAATGTATGTATTATTGTATCATTTCTTTGTTTGATACCTTAATTGTGTTTCTGGCCATATATACAATTCTAAGATGACTTTTATGTTGGCGTTATCCTTCTAAGCCCAAGGGAAGGGCAGTCCTCCAGCCATTGTTCCCTAGAGGTTTTCTCCACAGGGGTTTTTTCCTCTCCTGAGTGCTGTAGGATGACTCTTCGTGAGTTGGGGGTTTGTTGTTTAGTCCATATTTCATAGTATTTGCCTGAACATTTAGTTTTAAGTTATTTGTTCATGGCATTGGCAATAAGTGTGGAAATGAATTGAAATAATATTAAGCAAAAAAAAAAAAAAAAAATTATAAAGGGAGTCAGTTGTATGTAATAAAGTGTTACATGTCACATGGTCCATTAGTAAACTGTCACAGCTTTACTTTTGCGGTTGAGGAGTCAGGTGGAAGTTGCAGGCAAATTATTGTGGACTTAGTTTAACTAATAGAGGAGGTTAAACCTCATGGTGGTGAACAGGCTGAGCTTTGGAAATGGCCAGCCTGAAGGATGTCGTAATAGTAACGTCATCCAGGAGTGGGCGCAGTGGTTAAGCACAGGGATGTTGGTGCCCTTAAAGTGTACTGGCTCTGCTATAATTGCAAGCTGGAGCGTGCCGCCCCTTTATTGCTGTCTGGCCGGGTGCTGTATGTCAGACAGCTGGGGATCTCACAGTATTCGTGAAAACAGTACTAGAATGCACACCAGTCCCAAGCTCCATAACATGTGTACAGTCCTCTTCTGGTCATTTCACAGCATCCCAGTAGGGGTTAAGGTCAGGACTGCAAAACACAAATCATTTTCTTTTTCAACCAAATAATGTCTTTTCAAATTGCAAATATATCACATATCAAAATATAGAGGGCACAGATCATAATAAGAAAATAAAAAATTTGAAAGATCAGCAATCTTGTGCCAAATGGGACTGTTTATTTTGTTTATGCAGCTCAGTCAAGTGAGATTGTAACCGCAACTCTAGCTGTAATCTGGACTTTTTTGCGTGAGAATCTTGCTTGATTAAATAACCCCTCAAAGTGGCCTTGGGGGCACACCATATCATAACATTTCTTACTCGGTTATTATCATTAAGTGAGAACTACTTTTCAAGGGTTTGGGAGGTCTGACTCAGAGGAATTAATGAACTGTCCATGCATGAAAAGAGTGATAAGGCAATGGTCTCTCATGCTATAGTGCCCATTTTTGTTGACTGTTTGTCAAGAAGGAAATAGTCAATTTTAGTGTACATCTTGTGTGTAGAAGGTGTAGTCGCATTCACTTTGGTAGTTCAACCGCCATTTTTCACATAAGCCATATTTATGAAAAGTAGTGGCAAATGGCATGGTGTCATAGGCCCAACCATTCTAAAAAACCTTACTTACTAAATACTCTAAAATAGTAATAAATAAAGACTGACAATTTTTTTATGGTTTAAAAAAGCTGCAATGTTTATTAAGTGTAACATAATAAATAAATTATTAAAAACTCCAATAAATAAAATTCAGATAAACCAATGTATATAATCAATCAATATACCACAAAACAACGAATTATCAGAATTGACCACATAATAGACTGAGTCCACCCAGCATAAGCTGGGTGATCAAGTCCTCTAACAAACATCGCGACTATAAAAACAGTTCATAAAAAGGGGTGGTTGGGCAGGAATACAGGTTTCCAGCTTTTCAAACGAACTGCTTGACCGCAGTGGAAATCAGCTCCTTTTAAATTGTAGTTTTCCCAGCACTTTTCACCAATGGCCAATCAGCGTTGCTACAGAAGAATTCTGCCTGGAGACAGGAGGAGTAACTGAGGAACAGAAAAGATAACCCATAACTGGGATTTCCTCATAAGTAGAAGTATTTACTGAAACAGACATGTTAAAAGGGTTGTCAGATTCCCCTTTAAGATGCAAACATTAGTAACACACACATATATATATATATATATATATATATATATATATATTGAAAGCATCACATTGTAAAGCTGCAATAGTTTGGGTTTTAGACATGTAGGCTGTGAATGGTAATCATGGATCTTAAAATAGAAATCCATTTTTAATGTGTTTGGTTATCTACATGTTCTCCAGCGGTTAAAAAAAAATCTTTATACACTGTGTATTCTCAATTTCCCCCCTTTTGCATAATTCTAGATTACATTTCCTTTGAAACTGAGCGGCTCAGCCCAAGAGCCCAGTGTGGCTGGGCGATGAGCAAAATGAATAAATTGTGCTAAAGCTTTATAATCGCTTAAGAGGAAGACATGACTTTAAAGGGACCTTATATTCCAATCCACTGTGCCCAGCCTGGGATAGTGCCAGTCATTTGCACGTGACAAAACAGCACATTGTGCTATGGTGACTTAGGGGAGAGAATTCGGAAATAGAATCTAACAGCTGGTAACTTATTCATGTGCTCCTCTCTGTTATCTGCCTGCCCTGCTTATTAGACACAAGCAGATGTTTTACATCAACTCGAAGATTCCCCGTTCATTCTTCTGAATGTTTAAAAACTGGGTTAATGATCTACGTAGATTCAGCCAGAATTATACTTTATCATTTTTCTGCATGCCAAAAGCAGTTGCTTGGGGAGCCATGACTGTGCAAATATATATATATATATATATTTATATATATCTGCAACATCCACAGCTATACCCCTAGTACCAGGTCTTTGGACACCTGGCAAAGATATGCTGACCAGTTAGCTGATACACCTTCTAAGCTTTAGAAGTTTAAAACATACAGCACCTACTGTTTTCACTTATGTGAATAAATTAGTACTAAATGTTAATATATGAAACTGTGTCATATAGCTTATTTATCATATTTCTTTAGTTCCTCTTTCCTTTCCTGCAGGTTCTCTCTAAAATAAAATGTCAAATGGAAGACAAGGAGCTGGACAAAAAAGGGGATACAAGTGTAGAGGGGTAAAAGTTTAACTTCCGTGGGCTGCAACCTTGGATGGGACCCTTAGTGGTCGTGTAGGGTGTCCCTGCTCAGGCTTGGTTGCCATTTCATTGTGAACAATGTTTGCTATGTTTATTAAATATTTTGTTGTTGTTTGCTCAGATGTGCAGGGGCTATATAAATAAAATTTTTATTATATATATATAAAATATTATTATGTGCTATGAAGTTTCAATTTTGCAAATGGTGCTTTGCTGTTTTGTGCTTTCTTTGTGGGTGCCACAAATGGTGGCGGAGAGCTGGTTGCACCAGGGAGTTGTGCCTCAGGAGAAATAGTAGGGGAATATACCTTGGTGTGGTCTGGTGCTGGCTGCGGCTTAGAACTGGGTTGTGCCAACACGCCCTGTGTGGGAAAGTGCTTTTTTCATCTTTAGGAGAGTTCACATTCAGGTTAATTTGGTTCTGTGAGACCCAGGAAATGGTTACCGTGACACAGCAATCTGAGACCCAGTCCATAACTGGGAGGGTCGCCTATGAGAACAAGAGGGATACCCACTGGCTCATGTCAGTGAAACCCGTTTGTTTTATGATACTGTGTGATGTGTGCCATATACAGCATCTATCTACGTCTGTTATCTACAGTCAAGCTGAGCAAAGACTTGGCTTCAGTGAATACAGAGAGCCTAGTTATTTCTTTGGTCTCAATACATTACACAATAGAAAAGTATTGTGTGAGTGGTCTGTATTAGGCTAGATTCGCACAAAAGAGGTGTAAAACAGCCATGAAAAGCATCAATTTTCAGTGTATGGAGGGATCTGAGAAAACAGATATACAGTGGGGAAAAAAAAGTATTTAGTCAGCCACCAATTGTGCAAGTTCTCCCACTTAAAAAAATGAGAGAGGCCTGTAATTGTCATCATAGGTAGACCTCAACTATGAGAGACAAAATGAGAAAACATATCAAGAAAATCACATTGTCTGATTTTTTAAGAATTTATGGGGGAAAATATGTATTTGGTCACCTACAAACAAGCAAGATTTCTGGCTCTCACAGACCTGTAACTTCTTCTTTAAGAGGCTCCTCTGTCCGCCACTCATTACCTGTAGTAATGGCACCTGTTTGAGATTGTAATCAGACAATGTGATTTTCTGGATTTGTTTTCTCCTAAGGGGAGAAAGAAGAAATAAATATTTGTTTTAGCAAATATTTGTAATTCTCTATAAAATATTTCTTATATCTCTACATAATATCAGAGTTTATAAATGCATACACTGTTGACCAGGTGATAGATAACACCCTGTTGTCAATGTATTTATACATTTCCAGGAGGAATAACAGAGGAAAGTCACAATGCAGAAGTCTAATAAAGGCCGGGTCCCCACGTGGTGTAAACACTGCGGCAAAAACCATGGTGTGTGACAGTCCCTGCAAACTGGATGGAATTCTAGCGAATCCCATCCACACACTGCAGAAAAATACGTACAGTGGAAATGCTGTGATTTCCAAAATCGCTGCGTTTTTGGAAATCGCAGCATGTCAATTATACCGATGGAAATGCCAGAGGTTTCCCCATAGATATAATTGAAGCAGAAAATCAGCAGAAGAAAACTCTGTGAACTTTCTGTGAAAAGTGTTGTGGGAAAACCGTAGTTTTTCCTGCAACGCTTTTTCGCTGTGGCCCGCTACATGGGGCCTTAGCCAAAAGGTGCTACAATATTGTTGTTTCATGGGGAGAATGAGTATTAACTAACACAGACATGTTAGAGCTGTTACATCATCTTTAACTTGGTAAATGCCAACAGAACATTTTTGCAGCTGCATTGAAGTTCTTATTTAAGCCAGAATAGTCAAAGTTCATAAAACAATATAAAGTGGATTCTCTCAGACAAATCCTTGTATTGCAGACACAGCAGCTATTTAGCTCTTCTATGGTGTTTAAATGGCTTGTTATTGAGGAAAACAATGACTGCATCTGTCTTGTTTTATAACAAAGCAGTGGATTGCAATGAGAATCCAATTCCCCACTGGACCTCACACTGCAGGCTGTTTAATGAGCTGCATCAGGGCACTGAGGTGAGTGCATAATTCTGCAGCAATTCCTGAGGAAAAAGCTGTATAGTAGGTAGCCCAAGAACCAGAGACTGCCAGGACCTAGAGGACACTCCAAGGCTTAATTAGCGCAGGTTCTGTCATTAGCCGCAGAAGAAAGATTGAATTTCAGTATTCATAACTAAGTTGGGAAAAAACAAGTCACATTTAATGGAAGTTCACCTTTAGTGTAGTGTTATGAAAACTTTTAAGTAGAAAAAATTCTGATGGTTTATTTCACTGCTAGAAATTCATAATAGCTTCCTTAAACTTTTGTTCTGCGTGTTAAAACATCGAAGCGTCTATATTTCTTACCATTATTCTTACCAAATTCAAAATGTATTCTTGTGCACTTACAGTATAGATAAGTTGTCCTCCAGCCAAAATCAAAACTGAAAATGTGGACCTGTCCTTAATATAATAGTTAAAATTTTGTGGCATGTTACAGATATAGTGGATCCTTAGGACAATTATGCCCACTGTTTTTTATAATTGTGCCAGCTCATGTTATACTTCCTCACTTTAAACTGCTTGCCTGAAATAGTGCAGAGGCTGCTGTAATCACAGGTCTTTATGAACAAGCATTTTCTAACTACAGACACCTGGTGATCATTTTTTTTTGGTAAGCTATTGAAGTTAATTGTCATCAACCGAGTAATAAGGCAATAAAATAGATGGCAGATACATAGATAGATATAGAAGAGTTATAATATTCAACAGTAAGAAGCAGTTCTGTGTGTTGGGCCCCACCAATCTGAAATTGAACACCAGTGACTGTCTCTCTGCTGTCTCAAATATCATCTCTTTGCTCTATCTGAAACTGAATCTCTTAAAGACTGAATTACTGCTTTTTCCACCATCTAATAGATCTGTCCTTGATATCTCCATTGTAGTCTCCGGACTTACCATAACTTCTAGGCAGTATGCCCGCTGCCTTAGGGTTATGTTTGACTCAGACCTTTCCTTCACTCCCCATATCCAATCACTCGCACACTCATGTCATCTCCACCTCAAAAACATCTCCAGAATACGCCCTTTCCTTACCACAGATACACTAAAGACACTTATTGTTGCCCTGATTCACTACTGTAACTCCCTACTAATCGGTCTTCCCCTTACTAAACTCTCCCCTCTACAATCTATTCCGAATGCAGCGGCCAGGCTCATCTATCAGTCTAGACACTACAGCGATGCCTCCGGTCTGTGTCAGTCACTACATTGGCTGCCTATTCAATACAGAATACAATATAAACTTATCACCCTCATCCACAAGGCTCTCCATAATGCTGCACCTCCCTACATTTCCTCCCTCATCTCTGTCTATCGCCCAACCCGTACTCTCTGTTCACTCAATGACCTAAGACTGACATCCTCTATTATCAGAACCTCCCACGCTCGTATACAAGACTTCTCCCAAGTTGCACCACTTCTCTGGAATGCTCTATCCTGGACTATCAGATTAACCTCCAATTTCCACAGCTTCAAGTGCAAACTAAAGACATATCTTTTCAGACAGACCTATCACAACTCCTAATGTAAACCCTTCCTTAGTTAGATTCCCTAAAACGTACCTTCTGTTCACGCTCCAACATTACCTCACAGGATATGATGCCATATCAGACTAACTTTATATGTCCAGGCACCATCTGCACGTTAAAGGACACGACTGGTGACGGCTCATACAGCTTTATATATGGGTAATGACAGTAACCTCTATTACAAAATTGTCTAACCATTGTACAAGCAATGCTACCTCTGATGCCACCCCTGCTACCTCTTGTGTCACTTCCTCTACCTCATAGATTGTAAGCTCTTGCAAGCAGGGCCCTCAGTCCCAGTGTGTGAATTGACTATTTCTTTGTAATGTATCTTTTTTTGTCTGTACTTGAACTGTACAAATTGTACAGTGCTGCGGAATATGTTGGCACTATATAAATAAAATGTATTATTATTATTGATGACCTATACTAAGGATAGATCATCGATATAAAAAGCCTGAAAACCCCCTTTAATTGACTATTGATGTAATTCATAAAGGGATTAGATTAATGTAAGGCTTCTGTAACCCTTGTCATGTCCCAATTACAAATATACACATTAGTATTTTACAATTTAACTATACTATACTACTGTATATATAGGCTTTTATAGTTAACTCTAAATTGTAATAGTGTATGATATTGGTGGGGAAAGTAGAACATCTGATCCCTCTGCTGCACATCCTTTCTGGAACATTGTGTACTTCAGATAAAGGAACATTGTTGGGACCTGGAATATGTGCTAAACTGGGACAAGGATAAAAGTCCCGACATGGTCTGATGTTTGTGATCTAATGCAGTGTTTAAATCAATAAGGGGAAAATAGAATTTTATCCCTCCTCTGAATTGTGCCAGATAGTAGCACTTATTTGCCATGATACCTATAGTAGTTTCTATATGTAGTGCCAACAATGCTAAGGAAAGATTGGATAGGTTCAGCTTTGGTTATTAATTGCATCAGTCTGCTCAGTGTGCAATAATAGGCATAGAACTCATTGATATTGCTGGATGGTGCAAGAAGTACCCATAAATACACGTAGTGCCAGAAACATGTTTCCAGTAATAATCAGCTGAAGGAATGCTCATTTATAGTGCCAATCTTGGCAATGCCCATTGCAGGCTCATCTGTTCCATGTTTCTCCTCTGTTTCCTCCTAGACTGAAGCTGGAAAATTGTGTAGAGCCTGTGGATAGTGCCAGGGATCTTGGACAGTTCCACTGATTTTGAAATGGAAGAGGGCAGTGTTGCCAACCAGCCATAAATTCATGGATCTTGCGTAAAAATAGAAATATATGAATAGAAATAGAAAAATATGAATGAATGAGTAAATGAAAAATCGAATATATGAATGAGAGAAAGAGAGGGGTACACACACATATATTAATATATACATATGTACATACAGGTGCATCTCAATAAATTAGAATATCTTTGAAACGTTCATATATTTCAGGCGGTGTGCTTGGGATCACTGTCATGCTGAAAGACCCAGCCACGTTTCATCTTCAATGCCCTTGCTGATGGAAGGAGGTTTGCAATCAAAATCTCACGATACATGGCCCCATTCATTCTTTCATGTACACGGATCAGTTGTCCTGGTCCCTTTGCAGAGAAACAGCCCCAAAGCATGATGTTGCCACCCCCATGCTTTACAGTAGGTATGGTGTTCTTTGGATACAACTCAACATTCACTCTCCTCCAAACAAGACGAGTTGTGTTTCTACCAAACAGTTCTACTTTGGTTTCATCTGACCATATGACATTCTCCCAATACTCTTCTGGAACATCCAAATGCTCTCTAGCAAACTTCAGACGGGCCCGGATATGTACTGGCTTAAGCAGGGGGACACGTCTGGCACTGCAGGATCTGAGTCCATGGCGGCGTAGTGCGTTACTGACGGTAGCCTTTGTTATGTTAGTCCCAGCTTTCTGCAGGTCATTCACTAGGTCCCACCGTGTGGTTCTGGGATTTTTGCTCACCGTTCTTGTGATCATTTTGACCCCACGGTGTGAGATATTTCTTGGAGCCCCTGATTGAGGGATATTATCAGTGGTCTTGTATCTCTTCCAGTTTCTAATTATTGCTCCCACAGTTGATTTCTTCACACCAAGCTGCTTGCCTATTGCAGATTCATTCTTCCCAGCCTGGTGCAGGTCTACTATTTTGTTTCTGGTGTCCTTCCACAGCTCTTTGGTCTTCACCATAGTGGAGTTTGGAGTGTGAGTGTTTGAGGTTGTGGACAGGTGTCTTTTATACTGATAACAATGTCAAACAGGTGCCATTACTACAGGTAATGAGTGGAGGACAGAGGAGCCTCTTAAAGAAGAAGTTACAGGTCTGTGAGAGCCAGAAATCTTGCTTGTTTGTAGGTGACCAAATACTTATTTTCCTCCATAATTTGCAAATAAATTCTTAAAAAATCAGACAATGTGATTTTCTTGATATGTTTTCTCATTTTGTCTCTCATAGTTGATGTCAATTACAGGCCTCTCTCATCTTTTTAAGTGGGAGAACTTGCACAATTGGTGGCTGACTAAATACTTTTTTTCCCCACTGTAAGTTTTGCTATCCTGCTTTCAGAATAGATTGCGGCCTGTTCCTGGACTTCCCAGACACTCCGCACAGACAGGTTCCTAGACTGGACCAGACTTGACTGACGAAAGGCCCTGAAAGACACAAGAAAACTCCTTTTTAGGTGATGTTTTCCCACTGTGGTGTAACAGAAAAACATCAAGCCTCAACATATGTAGTCCTTACGTTGGTGGGAATGGCACCACCCGCTGCACAGCCAATAGGCCCAACAAGGTTCTACCAGTCTGCAGCATGTTTCGATGGGTATATTTTTCAAATGCTTACCTTAGAGCTGCAGGCAAGTTTTGGGAAAAATTGACAAAATACTTAACATGCCACTAGCATAGATGTCCACTGAATTGACTCAATGTCAGCACTGTTCACACAGCATGTATTGTGGTACTACTTACCTGGAAATAATTACAAAACATTGAGGCAAGTATGGGAGGCACAAGATATTGAGGCAGTACAACTATGGGTTAGATTTATTAAAACTGTCTAAAAGAAAAACTGTCTTAATTGCTCATAGCAACCATGCCAAAAGCTGCATTGTGATTGGTTACAACGGGCATCTAAGATAGTTTGGCCTTTAGACCATTCAATGAAATCTCCCCCATTGAGAATAGAATACCACTGAGAGGTACAACATTTTTCACACCGTAGCATTCTCGATTTCCAAAAAGTACCTTTGTCGCTACACCCTAAGGTACAAACCATAATGTTAATGGACAAAATCCACACATTTATTACATCATATTGCTTTCCTTCTATAATATCCGCACTGATAGCACATCTCATTTATAGTGCTCTGTAGAGGCTTTAATAGCAGTATACACAAGGATTTATGATCATGTCTAAAAGAAAAACTCGAGTGTGCCAGAATGGAGAACAACACCATGTTAGGAACAGGAGTAGCTATCCTGTATAACTCACGCCAGAAAACTGTTGTAGAGGGGTTAATAAATTCTTCCCAATATTTTTAGTCATGACTGCAATATTTTTCAAGTTGATTCATTTTTTTTTTTTTTTTTTTTAGATATATTAGTCCAGTCGAAATATTGCTTGCAATGGTGGACACATCAATAGTTTTTTCCAAATGTGACAGCTTAGAAGTCAGTTGATCTTTTATTCTGTATATATGAAGTAATACAACTGGATTCCTCTGAATGTGTATGAATGAAAGAAAATGACTTAAATATTAATGATATCATTGGAATACACTGAATGTGCACATATTTTATTCATTCCAGTTCATCGCTTCCTACGCTGCTTTTCATCTCCTGTAAAACACAATGGATATCAGACTAAGTAAAAGTGTGTGTATCTGCTGAGTGCCATTTTCTTCACAATGCAGCTGCAAGAGCATTTTTTTTTAGAATTTGAACAAAATCATATAAAACAAGGCAAAGCTTTATTTTAAACCCCTATTGTACATTTAAAGAGGTCTGTTATGATGGGTCCCCAATAGACACAAGTTCCCTTATCACTTGTTCCTGCAGAGGGAGTAATAATGTTTATGCTTGTTTCTATTACAGCATCCATGTAAGGAAATAATGGCATAATAAGATACTCATTGTTTATCAAGGTTGACATTATAGTCTTCTAGAGCGAAAAACTTCACAAGTTTGCTCTTACCATTCATGCCAATATCTTGGAATGATAATCTGCATTACCAAAGTGGGAGAAGGAGTTACAGACATCATCATTGAAACCTTCCTAGATCTAGATAGTGTGCTTGCAACTGGGGCTGCAAAATCTCTCTGAGGAACACTATGATATATGTAGGGGTCACAGGGGCTGTTCTGCCACTATTGTGAACTGTTGCAGACCTCTCCACATTTTAGGAGTTGCTGCAAGCAGAGGGTAGAACTACCCTTGCATATTGAGTTCTTTCTTGATGAAGAAGCTTAAGTAAGTGCTGCATTAGGGAACTGTAGACACTCTCTAGGCTCATTAGGCACTTTATCGGCACTGAATTTTCTGTTTATTTAGTCAAGGTACAGCACTCGCTGGGCGCTGTGGCACTATATCTGGGCATTTTTGGCTATATGAGGGTACTCTTTGGCATTATATTGTCAATGAATGGCACTCTGAGTACAGTTTGAAGTTAAAGTATGACACTTTGTTGGTATCCTTTGCTGTTATACTGTCTCCATTATGGTTTTGCCAGACATAAAGTTTAAACCAACTACTATGGCTAATGGTTGTAGGTCATTATTAGGTAGTAATTACAAAAGTATTACATTAAAAAAAATGAAAAAAAAGGATGAAAGCCTTTACTTACATAATTCAAGTTGCCGAGAGAACTAGTGCATATGCAACAGATAAGTGGAAGAGTGAAGAAATCAGGCGATACCTTTTAGAGGCTAACTGAGTATATTTATAAGTAAGCTTTCAGGAGTACTAGCTCCCTTCATCAGACATGGTGTGATACAATAACTGAAAATTCACAGATTTTTATACACATGGTCTTCAAAGCATTTTAAAATGCTTTGAAGACCATGTGTATAAAAATCTGTGAATTTTCAGTTATTGTATCACACCATGTCTGATGAAGGGAGCTAGTACTCCTGAAAGCTTACTTATAAATATACTCAGTTAGCCTCTAAAAGGTATCGCCTGATTTCTTCACTCTTCCACTACTCTCAATGGCTAACACGGTACAACATTATACTACTATGCAACAGATAAGTCAGTACAGAAATGTACTTGTCTAGCAGGAATGCCCAAGGTATCTGAAATTCAACACATTTTGCCACAGCAATTAATCCGAATGTTTTCGCTAGTATCAAACACTTTTTTTTAAAAACCCATGAGGAATTTACTGATTTATTAGGGATTTATTTATTTATTAGTATTTAAAGGGTATGTGTGAAATTATAAAAACAAGTTTGATTTCCTTCACCTATAGCACCACTCCCATCCATGGGATATGTCTAGTATTGCAGCTAAACCAAGTACATAGGGCCAAACTGCAAGACAATTCCATGGAGAAGAGTTGCAATTGTGGAAAGAGTTGATCCATGTTTTTCTAATTCCATACTACTGCTTTAGTTGAAGGAGGATAGCACAGTGGCTCAATGATTAGCACTATAGCTTTGCAGCGCTGAAGACTTCGGTTTGAATCTGACCAAGGACAACATCTGCATGGAATTAATTTGTTACCCCTGTTTTTGCGTGGATTTCCTGATAGGGAATGTAGATTGTGAGTCCTATATGGGACAGTGTCTCTAAAGTGCTGAGGAATATGTTGACTTTTCAAGAGATCCTATCCTTTGCTGAAGAATGTAGCAGTAGGACCCTTAATAACATATTATTAATATAAACTGTCTCAAACTAGGGTATATATGAAATTTCAGCTGAAAACCCCTTTTTACTGGAATTATCTTTTAATAATACAGCACTGCACAATGGTTCAGTAATATATTTCCAAGTTGAAATGAAACGTTATTTTTGTTCTAAGCCAAGCAAACAATAAAATAAATGATTCCACATGTAATGTCCAACCTGCTTATCATTCAGAGCTGTGATTTGCACAGCCTTCATTTCACATTGACCTTGTGTTAGCGCGATGCTCAGCACAGCAATATGACAACAGTCACAAAAACACATTAGAAACATTTGTACTGTATTTTGTTTATAAATGATACATCTGGGCTTATGACGTTGATACTGAAGATTAATATTTATGTAAGAAGGACATAGGTAAAATAAGGGTGTGTTCACATTGGTGTTCTTTAATCAGTTCTTCTGATCCATTGTAGGAACAAAAGAATGGATTAAACAAAAAGACATCTGTCTAATGACAAACAAGATTGGATCCCGACTGTAATTTGGTCCGTCTGCTATCTGTTGTTTTTTTCCTGACATCACCGGAGGAAAAAGTCAGACTTCCAGAATTTTTTGTCTGCAATGATGGACAGACACTGTACTGAAGGTTCTGAATGGAGACTCTGACATACAGTAGATGTGAATGTAGCCTAAGCAGCATATCTTCTGGGCCAGATATAAATAACAGCACTTTGCCCATCATGATCAGTCCACCATGAGATGTGAACATGGTTATACCATTCTTAAATCAAATGCTCCATGAGAACTGATGCAGCAAAAAGGGTACATTTTTCCATCCCCCCCCAATAAGATATAACTTTTAATTAATACATCTAAAATTCCCTCTGGTGAATACATGTGACATTAAAATCCCAACTATTCCTACCCTCTGTTGTTACTGTGTATAGTCGATTTTGTTTGAAAAGGAGCTATAATATCATTACTGGTAGGTTCTCTGATCTATATATATCAATCTATAGATTCTACTCTATCTATTTATAGTATTCTGAATCTCAAGGTAAATTCATACCATTATTAATTATAGCTTCCTATCTCCTATCAGGCACTTTATTTAGTCCCCCTGATTCATATGTCAACAAGTGTATGATGTTCTGACTTAGTCCCAGCTGTAAAAAATATATACATATATTTTCAATATTAAAACGGATAACATATCTTTTTGCTTTATATTTAGAACAGGAATATAATCATGCAGAGTGTGACAGATTCACTAATGAAAGCATTGATAATAGATCTCTCATTTGCCCAAAAAAGACAAGTGTGACAGATTAATTAGCAGCAAATCCTTAGTTATTTCTTTAGAAGTATACTGGAGACTAATATCCATTACAGGTAGTCACAGGTTGGCAGCTTGGCAGTTTAACATGTATGGTCTTTGTTTATATTTAGACATGATGGGTTCTCAAGAGGTCTTGTTAATAGACGAGGTTCCTAAAAGGAGGACTCTCATGTATATGTTTAGAATTTCCTTACACTGTAAAAATGAGTTTCCTAACTAGAAAACCCCTTTACTTCAGTGATTTCAATTACACAGAACATACAAAAACATGAGTATCAGGTTGGCAATCAAATTGAATATAGTTACAACATTATAGTGGAAGATACAATAAAGTTTAGAATAAGTACTAACATAGCATATTTAAGATAGTAAAATATATAGCTATACAATAACATGTCTACTATCGCATCATACTGTAGCCATATCAAACAACTTCAGCTACTTCTTCTATAAGTTACTGCTAGGGTGTGGAATACGAAAAAAAAGGTTACTAAAGTATAACTTTTATTCAGTAGATTAAAAAGGATTATTAGACACGAAAACACAGGGCACAGAATAACATCTATATCTGTACTGATGCCCTGTGAAATGCTGTCAATGTCCAAGACAATAGGACTTCAAACATTATCAAAATGGACCTTGCCAACTATAGACAATTGTGTTTAGTCATCCTTTCCCACCATGAATGCTATAGGATCCTGGAATCCAATCCCACTGACATCTTAAGAGAACTCTATCATATCCTGGATATGGCATTCTGAGATGGGTTGAATAGTGAGAGGGATCTAGAGTCCGAAATACCCTCAAATTGCAACATTCTATTGTCTCCCCAAAGTACATAAAGGGTATGACCCACTAAAGGAGCATTGTCTATTGACAGCATCTCGCTGGGCATCAGTACCTATATTGATGTTATTCTGCGCCCTTTTTTTATCCTACTGCCGTAATAGGATAATTAAAATATAACGTTTATTAAAACTTGTCAGGAGTTTAGATGACGAATCCTCAATCATGTGGGCAACATCGCACAGAAAGAGCATCGCCCCTTGAGCAAACATGCATGGGAGGTACATAATGGAGACCTAAAGTGTTTGCCATTTCAAGGGGTTGAAAAGATCTGTCCATCCATAAGGAAAGATCATCTGGACTGTAAGATACTCCGGAAAGATGTCCAATGAGTATTCAGGATACAATGTGCCAAAGCTTTGGGACTGAAGAATAATATTTCATTTGCATGCTTTATTTGATAGTGACACAGTATGACACCTTTCCTACTATTTCTGAGACTTGATGTGGGATTACTTGGTTTGAGTGAGTGGTACTTACCGCAAGAGTCCTTTTACTCTGCAGATATGTAGAATAGAGGTTGGCAGCAGTTTTCTTCTATAGGACATAATTATTTCATGACACTCAACACTATTGAAGCGGTATACTATCTCTGGAGATATGATGCTAATTGCTGTTTATATAAAAAGGAGAATATGGACATATAATGATAAGTTCTTTTTCTGATTGTTTTTCCCCTTTATCCCCTTCCCAACATCTATTGTACTATTAGGGCAGATGTTGGGTATTTAAATATTATAAAGCAAAGTCCCGGCGCTAATGCCCACAATCAGTGCGTGATTGCGGTCATCAAGGCCCCCAGTGCCTTGGTCAAAGCTGACCGAGGTGCTATTTTCCTGGGAGATCCAGGGACGACGATCTGTTGCAATGACAGCTGGGAGCCTAGTGAAGGATCCTAGGCTTGTTTGTCATTAACTTCTATTACAGGCATCTTTATGCAACCTGTAATAGAAGAGCCGGTAATTTGCAATGCATTGCATTAGTGATAAGACCCCTAATAGATACAGTTAAAAAAAAAAAAAATAATAATTAAAAATTTGAATACCCCCCCTTCCCTAGAACACATATAAAAGTACAAAAAATACTGTTAAATACATACACATTAGGTATCCCTGTGTCCAAAAACACCTGGTTTACAAACTTATAAAAATATTTTTCCTGGGCAGTGAATGCCATTACCATTTTTTTGCTGTTTCACCTCTGATATTAAAATGTTTTAAAAAAGTGGTCAAAACAATAGACATTCTAAAAAGTAGATCTGGCCCCCGCAAAAAAGATGCCCTATGCATCCCCGTGCACAGATGTCAGAATATGGCGACTCTAAGAAAAACATTTTTTTTTTTTAAAGCTTTGGAGTTTTTTAAGGAGTTAAAACGTAAATAAAATTATAGAAGTTTGGCATTCTTGGAATTGTACTGACATGTCATTTTGGCTGCACATTGAATGACACTGTGAAAAAAAATGAAGTCCATATGAATGTTGCACAAACTTTTTCTCCAATTCCAACCCATTCTGAATTTTTTTCCAGGTTCCCAGTACATTATATGCAATATTAAATTGTACCCTTATGAAGAACAATTTGTCTCACAAACATTAAGCCCTCATATGGCTCTGTGAACAGGAAAATAAAAAAAGTTATGGGGTTTGGAAGACGGGGAGTCAAAAACGAAAATTGGAAAATGCGTACGGTGAGAAGGGGTTAAAATGTTTGGCTTACTATATAACATAACAGACCATCTACAGAGGCTTGTAAAAATATTCATACCCCTTGAAGATTGGATAGGATGGAGAGCGTCTGTGAACAGCAATTTTCATGTTTTGCCACAGATGCTCAATGGGATTTAGGTCTGGACAGTGACTGGGCCATTCTAATACATGAATATTTTTTTTATCTAAACCATTCCACTGTAGTTCTGGCTGTATGTTTAGGGTCATTGTCTTGCTGGAAGGTGAATCTCCTTCTCAGTCTCAAGTATATTGCAGGTTTGACCATTCAGCTTGAAATTTAGTTTTGTAATCAGTTATGACGCTGGTCACTCACCATGATTCATTGCAATTTACTTTTAACCAAGTTCAGTGCCATGGATGGTGTCTTCCAGCTTCTCAATATCATGAGTTCTGCAGCCAAAAAATAAAATACATCAGTTTCTTTGTGCCATTACATTAATTCAGAATTGGGGTGCTTAAGAGGGCTTGCTCCAGTTTCTTAACTAAATACATACTGGTGACTGAATATAGAATCACATTACCATTACATGGTCCCTCTTTTCCCAAATTTGCTGAAGCACAGAGAAGAAACCTCAGGGTACATATAAGAAAATCTGAAAGGGTCAACTAGGGACATATTAATGACGATTTTATCTGTGTGTTGGGGCACTAATGTGGCATTATACAGTGTGTGGAGGCACTAATGGGGCATTATACTGTGTGAGGGCACTAAGGAGCTTTATACTGTGTGTTAAGGCACTAATGTGGCATTAAACTGTGTGTGGGGACATTAACAGGTTATTTTACTGTAGCGGCACTAACGGGGCATTTTATTGTGGGGGGCACTAATGTGACATTATACTGTGGGGGGCACTAAGGAGCTTTATACTGTATGGGGGACATTAAGGAGCATTATACTGTGTATGAGAGGGGCAATAATGGGACTTTAGTCCTGCCCACACAGTATAATACCCCTTTAGTGGCCTTCACATGTTAAACAACTACTACTACACAACTACTGGTGCCCCCATGCAGTATAATTTCCCATTAGTGCACCACACACAGTATAATGCTCGTGTGTGTCCCACACAGAGTAATCCTCCTTAGTATCCCCACAAACAATTGACATTAACAGTGGCTGGGAGAATAATTAATCTCCTGACCACTGTCCCCTAAACCCTGATGATTTACAACAGTGGCAGCAGGGATCAGCAATCATCCCTGCTGCCTACACAAAATCATTTTGTTTTAGGGCTTAGAGGACAGCAGTCAGGAATTCATCATCCAATCACTATCATAATCAAAGGGGCTGAAGGTAGGGAACCGGACAGCTGGGGGCCATGGCCCACTAGTTAATTTACATGTTAAGAGGGCTCCTGGTTTATCTCCCTGTGAGAAGATCTTATAGCTCCACCAATTTGCACAAATTTCAAAGTCTATCAAGCTGAATCCTCTGCTTACCTGTATAATCCCCCTCTACTGGTAGTTCCTACAGTTATTGTGAAAGGACCTTAGCTCAGCTTTCTCATGTATCTACTGAGAGTGGAACAGCACATCTGAGCCTTCCATTTGAGTTATACATTGGGAGGCTATTCTGACATACATCTCCAGTGAAAGGTTCTGAGGTATGATTCTATATTGTCCATAGGCTCCAGTGTTTAAAACAAGTATTGTATTATATAGAATATACACTAAAAATAAAGGTACACAGAAGTATAGCAGCAATTGATATGTTTGCTATATACATCAGAATGTTTCTTAGTGCATACAGTATGTTACCGTTAAAGTGCAGAATTCAGTTAATCTGCAGATTAACTAGGTAATGTGCACATTAACTAGGGCGATCCGTTAAAGTGCAGAAAACTTCTTTCATTTCTGACATTACCTAGGTAATCTGCACATTACCTAGTTAATGTGAACATTACCTACTAGGCACTCGTTAAAGTGCAGATAACATGTTTTGCCGGAACAGCAGCAAAAAAAGGATCGGGGACAGTATAGGGAAAGGTTGGAGATGGTTTTCTTTCAAAAGCCATTCAACTTGAATGGGTTTTGAAAGCAAACGGCGGGTGTGCATGCGTGTGCTTACACCCTCTGCACCACGAAAAGCCGGTTTTTGTTTAATTGTCGGAAACACAAAGTCCTTCGTGTCCGAAAAAAAAAAAAGCCGGCTGCTTCGCAGCGCAGAGGGTGTAAGCGCGCGCACACACCCACCCGTTTGCTTTCAAAACCCAATTCAAGTTGAATGGGTTTTGGAAACAAACCGTCTTAGCTTATGCTATGCACTGGGCAGCCGACAGCGATTGTGACACATGAAAAAAAAACCACAACCGGCGACGACCGGAGATGCTGCTGGTGAAAAGAGGGAGTAGAGGGGGACGGAGTAGGGACAGCAGGACTACGAGGTAAACAAACTTCCGAACTTTAACGACCCACAAGCCATGAATGTGCACATTACCTACGTAAAGTGCAGAAAACTGATTCCACACTTTAATGGAGCAAATCAATTAATCTGCAGATTACCTAGGTAATGTGCACATTCACTGATTTCGCACTTTAACGGTAACATATATGCCAAACATATGGCTGAAACCTCATGTGAATAGAGCCTAGTATACAGGACTATACTTAGGCTTCTTTATATTTCAGTGTTTTGTATAAGAGATTGTAAGTCAAACCCAGGAACAGGTCTTAGTCAGTTTATGTAAGCCAAAACCAGGAGCAGGTCAAAAACACAGAACAGGTGCATACCTTTCCATCATACCTTATCTTGATGTAGTCTCCACACCTCATAGATTGTAGATTTATGGAGTAAACAATGGGCACCATGACAGATTGAGTTGAGACTTTTAAAGCAAACTGATCTTATTCACCCATCATTAATCAATGTTTTTATGATCTAATTAATTGAAACGGTCATTTAACTGAAGCGCTCTCCTGCATGCACTGCTCAATATTCACAGATGATACGTATAATGACAAATTAATAAGACGTCAATCTACTAAATCAGCTCCTTAGTTCATTAAATATGAATTGCAGGCCTAATATGTCTACATAAATGTAGAGGCTGTTCCCTATGGCTGCTGGCCATACAGTATATGGTATATAGGATATAATTACAGGAGGCAACCAGCTTCAATGTTGGCATTACTCTGATCTCTGTTGTTGGAATGGGGGACAAATGTGCCACTGTGACCATGAGATATCTATGACAAGAATACCTATCCTGATCCACAAATGGATTTCCATTCTGGTCCTGTTTTTCTTGTTCTTGTTATGATGACAATAATAAAAAAAGAATGTGTGTTTATCTCTACTCTTGCATCTTCTTGGTGTATTGTGCAGGATATGACACTTTAGATTACATAACAATATCTTCACTTCTTGTGCACCCAGCAACCAGAAGTACAGTAAGGTCTATCTGCTGTAGAATAGACTGCCACTTCATCCTACACAGACTTGATTTAGGCTGCAGATACTTATGAAACAGTAACGATGAGAAGACTGTGAAAGAAACATGCAAATTCTGGCTAGATAACCATGCAAATGGACAAATCGAAATTGAAAAATAAGATTGAAAACATGTTATCCTTATACTAAAAGTAAGACTTGGGTAGACATTTAGTTGGAAATGAAGATATGCTTTAATAGTGACAGACTATGTGGGAGTTCTTTATAACTTCAAAGCCAATTATTATGTGGCAAATGCTTCCTTTTCACAGACCTTAACAATAACCATATTATGCTGTATTGAATTGTGTTTATATATAATTTCTTATATTTCTTTCTCTCATGGTTTACTTTCATCTCTTATTGTCCACAATGCATTTTTCTCATGAAAGGCCTGGACCAGTGAGCTATAATTTATGTCCCTATCCTTTTACAGAACTATAACAACTAAATAACATAAATTTCAGTGTCAGCTGGATTTATAAATCTTAGAAAAAATATTTTTTTCTTTAGATTTGTGTTTTGAAGTACATCAGGCCCTTAATCTAACTGTTTAATTTCAGTTCAGACTTGTCTTCCCAAATGAGGGAGTTCCAAAGTTGGGGCTCATGCACACAACCGTGTGCGAGCCTCTGGCCGTGATTGAATGGCACAGGCTACACACGGATGCCGCAAAATAGGACAGGAATAGGACCAGTTATGAGTTTTGTGACACGGACTGTCAGCCCACACACCAATCCATGGAAGTCATGGTGGTGTGCACTGGCTGATAGAAATTGGTCAGTGTGTTATCCAGGAAAAACCTGGATAGCACACTGAACTAGCACACAGTCATGTGTATGGGTCCTTAATAGGAGAGTATCAGACCAGGTACTTCCCAACACATTAATTCTTGACCCAGAGAATTTTTGTGAGTTGATGCAACTTTGTTAAACTGGTCATTAAATTTTCAACAAACTTTGCATAAATAAATAGTACTAGTGAATATAGGAAATTTTGTAATACATGTTATTGGAGAAAAATGTCTCCATTCGGTTCTTTTCCTCTGCCTGTCCATGCCATATTCACTTTCATCCTGAAATGTCTACTGAATTCTGTCTTTCTACAGAAAGACAAACAGAATGCTGCAAAGAAGGCAAATTATAGCTTAAAATAGAAGTCTATGGAGAGGTGCGCAGAGAGAAGTAAGCAGGACTTTGCCAAGGGGAGCCATCACTGCCAGACAGGCATTTCTCCTGCAGGTGCTGACGATGGGTAAGCATAGTTGTAAGGGAATTGCCAGTTGAGCAGTTCCACAGTGCTGCTGCAGAAACCTGGGAGGAAGGGAATGACAGAGACGGTGCGCCCTAAACTCGACCCTGCCCCTGTCCCTGCCTACTTGCCACACTGTCCTAATGACAGGAGCAACTGGGCGGCAGAACCCTTCCTAGAAATAAGTGTAACATAGAACAAGACAAAACAACACAGAAGCAAAGTCAGCAAGCCAAGGGTCACAGCCAGAGAGACAAAGCAGTACCAAATCATAATCCAAAGAGTAGTCAAGGGAAACCAAAGGTCAGAGGCAGAGGCATAGCTAGGGGTTCAGCACAGGGGGGGCGAACATGTCCAAGTGCCCAACATGCCCAACTTGGACATGTTCGTATACTGATACTATGAGTATACGGTGAGCGTATAGTGGTATATAGCGGCTCTACACAGGGCTCTGCAGACGATTTAGGTGAATACAGGGCTGTAACATTTAATGTCTTACCTGTGACGTCTCTGACTAATCGTTCATATTCCCCGTCTCTTTTATCTGGACGGCCATGACCACTTCTTCCAGTCTCTGTAAAGTTTGCAACACAGACATCTTTGGCTCCTTACTTTTCCAGGCACCTGACCCACATTGTCCTCACCTACACAAAGCCCCCATCCTGCTGCTACCCCCAATTATAAAATATATCATATACCCCCCATAATGAATAATACCCCCAAGTGAATCTTTAAATTAATAACTTCCCTGTGCACCCCTTTAAATAGTTCCCCTTATTAATAATGCCCCAGGTGTTTCCTACTTAAAAAGAAAAAAAAAAAAAAAACAAGGGAAAAAAAAATTATTGGGGTTCCAATACCTGAGACCCGGAGGATCTGCTGTTTGAATGAACCGTGGTACCTGTGTAAGCGCCGTGACACCTTCTTTGTTTACATAGTGTCATTCTATTCATAGCGGCCACGTAATGTAACTACAGCCTTGTCCTATACACATCTATGTAACAAGACTGGAATGACATCACACGGTCAACAGACAGCGTATGATATAAACAGGCGCCATGGCCCCTTCTTACAGCTGATCAGTGGGGAATCTCTTATTGATGATTTATTCTGAGGATAGATCATCAATAAAAATGAGCTGGAAAACGCCTTAAGGCTAAGGCCCCACGTGGCGTCCCGCAGCAAAAAACAGCTGTGGGAAAAACCAAGGCGGCGAAGCATCGCGCTTCTTCCTGCAGCACTTTGCACAGAATGTTTGCAGAGGTTTCCTCTGTGGACTTTCTGCTTCAGTTATATCTATAGGGAAACTGCTGGCATTTCCATAGGTATAATTGACATGCTGCGATTTCCAAAACTGCGACTGTTTTGGAAATCGCAGCGTATCCACTGCGTGTATTTTACTGCAAAGTGGGGATGGGATGGGGCCCCATGTGGCAAAAACCCACAGAAAAAAAACGTGGCATTCTAGCAAATCCCATCCACACATGGCGGAAAAATACGTGCAGCAGACGCACTGCGATTTCCAAAACCATTGCGGTTTTGGAAATTGCAGCATGTCAATTATACCTATGGAAACACCGGCGGTTTCCATATAGGTGTACTGAAAACAGAAAGTCCACAGGGGAAACCATTGCGGACCTTCTGTGAAAAGCTCTGCGGGAAAAAGCACAATGTTACTGCCATGGTTTTTCCTGCAGCGCTTTTTTTGCTGCAGCCAGCTACATGGGGCCTTAGTCTTGATAAAGCCCAAGTGCCACTTTAATTAAATTAATTGACCCTCATATTATGCCCCTGATTCCCCCTGACATAAATACTGCACCTCTAATGGCCCCTTATATCAATGACCACCCCCTTATGTTCATAATGCCTCCTAATATAAATGATGCCCCCTAATGGCCCCTTATATAAATAACCTCCCCCCTTGTATTCATAATACCCTGTAATAACCCTTATATAAATGACCCCCCATCGTCATAATGCCCCCTAATGAATCCTCCTTTTATAGTTATAATTCCCCCTTTTATCCACCCCTTATACTATTAATATACCCACAACTGCGCTAAAAAAAGAAAAAAAAAAAGTCATACTCACCTACCTGTGATGCTGATGAATGGAGCAGTCGCCTCTTCCTCCCTGTCCACGCACAGGACATCTCTGTCTGAGCACAGGCGGCGCGATGTGACGTCATGTGTGAGAAGAAGACATCGGTCTGTGCTCTCGGGGACTTGTAAAACGCAAGCCTCATGTAGCTTGTCGTTTACAATACTGTGAAGTTGAGGATATGTTTTAACTAGACCGGTGTCTGCAGACACCGATCCAGTTAGAAATAAAGGATGTATTAATGGCGGCCCTGGGGTGGGCCCCAAAAAGTCAGTGGGCCCGGGGCAGCCGTCCCCTCTGCCCCCCCCCCCTCGGCTAGCTATGCCTCTGGTCAGAGGTAAGAATAATAATAGTAGAGCAAGTAGAAACCTAGCAAGGACAAAGTCACAGGACAAAGTACAATAGCCAGTGACCATGTGTGGGCTGATGACCTGCTTATAGCAAGTCCAGGACCTGCCCCAGACTTGATTGGTAGACAGGCTGTCAATCACACAGGCAAGGCTAAGATTAACTATCTGAGGAGCAGAAAGAAACAAGGTGCAGGAGACGGGTGTGGCTTAAATTCAATTACATAGTAGTAGTAGTACTAGGACAGTGTTCAGACTGAGCAACAAGAACCTTAAGCATGGAATCAAACTGAACACACCTCTTACGCCGCAGCGTGTGAGCGGAGGGTGGCGCAGAGACCCGAACAGGCAGAAACGTTACAATAGTACTACATGGTCACCTTTCAGATGTAGTATTACAGGGTTGTCAATCATACAGAGCAGTTCCCCATTCTAGCTCAGATGTTTATATGCCCTAATAAAATGTATAGACACGGGTTGTCTTCATGAGAAAAACTCTTTAATAGATCTTAGCTTAAGAAAAATCAAGCAGCAAACTTTGAAAGAAAAAGGTGGCAGATGCTTCATAATTTTTTGACTGAAAATCCACTTTAAATATTCCCCTAACAAATCATAGAGGCCTAGAACTTACCAAAAGGAATGACCATGGTTCTTGAGAAGTGAAATTTGTTTCAATTGTGATACAGTACAATGAAGAAAAGGATTTATGAAAAAGTGATTGTAACAGACTATAATCTCTCTGACCTACATCAGTAGACATGTCAGCTCATGGACCTTGCAAGATGCAGTTTGCTGACGTGTTAAAATGACATGTCATGGAGTTTTCTCATTGAGAGGAGTCCTATCCTTATGTCATTTTGCTGAATGTCCTCTATGACTTCCTGTATACTTAGGACATTTAGATGTCATAACAGGGATCCTTCTACTTAGGACACCTTTCCATAAGCCACAGAGGGGAGATTTTAAGCAAAAGTACACCTATCCTATTTACTTTTACATGATTGGCCATTGCACGGATAATGCATAACCAAACAAATAGTTTCTGTTGACAACAACTGTTCTCCAAGGATTTTAGGAGCCAGTTTTGTCTCTATGAAAAAAAATTGTCTCTTTTACAGTACCTGCAAAGTGGATGGGAATCTGGCTAATCCCATCCACACATTGCAGAAAAATATATGCAGAGGAAATGCTGCGATTTCAAAAAACGTCACTTTTTGTAAATTGTAGCATGTCCATTATACCTACGAAAATGACATTTTCCGTATCAGTATAATAGAAGCAGAAAGTCTACAGAGGAAAACTCTGCGGACTTTCTGTGAAAAGCACTGTGGAAAAAACTGCGATTCACTTCCGCCACGCTTTTTGGCTGCGGCATGCTACGTTGGGCCTTAGTCTTAAAGTATTGAGGGCATTATAGAGCTATGTATGCACTTTCCATTTTAGCCTATGATCATGAGACAGACTTCTGATAATGAAACAACTATCCTCACTGTTTTACTAACAGTAACTGAAAAGCTAGCAACCAAAAACAAATTTATGTCCTAATAGAACATCTGGTTTTCATGTATCTGTGAGTAACATGTCCAGAAAAACTGTCCAGGAATACCAAAAGGCAAGAGCACTAGGAAGGACTCCCCTGCAGCCTGTAAAAGGATAGAGATAAACCATCTGTCCTTATGTTTCCTTAATGCAAATGAGCTGCAGCAAGAATTACTCAAACATAGGGCACATATAGATTTTACCATAGGACCTTCCAGCAGGTATACATTCGTCTCAACAGTTTCACAGGGCATGGGTTAGATGCCGTAGATATGTATGAGACGTTAATGGATATATGGATACTGTTTTGTTACTGTTCCAGATTTACTTCTAGCCTGTCCAGAAGAGTGAGGTAAACAAGGTGCAGATGAGCACAATATTTGCTCCATTAATACAGCATTCAATTGAGTCTGTAGACATAGAATGTAACCTATAAATTGTGGAAACGTGTGATAGTTTCATTGGCACTTGCTGAATTATAAGACATATATCATTTTGTGTCACTTGGTGACTGGATGTGTATAGAGGTGACAGTTTTGCTTGGTTTTATATGTTCCGTTCCTCATTAATTGTACCTGTCACTACTGACTGATCTATTGTTTTGACTGATGAGACTGACCTCACATATCAATTTAAAACACAACAACTTGTATATGTTGTACATAAATCACTCTATGTCATCTTATTGCGCTTATCCTTGAAACTTGCTGTCAGCATTTAATGTCCACAGATGCTTTATACAGGAAAACTCTATTTAGTTACAATTTAGTTACAAAGTTGAGGGGGATACCAGTAGCAAGCTTCTTAACAATTCAGATGGTAAATGATGGACACTTATAGACATTGGTCCACAGCATCCTTTATACAATGTTAATTACCTGTCTGTTACCAAGGTTGGTCTTCAAGGGTGATGGTGGGCATCACTAAACCAATACTAAATAAATATTGCAGGAGTCCTGGCTCTACCTGACATGTTCAACTTGTTAGCCATCTATATGACAAGTACAGCCCTAATTCCAAAAATATTCAGACTTTGTAAAATGTAAAGAAAACAAGAATGCGATGATTTGGAAATGTCATATAACCATATGTTATTCATCATAGAACATGGAAAACATATCAGAAGTTGAAAGACGTTTATTCACTTCATTGAAAAAGTTAACTAATTTAGAAACAGCGAAACATCTCAAAAAAAGTTGGGATACGGTTAAGAAAAAGCTGGCAAAGTAAGTGGTAGAAATGGAGAACAGCTGGTGGGTCAATTTTCAAATAAGTCACATGATTGTGTATAAAAAGAGCATGTTAGAGAGGCAGAGTCTCTCAAGAGCAAAGATGGTCAGAGGTTTACCAATCTGTGAAAAGCTGCCCGAAAATTGTGGAATAATTTCAGAAAAAATGTTCCTCAATGTAAAATTGCAAGGGCTTTGAATGCCCCACTATCTAGAGTACATAATATCATCAAAAGATTCAGAGAATCTGGACAAAATCCATGTGCACAAGGGACAAGGTTGATGGTCAATATTGGATGCTTGTGATCTACAGGACCTCAGGAGGCACTGCATTAAAAACAGGAATGAATTGATAATGCAAATCATTGCTTGGGGTCAGGGATACTTCCAGAAATCATTGTCCGTGAACCCAGTTTGCCATGCAATCTACAAGTGCAAGTTAATGCAGTTTCATGCAAAGAAGAAGCTATATATCAATGCAATCCAGAAATGCCTCTGTTTTCTCTGGGCCAAAGCTCATTTAATATGGACTGAGGTAAAATGTAAAACTGTTCTGTGGTCAGATGAATCAAAATTTTAAATTCTTTATGGAAACCATGAATGCTGTGTCCTGTGGACTCAGGAAAGGAATCCTTCAGATTGATATCAGCGCACAGTTTAAAAGCCTGAATTTCTAATGGTGTGAAGTTTCAGTAGTGGATGGACAGTGCATGGGCAACTTACACATCTTAAAATGCACCATCAATGCAAATCAGTATATAGATGTTTTGGAACAATATATGCTCCTGTCCAGACAATGTCTCTTTCAGAGATGGCCTAGCATACTTCAGCAATACGATGCTAAAGAGAGAAAAATAATCTGGGTGCTGAACTGGCCTGACTGCAGTCCAGATCCTTCACCAGTAGAAAATATTAGGTGCATTATGAAACAAAAAAATCCAGAATGAAGTTCAGACTGGTGAGTAGCTAGAATCCTACATCAGACAAGAATGGGACAACATTCCTCTCCCAAAACTCCAGCAAATGGTGTCCTTACGTCCCAGACATTTACAGACTGTAAAAAGAAGAGGGGATGATACAGAATGGTAGACATGGCCCTGTCTCAACTTTTTTCCAATGTGTGGCAGCCATCAATTTCTGAATTAGTTATTTTTTTTTTCAAATGAAATGGAAAAATGCATCCCAACCTTTTTGGAATTGGGGTTGTAGTTATTTCAATTCAAAATGAGGTTTAGAGGTCATAAGGTGAAGTTTGGGGAGAGGCATGTCGTGGATGTAATAGAGTACTGTGTTAACACCAAGAATGACGTTAACCTATTGTAAGGGAATTGCTAGTTGAGCAATTCCCAGTGCTGCTGCAGAACCCTGGGGGGATGGGCACAACAAGACAGTGAGACCTAAAACTGACCCTCCCCCCCACTGACCCTGCCTCTTGCCTGACTGTCCTAGGTGACAGCCAACAACTTTGAGCTGGTCCCTACTCTGAATAAGTGACAACACAGAACGCAGACAGGACAAACAAAGGGAGGTCAGCTAGCCAAGGTAACAGTCAAGCAATGCAGTACAAATCACAATCCAAGAGAGTAATCAGAGACAAAACCAGAGGTCAGGAATAGGAATACAGGAAATAGCAGAATAGGAGCTAGCAGGGACAAGTCACAAGACAGAATCAATAGCCAGTGAGCGTGTGAGGGCTGACAACCTGTTTATAGAAAGTTAGGACCTGCCCCAGACTGGATTGGTAGACAGGCTGTCAATCACACAGGCAAGGCTGAGATTAACTATTAGTGGAGCATAGGAAAACCAAGGTGAAGGAGACGGGTGTGGCAGAAAATCAATTACATAGTCTAGGACAGTGTTCAGACTGAGCAACAAGAATCTTAAACAAGGAATCAAACTGAGCACGCCTCCTGTGCCGCCGCGTGCGGGTGGAGGGTGGTGCAGAGACCCGAACAGGCAGAGACGTTACACCGATAGTGTAGTACTTTGTGAATTCCAGGTATTAGCTTCTGCTGCGTGGTTTGCATACTGACAAATCACAACATGTGGTCCAGAAGAAGCATTATCATTAAAATGCTATGTAATCACTGTCTGGACAACCCTCTGGACTCAATTATTCCTTCTAAGCATAGAAAGAACAGAGAAATTAATGACAGGTTATATTGACTCTCCCTCCCCCCCCCCAAAGTATACACCTGCTGAGTCCCTCCTGCTCTATAACATGCTGACTGCAGATTACATAGCATTTTCATGGTGACAGGTTCCCTTTAAGCCTGGAAGATAAAATCAACGAGCTTGAGCCCATATATGCATGATTTGTTACTCACATATATGTCATGTGGTAATTGTTTGATTAGATATATGCACTGAATAACACAAGATGAAGATCCACATACAGGTCAGTGTAAAAAATGGAAAAGACCTACTCCATCACAGTCACAGACAGATACTAAGCAGTCAAAAGTTGCCCTAGGGCCCCACACGACATGAAAATCACAATAAAGTGGGGTGGCAGTGTAGGCACAGTAAACATATTATGCATCTTCCACCTTTTATGTCTACCCTTTCCCATGCTTGAGAAGATGCAAAGAAACACCTAGGACTTGAAGTACAGCATACAAGAAGACTGAGCCAGCACTAGCTGATAAACCTCTCACAAGGATACTTGTAGCTAGCATAAGATGTACAATATCCTATTTATCCAATATGTGTTTTGTTTCATAAATTGAATAGAATGCCCCTCTGTTGGGTTTTCTTGTATCTTCTGATTTGTACATCATGCTGCTAGAAAATATTTTCACAGGAAGGTATATATTCAAAGAATCCAGAGATGTTGCCATAAGAACAAAACATTGCACATAATGTTCGGCTTGTGAAAAAAGTAAAAAGCACAGTGAACATAAATATAAGTATGATAATTTGATTTAAAGATATCCCACTGAGCAACATTTCAAAACAGATCATTGTCAAGGACTTATGTTTTAATTTTTCCTTTCTCATATTTTTTTTACAATACTTTCAAGTAAAGACAGAAAAAATGTGGGCAGCCATCCTTTTACTTTTACACAGTAAGATAATCAGTAGTGCTTTGAAGTAGACCCAAAATTTCTAAAGAAATCAGAAAACAAATTTAAAAGGGAAAAAAAAAAAAAAAAATTACCTGAGCTTTTGTTTGTATCCTACTATTAGGAAAAGCATACATCCATCTAGATTTATGTTGGTGATTATTGGGCTGTTTGGTTAGTTTTTGATTCAGTTCTACAAAAAATCAGTTTTTTTGAGGGGTGGAGACAGTTGACAAGTTAAAGATGACTAGTACTGCAAACCTAAAAATTGTTAAAAGGGACCTCTCAGGTGGTTTTTCTACTCCAAATTGGTCTCGGCAAGTGTAACATAAAGTAATGACCTTTCCTAACTTGCCCCTCAGTAAGCTTTCTGTTACTAAAAAGGGACAAGTTATAAGCTTTTAAAACCTTATGTTGGCATATGCAAATCTACCTTAACTAGTCACAAGGGGCGGGGAGCAGCTTCATCTAGTCATGCAGTCATTGCGCTAGATCACACCCTGTGCACTGCGATTCACAAGTCGGACATGAGCCTGATACCCTACTTACCTGCCAGCCTCACATGGTGTGATTTAGTGCTTGACTAGATAAAGTTGCTTCCCACCCACCTGTAACTAGTTAAGGTAAATTTGGATATGCTTTAAATAACTAGATTTTTCAGCAACAGATAGGAAAGGGCAATACTTGATGTTACATGTGCTGAGTCCAGTTTTAGGTGGAAAAAACACCTGGCGGTTTCCCTTTAAAAGAGTTGTCTCAGCATAGAAAACTTCTTTCAAAAGTGATGGCCAGTGCAAACAGCTTATTGCCCCAGTTGCCACCCCTGACAGACAGCTTATTTTACTAAGAGAAGACACAGACAACCAGGTTCTATATGCAGAAAAAATGTAGTATTACATGATACTTATTCTGATAAATGGTAGTCCTGTAACTCAAGGACAGCTTAAGTCCTTCAAAACTTGAGCAATTCCTTTCTGGCTCACAGATGGACCCCTCTCTGTGATGTTCATATGCCCTGAAAGGGTTTTTTCATGTTGGTTGTCTTCGAGAGATTACATTTTTTAAGTCCCATAATCATTAAACCATTGAGAAGAAAATTTAGTATAGCCTCCATTTTTCCTTTTTCATCATTTGCTAAACATTTAGGTGTGTGCACAGATTCATAATCCTTTAATGGATAGGTCCAGCCTTAGCTGTGCGCTTCTCATTTTATTGCATAAGAGAAAAATGGTTTGGATTTCTGGTGCATACAATACTGTCTGTTGCACTTTAATAGGGTCACATGTAAAGTCACAGTAGTTAATTTAATCATGTAAATCAGGGACATACAATAGCTCTATAGTTACAGCAGTAGAAGTAGCTTCTGAGCCCTGAGGCTCTGAGGTTGCCCCAATGGTCTCTATACCACATGAAATATAACACTATGGTAAATGACACACTTATACACTTATAATACATATTGATGCAACTAAATTGCATTCTTTTTGCATCAGTAAGCATTAGAATGATGTTGAACATGCAATTCTGCCTGCAGACAGCATGTTATAGAGCAGGAAGGGCTGATCAGATTAATATATGGGTTTGTTGGTAAAGATTCAGTGTAACTTGAAGATTATCTAAATGAATGCTCCCTTTGGGTTTTTGAGTGTAGTGGGTGATCCCACACAATGGGAAAGCTCCCAATGTCAGCAAGTATTCAGAGATAGCTGTCAATTACTGGATGGGACCACTTTCTGGAGATTTAAACCCATTACAGTAATTCCAAGTAATACTGAATGTTTTCCCATAAAACTATGTATTCACTATAATCTATAATACTATATCAAATCATACAGCTCCTCCCGCTCTATGATATACACAGATTAGGTGCAGTAGTATGTTGGTCACTGAATTTCACTCAAAAAAACATATCAAAATTAAGCAAAGGTTCACATTTTAGCAGTTTAAAGAGGACCTTTCATGTCCTCATGAAATTGCGGTTTTATATACCGCTAGAAAGCTGACAATGTGCTGGATTCAGCGCACTGTCGGCTTTCCCGGTATATGCCCTGGTGGTGGAGATATCGGTGCCGTTAGTTTTGGCACCGATTTCTCCCCACTGTCAGAAGGGCGTTCCTCATAGCTCAGCGTCATCGCGATAATGCTGAGCTATGAGGAACGCCCTTCTGACAGTGGAGAGAGATTGGTGCCAAGACTAACGGGACATACTAGGAAAGCCGAAAGTGTGCTGAATTCATGAGAACATGAAAGGTCCTCTTTAAGTTTTAACCTCTGCCATAGAGATCTGGTCAAAAGTGCTGTATGATATTTCAGGCAATGATGGAAACCCAACAGGGAATTGGGTGCGGTTGGAGTCTGTGTACTAAATATAACACTTGCATTATTATTTTTTTGTTCTGCTCCTATAACACAGCAGAACAATGGAAATGAGTAGTGCATAGCCTTACTTTAGCAGTGGGTGACAATGAGTTCAAGAAAAGCTTTAAAAGAACTTGAAATCTATCTGTATGATAGACACGATGAGCTTGATTCTCTAAACTTTTTAGTGAAAATGATGTAACTAATAAGTAATATGTTCCTTCTTGTTTCTCACTTAGCTGGCCCTGTAATGCTGCTGTGGTTTTGCCTTCCTGACAATGCCCCAGAGCCCTGTATCAAGCGAGGAGGAGAGGAGGAGCATATCCGAATATCCTGGGGAAGAGTCGGACTCAGACAGCTCCAGAGAGGACACTGTCCCTGGAGGGAAAAACAATCCCACTTCTACCACCAGCAAAATTAGCCCTAACCCTCTTTCAGCATCCTCAGTAGCAGCACGAAGAATAAAGGAGAGATCTATGTCTGTTCCTGACGATTCAAATTTCAGTATGATGGTCTTTCGCATTGGTATCCCTGACCTTCATCAAACAGTAAGGCTTGGGAGGAAATGGGAATAGCACTGAAATATATTAAGACATAATATTATAGTAATGCTCATCTGGAAGAAAGCCGTGTTAATGAACTAATTGATAATTTCACTACCAATAATACAGTCCTCTTCATGGACTGTCAAAATGTGAACTGTAATTGTTTGCCTATAGGGTTGTCCAGGCTCTGTCACATTTGCCTTACTAATGGCCTGGATTGCCTATAATATGTCAATTTCTCAGCTATTTGTTTGCTATTGTACAGTTACTCCTGGCAGAATTCATTGTAAATAAACTAGTAGTAGTTATAATCGATAATGGAGGGGGCTGCCTCCATTAAAATGTACACAGTGATGTCACCTCAGTGCAGTGAATACTAATGAGTAGGTTCCCAAGAGATTTTCTATCAATTTTAAGTTCATTTGATTGGGACTAAGGGGGGTTTAAACCCACAACAGGGTGCAAACAAACATACAAAGCTGTATCCCTACTGTCTTTCCAGTAAGCTCCAATAGTTGCAGTGGTAGTATATTTTCTCTTACGTCTTCTTTTCTTATTTCTTTCATTACATAATATATTGGTATATAGAGAAATATCTCCTATATGTCAGTACTTTGTATATTTTTATATATTTTTAAGCATACGTTCCAATACATTATGTAGGGAAAGAAATTAAAAAAGAGGAGGTTACAGAAAAAATACTAAAATTGTATCTAATGTGCTTTGTGGCTCAGTCAGTTGGGTGAAAATTTGGTTTACGTGTATGCACCATGTTGTACGTTCAAGCCCTACCTTATGTATCGCCATAACTGTTATGAACCACAAACTATTTAACATGATCACTAAATGGTGTTAATAAAAATGACACAAATGACTATTTTACTTAACAATCCAGCTATCCACCTTTTATAAAGACCATGTCTTTTGAAAAGGCCTCTCCCACTTTTGCTGTAAGTTGCCATCCACGAATCACCCTGTGAAGAGCTCTCCCAGGTTGACGTCTTTGCAGACGTCTCTACACACTCCCTGCCTCAGAGCCAAATGTAAAATGTGCAGCAGCCATAACGGGGATATTAGCAGCATAAAAACTGATAGAACACCATGTATGAAGTCTTATACAATCCTAAAATAGAGTGCCCTGCAGATATTTTAAATGTTCAGGTAATCTTCAATAGATTATTTGTGAAATGGACCATAGTCTATAAGAAATTGACCCTACTGGTAAGTGACTGGATTCAAAGTCACAACCCGATGTGTTTCTCTCCTGCTTAGAAACATAGCTAAGGTCCCTTATTTATATATACCAATATTACCACTATATAGTTCTGCAGACCACTTAAATGAATACAGTACAGTAAAAAATTTGTGACTCACAGATGACGTCTCTGACTGTAGTCATTCCCATATCTAATCTTTTCCATCTGATCTAGGTCACTGAGATAACTCCTTTTCTATCACCTAACTTTTCCAGAATCTTCCTTATATTGACAAACTCCATATTCTGGTGCTATCCATAATTGTGTGTCTGATGCTGATTTCCCCCTGTTACAGTGTCTGTTCTGTACTTCAAATGCAACTCCTGGGTTCCCCTGTTTTCAGTCAAGAGATATGCTAAAACATGTCATGCAGATCTACTAACCATTCCACTTTTCAAGTCCTATAATATTCCAATTTTATATAATTCTTAGCTGAGACAGTTTCTAAATATACTCTGCTGCCATTTAGAAGAGTGATTTATTTTTAGATTGATTCAATATGACCAGCTGAAACAGGGTTTGACTACTACCAAAATGCTTCTCCTTCACAGCTCAACATCAGCTCAAAGAACCATAGCAGACTGACTGCAGAAAAAAGACCACATGGTCGATTTAGTCTGCACTAATATTATTTCCCTTATATATTCACCTTAGGATAGATAAAGATTTAAATTAGCTTACTGTAGATTTCTCAACCACATCTGCTTAATATTTGTTCCAAGCTTCAACTACTCTTCTTACTAAAATAATATTTACTGAAAACTGGAGAGGCCTAACATTTTAAAGAGTCTGTTAGCAGGAAAATTGTAATCTAAGTAATCCCAATACTTTGTAATGCTCCTTAACCCTTAAAGGACGCAGGGTGCTTGGCAACTTTTTTCTTATTTTTCCTTCCCTGCCTTCCAAAACTCATAACTTTTTTCTGTCGACATAGCTATGTGAAGTCTTATTCTTTGCGTGACGAGTTGTACTTTCATTTTGCACTATTTGGGGTACATATAATGTTTTGATTAGCTTTTATAAATTTTTTTGTGGGGTCCGTGTGAAAAAAACATATTTATATTGGTTTTATTATGTTTTACTACTTTTACAAATTAAACATCACCCTATTCTAACACCTATAGCTTTTTTTTACTGTTTTGTTTACAGAGATAAGTAAGGGGAAAGGGTATGTAAGAGTAAGTTTTTGGGGAAAGTGAGGTGACCAAAACATGTTAATTTGCGCATTGCAGTATTTATTTATTTATTTTTTTACAGTGTTCAGTATATGGGATAAATAACACTATTTTAGGATAGCACAGACTTATACGCACATGCGGATGCCTAACATGTGTGTTTAATTATTTTGTTTATGTTATGTGTTTTTTAAATGCAAATGTGGATTTTTTAAAATTTTTATTTAGAACTTTTTTTTTTCACCTGTCCCACAAGGGGACTTGAACCTGGGATCTTTGGTCCCCAGTGCAATACATACAACATAGTATTACAAAACGTTGGCTCACTATATGTGATGGGCATAGACAGTCAGGGGGGCATTGCTCGGCCTATGCCTGCGGCATTACAGAGCCATACTATTGCAGGCGCCGTACTATTACAGCGCTGAGCGTTAACTACATGTTCACCGCAACATAATTGTATGGCACTCAGTGGGAAGGGGTTAAGCACTTTCTAAATTTGTCTTTGTTATTCAGTATTGCAGCTCCATTATCGAGAAAATCACTGTTTTATTCATATGAAAATTAAGCAAAAAGAGCATTTGGGTCCTTTCTTATCTTCTCCAGACTTTGCTCTGTGCTGTAGATTACTTACCCTAACTGCTGCCCAGTTCTCTGCGGTTGGAGAGCTGTCAATCAAAGCATGGTGGGTGGAACTCGGTGGCAGTTAGGTAAGGTAATCTATAGCACAGAGTTGCTATTGGATATTCACTCATTTGGCCAAGATCTACTTCATTGCCAGACTCCTTCATATACATGCATGCTCTACAGTGCCTTATCTCCCCACGAAGAAAAAAAACTCACCGATCCTCATCTATCCAGACATCTGCAGCTGGGGGAGAGTCAGGTCTCCATACACATTAGATCATCAGTCTGGCCCTTTGACATATGCAGGTTTGACGTATAAACATCTAATGTGAATGGTCAGTGTTACTGTGTAAAATCAGACCTAAGTACTTTTTGCAACATTTTAGTAATGTCACAATAAGCCCCTAGTACAACAGGGCTGTAAATGTCCAACAGAAGGTACAGTGGGGAAAAAAAGTATTTAGTCAGCCACCAATTGTGCAAGTTCTCCCACTTAAAAAGGTGATAGAGGCCTGTAATTGACATCATAGATAGACCTCAACTATGAGAGACAAAATGAGAAAACAAATCCAGAAAACACATTGTCTGATTTTTTAAGAATTTATTTGCAAATTATGGTGGAAAATAAGTATTTGATCACCTACAAACCAGTAAGATTTCTGTCTCTCACAAACCTGTAACTTCTTCTTTAAGAGGCTCCTTTGTCCTCCACTTATTACCTGTAGTAATGGCAACTGTTTGAAATAGTTATCAGTATAAAAGACACCTGTCCACAACCTCAAACAGTCACACTCCAAACTCCGCTATGGTGAAGACCAAAATGCTATGGAAGGACACCAGAAACAAAATTGTAGACTTGTAACAGGGTGGGAAGACTGAATCTGCAATAGGCAAGGAGCTTGGTATGAAGAAATCAACTGTGGGAGCAATAATTAGAAAATAGAAGACATACAAGACCACTAACTAGATTATAATCTCCCTCAATCAGGGGCTCCACGCAAGATTTCACCCCGTGGGGTCAAAATGATCACAAAAACGGTGAGCAAAAATCCCAGAACCACACGAGGGGACCTAGTGAATGACCTGCAGAAAGCTGGGACTAATGTAACAAAGGCTACTGTCAGTAACACACTACGCCGCCAGGGACTCAGATCCTGCAGTGCCAGACGTGTCCCACTGCTTAAGCCAGTACATATCCGGGCTCGTCTGAAGTTTGCTAGAGAGCATTTGGATGTTCCAGAAGAGTATTGGGAGGATGTCATATGGTCAGATGAAACCAAAGTAGAACTGTTTGGTAGAAACACAACTCGTCGTGTTTGGAGGAGAGTGAATGTTGAGTTGCATCCAAAGAACACCATACCTACTGTGAAGTATGGGGGTGGCAACATCATGCTTTGGGGCTGTTCCTCTGCAAAGGGACCAGGACGACTGATCTGTGTACATGAAAGAATGAATGGGGTCATGTATCGTGAGATTTTGAGTGCAAACCTCCTTCCATCAGCAAGGGCATTGAAGGTGAAACGTGGCTGGGTCTTTCAGCATGACAATGATCCCAAGCACACCGCCAGGGCAACGAAGGAGTGGCTTCGTAAGAAGCATTTCAAGGTCCTGAAGTGGCCTAGCCAGTCTCCAGATCTCAACCCCATAGAAAACCTTTGGAGGGAGTTGAAAGTCCATGTTGCCCAGTGACAGCCCCAAAACATCACTGCTCTAGAGGAGATCTGCATGGAGGAATGGGCCAACATACCAGCAACAGTGTGTGCCAACCTTGTGAAGACTTACAGAAAACGTTTGACCTCTGTCATTGCCAACAAAGGATATATAACAAAGTATTGAGATGAACTTTTGTTATTGACCAAATACTTATTTTCCACCATAATTTGCAAATAAATTCTTTAAAAATCAGACAATGTGATTTTCTGTACTTGTTTTCTCATTTTGTCTCTCATAGTTGAGGTCTACCTATGATGACAATTACAGGCCTCTCTCATCTTTTTAAATGGGAGAACTTGCACAATTGGTGGCTGACTAACTACTTTTTTCCCCACTGTAACCCCTTTTGTAGCTGACTGGGCACTAGTATACATTTTTTAATTTACAGATACCCTATTAGACCTTAGCAATGATAATATATATCCTGTAATTAAAGGTGGAAATGTACATGTATAGGTGGAGCTTGGGCCCAAGAATCATTTCCTCAGCTGATCCTACAGAACCATGGTGCTGCAATAGTTTTGACTAAGCTTTACAGTCTTCCAAAGACAGTCAGTCTGTCTCTTTTTTTTATCAAATCTGTCTTTATTTGGTTTTTAAAATAATAATAGTACAGCTGGGTACCGCTGATCAACCACGTTATCTCCGATGGGTGGCTTTGCAACCACTGGGCTCTATGTAGTATCCCCCAGCCAGGATCTTAATAGAGGGGATCCCGGATGGAGCTCTGGAAAAAATAGATGCAAGATGGCTGCAGCTTTGTGTTGTTGCGGCTGTATTAACAGATATGGGCCGCTCTTTTAGCTGTTTCTGATCTGTGAGAGAAAAGTCAAAAAACCCTTAAAATTCCCACTTGACCAAGTGGGAATGCCCTAGGGTGTTTTTGAGATGCCAGAAACTGGTGAACTCTAAATTTCTTGCGGTTATGAATATCTGTAGTAGAAACCTAACCACTGCACGTCTGCTTAGCTTGCCGGCTAGCCACAGCCCTAATCAGTTCTTGTTGAACCTCTTTGGTCTAATTTTTTTAGCTCTTTAAATTATTGTGAGAACTTAAGGATCTTCTGAGGGGCTTGTCCATCTTTTATCTTGAGCAGGGGCACACCTACCATGAAGTGACATGAGACACTACCTATGAAAACGAGGGGGTGACATTTTGGCCCAGGATTTCTTTAAAATAAACCAGCCATGCAGCTTCAAAATATTGTTGGGGAGGGACCAGTCCTGGGCTGGAAGCATGTGTTGGGCTAGAAGCAGCCCAGGACAGTTTCCGCTCAGTGCTTTTTTGTTTGAAGGAGTGCCAGTATTGCAGGCAGAGGAGGAGACAGACTGAAGAGGGAGCTAAGCTGTGTGTGGCGATGCGACGGTGATACAAATACTCACTGAATGCCGCACCCTAATTCCTGCATTACCCTTCCTATGTGTGCGTCACTCCATCGCCGCCGTCTGCCAGGTCATAGATGCTAAAGTGAGCACGAGCAAAGTGATGCTCTATCGGCGGGTGAAAGTTGCTCCTAACTGCCCGGAATCTGTTTGCTGTTCAGGCTCCACAGACTTCCCATCCACAATTTCCAGTTGCATATTGGATACAGCCCTGCTGCCTGCAGCCTTTCCTGTGCCATCATGGATCACGGTTCATTAGAGGCAAGCCTTAATTTGTAAATTTGACCTCAGTTCCCTTTCTGTACTGTCTTGAGAATAACTGTACATTGCCTGCCCCTAATGCCCAGGAGTAAGTATTCTGCAATTGTTCTAATTTTCTTTAAGAGGTTATGCTATAAAAAAGTATCCTCTATCCATAGCATGGAGCATAAATACCTGATCATCTATTTATCCTCTATTCTATGGATACTTTTCAGGGCATAACCTTTAAGGGGGTTCTCCATCTCATGGAAAAAAGATGCCCCTTTGCTGTAAATAGTAGTAGGGAATAATAATAATTAAAAAATAAATAAATAAAACTCACCTTTTTGAAGTCCTCTGGGTCCAGCTGCAGCTGCTTACTCTTTTGTATTGCCAATCCCTCAAGATAATAATAACTTTATATAGCACCAACATATTCTGCAGCACTTTACAAATCAGAGGGGACATAATCAGATAGTATTTGACATTACAATGTGACACAAAAATCAACATATCAAACAATAGGAGTGAGCAAGCAGCTGCCTCTGCACCCAGAGGACCTGGAAAAGGTGAATTCACTTTTTCCCCACTTTTTACATCAAAGGGGCATCTTTTTAAATGATTTGGAGCACCCCTTTACCCCATACACAATATTCCTGAACCTCAGATGGTTTTCTGACCATCCTGGCATGCACTAGTGTTTCTTTATGCCTGATTTAATCAAAATAAAATTAAAAGTATTTTCTGGCCCCAATAGAGTTTTCATACTGATGACCAATCCACAGGATAGATCATCAGTATGCCATCTGAGGTGGTCCGACACCCAGACCCCATACAGATCAGCTGTACTAGCAGCATCTAAATACTGAAAACTGCTGCAGTGGATGGGGAGAGCACATGGTATGCTCCTATTCAAGCACAGAAGCTCTATCACCGTATAGTGGTGGCTTCAGGAAATTCCAGCACTGCTCCTCTTACAGGTGCATCTCAATAAATTAGAATATCTGTGAAACGTTCATTCATTTCAGTAATTCAGTAATACAATTCATAATCAGTGTCTTCCATGATTGTGTGTCCTACTGAACCAGACTGAGGAACCATTTAAAGACTTAGGAAACCTTGGCTGGTGACACACTGAATTTACAATACTGAACTTTTTTACAATATTCTAATTTTCTTAGATTTGGGTTTTCATTAACTGTAATCCATAATCAACATTTACTGAAATAAAACACTTGAAATAGAACACTCTGTGTGTAAAGAATATAGAAAATATAGGAGGTCACTTTTTAAATTTAATTACTGAAATAAATAAATGTTTCAAAGATATTCTAATTTATTTGTACTTGAATAGGAACAGCCTGAGTATGCCTCCTGCACTAGCTTCCAGCACCTAAGCAGCTGATCTGTGCATGGTTCTGGTGTCAGACCCCCACAGATCACATACTGATGACCTAGGATAGGTCATCAGTATAAAAACTTAAAGAGGACTTTTCATGTCCTCAGACACATGTGGTTTTACATACCACTAGAAAACCGACAGCGCGCTGAATTCAGCGCACTGCCGGCTTTCCCGGTATGTGTCCCGGGGCTGGAGATATCGGCAGTGTAAGTTTCACGGTTTACTGTCAGAAAGGCGTTCCTGACAGTCTAGCTGCGCTGTGAGGAACAGCTGAGCGTCATCGCTGGGCAGTAAGGAACGCCCCCTCTGACAGTACTGCGCTATAGACGAGTACAGTCATGGCCAAAAGTTTTGAGAATGACACAAATATTATATTTTCACATGATCTGCTGCCCTCTGGTTTTTATGTGTGTTTGTCAGATGTTTTTATCACATACAGAAATATAATTGCATTCATATTATGAGTAACAGAAGCTTATATTGACAGTTAGAATGAGTTAATGCAGCAAGTCAATATTTGCAGTGTTGACCCTTCTTCTTCAGGACCTCTGCAATGCTCCCTGGCATGCTCTCAATCAACTTCTGGACCAAATCCTGACTGATAGCAGTCCATTCTTGCAGAATCAATGCTTTAATTTTGTCTGAATTTGTTGGTTTTTGTTTGTCCACCCGTCTCTTGATGATTGACCACAAGTTCTCAATGGGATTAAGATCTGGGGAGTTTCCAGGCCATGGACCCAAAATCTCTATGTTTTGTTCCCTGAGCCATTTAGTTATCACCTTTGCTTTATGGCAAGGTGCTCCATCATGCTGGAAAAGGCATTGTTGAGCGCCAAACTGCTCTTGGACGGTTGGGAGAAGTTGCTCTTGGAGGACATTCTGGTACCATTCTTTATTCATGGCTGTGTTTTTAGGCAAGACTGTGAGAGAGCTGATTCCCTTGGCTGAGAAGCAACCCCACACATGAATGGTTTCAGGATGCTTTACAGTTGGCATGAGACAAGACTGGTGGTAGCGCTCACCTCTTCTTCTCCGAATAAGCTGTTTTCCAGATGTTCCAAACAATCGAAAAGGGGATTCATTAGAGAAAATGACTTTACCCCAGTCCTCAGCAGTCCACTCCGTGTACCTTTTGCAGAATATCAGTCTGTCCCTGATGTTTTTTCTGGAGAGAAGTGGCTTCTTTGCTGCCCTCCTTGAGACCAGGCCTTGCTCCAAGAGTCTCCGCCTCACAGTGCGTGCAGATGCACTCACACCTGCCTGCTGCCATTCCTCAGCAAGCTCTGCACTGCTGGTAGCCCGATCCCGCAGCTGAAACACTTTTAAGAGACGGTCCTGCCGCTTGCTGGTCTTTCTTGGGCGCCCTGGAGCCTTTTTGGCACCAATGGAACCTCTCTCCTTGAAGTTCTTGATGATGCGATAGATTGTTGACTGAGGTGCAATTTTTCTAGCTGCAATACTCTTCCCAGTTAGGCCATTTTTGTGCAGTGCAATGATGACTGCACGTGTTTCTTTAGAGATAACCATGGTTAACAGAAGAGAAACAATGATGGCAAGCACCAGCCTCCTTTTAAAGTGTCCAGTGGTGTCATTCTTACTTAATCATGACAGATTGATCTCCAGCCCTGTCCTCATCAACACCCACACCTGTGTTAATGGAGCAATCACTGAAACGATGTTAGGTGGTCCTTTTAAGGCAGGGCTGCAATGATGTTGAAATGTGTTTTGGGGGATAAAGTTCATTTTCTAGGCAAATATTGACTTTGCAAGTAATTGCTGTTAAGCTGATCACTCTTTATAACATTCTGGAGTATATGCAAATTGCCATTAGAAAAACTGAAGCAGTAGACTTTGTAAAAATTAATATTTGTATCATTCTCAAAACTTTTGGCCATGACTGTACAGAGAGAGGGGGCGTTCCTTACAGCCCAGCGATGACCCTGAGCTGTGAGGAACGCCCCCCCCCCATTACAAGTCTATGAACGAGAACTGTCAGGGAGGGCGTTCCTCACAGCGCAGCTAGACTGTCAGGAACGCCTTTCTGACAGTAAACCGTGAAACTTACACCGCCGATATCTCCAGCCGGGGCACATACCGGAAAAGCCAGCAGTGCGCTGAATTCAGTGCACTGTCGGCTTTCTAGTGGTATGTAAAACCGCATGTGCCTGAGGACATGAAAGGTCCTCTTTAATTTGGGGTTGGAAAACACCTTTAAGTACACTGAAAATTCATAATATAATAGTCCATCATGGTGATGACGTGAACACAGTAAGGGCTTATTTACTGCATGTGCACCCATTGATTTTAATGGGTGCATACAGCTGTGCATTCTATACAGGCATACATGATCTATTTTGGTAACATGTAAACTCAGATTATTTTTTTTTTTAGGGGTGGCACCTTTCTATAGTTCGCCTCAGGCAGCAGAGAGGCTAGGGTCACCCCTGACCTTGAGTCTACTTAGTTTGAGGATAATAATGTTACCATCCTCTTACTCTTAAACTGCTCATTTTTGCTTCCTATTAGTCATTGCCTGCTTGTCCACTCTGCATCATCTGTCTTGCTCTATTAGCTCGCTGTGGGAAGTCATTGGCCTGCCAACTGCTATACATAATGGCCTAACAGCCTTGCTCACTATGTTCTTTTTGATACAGGCAAAATAATGTGACAACAGCAAATCTTTCACCTTAGACTTCTGGCCGATTTCTTCATGCAATTCTGAATTAAATGAACGAAAGTCTGCTTAATAGTAACTTACCAAAGGGTGGGCTGCTCATGTAGGATAGTCAATATAGCTTTGTCTTCAATTCCCACTCTCTAACTCTCCTCAATTTCCATTCTTATGTTATTGGAAGATCTCCAGGGGGGTCATTACCCGTAAGTTATGATTAATCTCTTACTCAGCACAAACAATATCAAATATATGCAGCTCCCCTTGGCCTCTTGTTTGCAGTCAGAGTCAACCTCTCATTAAATAATGCACTTTTACAGTACATAAAGTGCAATGGGGAGTGATCAGGAGATACCTTAAGAAGTAATGTTGCAAATTGTTAGCGGTTTAATTTTTGCTTCGTCATTGAGTGATTTGTTTCATCAGCAGAGTATTTTAGCTGATACTGAAAAGTTAGCAGGCTCTGGATATAGAGAAACAAACTGTCATATGTCTGAAAATAGAAATGCATAATGTGCTTCTGACTTACATGTCCCTTTATTAAAACATTAAGGTGATTATGGTAGACAGAACTAAAGCATTTTTGGGGTAATAAAAACAGTCCAGTTTTAGGATACACCTTGGATGGAGGGCCCATAGTACAAAAACATTGTATGATACATTGTATAGCACTGCTAATACAATGTTAATAATATTACATATGGAAAACATAATTGAATCTTAATATTTGTAGTCAACACAGAGGAGGATAGTGTAAGATTACAGAGGGATTTGAGAAAGATGCATATGGTAAATGATGTTTATTGTAGATAAATGTAACATGCACTTGGGCCAAGGAAAGTTTAACAATTATATATTGAATAGCAAAACACTGGCAAAAACTGCCACTGAAAATGCCTCTGGGATATTGGCTCCGTTGAGCCCCATTGTGTACATTTTTGGGCACTTCTATATAAGAAGTACATAGCTGAATTAGAATGGGTGCAGAGGAAGAAGAATAAGTTTATTAAGGCAATGGATGGTTTAGAGCTGTGTTTCTTGACTTTTCAAGCAAAGTACCCTCTAGTGAGAAAAAGTCACAACCAAGTACCCCCAAAGTAGGGATCACTTATCGGTGACTTATAACAGTTATGTAATAGCACCTTCTGTGCAACCGCATGTAGTAAAATTGCTCTCACACTGTCTGAAGATGTAATATAATGACACCCACAGTGCCCTCAAGTGTAATATAATGGCTCTCACTGTGCCTCCTCATGTAAGATAATGGCCCCCAGAGTACCCTCACATGTAATATAATGGTCCCCGCAGTGCCCCTATATGTAATACAAGGACCCCCACAGTACTCTAACATGTAATATAATAGCCACTGTGCCACTCTGTATAATGTAATGGCCCTCACAGTGCTCTCACGAGTAATATAATAGTCCCCACAGTGCCACCATATGTAATATAATAGAAACGACAGCGCCCTCACACCCAGGGATATCTATATTGCATGCTGCACTGCATGCAGGTCTTCCCTGCCCAGGACACCTGTGAGGGCCATCCTTACTTTAGAAGCACAACGAGTTCTTCCATCAGTACTGATGGAGGTGCTCATTGCAGTTATTGGTGCTCGGATAGTGAGTGATGAGCTGTATTCATCACCCACCACTCTGTTCCATGCTTTCTCTCTGCTTTCAGGTCTGCTGTGATATCAGCACTAAGAGAGCCCACAAAGGAAGTGCCTCCATCAACTGCAATGAGCATCTTCATCAATACTACAGTATGGAAGTGTTCATTGCACTTCCTAAGCAAAGATGGCACCACGGCCATGCGCAGGCATCGATCTTGGGCATGGGGGACCTGCATGCAATTTAGCATGTAATGTAGAACAGGTTTTTAGCCATGGCATGTATCCCTGCAGAACGTACAGAGACAGGCAATCAAACTTGGGTTATTCAGTTTGGGCTATGAGGGTGATCTAACTACAATGTAGAAATAGATGAGTGGACAGTAAAGAACTCTTTTAAATATCTTTTTACACCTAGTCCTGTAACCACCCTTCATATCTAGAAGAAAGAAGATTTTTATATAATCATAGACAGGGCTTCCTTACTGCAAGAGCAGTGAGACTAAAAAAAAAAAACTGCTACAAGATATTGTGATGATGGATATATTGTACAAATTCAAGAGGGGCCTTGAATCTTATGGAAAATAGATCTTTAGTATCGGACGTTGATCCAGTTATTTATTTGGATAGCCATATTTGCTTTTTTTTTTTTTTTTTTTTTTTTTGCTGGCTTACAGTGCCATTAGCTTCAGCCCTCTTATCTCTGTACTGTCAGGTGAGCTGTCTCTACTACCATCATTAGTAGGGTAGGTTGAACCTGTGAGATTAAAACAAACCATACTGTATTGCACAGTTTACCATTCTGTGTAAACAAGCCATGCCTATTCCAGGCATTAAATGAGAAAACCCTCCATCTAGGTCATTACAGTATAAAGAACACAAATGACAGTAAATGCATTTTAATTAGTATGTTTTTTCTGATCTTGTATTTTTTAATCAATTTGAAATAGTATTACCAGAGTTAAGGATATCCCCATTCTCATACAGGGCAATCCAGAACAAAGTTTAAAGGTTACTAACATTAACTACTAAACTGCTGACATATCACAGTGATGACGTTTTGACTAGTCGGGTCAGGACGCTGAACACCAAATACAGTGCACAAATAATATCACCATACTATCAAAACAGTTTTGAGGTACCAGGTTTCCACCTATAGTTAAAGTGTATTTAATGCTAGAAAAAATATCTGACATGTCAGAAATTTTGCTTAGTGGTGGTCTGGCCCTCCACAATCACTGAATTGATGAGACAGAAGGACTCATCTAAGTGTGTTCACCTTTCATTGTGTTCTGTGCTATTAATCCTCAGTATAGCAGGGTTAAAGGTACACACGTGGACAAAATTGTTGGTACCCCTCGTTTAATGAAAGAAAAACCCACAATGGTCACAGAAATAACTTGAATCTGACAAAAGTAATAATATATAAAAATTCTATGAAAATGAACAAATGAAAGTCAGACATTGCTTTTCAACCATGCTTCAACAGAATTTTTTTAAAAAGAAAACTCATGAAACAGGCCTGGGCAGAAATGATGGTACCCCTGAAAATAATGTGACCAAAGGGACATGTTAAATCAAGGTGTGTCCACTAATTAGCATCACAGGTGTCTACAATCTTGTAATTAGTCAGTGGGCCTGTATATAGGGCTACAGATACTAACTGTGCTGTTTGGTGACATGGTGAGTACCACACTCAACATGGACCAGAGGAAGCCAAGGAAAGAGTTGTCTCAGGAGCTTAGAAAGAAAATCATAGACAAGCATGTTAAAGGTAAAGGTTATAAGACCATCTCCAAGCAGCTTGATTTTCCTGTGACTACAGTTGCACATATTATTCAGAAATTTAAGATCCATGGGACTGTAGCCAACCTCCCTGGACGTGGCCACAGGAGGAAAATTGATGGCAAATCAAAGAGAAGGATAATACGAATGGTAACAAAAGAACCCAGAAAAACTTCTAAAAGAGATTAAAGGTAAACTTCAAGCTCAAGAAACATCAGTCTCGATCTGTCGTGGTTTGAGCCAAAGTGGACTTCATGGGAGACGACTAAGGAGGACACCATTGTTGAAAACAAATTATAAAAAAGTCAGACGAATTTGCCAAACTACATGTTGACAAACCTTCACAGAACAGGTGTATTTATACTGAGACTAAATTACACACAGCTGGACTCTATTAACTAATTAAGTGGCTTCTGAAGGCAATTGATTGCACTGGATTTTATTTAGGGGTATCAAAGTACCGATAGAATATATTTAAATTTGTGGTTATAAGGTGACAAAATGTGAAAAAGTTCAAGGGGTATGAATACTTGTGCAAGCCACTGTAGATCCATCCACTGTTCTGCTTATAACTCTTAGGATCAGCTGAGCAGAGCTTAAAACTGCTTAAGGGCCGAATCATAAACTAAATGTTTTACCCTTTCTTTTTTAGGGCTTGGCATAAGGCTTCCTGTATTGAGCATCTGTGCTGCTCACTAATTGTGAGAGTGCTGGATTGCTCTGCATCTTCACCTCTCACCGCTATCAGAGTGTTCTGGTGGATTACCTTTGCCAACTAGGAAAGTTCCACTAATGTAAGAAATCCCCTAATGAGTACTCTGGAGGACAATATGCCTTGGAATGTGGGATATCTAAAGGGACTACTTGTGTGGTCGATGAGGGCTAGTTTTTGTGTGACTGCCCTTGTAAGGGTGTGAGCTATTTCTGGGGACATCAGGGCGCAGGACAGGGTGTGATAGGGATAGTGCACATCCTGTCCCTGTTGACTGACTGCACCTGAAAACAACATTGTGGTGATCCCCACAGTGGACTCCTGCCTGGACCTGTTGTTTCACCATAACTTTGGTGAGACCACTCTTTTATTTCATTTTCTTTGCACCATCTGGGTATCTTGTAATATATGGGAGCAAGAATAGAGGCCTATATTTTAAAAAAATTATCATACTGGCTGAGATGTCATTGTTTCCAGGTGGTCAAAGGTATTTTGTCTGTGCTATCATTTGTATTTCCTTTTTAAATAGAGTCCCTTGTGTGTCCCCTCATTAAAGGGGTTGTCCAGCTCATTTTTATTAATGACCTATCCTAAGGGTGGGTTTACACTTGCGGCGGCACTCCGTCTGCCGCGAATCCGACCTAAATGTCGGGAAACTAGATAGGGAAAGGTTTGTGACGCTTTGCTTAAAAAACCCATTCACTTCTGCATGTACGACTTTGTTTCTGACAAAAAAAAGTGGTTTCATGGCGCAGAGGGTGTAAGTGCACACCCGCGCATTGCTTTAAAAACCCATTCAAGTGAATGGGTTTTTAAGCAAAGCGTCGCAAACCTTTCCCTATCCAGTGCCTATCCAGTTTTCCGACATTTAGGTCGGATTCGCGACGGATGGAATGCAGCCACAAGTGTGAACCCACCCTAAGTATGGTCATCTAAAAAAGATCAGTGGAGGCCCAACACCCAAGCAAATGCTGTGATCCCTGCTCTGTATACACTGTATTGTTTGTTTTGTATTGGCTTTGCAATGTAACTACAGCCTTGTCCTATTCACTTGTATGGGAAGTGCAATGTAAACATTGAAGAGGTCACCGCACCCCATGAAACAGCTGATCAGTGAGGGTCCCAGGTGTCAAATCCCCACTGATCACTTATTGATGACCTATCCTAAGGATTTATTCTCAATAAAAATGAGTTGCACTACCTATTTAATAAAGCCCAAATATCACCATAACTAATGCTGCTGAACTCTCCCCTTATATTATGCCCCTGATATTAATAATGTCCCATTATATAAATGATGCATCTTTATATCACTGGTAATGCCACTTATAATATAAAATGCCATATATAATATGCCACTTATAAAATACCACTAATAATATAAAATGCCACTTATATGCCACTTACAACATAATATGCTACTTATAATGTCCCCCAAATTGTGCAGCAAAAAATAATAAGAGTTATACTCTGGTCTCTTGATGCATGGAGCTGTCATTGCCATGTCTTTTAATTATTGCTCTGATTTGTAAGCTGCAAGATACTTTAGGCCTGTGGCTTACAAGGTGCCCAGACAAGACATTAGCGTACCAGTGCAAGAGGTGTAATACTGTGGCGTCATTGTGCCCACCTGCCCTGAGAGGCAGACATCTTGTTTATGTTCACTGTGCCCTGTAAGCAGTGGCGTAACTAGGAATGGCTGGGCCCCAAGGCGAACATTTGACATGGGCCCCCCCCAAACCGCCGCCCCCAACCCCCCCACACACACAAACCACATTCCTGCGCACACTATTATGCCCCATAGTGGCCCCTGCACACGGTATTATGTCCCATAGTTTCCTTTGCACATGGTATTATGTCCCATAGTGGCCCCTGCACACGGTATTATGCCCCATAGTGGCCCCTGCACATGGTATTATGCCCTATAGTGGCCCCTGGACACGGTATTATGCAGCATAGTGGCCCCTGCACACAATATTATGCCCCATAGTGGCCCCTGCACACAGTAGTTTGCCCCATAGTGGCCCCAGCACACAGTAGTTTGCCCCATAGCGGCCCCGACACACAGTAGTTTGCCCCATAGTGGCCCCTGCATGCAGTAGTTTGCCCCATAGTGGCGCCTGCACACAGTAGTTTGCCCCATAGTAGCCCCTGCACACAGTAGTTTGCCCCATAGTGGCCCCTGCACACAGTAGTTTGCCCCATAGAGGCCCCTGCACACAGTATTATGCCCCATTGTGGACCACCCATGAACGATTATTATACTCTGGGGTCTTTTCAGACCCCAGAGTATAATGATCGGAGACCCAGGGAGGATACAAACATAGAAAACACTGCAACTTACCTCTTCCCTGCTCCGGTGCACTCCCGTGCGCTACTTCGGCAATCTTCAATGTTGGACCGGATCTCGCATGATCCAGGCCGGCGTCGCGACGCATTATGACGTCGGCTGACGTCTGGGACATCACCAAACAGGCCTGAAGCCTGCGGAGCGGCGGAGAGGTGAGTTACAGTGTTTTTTATGTTCGCTCACCTCCCCTGGGCCCCCGATCGTTATACTCCGGGGTCTCAAAAGACCCCGGAGTATAACGATAGCAGTGTTTGTGGGGTTCGCGGTAGCGACTGCCACAGGGCTCCGAGCCTCATAATGTTCCAGGCCCTGTGGCAGCCGTTACCACTGCTACCCCGATAGTTACGCCCCTGCTTGTAAGCCATAGGCCTGAAGTGGCTTGCGTTTACAAGTTGCAGAGTGGCAGAGCAGGAAGCCAACTGCTTCCTTTTCTGCCACATATTTGAACTGTAACGGAGTCATGCAGACACATGTAGGGGCTGCTGGTGGCCCGGAGTTGGCCATATAGTGGGCTGGGATTCCTCTGCTTCCCATCACTAGCTACGCCTCTTGGTCTCAATACACATACAGTAGCTTGATGTAGCATGGCTTAGGATGCCCACTTATTCTGTTTCTTGTTGTCTCTAATATCTATGTAGACTTGACAACCTCTCATTTCTAAATAGCACTTGGGTGGCAGACAAATACTGAAATGAGTCTCTATTTTAGAAATACTTGGACAGCATTGGTTTATAGATAATACCACATTTGCCTTATTTTTATAGAACACTTGTGGTTCAATTTTTCCTCTACTGAAAAACACTCTAACAGTAGAAAATTACCCTGTCTGAAGACAGAAGAGAATGTCAGTTTTTTTTAACAAAGTGTTGAAGAAGTGCTACATTTTCTGAGGCTCTCTTAAACACTGTGTAAATACTTTTTCATGTTTTGTTAAAAGAAATTTTAAAGTGTAACTCTCATTTTTTTTCCGCTATTGTATTTGGTGACCATTTTTGTAATATACTTTACTTTTTTATTATAAAACATACTGTTGTAAGCCGTGTACCGGGGTGGGCTCCCCTGGATACAGAGAAGTCACGAACAAAGGAAGCGACTCCAAATCAATTTAGTAAAAACAAGATTTTACTTTGTGTAGTAACACCTCTTTACCAAAAAAACACTCCCAACTATTTACATACACTCAGCCAGGAAGGAAGCTGAGGCCCTGGTGTTGTACAGCGCGGTGCCGTCTAATGTGCGGCTCCAAAACACTCCAAGCTTTTACCTATCTGCAGGCTGCAACTAACCAGCCGCTTGTTACCTTTTTATCACCCTAGTCACAGGAACAATTCAATGAGTGTGATAGGGGCGCCAGCGGTATAACACAAGAGCTTACAAACTTATGAAAATACCTCTATTCCCCCCAAACAAAGTACAGTAAATATAATAGTAGGTCAGCTTGCAAGCCAAAGAAATGTGACAATGTATAAAATGTCGCTTCTAGACTTCCTCAGAAGCTCCTCTCTGGGAGTTACAACTCAATAGAATTCTCTGAGTCTTAGTCCTTACTACCATATAGGTAGATCATTCACCAGTAGTGTGACCTGTGAAGATGAGGATGGCTAACTATTCTAACTACAGGCCCTTACTCAGTCCCAAGCAATTTGCGCTAAAAATGTAATGCGGTGCGTGCAGATCCGGGTCTGTTGCGTACCTTTAGCCTTTGTCTGGAACAGCTGGAAGCAGGGCTCATCCAGAAAACATGCGATCTCACTGATAGAGCCACTTCTCAGCCGGGTCCTTGATAGCAATCTTCGGATGCTGTCTGAACAAGCCCTGGAACAGTTTCTGCTTCAGCACCACCTTGCTATATCTCTGATCCCTCAGGAATCCTTCTTCTCTCACTTCAGTCCTTCTTCTTCTAAAAGCTCAAAGCACACTCCTAAGATGGCTGCCACACACACTCTACTCCTCCTTCTAGGTCCACCTCTGCAGAACAGGGTCTCCACGTCACTACTCCAGGGAATTACAGTCCTTCCCATTTCTGAGGTAACAGTGGCCTCTTGTGGTCAAACAAACAAATGTCAGTTTATAAAAAAAATAAATAAACTTATTTATAGAAACAGGTACATTCATAACATGAGGGCTGCTTCCCCATCTTACACTGTAACATTCGCTTTAGCAAACCTAAAACTGAGCTGTTTTTAGGGTAAATCCATACAGTTATATTGTAAATAGGCAGAGCTGAAGCATTTACCAAAGGGGGATGGTCACTTCAAATGGTGGTTTTATACCCACTAGAAACATGGTTCTGGTATAATAAGAAAGCTGAGATTCTCGGCTTTCATATGATGCAAAGATTTATAACATAATCTGAGATATCACTAGTGAAAAACACAGTCGGAAATTTCAATTTAACATGCAGAAGTTCGTTCATGCTGCATATAAAATCACATTCCCAACAATGTTTTTAAGTAATGATATCTCAGGTTATGTTATAGCTAGTTCCTAAATCTTGACATGATATGAAAGCTGAGAAGCTTTCTTATGATGCCAGAACCATTTTTCTAGATGGTAGAAAACCAAAGATACAGCCATTTGAAGGGACCATCCCTCCTTTGGTAAATGCTTCAGCTCTATGTACTACATTGAGTACATGTGTACGGACAGAGTCTCTGGCATTGCTTAGTTAGATCATTGCTTATAGGAGCTTTACAGCCTGTTTTCTATTAAAAGGAAGTTTGGTAGATTAATAAGGTATATTACAAAAATGTTCAATCACACTCCCCAATACAATAGCAAAAAAAAAAAATCTATGAAATGGGAGTTATACTTTAAGCTAATTCCAATATTAAGAATTTTTTTTTTTAAAGAATCAACCTGTGAGCAAGCAATGAGAAAAATGGTTGTTTGAAGTGGATTAATGTGTGTGTACTGAGTCAGACTTAAGTACTCTATCCTGGGCCCACCAAAATAAATGCTTCAGAAGGCCCACCCTCCAACTTTTGTATATAGAACATGGGCTTGCCTACTTGTAATTCTGTTGTAAATGCTGCACAAATAAGCTATTTAATCAGTAAGGACTAGGCACCCCAAATGATGTTTTACTCGTGGACACGTCTGGACCTAGATGTGTTCTAGAGGAAAAAATAACCTCTGGTGTAAGCAAGAATATTTCCTTTCACTGATAGCAAGCATAGACCTTGAAAAATGTTATTGAATTGAAGCACACAGTATATTAGAAGGTTGCATAAAATTTCATTATGCGATTACTGGGGTATATTTATTAATAGAAGTCAATGCCAAAATTTATGGTGCACGCCATTTACGACATATTTATGAACAGTGTGTGTCAGAAGGAACAGAAAAATACGACTGGCTTGACACTTTTGAAAAATGTGCAACAGAAAGGGTGTGGTTTAAAAATGTCTAACTTTACGACACATTTATGAAACAGAAAAGTACGAATATGGGTTCTTTCTCCCTATTTATTGTTTGCTCACTTTCCCATTGGCGCCTGCTATTGCATTTTGCTTACTGGCTATAGTCCTTGTTCCTTGTTACCTGCTCTTCTGATTTTTTGACCACTGGCTTACCTTTGACTATTCTCTTGGATTTTGATTCTGTACTGCATTGCTCGATTGTTACCGACCCCTTGGCTAGCTGACCTCCCTTTGTTGTTGTGCGTCTTGTCTGCGTTCTGTGTTATCACTTATTATAAGGAGGGACTGTCGACTAGTTGCTGGCTGTCACCTAGGACAGATCGGGCAAGTTAGCCAGGGACAGTGGGGGGATTCAGCTTAGGGTCCACTGTCTTGTTGTGCCCCTTCCCCCTAAGTTCTCCAGCAGCTACTGGGGAATCGCTCCTCTAGTGATTCCCTTACATGCTCTCTGCGCTTTAAACAGAACCCTGAGACTATCACAGAGCAGGTGCATTTATACGGAGAGTTGATTACACACAGGTGGATTATATTTATCATCATCAGTCATTTAGGACAACATTGGATCATTCAGAGATCCTCACTGAACTTCTGGAGTGAGTTTGCTGCACTGAAAGTAAAGGGGCCGAATAATATTGCACGCCCCACTTTTCAGTTTTTTATTTTTTACAAAAGTTTAAAGTAACCAATAAATTTTGGTCCACTTCACAATTGTGTCCCACTTGTTGTTGATTCTTCACCAAAAAATTAAAATTTTATATCTTTATGTTTGAAGCCTGAAATGTGGCAAAAGGTTGAAAAGTTCAAGGGGGCCGAATACTTTCGCAAGGCACTGTAGTGCCTAGAGTGTTACTGTAGGAAGGGAGGAGTTTAGGAATAGATGTAACTTCCTGTCTTATTCATCTTCTCATCATCCTCTCACCACAAGGAATGGAGGAAACATGTCTGCAGAATCAGGGAGTATAATACTGGATTTTATCACCTCACACAACACTGGTGTGAAAATATTCACATTAGACATCACTACTAGTTTAGTATATCCATTCTACATCATACTGTATATGCTGCAGTATTACCACAGGATTTATCCTGTCACAGAGTCCCCTCATGTATTTACCTCACACACTGCAGACATGGCTGATATATCATACATTACTGCTGTATTATACAGATTGTTTATGAGTCCAGGGGACTGAGGGGCTCTCTATGGTGGAGCTGGGAGGTCACATGTAATGGAGATACTGTGGTGAGAGAGGGACAGCATGATCTGAAAGCTGGGGATCAGATATACAGTGTGGTGACATTACTGATGATACAGTATGGAGGCTACACTGATAATCCCTGTATATGACCTCTGTCTCTGTGCTAATACTGATCATGCTGGGGATAGGTTATGGCTAATACTTGCTATGTGACCTCCTTCTCAGGGTTGTATATGGGTCATACTGTGTATACAGGCCATACTGTATACAGGTTATTAATTACCCCTCCCTGTATATGGAGTCTAGTGATTTGTATGCACCCTCCCTCTTAGTTCCATGTATAGGACACGCTGTTTATATTGACCCTGCTGTATACAGGTCCCTCACTGTATATAGAGTCCAGTGGTCTCTATGGTTCCTCCATCTTAGTGCTGGTGTTATTATTTCCCCTCTTTATACTATACTAGCAGAAGGACCCGGCTTCGCACAGGTATATTTCATTTTTTGTTTGTGTAGTGACCCCATAAGAACTGGCCAGTTTTGCACTAGACATCCAGTATGGCAGTCCAATATAGTCTATTTATGGCTGTGTTGCTATGGAAACCTGGTAAATGAAATGTGAACTTATATTGGCGGATGCACGTCATATGACTGAATATTTAAGGACCTTCGAACCGCTATTGACTCATACAGGTCATAAATAGCTTGGTTGCTATGGAAACCTGGTGTAAAGCTGTGTGTATGTTAAGACTGAAGAACCTGCGATTTTCCATTGATCCATAAGCATCATGTGATCATGTGTATCTCAGTTTGGATATCAGTGAAAGATCTGCGATCGGTTGTTATGGAAAACCTGGAGTAAAGCTGTGTGTATGTGACTTTGTATAACAGTGTCATCCACAGCGCCCTGCCCCTTTAAAGCTGACCCACAGCAGTGAAGAAAAATGGCTGGGTTGTTATGGAAACCTGGAGTGCAGCTGTGTGCATGTGGCTGATAATGCCTTGTCAGATTGGAGATGGGCTTGGGTCTGCTGGGTTGTTTCAGCAACTCGCTGTTGTCTGTGACATACCTTTTCAGATTGGAGACGGACTTAGGTCTGCTGAGAGTTTTCATTAGCTCGAGCAGCAGCCATGTGTTTTGTTGCAGGAGGCATGAGTAGTTTAAAAACGTTTCAATTTATAAGAATGCTGAAATCCAGTATGGCAGTCCAGTCAGTGGCATACGTACTGGGGTAGCAGTGGTAGCGGCTGCCACAGGGCCTGGGACATTAGGGGTCCCGGCGGGCCCCTGATGTTTTTTGTTTTTTTTAATAGGCCGTTACCTGCTGGTGTAACACCAGCAGGTAACGGGCCCTATTTACTTACAGATCCCCGCTCCTGCTCACGGCCGTCTGTGCTTCACCTTCTGCAGAGGCGGCTGTGAGCAGGAGCGGGGATCAGTAAGTAAGGCCTGCGGGCTGTGAACCCCACAAACACTGCTATCATTATACTCTGGGGTCTTTTAAGCAGGCTTCGGGCCTCCTTGGTGACGTCCCAGACGTCGGTGGGCCAGTCCAACGTCATTATGCGTCGCGATGCATGACTGGCTCACGTGACATCTGGTCCAATATTGAAGAGGTATCAGGGAGTGCGCATAATACTATATATAGTGGCCACTATGATACTGTGTGCAGGGGCCACTATGGGGCCTAATAGCGTGTGCAGGGGCCACTATGGGGCATAATAGTGTGTGTAGGAATGCAGTTTGTGGGGGGAGGCAGTTGTCGGGGGGGGGGGGTCATGTCAAATGTTTTCCTTGGGGCCCAGCCATTGCTAATTACGCCACTGAGTCCAGTATAGGTACAGTCTATTTATGGCTGTGTTATGGAAACCTGGTAAATTAAATGTGAACTTATATTGGCTGATACACGTGACATGACTGAATATTTAAGGACCTGCGAACTGCTATTGACTAATACAGGTCATAAATAGCTTGGTTGCTATGGAAACCTGTGTGCCTGAGGAGAGTAAGCGCCTGCGAGCTCTTATTGGCTGATAAGGGACATGTGACCGTGTGTATGGCAGTTGGAATATGAGTGAAAGACTTGCAGGCTTGTATTAGCTAATGTTGGTCATTTTTTGGGAATACTGTATCTCAGGAACGGTACGTCCAAGAGAGCTGAGACCCCGTCTAAAATATTCCCGGACACCTGATGTACATGTGTGCCAAATTTGGTGAGGATCGGTCCAGTCGTTTGGTCGCGCATAAAGAACAGACAGACAGAAACTCATTTTTATATATATATAAGGGACTAGAGGAAGGACCCGGCTTCGCACGGGTATATTTAATTTTTTGTTTATGCAGTGACCCCATAAGAATTGGCCAGTTTTGCACTTGACATCCAGTATGGCAGTCCAGTATAGGTATAGTCTATTTATGGCTGTGTTGCTATGGAAACCTGGTAAATGAAATGTGAACTTACATTGGCTAATACACGTCATATGACTGAATATTTAAGGACCTGCGAACTGCTATTGACTCATACAGGACATAAATAGCTTGGTTGCTATGGAAACCTGGTGTAAAGCTGTGTGTATGTCAAGACTGAACCTGCAATTTTCCATTGGTCCATAAGTGTCATGTGATCATGTGCATCTCAGTTTGGATATCAGTGAAAAACCTGCGATCGGTTGTTATGGAAAACCTGCAGTAAAACTGTGTGTATGTGACCTTGTGTAACAGTGTCATCCACAGCGCCCTGCCCCTTTAAAGCTGACCTACAGCAGTGAAGAAAAATGGCTGGGTTGTTATTGAAACCTGGAGTGCAGCTGTGTGCATGTGGCTGACAATGCTTTGTCAGATTGGAGACGGGCTTGGGTCTGCTGGGGAGTTTCAGCAGCTCGCTGTTGTCTGTGACATACCTTATCAGACTGGAGACAGGCTTGGGTCTGCTGAGAGTTTTCATTAGCTCAAACAGCAGCCATGCATTTTGCTGCAGGGGACATGAGTAGTTTAAAAAACGTTTCAATTTAGAAGAATGCTGAAATGCAGTATGGCAGTCCAGTCAGTGGCGTAAATATCGGTTTAGCAGTGGTAGCAGCTGCCACAGGGCCCGGGACATTAGGGGACCCGGCGGGCCTCTGATGTTTTTTTTTTTTTTTAACACCAGCAGGTAACGGTCCCTATTTAATTACCGATCCCCACTCCTGCTCACGGCCGCTTGCACTTCACCTTCTGCAGAGGCGGCTGTGAACAGTAGCAGGGATTGGTAAGTAATGCCTGTGGACCGTGAACCCCACAAACACTGCTATCATTATACTCTGGGGTCTTTTCAGCAGGCTTCGGGACTCCTTGGTGGCGTCCCATATGTCGGTGGGCCAGTCCGACATCATTATGCGTTGCGATACATGCCTGGCTCACGTGATATCTGGTCCAACATTGAAGAAGTAGCGGGAAGTGCGCATAATACTATATGAAGGAGCCATTATGATACTGTGTGCAGGGACCACTATGGGGCAGAATACTGTGTGCAAGGGCCACTATGGGGCCTAATAGTGTATGCAGGGGCCACTATGGGGCATAATAGTGTGTGTAGAAATGCAGTTTGTGCGTGGGGGGGTTGCCGGGGGGAGGGTCCCATGTCAAATGTTCGCCTTGGGGCCCTGCCATTGCTAGTTACGCCACTGAGTCCAGTATAGGTACAGTCTATTTATGGCTGTGTTGTTACGGAAACCTGGTAAATTAAATGTGAACTTATATTGGCTGATACACGTGATATGACTGAATATTTAAGGTCCTGTGAACTGCTATTCACTAATACAGGTCATACATAGCTTGGTTGCTATGGAAACCTGTGTGCCTGAGGAGAGTAAGCGCCTGCGAGCTGTTATTGGCTGATAAGGGACATGTGACCATGTGTATGGCAGTTGGAATATGAGTGAAAGACTTGCAGGCTTGTATAGACTAATGCTGGTCATTTTTTGGGAATTCTGTACCTCAGGAACGGTACGACCAAGAGAGCTAAGACCCAGTCTATAATATTCCCGGACACCTGATGTACATGTGTGCCAAATTTGGTGAGGATTGGTCCAGTCGTTTGGTCGCGCATAAAGAACAGACAGACAGACAGACAGGAACTCATTTTTATATATATAAGAGATATGGTGTCTAATGATCTATATATGACCTCCATATTAGGTCTGTATACTGAATCCTGTGAGGATATACTGTATGGCAGCCTTCTGTCCCTTTATACATGCTGTCCTGTTGATGCTGCCTCCTATAAAATGTCCGCCCTTACCTCATGTAACTATTTCATCTTCCATTTGGAATTTCATCTATTACCTAAAATGGAGGATGGTATAAGACTGTGTAGATTACGTGGAGCCTTATCTAGATGTTTTTTCAAGTAGAATATATTATATCTAGATCATATTTATAGCTCTCAAAGGTGTTCATGGAGGGCTCAGCACATGGTGGGGATGTGGGTGGCCCAGGGACACCTTGCTCTGTAGGATGCACAGATTTGTATAGTTTTATATCCATGTGTATACGGTGATATACTGACCGCCATGTTTTGGCTGACCTCTGATTCTCCACCACATGTAGATAACGGATATAAGACAGATACTGCACCGGATTATTGCATTTCTTAATCTTCATATGTAGCCGGTGATTTAGGAGCATTTACAGTCTGTATCCGGATAAGTATATGGATTACTATTATTATATGTTACTATGGCATCATATACTGCAGCAGCTCCCATCCATGACTATGACATATACTATGTGATGGGTTATTTCTTAGTGGTGTCCTATAATAGTATAATTTTGTACCCACTGACAGCTACTCAAGTCTGTCCTTATTACCTACATAGCTCTGGATTATTCTGGAGCTGGTATAATTTAGTATTATTGCTTATACAGTATTTAGGGTGAGCCATCTAAGTTATTATTATTTCTTTTAGAGCACTTTTAATTCCATGGTGCTGTATATATGTAAAGGGATTTACTTACATACATAGTGCCAACATAGGTACAATATGTATATAACTAATTAGCTGAGTGATCTAGTACACATGGAAAAGAGGACCCTGCCTGCATGGGCCTCCAATCTTTTGGCCAATGTTTTACTCTGTTATCAGTGTCTTTGCCTTATTATGTAACCCTCTAGGGCATGGTTGCTTAGGATTGGGATGCGTACACAATGCCCTAGTTCCTCCAAGCCAGTGTGTAACTGCTGGTGGTTTGGTATACACTAACAACCTGTTTTTGCCATTTCTTGACTGAACGTGCTTAATAGAATTTAACCACTTCCAGACCGCCCATTGAGTATATATGTACGGAAGGTGGTTGTCTAGTTCTGTAAGGACGTACCAGTATGTCCAGCAGAACTTGCTCTACTGCGCCCTCCCTACTGTACTGAGCTCTGAGGTCCCGTTGTCAATAGACAGCGGAAACCTCAGAGTTTTGCCCAGAGACCACTCTGTGAGGTCTCCAGGTATGTGATCACTGTGACACATGTCACAGCGATCGCAATGACAATTGCGCATGAGCAGATTGCTCCATTGTGCCCCTCCCCCCTGAACTGAGCTCCCAGGTCCCGTCTATTGACAGCGGAGTCCTCAGGGCTTTGCCCGGTGACCAGCCTGTGTGGTTTCCGGGCATGTGATAGCTGTGACAGCCAGTCACAGCAATCACAATGAAGTTTGTCACATAGTGACAAACTTCATTGGTTTAACGCCAATCTCCCTCTCTTTGGCCTATCAGAGAGGGAGATCGGCACTTCTGCCTCCACCCCCAGCAATACTCTGTGGTCAGCTGTCAGAAGACAGCTATGATCACCGAGTTTTGCCCAGAGACCACCCAGATTGGGCATAGTGGTCTCTGGGGCATGTGGGCACTGTGACAGCCTGTCACACTGCTCACACAAAATTTATTTAGTAAATAATAAAAATATAAAAAGTGGCTGCCAATCTCCCTCTCCTCTGACAGAGAGGGAGAATGGCAAGTAAAATCACTACACATACACACACTCCCCCCCCCCCCCCCACACTCTTCAGCACCCCCCCCCAATCTCCTCTGTCTCCCATATCTATCTATCTATCTATCTATCTATCTATCTATCTTTCTATCTATCTATCTATCTTTTATCTCTTTTATCTATCTACATAAATTCATATTTTTGTGACCCATAAATAAAGATTATTCCACTTTTAGGATGCAGACATGCAGCGGCTCTGGCGGCACAAAATTTATTATCTACTTGTTACTGACTGTCTGGCATGCGCTCAGAGTCGCTACATGTTTCTGCACCCTAAAATACATTTGTCATATAAAAGTAGATTTTTTTTGTGCTATATACATGAAGGTTATGGTCATACTTTTAGGGTGCAGACATGCAGTGGTTCTTGACGCACATAGTATAGGGAAGAAATGTATTGATTATTGTCTACAACTTGTTACTGGCCATCTAGTGTGCGGTCAGAGCCGCTGCATGTTTCTGCAGTCTAAAATACATTTGTTATATAAAAGCAGATTTTTTTTGTGCTATATACATGAAGGTTATTGTTATTGTATGGTGTCAGCAAATCGGCTATGGAAAATTTGGCCTCCGGAAACCTGTTTGTACTCCATTCATTGCATGCTCTGCTGTAGGCCCAGCAAGTAAGGAATGCACCTACATTTGGTATCTATGAAAACAGCAGAAATAAAATATATTTTAGAATATATATATTTATTACAATTTCTTTTTTGAGGTTATCATGTGTATAAATGTAGGAAAAAGCATTTTTTTAACTTATTTTGCCCTTTTCCCCTCTATATTTTTTACAAAAGTAAAATATACTGCTTATTTTGCTATAAAATGTGAAAGCCCATTATGTTCCGAGAAAAAGGAGACTAAATACATATAGGTTGGCACAGTAATAGAAAAGCAATTTGCAGTTAAACTGGAACATGGCTAAAACTTGAAAATGTGTCTGGTCTGGGAGGGGGGGGTAAAGCATCTGGTATAGAAGTGGTTAATGTGGTTATTTACTGATGTGTTTTCTTAATACTTTAGCTTAAATATAATCCTACACCATAGCTATTGTTGTGCATTATTATCTGCACTATTTAAAATAAATATATATTTATATTTTTTTATGGGTCCTTGAAGTTACTTATAATTTGGCCAGTAATGGGCAACCATCTCAGGTGTAGCCCAGTGCCAGGGTAACCATCAGAGGTATGGCCCCCTGGTGTGGAGGGGTAACCATCAGATGTATGGCCCCCTGGTGTGGAGGGGTAACCATCAAAGTTATGGCCTCCTGGTGTGGAGGCGTAACCATCGGAGGTATGGCCCTCTGGTGTGGAGAGGTAACCATTGGAGGTATGGCCCTCTGGTGTGGAGAGGTAACCATTGGAGGTATGGCCCCCTGGTGTGGAGGGGTAACCATCGGAGTTATGGCCCCCTGGTGTGAAGGGGTGACCATCGGAGGTATGGCCCCCTGGTGTGGAGGGGTGACCATCGGAGGTATGGCCCTCTGGTGTGGAGAGGTAACCATTGGAGGTATGGCCCTCTGGTGTGGAGAGGTAACCATTGGAGGTATGGCCTCCTGGTGTGGAGGGGTAACCATTGGAGGTATGGCCCCCTGGTGTGGAGGGGTGACCATCGGAGGTATGGCCCTCTGGTGTGGAGAGGTAACCATTGGAGGTATGGCCCTCTGGTGTGGAGAGGTAACCATTGGAGGTATGGCCTCCTGGTGTGGAGGGGTAACCATTGGAGGTATGGCCCCCTGGTGTGGAGGGGTGACCATCGGAGGTATGGCCCTCTGGTGTGGAGAGGTAGCCATTGGAGGTATGGCCCCTGGTGTGGAGGGGTAGCCATCGGAGGTATGGCCCCCTGGTGTGAAGGGGTGACCATCGGAGGTATGGCCCCCTGGTGTGGAGGGGTGACCATCGGAGGTATGGCCCTCTGGTGTGGAGAGGTAACCATTGGAGGTATGGCCCTCTGGTGTGGAGAGGTAACCATTGGAGGTATGGCCCCCTGGTGTGGAGGGGTAACCATCGGAGGTATGGCCCCCTGGTGTGGAAAGGTAACCATAGGAGATATGGCCCCCTGGTGTGCAGAGGTAGCCATCAGAGGTATGGACCCCTGGTTTCTGCAAACCAATTATTCATTTTAAAAAGACCCTGTTAGGGTAAGTTCCTAGGGTCATGGCTATCAGTTTTCAAAGCCTGCACAATAAATTGAGCCTTCCGAGCTGGTGGTGGCTGCGGCTGGAGGGAGAGAAAAAAAAAAAGCAGGCATGTTTTTGATAAAAATCTGTGGCTTCAAGGACCATTTCTGTTGTCTTTGTTTTCATCATTATAAGTGTCATTTAATGGCTTGTTTTACTGTTGATGTGGTTGGGACCCATCGAACAACAATGGTGAGGTTTTTCACTACAGTAAGTGCTTGGTGGTTGCTGTAGTATCTGGAGAAGCTGAAGCACAGCAAGTACTTTTCTCTTCCCTTCTTTATATTTTCTATGTCTTTCCTGTCACTATAAGTGGGTTTAGGGTTGCCAATGAATATAAATGGACAGTTCTAGTTTTTTAGTGGCAGAGATATTCCTTGAAGAGGTGTTATCTCATACATACTACATACATCTATATCAATTGTGTACATTTACCACCATAAGTGGGACCCCACATCACATACGTGGGAAGTATATACTTATATGCATAAATGGTTGCCAATTACATTTATGTGGTATGGCAGAATTCCCCATGTATACGGATTTATGGTAATTTCAGTATTATAGTCTATTTTTCTTTACTAGTTTCTAACTACAGCCATTCACTTTAGTTACATTTCCAGCAACATTCATAGCTTAGTTGATCTGGCTTAACAATTTTCTTTATCCATCGCTGGCTACGTTATATAGTAGAGAAGATGGTATGGGACTTGTAGTATATAACATTTCTAGAGGGCTATTGAATTTCTAATCAGTTTGGTGGCGGTCGAGTCCATTTAAGGTGTCAAATGGCCTCTTCTGTGGCGGTTGAGGAGTCAGGTGGAAGTTGCAGGCAAGTTATTGTGGAAATTTTAACTAATAGAGGAGGTTAAACCTCATGTTGGTGAACAGGCTGAGCTTTGGAAATGGCCAGCCTGAAGGATGTCGTAATAGTAACGTCATCCAGGGGCGGTCACAGTGGTTAGGCACAGTGGTTAAGCACAGGGTCGTCGGTGCGCTTAAAGTATACTGCCTCTGCTAGAATTGCAAGTCGGAGTGTGCCACCCCCTTTATTGCTGTCTGGTCGGGTGCTGTATGTCAGACAGCTGGGGATCTCACAGTATTCGTGAATCCCAATGGTCTAGCACTTCACCTGACTCCTTCTGTGATTATTTTAGTTTTGTGATTTAAATAAAGCTGTGGCCATTTTGACACCCAAAATAAAGTGTTTTGTGCGTTTATTCCAAAGTTAATGTTTACTGTAGTTTGGGTGGTTTTAGGAGGGAGTGAGGGTCCATCCCATATCCAAAAGTCATGGAAGTTAATACTGTGGCGTCTGGTAGTACTTTTGCTCAATACAGTATATTTAGCAGGGCTAGAATGAGTACAGCTTATTTAGATTTCTATGTAATGATTAGTATAGTTAAACCGTAGTTATTTTCTTCTTTGTTCCCTTGCCAGACAGTATTTGCTGCCAACATCACTCTCTGGTTTGACTTTTCGCTGCTTGGGTTTTGATTGACAGATGCTATGTTGTAACCCTACAGGGCTGTTTGACTATTTTTAAATGACATATAACACTATGAAAGAAAGTTATTTGCATATTTGTGAAAATGTCTAGCCGGAAAACCACCAAGCTTCTGGATAATTTGTAATGATATACTGAGGAATCTAAAGGGCCCCACAGCAATAATCAATTTGGGGCTCTTTTCAGGGGTGTGCTTATATCATCACACGCTCTCATCCAGAGACAGGAACACTTTAATAATATATTGTGCAATCTTCTATCAGATGCCATATTAGAGAACTATTGTATGGGACAATATCTTTATAATGCAGCACCATATAGTAACATGTCATATTGCAGCACAGGAACTCTGTGTACCTCCCTATAACTATGTTTACATGCTTTAACAAGTGGAAGACAAGTGTTATTGTACAGAACAGTTTCTGGAATTAATTATTTAGAGATTGTGCTTTAACAGACTCCTCAATAATGTGCCAAAGGTCTGTTAAACAACTTCTTTATGTAAAATGTAAATCAAACTAGTGCCCAAGGCCATCCAGAAGCACGTGCCTTTGCTATTAATAATTAACCTCTTCAAAAAGCGGTAGTTTTCAGAACATGTTCATAGATTTCTATTTCCTGAGCTTATACCTCACTTTATAGCACACCCTTGCTTCCTTTTGCAATGTGTGAAATATGCTCATATATCCTGTATAGTCCAGGCACGGTCACCATTGTCATTTTTAGTAGTACTCAAATGGAGAGCTTGTATATCATCCAGCATTGCCTTGGCAAGCCATAAATTAATACTATATTGCCCAACTAATGAATGAAATGAACAAAGAGCAGTTCCTAAAATGTACTATTATGTACTATATCTGCCATCATTGTAGAATGAACCCATAAATAGCATGAAAACACCTATTTTTAGGGAAATACATAAAACAGAAAGGTCCCAAAAACAGTACAAAAAAATTCAACCAACTAGTTCTGCAACATTATTTATCGGGATGGAAACTGGCAGTATCAGCACTTTATAGAGTTTATGCTGCACAAATTATCTGCCATTGCAGTCATGCTGAATCTTAGGGATTAAGAAGACATTCCAAAAATCACAGGAGATGACTTGTTCCATCTTTGCATAGAAATATATCAGACAGCACCTTTACCTTGCTATTCTGACTTCAGCACGTGTTGTCATTTCAAGACAGTAATGGTCTAATAATACCAATGATGTCCCTAATTGTCCTAATCCGATACTGTTTCTAGCAGACTATCCCCACACAAGTATCTACAGTGTGGTAAACCTGCACATATTCCACACTAGTCCCAAGATTTATGTTTCAAAAAGCTGATGATACCCTCAAAATGGTAAAATTTTTATCTCAGCTAGCACAGACTTTTTATATTTTTAGTTCATTGGACAGCCCTGTAAGATCTAGGTATTGCAACTGAGTGATGGGAATTAAATATTGTGAATTGCCAATATGCTATAGAGTAGTGTAGGTTACATGCTATCATCAGTACAGTAATACTGTATATGATCCACATACACAAGGAATTACTCAAAATATTTTGTCAGTGCACAATGTGCCAGGTCAGGACTGGCAAATTCCCTCAGTCACAAACAATATGGTTTACTCTATCTGAGCACATAAACCCAAATCCTAAACATTTGCTTTTCATAAATTCAGGTCATTAGGCTACAACATCTCCCAGACCAAACTGTGAGCACCCTGGATATATATGCAAGATACATAATTCCTACTGGACTTTAAAAAGACACTGCAGACTGATATGCCCCCCATTCTTATCAATTCCTAGTCTTCTTATTTATAATACATACTCCATATCCCACTCAACCCCCACATACATGGTTTGAACTGTAGTAGAACTCAGTTTGTTGCTCCCTGTGGTGAGACCCATTGATGTCAGGTATTACCCAGAGCAGAAATGGCTCCATATTTAAGGACCTATTTCCATGCTCTCAGTGAGTAGGCCAACTTGGAGGTCAGCTTGAGAGGAGGAATTCTTGTAGGTGAGGTGGATAGGTTGGAATGTGACAATCTTGGAAGCTTGTTGGAGAGCTTGAGGAATGGAGCCACCTCATAGTTGAAGAGATGCCAATTGGTTCCCAGAACTGATGCACCTTAGATGCACCATAGAATCAGAGGCATTTGTGAGCAGGAGAGCAAGTTCTCCGGTGGTGGGCAATGCATCCCCTGCAGCAACAGAAGTCTGCTGTTTGCCACCGCAGCCTGTATTCTTGTGAGGTAGGCAATTCTTCTTGTGCTGCTTTTTCTGTGAAGTGTTTTATGCTGCATTTACTGTGTCTTCAACATCTACTGTATGTCAGTAAAGGCAACTTCAGTGAGGAGCACAGGGGAAATGAGTAATATTCTTGTGTGCCTTTATAATTTAATAATGCTACCAAGTTCCCCCTTTAATAGTTCCCCTCAATTAATAATGTGCTATATATCCCCTTAAATCAATAATGCCCCTTAGTGCCACCTAAAATTAATATTGTCCAATTCCCCTATTATTAATTATGCCCTTGTATGTCTCTTTGTATTAATTATGCCCCTGATGTCCTCAGTATATATTGCACCTTAGTGCCCTAATCTGTATTGAAGAAGTTATCAAGGGAATATTAAAGTTTACCAGTGCATTCCCTGTACTGGCTAAATTTGATTACGAATATACACGCCGGTCCCCTGTAACCTCATTTACTACATTTGCCTAGGACAACTAGGGAGGCAGGAATTCTTGTTCCCCATCCTCTTCAGCTGATGTGCTTGGTCACATAACCAACTCTCTTTAACAGATCTGCGCCCTGAGTACAGAGGAGTTGTGACATTAGTCAGAGTTAGAGCAGCTGCAGAGGAGATCGAGGAATGAGAACTCTGGTATCCCCAGCTGTCCTTTACAAATGTAGTAAACTATACTTCAGGGGGTGTATATTAGTATTAAAGTTTAACCAGTGCAGGAAATACACTGATAAACTATATTTTTTCCTGGAGACCCCCTTTAATACTGCCCCAATATGTCCTCCATTGCTATCTTGTATTAGTTATGCCCTGTTATATTGTTATAGCCCCTTAAATTTATAATGACCACACTTTCAGTGTATCATTTGCATGCTCTGTCTCTTCCCCTCTTTCCCTTGTTGGGGTTCCTCAGTGATCAGTCCTAGATCCCCTCCTCTTCTCTCTCTATACTGCCCCTACTGGACAAACCATCGACAGATTTTGCTTCCAGTACCATCTTTATGCTGATGGCACCCAACTATATACCTCATCCCATTACATCACCCTGCGCTACTACAGAACACCAGTGACGGTGTCTCTGCTGTCTCCAATATCATGTCTTCACTTTATCTGATACTGAATCTCTCAAAGACTGAACTACTGCTGTTTCCACCATCTACTAACTGACCTAACCCTGATATTTCCATTTCAGTCTCCAGCCTTACCATAACTCCTAGGCAGTATGCCCACTGACTTGTGGTTATGTTTGGCTCAAATCTTTCCTTTACCCCCAATATCCAATCACTCATACGCTCATGTCATCTTCACCTCAAAAACATCTTCAGAATCTGCCCTTTCCTTACCATGGAAAAATTAAAGACCCTTATTTCCGCCCTTATTCACTCTCGACTTGACTACTGTTTTCCCCTTACTAAACTCTTCCCTCTAAAATCTATTCTGAATGCAGCAGCCAGGCTCATCTATCACTATCACTACACCGATGCCTCTGGTCTGTGTCAGTCACTGCATTTGTTGCCTATTCATTATAGAATACAATATAAAATTCTTGTAGGCCGCAAGTCATGTCAGGCGAGATGTCTACAAAGCACCAGGACTACAGACAATGATGTTCTGCATCTCAGTGTGTAAGTCACAAGACAGTGACCTCATCTTGCCCCCCTGCACTGGGACACAGATGTCTCATGGTGCCTCATAAACCACAGGACTTAGTGGATTGCGGCCTACGAGCTACTTAATGAACAATGGTTTCCTCCTCTACCATGTATTTCTGCATCAATGTATGCAGACCCCCCCAGAATCAGTCCCCAGAACAGGAACGCTGCCCTCCTTGCCTCTCGACTAGCTACATCTCTGCCCAGGAGGAATAACATGTTGGCCATAGCAGTGAGGCCATATTGCCACCAACCCAGCAATGGTGGCCACCTGTCAGTGCCTATTACAAGAAAAGAAGACACTATACTAAGACTGAATACAAAAAGATGTTCATCTCCACGTCAAACATACATTTTAGTTTATGAGTTGAAGTTAATAGGTTGCATTTGGAATATTGGTCAACAAATCAAATACTTGCTGTATATCTACCTTTATGCATGTGAAGACTACAATAAAGCACTATGAAATGAATAGCTAAAGCTAATCATAAAGATCCAGCTTCTAGTGTGCTGCTTGCAATTAACTGTAATTGAATTTTGTTTTTTAATCCGCACTCTTAAGACTCTTTTAAGTATACAGCCCTATAGAATAAATTCACAGATTTTAATGTACAGAAATCATAGCTCAATAAGAAGGGATGTAATCAGTAAGACTTGGTTGTTATAGGTTACTAAAAGCTGGTCTGTTGAAAACTAATAGAAGTCGATCATCTGCAACCAACCTAGTTGCAAAACTACAACTTTCAGGAATAGCTAAAGAGTCATATATTGAGATCACTGATTTACTGTCAACTGCTATGAAAAGGAATTGTTTTTGGAAGAGTTTTCCAGTTCTATGACCAGGGATCAGTTGTAATCTGTGGAGGATTCTGGCAGCAAGTATTCAATTGAGTTTATTTATATAAAATACATAGATTATCAATAAATATTGCATACCAATATAGTCACAAAAGAGAGTATACATACAAATACACTGTAAAAAACAGCGTCTATGACGCCAGAAACCCACTCCTATGTCTGTTATAGGTCATCATGTGTGTATCATGTGGATGTGTATTTAATATTGCCTGGATAAAGTTGTCTTTGTCTTTCCTGTACAGCCATCCTGTTATTTAAAGATCCAGAACTACCGGATTCATATATCTATGAAGATTATTATTATTACAACCCCAATTCCAATGAAGTTGAATCGTTGTGTAAAACATAAATAAAAACAGAATACGATAATTTTCAAATCCTTTTCAACCTATATTAAATTATATTCAATTGAATTCACTACAAGGACAAGATATTTAATGTTCAAACGGATAAACTTTATTGGTTTTTTGCAAATATTCACTCATTTTAAATTTGATGCCTGCAACACGTTCCAAAAAAGCTGGGACAGGGGCAACAAAAGACTGGGTAAGTTGAGGAATGCTCAAAAAACACCTGTTTGGAGCATTCCAGAGGTGAACAGGTTAATTGGAAACAGGTGAGTGTCATGATTGGGTATAACGGGAACATCCCCGAAAGGCTCAGTCATTCACAAGCAAGGATGGGGCGAGGTTCACCACTTTGTGAACAACTGCGTGAGCAAATAGTCCAACAGTTTAAGAACGTTTCTCATCGTACAATTGCAAGGAATTTAGGGATTTCATCATCTACAGTCCATAATATCATCAAAAGATTCAGAGAATCTGGACAAATCTCTGTAAGTAAGCGGCAAGGCCGAAAACCAAGATTAAATGCCCGTCGATCCCTCAGGCAGCACTGCATTAAAAACCGACATCATTCTGTAACGGATATTACCACATGGGCTCAGGAACACTTCAGAAAACCATTGTCAGTGAACACAGTTCGTCGCTACATCTACAAGTGCAAGTTAAAACTCTACCATGCAAAGCGAAAGACATATATCAACAACACCCAAAAACGCCGCCAGAATCTCTGGGCCCGAGCTCATCTAAGATGGACTAACGCAAAGTGGAAAAGTGTCCTGGGATCTGACCAGTCCACATTTCAAATTGTTTTTGGAAATCATGGACGTCATCTCCTCTGGACCAAAGAAGAAAAGGACTATCTGGATTGTTATCAGCACAAACTTCAAAAGCCAGTATCTCTGATGGTATGGGTGTGTGGCAGTGCCCATGGCATGGGTAACTTGCACATCTGTGAAGGCACCATTAATGCTGAAAGGCACATGCAGTACAGGTTTTGGAGAAACATGCTGTTTTCCAAGGCATGTCTTTTTCAGGGACGTCCCTGCACGTGTTACAACAGTGTGGCTTCGTAGTAAAAGAGTGCGAGTACTAGACTAGCCTGCCTGCAGTCCAGACCTGTCTCCCATTGAAAATGTGTGGCACATTATGAAGAGCAAAATACGACAACGGAGACCCTGGACTGTTGAGCAACTGAAGTTGTACATCATGCAAGAATGGGAAAGAATTCCACCTACAAAGACTCAACAATGAGTGTCCTCAATCCCCAAATGTTTATTGAGTGTTGTTAAAAGGAAAGGTGATGTAACACAGTGGTAAACATGCCACTGTCCCAGTCTTTTGTTGCCCCTGTCCCAGCTTTTTTGGAACGTGTTGCAGACATCAAATTCAAAATGAGTGATATTTGCAAAAAAACAATAAAATTTATCCGTTTGAACATTAAATATCTTGTCTTTGTAGTGTATTCAATTGAATATAGGTATAAAAGGATTTGTAAATCATCATATTCTGTATGTAAAAATGTAATAAAATATATTCATAATTTATTGTTTATTGCTATTTATTTATTATTTTTTCAGTGCTATTCACTATTTTTTAAATTATACTTGTACCATGATTTTTTGACTATCACTTTTTATGATAAGGTCACTTACATTATGTGTAGTTAATATTTAACATGTTCACTAATATTCACCAATATTATGTTTTTTATTGCTTTCTTTTAATTGATTCTACATGTTCACATTTTTGTTGTTATTTATTCATTGTCTATCCTTTTGGGTCCTTTGATTATAAATATTGATTTTCATTATGATTTTTTTTTTTTTTTTATTACTTTTTATTGCTGTGATGGCATATCTAGTATCTGATTAATACCAGCCCTATATTGGCTGAAGGTATTTTCTAGCTTGGGCAGCTTTGTTAGGTCTGTACATTTTGCCCACACATTTTCCAGACATACCGTATATAATCTTTTCAAGTGCTTCCTATTGTGCGCATGCGCTGATAATCCATAAGGACCTGCTTTTTTATGAAGGGGATGGAGAGTCACCGTGTGTATGCATGTGCAAACGGTTTCTACTTTCTGTCATCTTCAACTGGCGCAATGACGTGGTCACGTTACGCATGCATGATTACGGCATCGTGCACTATAGTCTGGATTTTCCACATCTTTTTTTTTTTTTTTTTTTTTTATAAATTCTTTATTTATAACCATAAAAACAATCAAGACACATGAAGTATAAACCATAGAAAACCAATTTCCCAGCAACTGGGCTCGGAAGCCAACCTTATTCAGGGTCAGATTCTCCACATATTTATAGAGTAAGAATGCACATGGCTTGGTGAGTTACACCACATTAAACAACAGGTGTGTTCACCTTAGTATTTAGTATATATACTCCCTAACATCATGATATTGCTCCTGATGAAGCCATTATATGGTGAAACGTGTGTTGGACATCCTCCTCTTGAGTGGTAGTGTAATTGGGACCCCCTTAGATCATCATGGCATCAGGTATGTTGGTGTGTATATTTAAGGTCTTTTGCTCATAGATTCTATCTGGCCATATATTTGACCTCTGGTTTTTGGCTATTCTTAGGACCTTACATTTATCTTATATGATTAGTGCCCTTGGCCATATACTAGTGAATAGGGTTCTACAGCATTCGCTATTTTACAGCGTTCTATATATTTTTCTAGTTATTTATTTGTAATTAGAGTGACTATTTTGATTCTTATTTATGGGGCTTGGGTTGTGTCCATATTGCTTTGTAATTCCATATTGCTGTTTTAGAGGTTTATTGCCATGATACACACTTGATATATATTTATCTATATATCCTTTTATTACATTATAAGTTATATTGGTCCTTTCTATTGTATTATACATATTTACTTTATTATATCTAATATAGCTAGTAATTTTGGAGTGGGCCTTTTTGCATTTCTCCCCTAGAGGAATGGGTTTCTGGCATCATAGACACTGTTTTTTGTAGTGTATTTGTAGGTATACTCTCCTTTGTGACTGTATTGGTATGTAATATTAATGATAATATATGCATTTTATATAAATAAAATCAATATAAATTTTGCTATATGAGTTGTTTCCATAAACATTTTTTGGTAGTGTTTATAGTGGTTCTATTTATGGGACTTTGATTTATTTGAGGAATTGGTATTTTAGCAAGTATTCAATTTCCTGGTAGCACCATCACATGAAAAATGAAAGATTACACAGCTCTTATGACATTTACAAATTGTAGAACAGAACAGTTCTTTGGAGTAAGAGACACTCTTTGTAACCTTTTTCAGGACGGAGGACCACCCTCTATTCCCCTTACGTCCGACAGCAGCACAATATGGGGTATCTCTGCCCCTGTGTGTTGTTTAGGACAGGTGGAACCTTTAATTAGCACCAAAAAGGTGCCTCCTACTAGCCCTATAAGAGGGCACAAGAGACCTCCCTCCACTGTGTTTTTTTCTGTCCTGTGTGGAACAGGTGGACGGAGGTCTCTTGTGACCTCCCGTTGCTAGGGGTTTTATTTACTCCTGGCTTACCTTTATGGGGTACCTCGGTCCCAAAGAAAAAACCTCCGGGCCTTCGGGCCTTCCCCCCGCAGCGCAGCGTTATCCGGCATCCATCTGCAGGCAGCGCGATCCCGGAAGTAAGCGGGGAACCTCCTCGGCCGGAACTTTTCTCCGGTCCCGTGTTCCCAGGGGAAGGAAGCCTTTGCGCACCACCGTGCCCTACTTCCGGTTTTCTCGGAAAAAGTGCGGTAAGTTTGGAAATTTAAAATTTAAAGGCAAAATATAGATTTGATTTTTGCTGCTTGTATTTTGAGCCTCTGGCTTAGGCTTATGCAGTCCTTTATTTGTTGAGTGAGTGGTTTCTAGCTCCTCTGCTGCGGGTTGCGGTGGCTGTTTTTTTTGCTGACGTTTTTTTTCTCTCTTCAAGTGACCGATTTAAAAAAAAAAAAAAAAAGAGGTACCCCTTGGTTTTTTATGCGATGCTTGGCGATCTTCCCTGTTTCAGTGTCACGTGGCTGTTTGATGTTTCAGATGTCATCTTCTGCATCATGTAATGGCGATGCGCTTAGGAGAAAAAAATTCCTCTAAACTTGAAACACCTAATGTGTTTGGATTGCAATACCCCTTTACCTGATGGTTATGATTTTACCCGCTGTCACCAGTGTCGCGGACCTCCGCCGGAAGTACCTTCTATAAGAGGTTGTTACTTGGGTAAAGGACTATATGAGGAGTCTCTTAAAGAGATTCATTCTTCCATCGCCCAGATTGCCAAGAGACCGCAGATTGAGACACAATCTTCCTTACGGATCTCTGATGAAGATTATCAGATAGTGGACGAGACACTCTCATCTGACAATTCCACTGAAGATCCCAGCAGGCCGTGCTTCCACTCGAAAAATTAAGCCGGCTGCTGAAGTCCATCCGGTCTAAGGATCGTGATGTTGACGGGGAAGCCTCCGCGTCCACCTATAGAGGGCCTAGGGTCTTCCAAGTGGACCAGACATTACAAAAGTTAATGTCCTCAGAGTGGAGAAGTCCTGAAAAACCTCTTGTGGTTCCTAGGAGGTTCAGCGCTTTATTCCCAGTTGCTCAATGGTATCAATGGGGTCCTCCTCCCAAGGTGGATATGGCAGTGGCTAAACTGTCCTGCCGCACTAAGGTACCATCAGATGATGGAGCAAATTTGCACGATGCCATGGCAGGCGCGTTGACAATACCTTCAAGAAGGCTTATTCAGCTGCCTCGCCCAAGACCGCTTTAGCGGTTGCGTCCTGTGAAGTGTCAGCCAAATTATGTACTAACCTGGTCCACCTCGGAAGTGACCGACTCTGGAGTCTCCAGAGACGAGCTGCTAGGGTTTCTAGGCTCAGTTTCCCTAGCAGCTGAATATTTAACGGAAGCCTCCCACCATCAATTAAGGCTGGTGGCCAAATCCCTGGCACTTACCAAGAACACTGCAGCAGGAAGACCTCTATGGTTAAAACCTTGGAGAGCTGTGTTCCCCTCAAAGTATAATTTGTGCGCATTACCCTTTGAGCCGGGTAGAGTCTTTGGCTGTGCCCTAGACGAGATCCTAGAGGGCTTGGCCGACAAGAAGGGTAAAACTTTACCCCAGGCCTTCAGAGGTAGGTCTGGCTCTGGCTGTGGTAGAGGCTATCCGCCTGGTCGTGGAAGGCAGTCCAAAGAGGCTCTAGTTATTCCTCTAGTGGCGCCGGCCGGAGATTCCGAAGTCTGATGATGAAAAAGTCAAGCCTAGCTTTTGACATCAGAAGCAGTTTTCCTGTGGCCGAGATTCCTGTCGGAGGTCGTGTCTCCCACTTTCTCAACTGCTGGCAGGAAAAAATTCGAGACCCATGGGTCCGGTAGGTAATCCAAAGAGGTTATGCAATCAAGTTCCTCCGTCCTCCTCAGGATCGGTTTGTGTTAACTCGCAGCCTCCCTACAATGCAGCAGACTACATTGGAATGCTCCATCCGAGAGTACATTCACAAGGGAGCCCTGGTGGAAGTCCCTTCTCTAGAAGAAGGATCCCGTGTCTATTCTCCCGTCTTCCTGATGCCAAAACTGGCAGACAAGTGGAGAATGATCATAGACTTAAGGTACCTCAACCGCTTCATCAAAAAGAAGCGCTTCCATAGGAAAACCATAAAGTCTGTCACCACCTTTCTCCTCTAAGGCGATGTTTTTTGTGACTTTGGATATAAAAGATGCCTATTTGCATATTTCTATTTACCTCCACACAGAAGGTTCTTTTCTAAGGATTGCCGTAATATTTTCCGGCCACAGGAAGCACTTTCAATTCACAGCACTACCCTTCGGGATCTCCTCTGCTTCCCACACCTTTACAAAGGTAGTGGCCCCCATAACGGCCGCCCTCAGGCTTCAGGGGATATTCTTGGTGCCTTATCTAGACGACTGGTTGATAAAGGCCCAGTCAGAGTCTGTTCTGCTCCAGTAACTACAGACAGCCTTCAGAGTCTGTGATGGCTTATAAACTGGGAGAAGTCAAAAACGATCCCTTCAACTCGAAGGAAGTTCCTCTGAGAAAACTACTTCCTAGATTCAGTCCGCCTACAAATCTCCTTGACACCAGCAAGGAAGGAGAAGCTGGTTGCGGCAGTCCGGAACCTCTTCAAAAAGCCGATAGCCTCCATCAGAACATTGATGAAGATCCTGGGCTTGATGTCTTCCTCAGTGGAGGCAGTCCCATGGGCCTTGTGGCACTTACGTCCCCTCCAGAAGGATTTACTAGAGGCTTGGGATCGCTCCCTTCTTACATTCAGCAAGAAGATTCGACTCTCCCCCAGGACCCGTCTTTCCCTCAAGTGGTGGTTGCACCTGAAAGACGGAAGGTCCACGGTCCAACCTTCTTGGACCCTGTTGACTACAGATGCATCCCTCTCGGGATGGGGAGCCCATTGGACGAAAACTCCATAAAGTGAGTCTGGAGCGCTCCTGAAAAAAGGACCTTGTCCAACTGGAAGGAGCTCAGAGCCGTATATCGTGCCTTACTCTATTTCTTGACTCTTCCCAGGGGAAGAGCAGTCTAAATCCAGTCAGACAACATGACCACAGTGCTGTACGTGAACAGACAGGGAGGCACCAGATCACCAACCCTCCTTAGGGAGGCAGATCTGATATTTACATGGGCAGAGAAAAATCTAACCCATTTATCCGCAGTTCACATCAAGGGCTCCCTGAACATAGTAGCGGATCGGTTGAGTCAGGGTTATGCTGTATCAGGAGAATGGTCACTCAATCCAGAAGTCTTTCATCAGATTACCCTGAACAGGGGTCTTCCAGAAATAGACCTCATGGCAACCCGACTCAACGCCAAGGTGGAGAAGTTCTGTTCCCTTTACCAGGAGGACAATCCCTTGGCAGTGGATGCCCTGTCCATCCCTTGGAGGTCCAGGCTAGCATACATCTTCCCTCCAATTCCAATAATACCGAAGGTATTGATGAAAATCAGACAGGACCAAGTCTCTGTGATAGCCATCATTCCATTCTGGCCAAAAAGAGCTTGGTTTTTCCCAACTCATGGAGATGAGTCGAGGGATATATTGGAGGCTTCCCCCCCATCCAGAACCTGGTTTCCCAAGGATCTCTGAAGTGCCAGGATCTCTGGAGATTCAACCTGACAGCCTGGAGGTTGAGCAGTCCCTACAGCAGGATAGAGGACTGTCAGAGGCCGTCCTGAAGACCCTTTCTTCTGCAAGAGCAGAATCTACCAATAAGAACTACCAGAGGACAGCCAAGATTTTCATGGAGTGGTGTTCCAAGAAGGGTATTAATAATCTAGAACCTTCAACGGCTGATATTTTAAATTTTCTTCAGGACGGTTTGGATAAGGGCCTTGCCCCTGCCACTTTGAAAGTGCAGATTGCGGCCCTCTCCGCTTATTTGAACAGACGTCTGTCTCAGGATCCTCTGGTTGCAAGGTTCCTTAAAGGGGCAATGAGGCTAAAGCCGTCAGTATTATCCCCAGTGGGACCTTGCGGTAGTCATTACAGGCCTGTGCGGTCCTGCATTTGGACCCTTGGAGACTACGGAGATACAATATTTAGCCTACAAAAACACTTTTTTGTTGGCTATTATATCTGCAAAAGAGTAGGGGTACTCCAGGCCCTCTCTTCTAGAGAACCGTACATTTTGTTTTTGCAGATAGGGTACACCTTAGGTTTGCCTGGGTTTATCCCTAAGGTCCCCTCATACTATAATAGCAATCAGCTAATTTCGTTACCTGTGTTTTTCCCCTCTCCAACCTCTGAGGAGGAAGAAAAGCTCAACACCTTAGATGTGGTAAGGTGTCTGTGGATTTACCTATTCCACACTCAACCGCTTAAGAAGGCCGAAAGCCTACTAATTGATATGCAGGGTAAAAACAGAGGCCTCAAGGCTTCCAAGCCTACTCTATCCACATGGATCAAGGAGACAATTAAGTCTTCCTTTCTTATTCAGGAGTTATTCCCTCCAGTCTTTCTACGGCCACTCGACCTGGGTTGTCGACTTCTTTGGCTGAGTATCGGTCCTTACCATTGGACCAGATTTGTGCGGCTGCATCATGGTCATCTCAGTTGACCTTTTGTTAAACATTATCATTGGACATCCGCAGTTTCCAGACAACTGCCTTTGGTCAGTCAGTCCTTGACGTTGTAAGGCGAGGAAACCCTCCCTAGGGGAATTACTTGCTATCTCCCCATATTGTGCTGCTGTCGGACGTATGGGGAATCGTTGATTGTAATGTCAATCTGTATTCCCTTAGTCCAGACAGCAGCACAAGGCTTCCCTCCCTAGAAGCTTGTTTCCTGTTACTTTATAATTTACACAGTGGAGGGAGGTCTCTTGTGCCCTCTTATAGGGCTAGTAGGAGGCACCTTTTTGGTGCTAATTAAAGGTTCCACCTGTCCTAAACAACACACAGGGCCATATTGTGCTGCTGTCTGGACTAAGGGAATACAGATTGACATTACAATCAACGATTAACTCTGAATTCCCAAATTTATGTTTTCTGTATCTGACAAACCCTACAATCTACAATTGTATGGATAATTAATATTTTGGTTATAAATGCACCAACAATTGTTATGGCCCCCTGTAGTTAGCTGTAAATCATCAATAGCCAATTTTACTGACTATATTGAGCTAGCAGAGCTGAATTTGTCCCTTTGCTATCTCTTTTGTGCTACATGAATACTCCTGCAAGGTTTTCCTGGTTTCATCAACTAAAGCATATTCTTTGTGCATTAATGACTTACTGGTGGGTTATGTTTAGACCTGTGTTGGGGGCTCTGAGAGAAGTAAATTCTGTTAAAAAAGTTGGACAAGAAGGATCAGCATCCTGCAATATTTTGTCTGTTAAAATACCAGGCTTCCATCGGATCATTTTGTGGTAAATATGGTTCACCCATCGCTGTTACTCTCCATTATAAAAAAGGTCCGCGCTTCCATATTTTTGCTGCTTTTCTCCTCTTCTTCAACAATGGCTTTAGGCACTGAAAAACTATTGACATTCTTGAGTCAATAGATGCCCCTATGATTTCAAGGGGCACCATGTAATGCACTCAGTCCTCTACTGTATATCTCTGAGCACTCTCACAGTGGTTCTTCAGGCATGCTGGTCCCAGCTTGATTCCCCCCATGATCAGTCTTTCCCCAAGTGGTTGTGCAAATTGTATTTGCACAAACATTATTCAAACATTCTAGCTGTAATTGTAATTTTCTACATTTTTAGAAGTATTTCCATTTACTTGCGGGTGAATGGTCTCTGCCATCAAGAACAAAGCTTTCATTTTACACATAATCAAATGGCTTCCTATTAACTCACTTTCCCTGAACTGTTCTGAAACCAATACCCTTCCATTTACTCCTGCTGGGTAAATATATTGTACAACAAACAGCATGACTTGCTTCTTTCGCATTGATTTGTTATTTGTGCTGCTAATTGCACTTTGGAAATGTATCTACTCTCTGTACTGTTTAAGTTAAAGCTCAGTGTGTATATATATATATATATATATATATATATATATAACAGTACAGACCAAAAGTTTGGACACACATTCTCATTCCAAGAGTTTTCTGTATTTTCATGACTATAAAAATTGTAGATTCACACTGAAGGCATCAAAACTATGAATTAACACATGTGGAATTATATACTTTACAAAAAAGTGTGAAACAACTGAAAATATGTCTTATATTCTAGGTTCTTCAAAGTAGCCACCTTTTGCTTTGATTACTGTTTTGCACGCTCTTGGCATTCTCTTGATGAGCTTCAAGAGGTAGTCACCAGAAATGGTTTTCACTTCACAGGTGTGCCCTGTCAGGTTTAATAAGTGGGATTTCTTGCCTTATAAATGGGGTTGGGACCATCAGCTGTGTTGTTCAGAAGTCAGGTGGATACACAGCTGATAGTCCTACTGAATGGAGTGTTAGAATTTGTATTATGGCAAGAAAAAAAGCAGCTAAGTAAAGAAAAACGAGTGGCCATCATTACTTTAAGAAATGAAGGTCAGTCAGTCCGAAAAATTGGGAAAACTTTGAAAGTGTCCCCAAGTGCAGTGGCCAAAACCATCAAGCGCTACAAAGAAACTGGCTCACATGAGGACCGCCCCCAGGAAAGGAAGACCAAGAGTCACCTCTGCTGCGGAGGATAAGTTCATCCGAGTCACCAGTCTCAGAAATCACAGTGTAACAGCAGCTCAGATTAGAGACCAGGTCAATGCCACACAGAGTTCTAGCAGCAGACACATCTCTACAACAACTGTTAAGAGGAGACTATGTGCAGCAGGCCTTCATGGTAAAATAGCTGCTAGGAAACCACTGCTAAGGACAGGCAACAAGCAGAAGAGACTTGTTTGGGCTAAAGAACACAAGGAATGGACATTAGACCTGTGGAAATCTATGCTTTGGTCTGATGAGTCCAAATTTGAGATCTTTGGTTCCAACCACCGTGTCTTTGTGCGACGCAGAAAAGGTGAACAAATGGACTCTACATGCCTGGTTCCCACCATGAAGCATGGAGGAGGAGGTGTGATGGTGTGGGGGTGCTTTGCTGGTGACACTGTTGGGTATTTATTCAAAATTGAAGGAATACTGAGCCAGCATGGTTACCACAACATTTTGCAGCGGCATGCTATTCCATCCGGTTTGCGTTTAGTTGGACCATCATTTATTTTTCAAGAGGACAATGACCCCAAACACACCTCCAGACTGTGTAAAGGCTATTTGACGAAGAAGGAGAGTGATGGGGTGCTACGCCAGATGACCTGGCCTCCACAGTCACCAGACCTGAACCCAATCGAGATGGTTTGGGGAGAGCTGGACCGCAGAGTGAAGGCAAAAGGGCCAACAAGTGCTAAGCATCTCTGGGAACTCCTTCAAGACTGTTGGAAGACCATTTCAGGTGACTACCTCTTGAAGCTCATCAAGAGAATGCCAAGAGTGTGCAAAGCAGTAATCAAAGCAAAAGGTGGCTACTTTGAAGAACCTAGAATATAAGACATATTTTCAGTTGTTTCACACTTTTTTGTTAAGTATATAATTCCACATGTGTTAATTCATAGTTCTGATGTCTTCAGTGTGAATCTACAATTTTTATAGTCATGAAAATACAGAAAACTCTTGAAATGAGAAGGTGTGTCCAAACTTTTGGTCTGTACTGTATGTATATATATATATATATATATATATATATACAGTGCCTTGCGAAAGTATTCGGCCCCCTTGAACTTTTCAACCTTTTGCCACATTTCAGGCTTCAAACATAAAGATATAAAATTTTAATTTTTTGGTGAAGAATCAACAACAAGTGGGACACAAGTGTGAAGTGGAACGAAATTTATTGATTATTTTAAACTTTTGTAAAAAATAAAAAACTGAAAAGTGGGGCGTGCAATATTATTCGGCCCCTTTACTTTCAGTGCAGCAAACTCACTCCAGAAGTTCAGTGAGGATCTCTGAATGATCCAATGTTGTCCTAAATGACTGATGATGATAAATATAATCCACCTGTGTGTAATCAAGTCTCCGTATAAATGCACCTGCTCTGTGATAGTCTCAGGGTTCTGTTTAAAGCGCAGAGAGCATCATGAAGACCAAGGAACACACCAGGCAGGTCCGTGATACTGTTGTGGAGAAGTTTAAAGCCGGATTTGGATACAAAAAGATTTCCCAAACTTTAAACATCCCAAGGAGCACTGTGCAAGCGATCATATTGAAACGGAAGGAGTATCAGAACACTGCAAATCTACCAAGACCCGGCCGTCCCTCTAAACTTTCATCTCAAACAAGGAGAAGACTGATCAGAGATGCAGCCAAGAGGCCTATGATCACTCTGGATGAACTGCAGAGATCTACAGCTGAGGTGGGAGAGTCTGTCTATAGGACAACAATCAGTCGTATACTGCACAAATCTGGCCTTTATGGAAGAGTGTCAAGAAGAAAGCCATTTCTCAAAGATATCCATAAAAAGTCTTGTTTAAAGTTTGCCACAAGCCACCTGGGAGACACACCAAACATGTGGAAGAAGGTGCTCTGGTCAGATGAAACCAAAATCGAACTTTGTGGCCACAATGCAAAACGATATGTTTGGCATAAAAGCAACACAGCTCATCACCCTGAACACACCATCCTCACTGTCAAACATGGTGGTGGCAGCATCATGGTTTGGGCCTGCTTTTCTTCAGCAGGGACAGGGAAGATGGTTAAAATTGATGGGAAGATGGATGGAGCCAAATACAGGACCATTCTGGAAGAAAACCTGTTGGAGTCTGTAAAAGACCTGAGACTGGGACGGAAATTTATCTTCCAACAAGACAATGATCCCAAACATAAAGCAAAATCTACAATGGAATGGTTCACAAATAAACGTATCCAGGTGTTAGAATGGCCAAGTCAAAGTTCAGACCTGAATCCAATTGAGAATCTGTGGAAAGAGCTGAAAACTGCTGCTCACAAACGCTCTCCATCCAACCTTACTGAGCTCGAGCTGTTTTCCAAGGAAGAATGGGCAAGAATTTCAGTCTCTCGATGTGCAAAACTGATAGCGACATACCCCAAGTGACTTGCAGCTGTAATCGCAGCAAAAGGTGGCGCTACAAAGTATTAACTTAAGGGGGCCGAATAATTTGGCACGCCCCACTTTTCAGTTTTTTATTTTCTACAAAAGTTTAAAATAACCAATAAATTTCGTTCCACTCCACAATTGTGTCCCACTTGTTGTTGATTCTTCACCAAAAAATTAAAATTTTATATCTTTATGTTTGAAGCCTGAAATGTGGCAAAAGTTTGAAAAGTTCAAGGGGGCCGAATACTTTCGCAAGGCACTGTATATATATGTAGTATAGATATCATTCATCATATGAACATAAAATATATTAATGTTATTTCAATTGGTATAAGTTATGCAGGCAAGAGACATTATTTTCAAGATATTTATAATAACATTTAGATATACCTTTGCTACCATTTTTGCATTGCTCCAATGCATTTACATTCCAAAATGAACCGACTTTGTAAATACAGGGGGTTTCCCATCTCCCTCTCTCACCATTTTTTCCTGCTGTCCCTTCTTCTCACTTCCTGTAGTCTTCAACAAGATGGTGGGTGGGCTTTGCTTGTTTGATGACCAGGACACTATGCAGTATCACAGTATCACACATCTAATATAAATGTAGATCAAATAATTTGCACAGTAAATGTATATTACATTACACAGGTTTGGCCAGAAAAAATGTGTACATTTTGCCAGGACAGACAACAGACCTGTAGTAAGCTCAATGTTATTTTTGTTTTTACACAGACACTGTTGTATCCTTTATCAACAAACTTCAATTAGCAAAAGATAACAGCTGCGAGAGCGAGCATAATCCCAAGAACTCAGCCCCCTCCCCTCCAGAGAGCAATGAGTCAGATTATCTATCCTATAATGCTAATTATAGAGAAATACAGGCCGGGTGATTTGACAATGATGTGTAAACAATAGGAGAAATAATTTCACATAGTAGGCAAACAAAACAGCATTTCTGAAGCAATGTATGTAGGAAAACTCTTGAAGTTACATGAGCTCGCAGTAGATATGATCCTTGAGATGGGAATAATCCTTTATAACTCTATTGTAGATCCTATGCAAAAGTATGTGTCTACCATAGATCGAAAGCACTGTATAGTTTGATGGTACAATCATAATCTCCTCCATTTGTCTCCTACTTCTTGGTAAACTACCAAATGCAAGTAGTATTAAATAAATACTAATTTATTTAGACACTAAAAACCAAAATCCTTTTGACATTAATTCTACCTATTCTTAATATGGATGGTGCACTTAAATTACATTCCATACTAAACTACTCAGAGGCATAACTTGTATCTTCTTAGACCCAATTCTTAATAAAGGCTCAGCCCCCACTAAGAAGTTAACACCTGTGTGCATGTGACTGAGGTGTGCTTGTGGTTAGGCTAGTTAGTCCCTTGCTGTTTGAACCATCTATTTTCAGAAAAGGACAAGCAATCTGTTGGAGGAAGCCCAGAGGCTGGAAATAGTAGTACATGAACTTATCAGGATGGCTATGAACTCAATCAATTTTTCCATCTCTCTTCTTGATCTACGGTGTACCTGATGATGGTGGTAGTCTCTCCCCCAGGGCAGATTTTTCCTGAGTCTGATGAGAATTGGAGTGCCCATGATGGTCATGCAGGAATAAGACTCAGGAGAAATGAGGTACGTAGAAAACTTGCAATTTACTTGAGGTAAAACGCAGTATAACAGCTCTACAAATGGAGGTACACATCTTGCAATTTTATTGCTGTGAGTAGGAGCTAGCACTCAGATGGTAGTCTGTACTCACCATGCTAAGGCTAGCTATATTAAGCAAACTGCTAGTTTCACCATTACAATAGTCTCTAAATTCTTTACCAGTACCCTCTTTAAGGTGTAGGAAAACATGATGGCCAGTCTTCCCTGTGGCTCAGCAGGGTCATTGCTCTGAAACCTTTATAAAATTTATCCTCAGATCTCAGGCTGGCACATATTTCTTGATTTTTCTCACCCGAGGATGGGTGAATTTCTTCCTCCTGTCTGTATCTGGCACAGTCTGAAGCATCTTGGTTACAGCTCAGGCCAGATAGGGGTGTAAACCAGTTCACCTGCTTCTTTACTCTCCAAAGGCAAGGAAAAGACTCTGTGTCTCCTGCTCTTTTCTAAAAAGAACTGCATCGGTTGTAACAAACTCTGACTCCTAACACACAATGATAAAGCACATTTAAAGGAGAAAACATAAACTTACAAACTACTGTATATACAATTTTCAGTGAAGACATACAGCACATAATATAGTTGAACTATATATATTCAGGTGCCAATGACCCAGGGAGAGAGTGAATAAGACAGAGCAGTTCTCCCATTTCTTGTCGGCACTAGAAATGAAAACCAATTCACAATTAATTGGTTCCGTCCAGGCTTTCCCAAAAGTTTTGGTTTTTGACAAAACTGAAACTTTTGTGATTTGTCTCAGTCTAACTAATTTGGCCATTGCCCCTTGTAACACAAGGTAGAAAAGCAAAGGTGGAGGAAGATCACATAGTCTCTGTGACCTAGGCATCTAGGCATCACATGATAGCCTCTCAGCCAATCATGGTAGGTGGAGAGGTTACAGTGCTGATGCCAAAGTTTGCATAGAGGATACTGGGCAATTGCTGCTCTGGTGCTAGTGGAAAAACACCAACATTGCAATAGGACTACAGAGTTATAGAAGGAAGACTAGTGGAGCACAATTTAGTCAGATTTAATCAATTTTTAACAGAGAGGCAGTAAAATCATACAAGTGGGGGCGAGAAGCTCTTCACTGTGCTGTGATTTCAGTGTTCACTGTGTTACACATACACTGGTTAGGTAACCCTTTCATTGCCAATAATCTAATTTTGTTAAGTCTTTTTTGCAATAGAGCTATTTTTATAATACAGTGTCAGATATGTCATTATTAGCATAGCTTGCTGTACTGCAATCTGACTCTTCACAGAGTGTAATACATTGTTTTTACTGACAGTCACTTCTTTCAGTGCAAAATTTCATCTTGTTTAGGTTTGCTTTTTTGAATAGTGTTTTTTGTTAAAAATACAGAAAAACTTCCATTGTATTTCACTGCAAATATCCAAGCTGAATCAGTGTGTGTGTATGTCCAGTGTTTCAGAATATTTTCAAAAGAAGTCCTCCCTAGTGAGAAAACATATATACACACGTTGACAAAATTGTTGGTACCCCTCGAATAATGAAAGAAAAACCCACAATGGTCACAGAAATAACTTGAATCTGACAAAAGTAATAATATATAAAAATTCTATGAAAATGAACAAATGAAATTCAGACATTGCTTTTCAACCATGCTTCAACAGAATTTTTAAAAAAAGAAAACTCATGAAACAGGCCTGGACAGAAATGAAGGTACCCTTAACTTAATATTTTGTTGCACAACCTTTTGAGGCAATCACTGCAATCAAACGATTTCTGTAACTGTCATTGAGACTTCTGCACCTCTCAACAGGTATTTTGGCCCACTTGTCATGAGCAAACTGCTCCAGTTGTCTCAGGTTTGAAGGGTGCCTTTTCCAGACTGCATGTTTCAGCTCCTTCCAAAGATGCTCAATAGGATTTAGGTCAGGGCTCATAGAAGGCCACTTCAGAATAGTCCAATGTTTTCCTCTTAGCTATTCTTGGGTGTTTTTAGCTGTGTGTTTTGGGTCATTATCCTGTTGCAAGACCCCTAACCTGCGACTGAGACCAAGCTTTCTGACACTGGGCAGTACATTTCTCTCTAGAATCCCTTGATAGTCTTGAGATTTCATTGTACCCTGCACAGATTCAAGACACCCTGTGCCAGATGCAGCAAAGCAGCCTCAGAACATAACAGAGCCTCCTCCATGTTTCACAGTAGGGGCAGTGTTCTTTTCAAGATATGCTTCATTTTTCTGTCTGTGAACATCAATCTGATGTACCTTATCAAAAATTTCGATTTTTGTCTCATCTGTCCATAGGACATTCTCCCAGAAGCTTTGTGGCTTTTCAACATGTACTACAGGGGTCAAAATAGAAAACAAAACATCACAAAAAGAAAAAAATGGCCAGAACATAGCGATGAAAGAAATACTAATAAAACTCAACTTTTATTTAAACAGTTAAAAACTATGACATATAGCTATAATAATATCACACAATAGCAATGTGTGTAACGTGTTGTAGACCTATCCTAACAAAGAGGAAGGGTACAAATCCTATATCAGCCAATATCACCTCATATATATTCAGGAATATAGGTACTAAATAGCCGCAGAACACTTTTTTTGAAACTACGGTAAATTCAGATGAAGCACTAAAAGTATCCTTGTCATATAAATACTAGAGATAGTAAAGGTAATGAAATAATAAATGGTGAAATGGAGTTCCAGACAACAAGTATAAAACACCACACACCACACCCAAAACTCTAGTCTAGGGAAATAAATGATCACTAGCCCCGCAACGGGCACAATACAGCTGATACTGATAGGGAATCACTAGAGGAGCGATTCCCCAGTAGCTGCTGGAGAACTTAGGGAGGAGGGGGCACAACAAGACAGTGGACCCTAAGCTGAATTCCCCCCACTGTCCCTGGCTAACTTGCCCAATCTGTCATAGGTGACAGCCAGCAGCCAGTCGACAGTCCCTCCTTGATAACACAGAACACAGACAGGACGAACAACAACAAAGGGAGGTCAGCTAGCCAAGGGGTCAGTAACAAATGAGCAATGCAGTACAAAATCACAATCCAAGATAAGTCCAAGGTAAGCCAGTGGTCAGAAAATCAGAAGAGCAGGTAACAAGGAACAAGGAGTATAGCCAGTAAGCGAAATGCAATAGCAGGCGCCAATGGGAAAGTGAGCAAACAATAAATAGGGAGAAAGAACCTGCCCCAGACTTGATAGGAGGAAAGGCTGTCAATCACAAAGGCAGGACTAAAGTTAACTCTTAGTAGAGCAGGGGGAGAGCAAGGTGAAGGAGAAGGGCGTGGTGGAAAATCAATTAAGGAGGTGAGGGAATAGGACAGTGTTCAGACAATAAAAAAAAACCCAAAGAAAGGAATCATAACCGGGCACGCCTCCTGCGCTACAGCGTGCGTCCGGAGGATGGTGCCAAAGCCTGGACAGGCAAGGATGTTACAGTACCCCCCCTTTTACGAGGGGCCTCTGGACCCTCGCCAAATGGACCAGGTTTCGAAGGGTTCTGGTGATGAAAGAGATTAATCAAACTTGGCGCATGTAGGTCCCTACCAGAAACCCACGTTTGCTCTTCCGGGCCATAACCCTTCCAGTGCATGAGGTACTGAACAGCATACTGCACCCGACGGGAATCCAGAATTTTTTTCTACTTCATATTCTAGTTCCCCTTGGACCACCACCGGCGCATGTGGACTGGAAGAAATAAGGACAGGGGAGATATACTTCTTCAAAAGCGACTTGTGGAAGACGTTGTGGATACGAAAAGAACTTGGAAGTTGTAATTTAAAAGATACTGGGTTTATGAGTTCAGAAATGACATAGGGCCCAATGTAACGTGGTGCAAATTTCCCCGAAGGAACTCTAAGACGCAGATTCCTAGTGGACAGCCAGACTCAATTTCCCACTCTGTATTCAGGGCCAGGTAAGCGTCTTTTATTTGCCTGCCGTTTTTGATATTCTTGGGCTTTAACCAGGCTCAGACGAGCCTGGGCCCAGACTGTGTACAGTCGCTGATAAGTCTGTTCGGCGGTGGGATTAACAGACTCGGTGCTACAGAGAGAGGAGTATCTGGGGTTAAAACCATAGTTGCAATAAAACGGAGACATTTTAGTGGTGACTTTAACCCTGTTGTTTATTGCAAACTCTGCTAGAGGAAGAAAGGTTCTCCATTTTTCTTGAGCATCAGACACAAAACACCTTAAGTACTGTTCCAAAGTTTGGTTGAATCTCTGTCTGGCCATTGGTCTCAGGGTGGAACGCGGAAGAGAAAGGCAGAGAGACCCCCAGACGACCACAAAATTCCTCCCAGAATCTAGAGACAAATTGTACACCCCGATCAGATACAATATTTTCCGGTACACCATGCAAGCGGTGTATGTGATTAACAAAGAACGAGGCTAGACGTGGAGCACTAGGAATTTTCTTTAGGGGTACAAAATGACACATTTTGGAGAATCTATCCACAACAACCCAAATCACAGTCTTCCCTTGGGAACAAGGCAAAACAGTAATAAAGTCCATTGACAAATGGGACCATGGTCTCTTAGGTATAGGAAGGGGATAAAGAAGGCCCTCGGGTAATCTCCTAGGAGTCTTCACCTTAGTACATGTCTCACAGGCAGCAACAAATTCACATACGTCTCGAGACCAGGACGGCCACCAGTAAGAGCGGGAGAGAAGGTATTTAGTCTCAGCGAAGCCGGGATGTCCCGTTAAGGTAGAACAATGAATTTCCTCCAAAACACGAAGATGAAGATTTGGAGGTACAAATAGTTTCCCAGTGGGAGTATTGCTGGGAGCAAGATCTTGTGAATTAACCACTAAAGTAGCAAGATCAGTAGTAATAATGGCGAGAACCACTCCGGGAGACAAGATTTTATCTGGGACATCCTTAGGGGCACCGCTGGGACCAAAACTGCGAGATAGGGCATCAGCCCATACATTTTTAGAGCCTGGACGATAAGTCACCACAAAATTAAAACGTGTGAAGAATAGCGCCCAGCGGGCCTGCCTAGGAGACAGTCGCTTAGCGTTATCCAGATATAGTAGGTTCTTATGATCGGTGAATACTGTGATCTGGTGTTTGGCTCCCTCGAGGAAATGTCTCCACTCCTCGAATGCCCATTTAATGGCTAGGAGTTCTCGATTACCAACGTCATAGTTGCGCTGCGTAGGAGAGAATTTCCTCTAGAAGAAGGCTACAGGTTGCAAAAACGTAAAATTTTCAGAGCCCTGAGACAACACGGCACCAACCCCCACTTCAGAGGCATCAACCTCAATAATAAATGGGTGATCGTAGTCTGGTGGTACTAATACAGGAGCCTCAACAAAACATTTCTTGAGATGTACAAAAGCCTGTTCCGCTTCCGGAGTCCATTTGGTCACATCGGCACCTTTCTTTGTGAGATTCGTTAATGGCTTCACTATAGAAGAGAAATTCTTAATACATTTTTGATAATAGTTGGAGAAACCCAAGAAACGTTGCAGGGCTTTAAGGTTGGAGGGGCGTTCCCAGTTATTAATAGCCGTGACTTTTAGCGGATCCATACAAAAAGAATCGGGAGTAGTAACGTAACCGAGGAAGGTGACCCTTTGGACTCTGAACAACCATTTGGACAGTTTGGCAAAGAGAGAGTTTTGACGCAACAGTAGCAAAACACTCCTAACATGCTCAATATGTGTGGCCCAATCAGGAGAGAACACTAGAATATCATCCAGGTAGACAACCACATAACGACCGAGCAAGTCTCTAAAGATATCGTTAACAAAATGTTGAAATACTGCGGGTGCATTACACAACCCAAAAGGCATTACCAAATATTCAAAGTGACCTTCCGGGGTGTTGAACGCAGTTTTCCATTCATCTCCTCTAATCCGGATCAGATTGTATGCCCCACGGAGGTCAATTTTAGAAAATCAGTGGGCACCCATAGCCTCACGTTCAGGAGCAGAAAGATTGAAGATCCTTCCCTTAGGGCATTTGGAGTCGGGAAGGAGTTCAGTCGCACAATCGTAAGGTCTATGCGGCGGTAAAACTTCAGCAGCTTTAGCATCAAAAACATCATGAAAATCAGACAGAAATTCAGGAAGAAGCGACTCCTCACTGAGACAATTGGAGGCATACAAAGCAATACAATGGGAAGAGCACTGATTCCCCCATTTTATTAACTCTTTTTTGGGCCAATCAAAGGTAGGGTTATGGAGGTCTAGCCAGGGAAGCCCTAAAATAATATCAGACGAGAGATCCTCCATAACAAAAAAACTCATGAGCTCTGTATGTATTGAGCCCACTTGCAAAGAGAGTAAGTGGGTTTTAAAACGGACTTTACCCTTGGCCAGTGGAGTAAAATCCACCCCACTAACCAACAGAGGAGTATCTAATGATACAAGTTCAATACGTAAAGCAGAAACAAACGAAAATTTAACAAAGTTAGTGGCAGCCCCAGAATCTACTAGGGCCTGCCCAGAAACAGATCTGCCCCCAAAGGGCAGAGACACAGGTAACATCAATTTGTGAGATTTTTCAGAAGATACTGCCTGAGTGGTTCTTCTGAATACCACTCAGGCCCTGGAGTTTTCCACTGGTGTACGTGGTTTGATGGAACAGTCTCGGATGAGATGACCTGGTTTGCCGCAATACAGGCAGAGATGATTCCGGAGACGATATTCTCGTCTAGCCGTGGTATCCAGCTCTTCCAACTGCACAGGCTCATCTCCAGGGGTGACAGAAGGAGAAACAGATTTTTTAACAGAAAGAGAGGGAAAGACAGAAGACTTAGTGGGACCAATCCCCACCCTCTCTTTACGTCTGTCCTGGAGTCTCCTGTCACTGCGGACGGCTAAGGTCATGGCCTTTTCTAAGGTAGGGGGATCAGGGTGACCTACCCAGACATCCTTCACTGAATCATTCAGGCCCTGTTTAAAAAGAGCTTTCAAAGCGGAGTCACACCAACCTGCTGTTATACTCAACTTCCGAAACTCAGAGCAATAAGTTTCAGCAGATAGTTTACCTTGCCGGAGGGTAAGAAGTTGGGACTCGGCAAGTCCAATTTGATCAGGCTCAGCATAAATGGCCCCCAAAGACTTAAAATTTTTTTCCAGATCTGTCCACTCCTCTGCCTCAGGGGGAAGTTTAAGGGCCCAAGTCTGTTGATCCCCCTGTAAGAGAGAAATGACCACCCCCACCATCTGAGACTGCAACATGAGGGTTGACCTGAAAATACAACAGACATGATTCCCTGAACGTCTCAAATTTACCTCGGTCCCCTGAAAATCTTTCCGGGAGTAACATTTTAACCCTGGGAAGGGAAATGACAGTAGGTGGTGTAGCAGCAGCCTCAGCTTGATTCTGGGTGAGAGTGTGTACCTGATTGGCCATCTCAGACACCAAACCTTCCAAACCCTCCATTCGAGTCACAAGGTCCTGAATAGAAGCCATGCCAGTAATGAGTAGAAAAGTTTTAGTTTTTTTTATGGGCCTGCTATTCTGATAGGGAATCACTAGAGGAGCGATTCCCCAGTAGCTGCTGGAGAACTTAGGGGGGAGGGGCACAACAAGACAGTGGACGCTAAGCTGAATCCCCCCCACTGTCCCTGGCTAACTTGCCCGATCTGTCCTAGGTGACAGCCAGCAACCAGTCGACAGTCCCTCCTTATAATAAGTGATAACACAGAACGCAGACTGGATGAACAACAACAAAGGGAGGTCAGCTAGCCAAGGGGTCGGTAACAAACGAGCAATGCAGTACAAAATCACAATCCAAGAGAAGTCAAAGGTAAGCCAGTGGTCAGAAAATCAGATGAGCAGGTAACAAGGAACAAGGAGTATAGCCAGTAAGCGAAATACAATAGCAGGCACCAATGGGAAAGTGAGCAAACAATAAATAGGGAGAAAGAACCTGCCCCAGACTTGATAGAAGGACAGGCTGTCAATCACAAAGGCAGGACTAAAGTTAACTCTTAGTGGAGCAGGGGGAGAGCAAGGTGAAGGAGAAGGGCGTGGTGGAAAATCAATTAAGGAGGTGAGGGAATAGGACAGTGTTCAGACAATACAAGAAAAACCCAAAGGAAGGAATCACAACCGGGCACGCCTCCTGCGCCGCAGCGTGCGCCCGGAGGATGGTGCCAAAGCCTGGACAGGCAAGGATGTTACAGATACTCGATCAAAACTTCCCTTTTAACAAAAATATATCAATCTCCTCTCTCCCTCATCTCCCTACGCATTTCCCCTAGCGGATAGTCATAACACCAGGTTCATCAGGGGAGTTATTTAACTAAATGGAGAAAATGTTCAAAAATAACAAAGATAATGTGGTAAAAACCACAGTTCCCGACGCCCAGATGGTAGGCCCCCAGGGATACACTTACACCAGGTTGAGAGTCACTTTTCTAGTTTAACTCCTTAAGGACACAGCCCAAAAGTGCATTAAGGACCAGGCCTCCGTTTTTCAAAACTGACATCTGTCACTTTAAATGGCAAGGAATTTGAGACATTTTAACTTACACAAGTGATTTTGAGATTTTTTCGTAACACATTGTACTTCATGTTAGTGGTAGACACTAATCAATATTTTTGTATTAATTTTTTTAAAAAAATAGGAAATTTGATGGAAATTTGGGTATTATCATTTTGAGCCTAAAAATGCTTTCCAAAAATTAATGTACAAAGTGAAAATTGAAATTTTTAAGGAAATATGCAATTTCAGTGATTAATACTTTGCGGCCACTTTGTGGCATCAGAGACATGCACTCCTAAAACTATTAAGTGCGCAAAAAAATTATATATGTGGGTGTAAACTGCCGCTTGGGCACACAGCAGGGCTCAGAAGGAAAGGAGCACTATGTTTTTTTAGCTTTTGGAGTATAGATTTAGAGGGACTTTCTGGATGCCATGTTCTTTTTGCAGAACCCTGGAGATGCCAGTAAACTGGAGTTCCCCAAGTAGTGACCCCATTATGTAGGGGCAATTTTAGGATCTCTGCAAATGTGACATGGCGTCCAAAAAACAATCTAAACATGCACTCCAAAAGCACATAGCTCTCCTTCACATCTGCACACTGCTGTGTGCCCAAACGGCAGTTTATGCCCATATGTATGATACTGTTGTACCCAGGATAATGTACTTAATGTCATATGTGGGTATAACCTGCTATTTGGGCACAGCTGGGCACAGAAGTGAAGGAGTGCTATTTGGTTTTGGAGCACAGTTTGGTTTGCAAAATAGGGTGACATGTCTGCAGATTCCACTTTACTGGCAATTCAGGGGCTCTGCAAAAGTGGCATGATGTCCAAAAACCAAACTGTGCTCCAAAAAACAAATAGCGCTCCTTCACTTCTGTGCCCAAACAGCAGTTTATACCCACATATGACATTAAGTATGTTATCCTGGGTACACCAGAGCATACGTGTGGGCATAAACTGCACTTTGGACACACAGCAGGGCACAGAAGGGAAGGAGCGCTATGTGGCTTTTGGAGTGCAGATTCAGATGTTTGGTATCTGGATGCCATGTCATGTTTGCAGAGCCTTTTTGAAAAGTGCACCCCCTCAAAGAATTTATCAGGGGGTGTAGTGAGCATTAGTATCCCATACGTGAATGCACAGCGGATCGTGAAGAGTGAATATGTAAGCTTGGCAGAGTGCATTGGGAACACCAAATTCCCTACTATTTCCCCAGTAGTTCCTAAGATTGGGGGGGGGGCGCACTCTGGTGGTCACTTCTGATTTATTTTCCCTTGTAAGCTCTAAATCTGGGGTGTACCCTGATATACACTTGCACAGCTTATACATTCCCTTCCTGCCGCAGCCAGTTGTGTTCTAATGATTTGGTGATTTTTGGGGTTTTGTCTTCATATTGTACAAGCTATATTTTCTTTATTTTTCTGGTGATGTGGCCATATAAGGGCTTGTTGCTTGTAGGATGAGATGCATTTTGTAATGACACCATTTTTGGGTGCCTACAACTTATTGAATAAATTTTATTAACTCTTTCTTGGTGGATTTAAAAAAAAAAAAAAACATCAATTTTGGCATTGCGTTTTAACTTTTAAATTTATTGCTGTACAGCGTAACATGTTACCTTTATTCTGCAGGTCGGTACGATTATGGCGATACCTCATTTATATTTTTTTTTATAGTGTTACTAATTCTGCAGAACAAAAACCCATTTGGGGACCTAAATGAATGATTTTTGCATCGCCATCTTCTGAGATGCGTAACTTTTTTATTTTTTGGTTTGCAGAGTTGGTTGAGGGCTTATTTTTTGAGGGACAACCTGTGTACTGTTTTGGGGTACAAATGACTTTTTGATCACTTTTTATAGCATATTTTGTAAGGTGAGATGGCGAAAAATCATTATTTTCGGCGTTTTTTTTCAGTTTTTTTTCCCAACGTTTACCTTATATGTTAAATATTGTTTCAGTTTTATTGTACAGGTTGTTATGGATGCAGCATGTATTGTTTTTATTCATTTTTAGGTTTTTATATATATATATATATATATATATATATATATATATATATATATTCATTTTATATAGGAAAAGGGAATTTTTGGGGCTTTAGAACTTTATTAATTTTTTTCACACACTTTTTTTTTTTTCACTTTTTAAAATTTTTTCTTGTGTCCCTTTAGGACACCTGAACCAGCGATGCACTGATCACTGGTTCAGTACTATAGACTGCAAGACACGAGCATAAACGCATAGGCTGACTTCCTCCATCATCAGCAGGATCAGCTGGGGGGCTCCAGGCAGCCTGGGGTCTCTGGCCAGATTATAGATATGAGCACCCCCCCTCCCCACCGATCTCACCGTGGTGGGTGCCGGGGAGCGGCAACATAGCGAAGTTCAGCTCCGACCGGGCAGCAGGGTGTTAGCTGTCAATAACAGCTACACCTGCTTCCGATGTCAGCCTCGGGCATACTATTACACCCTGTTGCGCGAAGTACCTAGCACCCAGGACGTAATAGTATGTCCAATGTCGTTAAGGGGTTAATACTCACTGACCAGGCCAAAAAATTTTGTGCTAAATATCATCTTCTTGTTACGTAATTTTTTAAACAGCATTTTTTGTTAACAAATACAGAAAAACTGCCATTAGCACTGCAAAAATCCAAGTTGACTCATAGTGTGTTCTAGTCTAATACTCAGTGACCAGGTTACTCTTTCACAGCTAAATCTAATTTCTTTCCTAATTTTCTTCACATAGAGTTTTTTTTGCAAGAAGAAAACAAATATAAACAGTGTCAGAATTGTACCCAATCACTATTATATAAGCAGTGAACTAAAATGACTGGAAAAAAACAGGGCAGGGGATAGGCACTCCCAGTAAATAAAGATTAAGGTTTTGATTACTTTTCTTGTTCATCTCAGTTGCTGCAGTATATGAGATCTGACAGCAGTGAAACATAAATTTTGAGCCAGGGCTCTGTGTGTTCCTCTTCCTCTGCTGTTGTAACACGTAATTTACCACACTGCCTTTCTGCACTGTCTAGCATGTCTTCTTCATCTTCACTGACACAGATCCCATTCCCTAGTAGTCATGTGGCATTTGATATTCCTCTTATCCCAAGTCTTCCTCTTCTTGATGAGTTGGATGGGAACAGACAGTGTTTTTTAAATGGGTCAGTGTTTTAAGTAGCAGTGGCCACTGTCCAGAAATGCAGCAAGATGAGGTGCTAGTTTTCATAACTCCATCGTGCCGACAGTGCGCTTCATTTATGAGGAGACACACACGTCCTCATAAATGGTGCACAGAAAACTGGCATACAAGGCATAATTAATATACTGCAATGTGTTTTTGTTTTTAGTTATCCATTCGAACTTTATGAGGGAAGTGTGTTGACTTCTGAAGCATTTTGAGGAGGCTCAGGCCACCAAATGTGTCAGCATCAGAAACAACTGCAGCATCAGTGTTCTCATCCCTTTGATATATGATACAGGAAACATCTACAGTTGGGCAATGAGAGGTAGAAGAAGAATAACAACTTCTGCCTCTTGGTCACTGTTGGAATATATTACACTTTTTTCAGCTGGCAGGCCAGATACACTGATAGTGTGCCAAATATTTCTTGAAATTCTGTAAATTGTCACTCCACCAACGCTGTTGTAGGTATTTCCTCCCATAAAGGGATAACTAACATTGTTATCCAAACACTATTCTCGTGAATTGTTTCTATTTCAGATATTCTATTTTTTGCAGGCCAGGCACGCTGATAGCGTACCTCAATTTTTTTTTCTTGAAATTCTGTAATTGTCTCTTCTAGGTCCTGTGCCTGCCCTCATAAAGGAATAATTTTTTGTGACTTTTTTATTAAGTTAAATCTTTATCACTTTTCAACTAGCAAGCACACTGAGAGTGTGCCACAAATTCTTAGTTGCCACTTTCCACTGCCACAATGTAGCAGTGGCAACAAAATAGAACAAAAAATTAAATGGCTATTTTTGCTCTGTGCGAAGAATGTTACTAATAGAGCATGGCCCCTCCTTATAGTGTCATCTTATATTCCTTTGGGGTCTTTGGACCCTCACAGACACCAGGGTCTAGGTGAAACTGCAACTTCTGTCTTCTACAGGACCCCTCTCCCCACCTACTATGTGCCTCCTGGCAGTGATGGTGCCTCTACCAGTCTGAGAAGTGATGGGAACTGTGTGGGATGGTGAGCTATGAAGGATTGTAAGCTGGGGAAAGTAAGTTGGAAAGCAAGCTGGGGAATGGTAAACTTGGATGTATATCAAGATGTGGGGGAATTGGAAACTGTGAAAGGGAGGATATCAAGAGCTGTGGCACTGTGGGTAGAATGGTAAGCTGAGGAGTGATGTCAAGATAGGGTAAGGTGAGCAGCGGTTAGTGAGCTGTGATGGTGGGGGGAGTAATAGGGAACAGTGGCTGGGATTATTAGTGGGGGCACTGTGGGGATGTACGATGGAGAGCTGTGTCACAGTGGGTGGGATGGAGGGGGTTGGCAAACTGTGATGCTGTAGGGGGACATGGGTGGAGGTAGCAAACTGTGGGAAGGATAGCAAGCTATGACAAATGGTATGCTCCGCTCTCTGTATATACTTAATCACACCCTTTTCTGTAAGTCATGCACCATAAGGCCACTCCCATTTTTGCTGTGATCCACCCAGAGCTCTCCAAGGATGACATCTCTCCTTTTATAATACTTTTCCCCTTAGGTACCAGAGCCTTGATGAAGTTGTTACCTTTACTCCCCTATAGCTACCATCCCATGACTACCAACCCAGCCCAGCAGAATATTCCTCACTGAAGGACTATATAGAGACAACTATCTCTTATTGTTAACTACTTTACTGAGAAAGCAGCATATTAACTGCTGCTGTGAGTAGTTTTGTGGGAAAGATTAATACACTGCCTCTAGTCATAGGACTCTGAAGACATTTAGTGCAAAAGCATCTCTATCATCTAGTGAAAAAAAGAAAAAATGGTTGAGCTCAGTTTTTTTTTCAAAAAAAAGAATAATTAGCATAAATTCAATTTAACCAATGAATATAAGAATAACTTTTGTAAAGCGCTAAAAACTGCACTGCAAATAGTGGACCCCCTTCTACAGTATGTACCATAGTGAAACCAGTGGATGTCACAGTAAATAAACTAGTCATTTATACTGTCATATACTTTACATTAGAATCTATACGCGATAAGAATCTTGGCCTAGACCAAGGACTATGCAATTTAGGTCTCAAGGCTAGGAGTGGGTTCAAGGGGTAGACCCTTGCTCTAAACCAGGACAACAGCAGAGGTGGAGCAGTGCAGCACAGATATAAGAAAACAGCCAATCCAGTTATGTTACTGGTCAGCAGTTTGAGGAGGTAGGACATAACATAAAACAAGTCTATCAACAAAATTGTGTCCTCACATGTTCAATTTCAGCCTGGCAGACCTTTGACCTTTCTCTATCTTCTCCAATGCAATTACTGCTCACTGTTTTAGTGCATATACAGCTCACAAAGATAAAAAGGCAAACACCAAGTGGCACATAGCGTAAATCTGTGGTGAATTCAGATAAATCTGTTGAATTCAGATAAGTACCCTGGAATTATGTATTCAGTTGTGTTGGCCTCTCTCCTTAGGGTGTTGAGAAAGAGTCACAACATAATCAAAAGCAGGTTCTTAAGATGTTCCAGTGGTGGGGAGGCAGATTAGTGTAAACAGAGATGAGTGTTTGACACCCAAAAAAATAGGGAAACAGGCCACACTCTCCAACAAAAGAAATGGTCCGGGGAAGGTACAAAAATAAAATCTTTTATTGTAGTATAAAAAGTATAAAAGGAACAACGTGTTTCAGGGAATGGGACCCCTTTTTCAAGTGCAAAAAGTACAACATGTTCACAGGAGGACAATACAGAGTATATATAGCAATGCTTTAGTGTTAGTATTTCCACTAGTGGGAGTGTACAATGTAACAGAGTAACACATATAAAATTGAAGGGAATAGGGTTAGAATCAATGAAACTTACATATTTAAGTAGATGAGAGTGTTCATAGAAAGGGGTGGGGTTTCTGTGGATGTAGAACACCGTAGATAAGTGTCTTTGGCAGGGAAGAGGAGATTTTCAGTGTTACGAAATTGCTAGTGCGCCTGCGCTATGACGTCATGCGCAGGAGAAATGTGGGTAAATAACTTTGTGGGGAACAAATAAGTAAAAATTTGCAAATGACATACAATTACAAACATGAATATAAACAATTATGGACTTGAATAAAAAGGGATATGCACCATGAATATATGGAAAACATTATGCCGATAGTACAGAGCTATATATAAAAGGGACATAACAAAGAATAAATATATGTAATAAATACAGTATATATACTCTGTATTGTCCTGTGATCTTGTTGTACTTTTTGCACTTGAAAAAGGGGTCCCATTCGCTGAAACAAGTTGTGCCTTTTATACTTTTTTATATTACAATAAGAGTTTATTTTTGTACCTTCCCTGGACCATCCCAGGACTGCGGCCTGTTTCCCTATTTTTTTGGGTGTCAAACACTGATCTCTGTTTACATTAGTGCATATACAGGCTGTGTTCCCACCACACACTCGGCCTTTTCCTCTGCTGGGTTTTCCTGGCCCTGATAAGACCACCAATCTGACTGTTGTGGTATAGCTAGTATATAAGTGATGCCTGAAGGAACACCTTTAACTGAATATACCAAAAAAGTACTTTAAATGTACTCTCAAAAACCAGATCACCCCTTTATGTATCACAGTAATTTAGTATTGCGACAATTTGGGGGGGGATTAGTCTCAAATGGCGCCAGACTCCTGGTCCGGACAGCAGTGGTTCGTGGTACTGGGCGCCGGAGAGACAGTGTTCAGACGGTGCCAGTTTAAAACAAAATGGCTTTATTTCAGCTTGGGTGCAACATAACAAAACAAAAAAAACCTAGGCCACGCATAGGCCCTAACTGACTTCTTGAGCCCTATCTGGCCTCTGGGGCACCGAGCAACCTGACTAGTGCTCAGCTCAAGCAAACGTACCCTGTGGACCCCAGCCCTTCTGGGACATACCGCCTCTCTCTCTCCTTGGCTGGACCCACAGTTCCTGCTCCATGCAGGTTTCTCCAGCCTTCTGGAGATACGCCCCCACCCAAAGGTGTGGCTGAGGGACTTTTCAGGGCTGGCCTTGGGTCGCTCAACAGTGCCCTCTAGGTTCACATACTCACATACCCTCCCCCTCAGCTCACTACCCATGGGGTGAGCTACAATGGGATGAGACATCCTATGTCGAAGTCCCTCTTCAACCTTGTATGCCTGTCCAGAGTCTCTCCAGAAGTCCCAATCTGGCGGTCTTTTCTTCCAAATACCGCTTACTCGACATTTCCTTTTTCTCATCACTTTGAATGCTACGCCAAGATCCTGGCCATTCTGTGCAAAGGCAAGTTTTGCTTCATCACCTTCACAATTCGCCATACAGGGGATCACATCATTTTCATCACATTTCTCGCCATAGTCTTCAGCCTTCCCATTGCATGATTTTGATCCCTTTAGTGAATAGCCGTAAGAATCTTCATCTTCAGCTATCACGAATCCACAGGAGCTCAGAGACCAACTAACACGTACTTCATGCACATCAATGTCTTTAGAGTATAAATGTTTCACAGGTACCTTTTCTGTAACCTTCATCTCAAAGCAAACTTTGCCACCAGCATCAAGGCTTAGAAGTTTAGGAGACATAGGCTGCTTGCTCTCCTCTTTGTTTGAGATACACAAGCTCTGTACCGCAATATCTTCTCCTTCTGCACAAGGGCCATACAGTACACCCTCACAAAATAGCTCACACTGAACTACATTTTCTGGTATGTCTTTAACAACTGCCACATCATATATTGGAATGATTTCTTTATAATACTTCCACATCTGTACGGCAGCCGGAGAACCACTTCCATACTCTAGTCTTACCTCCTCTTTCTCATACGCATAACTTCCTGGAGGCATGTTGCGGTACTGTGATAGATTGCAAGAATTTTTGTGAAAATCCCTTTCTGACAGTACAGGAGCTGGTGATATCGTCATCTCAAGATTCTCCAAGTTATTTTCATTCTCTGTGCTAACACCGCAGGACTGGGATACCAAGTTTCCAACATCACAGTCTTTACTGTCAGTACCCAGATGCTTTTTGGTTACATGTTCTGGCTGCCTTAATGGCTCCGCTTTCTCAGCCTCAATACTGGCAGCTTTCTCCAATTCTAATGCCTTCTGTAGCACACAAATCTCTGATTCCAGCTCCAGAACTTTCTTCATTGCCACATTTTTTTGCACAGCCTCCATCTCAGTTTTTACCATTGCAACTTGCAGATCTTCCTCAATCCCTCGCACTGCATCCTGGATGATATTTTCTGCTTCCCTCACTGTTCCCTGAATTATATTGAACTGATCCTACAACATCTTCTGATAAAAAGTTTGCCGATGAGCAGATAAATCAGACATTTTTTCCTCAAACTGGATCCTCATGTCTTCTATCTGGAGGTCCAATTCTCTCTTGGCCTTCAATTCAAGGGCCTCTTCTAGGGAGCGAGCCAAGGCAAGAGCTTTGGTCTCTTTTCCACGAGCCTCTGCTTCAGCACGGTCACGTTCTTCTGCATATCTAGCAGAAAGAGTCTTCTCTTCACCAAGCAGCTGATCAAACCTTTTCTGCTTCTTTTCCAAATTGGACACAATCCGACGTTGATGATCAAGATCTACACCTATATTCTTCTAGTTCCTGCTGAAGTCTAATTTTTGTCTTCTCAAGTTTGTCATAAGCAGCAGCCTTGTCTTCAAACTGTTGATTTGTAGCTTCTAGCTCCTTTTGCAATTTTTCCTTTAGTTCTTCAACAGAGTCCAAGGACCCAATACTATCCTCCATTTTTTTCTTCAGATCAGTCGCCTGAGCCTGCAGTGTTGAAATCTGCTTTGTCAAATCTCTTTTTGCTTTCTCCTCTTCCTCTAGTTGCTCAAGGAAACCATTTTTCTCATCTTCCATTTGTTTTAGTTTTCTACTAAGGTCAAGCTTCTGACGAGTTTCTTCTTGCAAAAGTTCCTGAGTGTCCTGAAGCTGAGATTCTAGTGTAGAAAAATCTTTGGAAAGTTTGATAAACTTGCTGTCTGCTTGAGAAAGAAGCCCTGTGACATTATTCAATTCCACCTGCAGACCGTTTGCCTTGTCTAGCAGTTCTGCTTGAAACCTGTCCCCTTCTGTGACTTTTAGTTGCAGCACTTGAAGTTGAGTCTCTACTTTTTTGTGACTCTCCTGTAAGGCTTGCACTTTCTGAGCATGGACAGATGACATCTCCATCAATTCTTTGTCTTTATTTTGCACCAAAACAGACAATTTCAATTTATCTTCACAAGATCCTGGCAGCGCCCTCTCCAGGCTACATATTCTAGCTTTGAGTTCCATTTCTCTTTGTTCCAGAACTCCAGCTCTGCTCCGCCATTCGTTGACTTCACTATTTAGGCGAACCTGCTTTAGTTCATGCAAGTTTTGCTCTGACTGCAATGTCTGCACCACAGATTCTAAATCACTCTCTTGGTCAGACACATGCTTCCTCAGCTCTGCAATTTCATTTTCCTTGTCAGTTAATGCAGCCGAAAGTTTTTCACACTTCCTGACTTGGTCATCCAGACATTCTGACTGACACTGCAAAAATTCACTTCTCTCATGTTTAGCAGTTTCAAGGTCATCTCTTAATTTTTCAATGACACTCTCTTTGGCAATGGAGTCTTGGACATGCTGCTCCTTTAAATCCTGCAACTGCTTCTCAAGCACTTGCTTTTGCTCTACACTCTGTATAACTTTATTAGATAGAGCGCATTTCATTTCTGCAAACTCCTTCTTAGTGACACAGTCCATTCCAGGCAAACCCAGCACCACATTTTCACAATGACTAGGATATGAACTCCTCATAGATTCAAGCTCTTTCTTTAACTTAAGGTTCTCTTTTTCTGACACCTCAAGTTGGCATTTCCAATCAGATATTTCATCTTCATAAATGAACCTGATGGTTTTAATCTCATCTTGAAGCTGCTGCACTATAATATTTTCATCTTTGGCGCTTTCATGCACTCCAGTATGAGACATACAGTCAGCAGAGACATATTCAATCATAGAACAGAGGTGCTTCAGAAAAACTGAGTCACTCTCATGGAACCCATTATCTTTACTTGCACTCCACATACTCTGCTCCGGGTTTTGTGTCTCTCTGCATTCAGACTGCTGCACTAATAAACCTGTGCATAAGGTCTCTGCTTTTTTACAAGCTGAAATTCTCTTTTTCTTGCCCATGGTTTACTAACAAGATTACACAATATTCCACAGCAACCTTGGGGTTCAACCGGCAGCAACCTTTTTTTGCTATCTTCTGCAGTCACATGTATTCAAACAGTTTACTTATGTGGCACTACAACAACCAACATTTTCTTCTGTCTTCCACAGAAAACACCAACATGGCACCATAGCCTTTCACATAGACTGTTTGCAATATCCAACTTCTATACACATTGCTTACTTTCTTGCCATCAGCAAGCACTTTACAGACTTCTGTGCCACAGTATACACAAAGTCCATTCCCTGGATTCCTCTTCCAGAGTTTTACTTTCACCAGTTTTGCACACAGTTTTGCTATGTTGCAATTCCACTCACCCCTTCCTGGGTTTCTCAGTTGAAATCACAGATTTCTTCCAGCTGTAGGCCACAATGCACACTTAGCAGTACTGCAGTCACCAACCACTTGTCTTCCAGGACTTGCGTGGATCTCTTTATGCCCGAATCCGTAGCACCATATATGACAATTTGGGGGGGATTAGTCTCAAATGGAGGCAGACTCCTGGTCCGGACAGCAGTGGTTCGTGGTACTGGGCGACAGAGAGACAGTGTTCAGACGGTGCCAGTTTAAAACAAAATGGCTTTATTTCAGCTTGGGTGCAACATAACAAAACAAAAAAAACCTAGGCCACGCATAGGCCCTAACTGACTTCTTGAGCCCTATCTGGCCTCTGGGGCACCGAGCAACCTGACTAGTGCTCAGCTCAAGCAAACGTACCCTGTGGACCCCAGCCCTTCTGGGACAGACCGCCTCTCTCTCTCCTTGGCTGGACCCACAGTTCCTGCTCCATGCAGGTTTCTCCAGCCTTCTGGAGATACGCCCCCACCCAAAGGTGTGGCTGAGGGCCTTTTCAGGGCTGGCCTTGGGTCGCTCAGCAGCGCCCTCTGGGTTCACATACTCACAGTATTTTAGTAGCAGATAACATCGCAGATTGTAGCTCATGCTGTAAATGATGGTGAAGGTAAGTGACCACAATAAGATAGTACAAAAAATATTGAACGCCACAAAAAAAGTAAAGGAAGTGGTGGCACTCCCCATCAATTCCCGAAAACAGCTTTATTGTGCAGCATTCATGACACAGTATGTCATTTACATATTTCACAAAGGAGTCAAAAGGAAGTCAGGCCATATGTATCCCCCAACATTGGGTAAGAAAATAGGCCTGCTGAACTTAAAGGAGTTTTCCAATAAACATAACCATTCATAGATTTGTAAACATTTTTACAAATATAAATAATTCAACATTTTGCAGAATTTTAAAGATTTTCTTTAGCCATTTTAGTGGTGACAGTCTTGATCGGTCGTCAATTGTCAATTCTACCACTACTATCTCTTCATCCATATAGTTACACAAGTTGATAGGGTCTTGGTCACTGGTGATATTTTACATTGATAATGTAGATCTTGATAATGATAATGTAGTCTCAGTAAAAACCTTTAACCCCTATAACACTATTTTATAGTCAAGTCAGTGACTGTCTCTCTGCTGTCTCAAATATCATGTCTTCGCTCTATCTAAAACTGAATCTCTCAAAGACTGAACTACTGCTGTTTCCACCATCTAATAGATCTGTCCCTGATATCTACATTGCAGTCTCCGGCCTCACTACCGTGTTTCTCCGAAAATAATATATTATATTATTTTTTGCTCCGAAAAAAGGGCTAGGGCTTATTTTAGGGGTAGGTCTTAATTTTTTTCCATGAGCAACAATTACACATTTGATCGCATTTTATTTCAACTTTTATCAGAGGTGAAACAGCGAAAAAACAGCAGTTCGGCACTTTTGATTTTTTTTTTTCCACTACAGCATTTATCATAGAGGTAAAATATTTTTATAAGTTTGTAGAGCGGGCGTTTTCAGACACAGGGTTTCCTAATGTGTATGTGTTTCACAGTAATATTTTAGTTTTATATGTATTCTAGTGGAAGTGTGTGGGTGGGGGGCTTGAACTTTTATTGTTTTTTTTTTTTAAATATTTTTTAACTTTTTTTTTTTTTTTTTTTACTATTAACCCCTCCTAGGGGTCTTGAACCTGCAATCATCCCATAAACTACAATACAACGTATTGCATTCTATGGGAGATTATCTACATTACTATTGAGGATGGACCTCAATAGTAGTATTCCTATGACAGGCCTGGGAGCCTTCATAACGCTCCCGGCTGTCAAAGGAACAGGTTGGCTCCCGCAATTTCGCCGCGAGGGAGGCGACCTGCAACGTGAAAGGTATGAGGCTGGTGGGGACTGGCCTCGGGGATAGTTGCTCTGCTTTGGGGGGTGGATTTGGGTGGGGGGGGCTATAGGGACTGTAGCTATAGTATAGTAGCTATAGGCGGTTGGGACCGGCCCTAGGGACTGCGGGGGGGAGGTCACACTTAGTAATACCCGCGGTCAGAGTCCATTCTGATCGCAGGAATTAACTCTGGTTTGCGCTACTTTGGTGGGCAGGAGAGGGGGTCACGCTGAACAATGCCCGTGATCAGAGTAGACAGTGATCGCGGGCATTAACTTCGGGTCTCCGAAGTACGGCAGCTATGGTAGCCGCTCTGCAGCAGAGCGGCCGGCATCCGCTGTAATCGCACGGCAGATGTCGGGAAGGGGTTAAATTAGGGCTTATTTTTGAAGTAGGGCTTATATTTAAAGCCTGCTCCAAAAAAAACTGGAAAATCTAGCTAGGGCTTATTTTCGGGGTAGATCTTATTTTTGGAGAAACACAGTATAATTCCTAGGCAGTATGCCCGCTGACGCGGGGTTATGTTTGACTCAGACCTTTCCTTCACCTCCCATATCCAATCACTCGCACACTCGTGTCATCTCCACCTCAAAAACATCTCCAGAATCCACCCTTTCCTTACCACAGCTACATTAAAGACACTTATTGTCGCCCTGATTCACTCTAGCCTTGACCACTGTAACTCCTTATTAATCTGTCTTCCCCTTACTAAACTCTCCCCTCTACAATCTATTCTGAATGCAGCGGCCAGGCTCATCTATCAGTCTAGACCAGGGGTAGGCAACCTTTTTTGTTCGTGAGCCAATTTTAATTAAAAAATCAAAGATGAGGTACTCGGAGTGTCAGTCAATAATTGTAAGTCTGATGACCCCTAAACTAAAGTCATATACCACAAACCATAACACAGGGGTGCTGCCACAAGATGCTTTAGGATGCATGCGTTTACTGCTATTTCCTGGGATGCACCTGTACTTTCCAATTAGAAGCAATGAAAGTACAGTCTGAAGTCAGCGACCGCTGATTGGGTCTCAGGGGTCACGTCGCATCACTATGCGTAATGACGCCGGACGTGACCCCTGAGGTCCTATCAGTAGTCTCTTAGTTGAGAGCCAGCAGAGAACAGAGCCGCTGCGGAGGGCAGGGAAGGTGAGTAACATTGCTTTTTTATGTTTGATCACCTTCCCTGGGGCTCCGCTTATTATACTCTGGGGTCTGAAGAGACCCCACTGTAAAATAACAGTAGTTTCGTTTCGGCTGTGTTTTGTCCAATTGAAACAGCTGGGCGAGGACTCCACTGCTCATGCCAGGGAAATAAGCCTTGCGTGCCACTCTTGGCACGCGTGCTGGTGGTTGCCGACCCCTGGCCTAGACGCTACAGCGATGCCTCCGCTATGTGTCAGTCACTACATTGCCTGCATATTCAATACAGAATACAATATAGACTATCACCCTCATCCACAAGGCTCTCCATAATGCTGCACCTCCCTACATTTCCTCCCTCATCTCTGTCTATCGCCAAACCCGTACTCTTCGCTCCCTCAATGACCTAAGACTAACACCCTCTATTATCAGAACCTCCCACGCTCATATCCAAGACTTCTCCCGAGTTGCACCACTTCTCTGGAATGTTCAACCCCGGACAATCAGATTAACTCCCAGTTTCTACAGTTTCAAGTGCAAACTAAAGGCACATCTTTTCAGACAGGCCTATTACAATTCCTAATGTAAACTCTTCAGTTAGAATCCCTAAAACTAACCCTCCTCTATTCACGCTCCCGCATTACCCCACAGGATATGATGCCGTTTCAGACTAACTTTACATGTCCAGGCACCATCTGCACGTTAAAGGACATGACTGGTGAAGGCTCATACAGCTTTATACATGTGTAATGAAAGTCACCTCTATCACAGAAACGGCTGGACCACTGTATAAGCAATGCTACCTCTGATGCCGCCCCTGCTACCTCTTGTGTCACCCCCTCTACCTCATAGATTGTAAGCTCTTGCAAGCAGGGCCCTCAGTCCCATTGTGAATTGACTATTTCTTTGTAATGTATCTTTTTTGTCTGTACTTGAACTCTACAAATTGTAAAGAACTACGGAATATGTTGGCGCTATATAAATAAAATGTATTATTATTATTATTATTAATAAAGAGACCATCATATGTGATTATTAGTGATGACCCTATCAAAAAAAAAACCTTGTAGCTGCAATCACAACTGATTTTCTGATTTTCAATGACATGGCCACGAATAAACATGATTAAGGTAAACTGTGCTTCTGTTTAGGAGAATTTTCACTGATCTCCCAGAATAGCGCATCAATATGGCTCCGTTAGTAAGACCTTCGGGACGTTCTTTAAACTCATAGCAAAATTCTTTGGTGATCTTAAGATTTCCATGGAAACAGTAACCAGGCAGTACAAGCTGTTATCTTCTTAGAAACGATGATAGAAAAATCTCTATGCAGGTGCCTGTGCAAAAAAAAAAAATCCTAGTATCACATGACCTAATCCAAAGATTTGGAGAAGAGAATGAATACATGAATTATATCATGTAATTATCTTGTCAATACCAGTCTTCATAACTTCATCTTTGGGGGAGCGTGCACCTCATATAAGACAAGGAGCAGGCCTCCTCATAAATGAAGCGTACCATCCTCTGGGCTGTGCATCTAGAAGATGATCTACGCCAGATCATAGCTGGCGTAGATTTCCAGCATCAGTTAACGCTAGATTTCTGGCGTGTATGATAATAAATCTGGCAGGCTGATAGCCCTGTCCAGCTCACGCACTAGCCACGCCCCTTTGTAGGAAAGTGACAAGGGTGGTGCAAAAAAGGAAATGAAGCAAAACCTTGGTGTATAAGGCATAATAAATCTGCCCCAATGAATATAATGCTGGTTGCCCTAAAAGCTACTTAGTGAATCTCTAATAGATGTCTGTGGTGCGGGAGTTTTACGAAGACTGGCGTATTCAACACCAGTCTTCATATACCCTGGACTGGCGAAGGGTATAGTGACAAGCTGTTTGTGTTATTACAGATAGGATATTAGTCACAGACAGTATGCATTATTATTTTATATATACAGTACAGACCAAAAGTTTGGACACACCTTCTCATTCCAAGAGTTTTCTGTATTTTCATGACTATAAAAATTGTAGATTCACACTGAAGGCATCAAAACTATGAATTAACACATGTGGAATTATATACTTAACAAAAAAGTGTGAAACAACTGAAAATATGTTTTATATTCTAGGTTCTTCAAAGTAGCCACCTTTTGCTTTGATTACTGCTTTGCACACTCTTGGCATTCTCTTGATGAGCTTCAAGAGGTAGTCACCTGAAATGGTCTTCCAACAGTCTTGAAGGAGTTCCCAGAGATGCTTAGCACTTGTTGGCCCTTTTGCCTTCACTCTGTGGCCCAGCTGACCCTACACCATCTCGATTGGGTTCAGGTCTGGTGACTGTGGAGGCCAAGTCATCTGGCGTAGCACCCCATCACTCTCCTTCTTGGCCAAATAGCCCTTACACAGTCTGGAGGTGTGTTTTGGGTCATTGTCCTGTTGAAAAATAAATGATGGTCCAACTAAACGCAAACCGGATGAAATAGCATGCCGCTGCAAGATGCTGTGGTAACCATGCTGGTTCAGTATTCCTTCAATTTTGACTAAATGTCCAACAGTGTCACCAGCAAAGCACCCCCACACCATCACACCTCCTCCTCCATGCTTCACGGTGGGAACCAGGCATGTAGAATCCATTCGTTCACCTTTTCTGCATCGCACAAAGACACGGTGGTTGGAACCAAAGATCTCAAATTTGGACTCATCAGACCAAAGCACAGATTTCCACAGGTCTAATGTCCATTCCTTGTGTTCTTTAGCCCAAACAAGTCTCTTCTGCTTGTTGCCTGTCCTTAGCAGTGGTTTCCTAGCAGCTATTTTACCATGAAGGCCTGCTGCACACAGTCTCCTCTTAACAGTTGTTGTAGAGATGTGTCTGCTGCTAGAACTCTGTGTGGCATTGACCTGGTCTCTAATCTGAGCTGCTATTAACCTGCGATTTCTGAGGCTGGTGACTCGGATGAACTTATCCTCTGCAGCAGAGGTGACTCTTGGTCTTCCTTTCCTGGGGCGTCCTCATGTGAGCCAGTTTCTTTGTAGCGCTTGATGGTTTTGGCCACTGCACTTGGGGACACTTTCAAAGTTTTCCCAATTTTTCGGACTGACCGACCTTCATTTCTTAAAGTAATGATGGCCACTCGTTTTTCTTTACTTAGATGCTTTTTTCTTGCCATAATACAAATTCTAACACGCCATTCAGTAGGACTATCAGCTGTGTATCCACCTGACTTCTGAACAACACAACTGATGGTCCCAACCCCATCTATAAGGCAAGAAATCCCACTTATCAAACCTGACAGGGCACACCTGTGAAGTGAAAACCATTTCAGGTGACTACCTCTTGAAGCTCATCAAGAGAATGCCAAGAGTGCGCAAAGCAGTAATCAAAGCATAAGGTGGCTACTTTGAAGAACCTAGAATATAAGACATACTGAATTTCCCCACTGTGGGACTATTAAAGGACTATTATTATTATTATTATTATTATATTTTCAGTTGTTTCACACTTTTTTGTTAAGTATATAATTCCACATGTGTTAATTCATAGTTTTGATGCCTTCAGTGTGAATCTACAATTGTTATAGTCATGAAAATACAGAAAACTCTTGGAATGAGAAGGTGTGTCCAAACTTTTGGTCTGTACTGTATATATATATATATATATATATATATATATATATATATATATATATTTATTGTGCTCAGATTTCTCTTTTCCTGTGTCAGAGATGTTTTTGGCTGCATCATGTACTGTATCTCCTATATTATATTCTCAGGTATTTGTTAGCAATTTTACATCTTACTTTACAGTTACTTTGGCAGAATTACATATAAATAAGCCAAAAACAGAAAAAATAGGAAAAATACACTCAACATATGACAATGTTATAAAAATTATTAAAAAATTTACGTAAATAACAATACGACAAGAAAACAATGAAACAACCCTAGTGATAGAAGCTGTCAATATACCATATTGTAAACAAGAATAATACTAATAATGCACCACTATACACAAACAAGTACCCAAATAATACATGAGATTAAACAATAGTATATTGTCAGTGATAAAAAGGAGCGGATATATATGGGTGGTGGATGAGGAATAAAAGCGCCACAGGTGTATAAAATATTCCCTACGTTCATTATGTCTCAGCATTTCCAGAATTGTATATGCACTCCTCCTTACTAAGATGGCGCATGTCGTGCCTGCCGACGTCACAGGTCACATGACCGGGACCACAGACACCCAACGATGACGCGGACGTCGACGCTACATGTACAGCAACCGCGTCATTACGGGCGCCATGTTGCGGACCCACGCATGCGCACCCGACAGTGACGCCCGGCGGAAAGCACACCAAGGAGGAGGTAAGTAAAATGAATAGTATAAATACATTGACGTTAATGGGACAAACAAAAAATTCATCAGTACATAGAAAAAAAATTCTGACTTTACAACACAATGAACACAAAATAAAGAATAAAAAATGAAATATAAAACTACGGCAACACTATATGAAAGTAATACCGCATAAAGGTGTAGGAAGCTGTATAGTGTATGAATATAAAAAAAGTGACGTAAATTCATTAATATATATATATATATATATATATTTTTTGTGCTATAATATGTAATAATATGCACATATAAAAATGTAAATAAATATATATAAATAAGCCAGTAGTAGCAGTAATGAATAGGGGAGGCTGCAGAGGCAGACTGCTTTTTATTGTACATGCCCACAGCTTTAGGCCCCTTGCAGACGACTGTGGCATGACCCATTTATTTCTGTTGGCCCATGCACTAGACCTGTCCGGTTTTGCGCTCCGTGCTTCTGTGGCTCCTATTCATTGAATGAATGTGGCTGCAGAAGCATGGCCGATGTGCCGACCGTGCCATTCAATTACGGCCTGCGGCTAGCACACAGTCGTGTGCAGCCGGCCTTAGACAGAAATACAAAATGTACTGAAGCCATAAGACTGATAGGACATCATTTACAAAAGCTTGTACAGAGGATAGATTGCACAGCAAGACCCTGCACAAATACAGGTACCCTTTAATGTCCATTGCTCTCATCCGTCAGGATGAGCAACGGACATTAAAGGGGTATTCAAATGAACATAATTATATCTATATTTGTAGATAATTAAAAGTTAAACATTTTTGCAAATATAAGTAGTTAAAAATTCTGCAGTGTTTTAAAGATTTTCTCTAACCATCTTGGTGACAGTCTGTGGTCTTGATCGGTTGCCATTGAATACGACCACAAATGCAGAAACTTTCTATGGTCTGGGACTTGTCAGGAACCCAGCAATGATTTTCTTATTGAAGCCAGGTTATCAGGCAGGGACACTACATGTATCAGAAGATATCACGGCCACTATAAGGAAATCATAGCTGATTTTCTGACCTTAGAAAGTTCCTGCATTTATGGTCGTATTCACTGGCAACCGATCAAGACAACAACTTGTGACCATAAGATATTTAGGGAAAATCTTTGACTCTGCAAAATGTTTAATTACTTATATTTGCAAAAATGTTTAACTTTTAACTATCTACAAATTTAAAAATGCTTATGTTCATGGGAATACCCCTTTAAAAGACAGATGCAGACAGAGCCCCTGTCTGCATTCACCCATGTTAAAAACATGATGGCACCCTGGTTTGACCACTCCACCACTTAAAAAAAAGAGAGCGGAAACTTAAATGTCAGTAGCGGAAACATCAATCACTAAAGGACAAAATTTCATTGACCCTACAGCTCTGGAACTACCAACCAGCCATAAATCTGAAGAAGTCCAACTTTCTGCCACAGGAGATTGAAAACGCAACGAACAGGCCAGTATAGCTGTTCCACACAATAGATAAACTCTACAGTCCACTCCGCCTTAGGCTGCATTCACATCTGCGTTTGGCTCTCCATGCAAAATCAGTTTTTGAAACCGTCTCAAAAGCTGATTTTGATTTCAATGGGTTGTAAAAAATATCCGCAGGTAAGCGTTTGGAGCATTTCCGTCTGGTATCAGCTCTTTTGGGTGGAGAAAAAAGGCGAACTTGCAGGACTTTTTCTTCGTTCAAAAAATAAGGATACCAGACAGACAGCAACAAACCTGTTTTTTTTTAACATTGAGGTCTATGGAAGGTGGACTCAAACAGATTTTGTATACACATGATCAGAATGAAGAAGGGAAAAAAAAAACGGATTTGTCAAAATCAAAAAATTCCTCCGGTGGGAAGGGGTTAAAGTGGTTGGCCACTTTCAGACCAATATTGAGAGACACATGTTATTGTTTGTATAAAGCAGTCTGTCATACAAATCCTAATATTTTGCAATGCATTGCATTAGTGATCAGGCCACCTGGGGTTCAAGATCTTTAGGGGGTTTTATAAATGCAATAAAGAAAAAGTAGAAAAAAATATAAAAAAAATAAATAAAAAGAATTAAAAGTTCAATCACCCCCCTTTTCCTAGAATACATATAAAAGTTAAAAATTACTGTGAAACATATAAACATTTGGTATCTCTGTGTCTGAAAATGCCCAGTCTACAAACTTTTAAAATTATTTTTCCCATACAGTAAATGCCCTAGCCGGAAAAAACAATAATGAGTGCCAAACCGCTGTTTTTTCGCTGTTTTGCCTCTGATTAAAATTTGAATAAAAAGTGATCAAAGCAATCGACATTCCCCAAAATGGTATAACTAAAAAGTATACCTGGCCCTGCAAAAAAAAGACACCGTCTATGCATCCCCATACAAAAAAATATTAAAAAGGTACGGGTGAATATGGCGACTTTTAGAAAAAAAAATTTTTTGCAAAGTATTAGATTTTTGTTAAGAAGTTAAAATATAAATAAAACTATATAAATTTGGTATCCCTGGAATCTTACTGAAACATAGAATACAGGTAACATGTAATTTTGGCTGCAGAGTGAACGCCGTAAAAACGAAGCCCATAAGAAAGTCGTACAAATGCACTTTTTCTCCAATTCCACCCCATTCTGAATTTATTTCCAGCTTCCCTGTACATTGTACAGAATAATAAATGGTACCATTATGAAGAACAATTTGTCCTGCAAACATTAAGCCCTCATATGTCTCTGTGAACGGAAAAATAAAAAAGTTATGGGATATGGAAGCAGGGAGTCAAAAATGAAAATTGAAAAATTCCTCCAGCGGGAAGGGGATATGTCAGTGGTTGCAATTTGACCGAGTAGATGAAACAGAGATCATAAACATTATTCAAAATCTATGCAGAACGTGTGAACGTGACCCAGGCTCAACATCACTTCTGGAATGTCCTGACCTGATCATTCTGGCAATCAAGAACATTTTAAATTTTTGTTCTATTCAGAGTGCATCTTCCCTGAACCACTGAAGGCAGTCATTATAAACCCCTTCTAAAGAAGTCCTCCATGGACCCAAATGCCTTGAGAAGCTACATATCTGTCTCCAACCTACCCTTCCTAGGGAAAGTTATAGAAAAGCCTGTTGCTATTCCACTAGATACTAAGCTATTTGGTGATGGTATGTATGACTCTTTACAATCAGGGGGTCATATACCATGTGGCGGACCAGAAAAAGGGTGTCAAATACAGTGTGGGGGGGGCAGAAAAAGGGGGTTATATACCATGTGGGGGGGCCAGAAAAAGTGGGTTATATACCTTGTGGGAAGTCAGAAAAAGGGGGTCGTATACCATGTGGGGAGCCAGAAAAGAGGGTCATATATTGTTTGGGGGGCCAGAAAAAGGGGGGTCATATAACGTGTGATGGGCCAGAAAATGGGGTCATATACCGTGTGGAGTCAATGACCTAAATCCAGCCATAAAGTCATGCCTATCTGAACTACAAGAATGGATGAATGCCAGCTGGCTAAAGCTGAACCCGGACAAAACTGAAGTTCTCATGGTTGGAGATCAGTGCCTAATGGCAAAAAGGCAACTTGTTCATCCATTATCTCTGTCTCTAGAAAACACAACCCTTCTGATAGTGGCTGATAACAGAGGACAACAGTGAGTGAGTGCTGCAATCCTCTGACAATGGTGTATGTCAAAGGGTCTATTAAGAATGAAAAACCTGTGAAATTCTATTGGCTAAAATAGATTATGTTGTGGAATAGCCTACCCTAGGAACTGGTCACAGCCTTTTTGGAGAAAAATAACATTGAGGCTTATGGAAATGTATAGAATGTCATGCCCTTTCCTATCTCCTGGTTGAACTTGATGGACATATGTCTTTTTTCAACCGTGCTAACTGCTAACTATGTAACTATGTGATGTTGTATGGGGATACCCTTCATGTGGAAGCCAATGGTGCTATATTTGCTATTGTGAATAGGTCAAGAATGGTAGGTCCAAGATAGCTGAAATCCGGTCTAAAATTTGATTTATTTATGTGCCAAATTTGGGGCAGATTGGTCTAGTCATTTGGCCGTGCATAAAGAACAGACAACACACATCAGAAATTCATATATATATATATATGAGTATATATAGCTTAGGGACCAGCTGTTGACCTCCCATTAAATGCAACTTATGGACAAATGTGGTGCTGCTTTTGGAAAAAGGCAGCCATGTTTTTCTAATCATGTACAACCCCTTGAAAATGTTTATCCATTGCCTTTTTTCAGCTTTCCTTCTGCCTGAGACATTTATCTGAACCTTTGGTTCCCAGACTGGTTCTGGCACCTGGGACCTGGGTTGCTCCTCCTCCTCTCGCCCCCACTCCTTGCTCAGTGGTATTCCATGTACTAGGTTGGCTGTCTTTACAATTACAATGATTTAGTCAGCCATCCCTATAGTACATGTAATACCACTAAACATGGAGAGGATAGAGGAGGCGGAATGGCTAGGATGCCAGGTGTTTGTTCCAATAGCATGACCACATGAGTCAGAACCAGTCCAGAAATTCAAGGTTTTGGTTAAAAATAGTAACTGGATAACTCCTTTGAAAAGTACAATCCATATCCTTCCTAGTTTGTTTTACTTTCTTGTTCTATTAATGGTACTATGAGTTAGTTATGTCAGTGTTATACAGTATAATGGTACACCAGAGACAAACATGAATTTAAGTGTAAACCTGCTTGGATCCTATGCAGAAACCATAAGTACACCTGCTTTGCTCCTAGGAAACACTCATGAGGTGTGCACTACTAATTGAGTGTAATCAATACTAACTATCAATGTCACATGTCTCTGGATCCAAGTCATGACATTGACATACAGGGTTAGCTACCTATACGTGACACTAGACTGACAGTTTTCTTCCTTTTGAGGGAGACCTAAATTGCATCCCAGTTCTCCAACTCCTATGTTGTTTGTGCAAAGTGTAGACCTTATAATAATGTATTATTATTTTAGCATGTGCTATATATTTTTGTTTCTGTTAACAGAAATGCCTCCGATTTAATCCAGATGCCACCATCTGGGTTGCAAAGCAGCAGATACTGTGCACCCTGAATGAAAGTCTGAAGGATGTACTCAACTATGGCCTCTTCCAACCAGCAACCAATGGAAGGGATGCCAAGTTCTTGGATGAAGAGCGTCTTCTACGAGAATATCCACAGTCCTTTGAGAAAGGGGTTCCATATTTGGAGGCAAGCATTGCAATTGTTTGTTTGACATTGAAGCATGGCTTTTAAGAGCTAATAAAGTTTATTAAATGTCAGGAGAGATGAATAGATATAATAATCTCAATTAAGGAATGTACCGCTAAGAAATATTTCATGTGCTGGAAATTGTAATTGGTGTTATTCTTCTTTTATGAATGGACACTTTTCTACAGTTACCTTGTTAGTGATCAGCAGTGGATAAAATGCTGCAGGTGCAGAGCTCTGTTATCTTATTACAAGTGGAGGTACCTGGCTTCTTTTGCTTTGACTTCTTTTGTTTCCATACAGTAGGGCCATGATCACATAGTGAGGCTTCTGTTTGGGTTTAGAAGCCCCTTCTACACCTAAATCCTGACTTAGACTAAGGCCCCACTTTGCGGACAAGCAGCGTTTTTTTGTTGCAGATTTTTCTGTGGGTGTTTGAGCCAAAGTCAGGAGTGGCTTGAAAAGGAATGGAAAATATAAAGGAAGCACTTAGATGTTTCCTTTTGTTAAATTCACTCTTGACTTCACTCTTGAGTGAATAAAAACGCAGCAAAATCTGAAACAAAAACGCTGCGTTTCGGCAATGTGGGATCTTAGCCTTAATCCACTGACATTCTGCAGTGAAAGATACGTTAATTTAGTAATTTATACCTATTTTTCATATGCAGAAAAAATAATTCATGTATCAGATTTAAAAATCCAGAGAATATTCGTGATTGCCTTAGATTTCCTGCAGAAAACGTCAGGTTAGTTTATTGAATAACAATTGGTCTAATCTATGTGCAGATTCAATGCCATGTCAGCAGCAGAAATCGAAGTTTTGGCCTTGAATTCTTTGGAAAATTCACATCAGATTTGTCTGTGACAAATCCAACATGTCTGAGCATAGCCTCACTCTTTTTAAACCAATGAAATTCCATTTAACCCTTAAAGTGATTGTCCACCTGATGTGGATTATATTAGATTATATTAATATATAAACTGTGGAGTTGTGTTATATGATTTAAAATAGGATTAAACAATCACAAGTATTGCAGTCTAAGTTGCGATGTCATCACATAAACATTCTCAATCGAACCCTCTATCCTAATACTTAGTATATAAATTAACCAAAGGCCATAAAATGATGCATATGTATATTCGTGGCTGCCATCTCATCTGTCTGTAATTGTTGATATTTTTTAGTTCCGCTATAAAACAAGAGTTTACAAACAGACTAACCTCGATGAAAAGCAATTGGCGAAACTTCACACCAAGGTGAGTATTTTGTTGGTTTTCTATACAACATCTGCTTTTTCTAGATTTTCATTCCCAAACTCCCATAGATCAGGAATTGCATTGACTTCAGAACAAAACCTAGCAGGAGTTACACAGAGAGAAAAGTGATAAACCATAGATGCTAAAGCTGTAATTTACTTGACAGGGTCATTGCCAAGTCGCTTCCTTATTAAATAACGACATAAGACACAGATGGATTGAATTGGCCACAGCAGCCGTTTTATTAAATAAACATAAATAACCATAAAATTTGTTAAAGTGCCAACATATTACCCGCAGACACGATAAGTATCTACCCCCTACCCGTAATGTAACACTGTATCTTAATGACCTGATGAAGGAGGTCCTCGAAGCCCAAAACCCACCAAAACCAAATATCTATCTTCCCTTAGCACCAGGAATATTACCCCCAGCCATTAACCACCAGCTCGGGGCACCAACTTCTTAAAGCTCCCTGGTGCTCGTCATCCCTTCTATTTGACCAACAAGACAAACCCATCCAGAACCACCAAATGACCTGAGGAGTCCAGCCCCTACCACGGGGCCCTCCCCACCACAACCATTTCCATAACCCTCTAGCTTCGAGGACCACCACCCCCGCCAAGCTACTTTGACAACAAACCGTACCACCAGAACTAGCTAAAAAAAGAGGGTGGGTGGGGGCTGTCTTCACTATGGGTGCCTCTCTCCTGCTGGCGACAAAGTTGCTGCTCTTTCTTCGTCTCAACTTTTCAACCTAACAGCCACTTAACCCCTTCCAACCCATCTCCTGTCTCTTCCTGGCAGCCCCATCATGTAGGACTCCCTCCTAAAGGCCCAGCCTTGAGTCTGGCCTCTTTATAGCTACCTCCTAGATTTTACTACAGAGAAAAGGCCATGAGCACAACTATCTAGCATACAGGAGGTAGAAGACAACAGAAGTTAATTCATGGCCTATGAAAGCTGAATAGAATCATCCTGCATAATACATTACAAAGGCTGAATGCATACTGTACATATATAAAAAGAAAAAATTGGTAAACCTTATTTGCATACTAGCAGAGACATGTTCTTCAGCTACTGCAAGTACAGTAATTATTTTGCATGCTTTGAATTGAACGATGACACTGTGAAATTTCCCCTGGCACCTGAGCCATTTATTCCCACTTGTATTGTGCAACACACAAAATAATATCACCAGATCAAGCTGGAAATAGTGAGGATCGTTTATAAAGGTGGCCAGATAATAAAATATAAATGATTTATGTGATGGGAAAGTTAAGGGTTGCTTTATAACCACATACATGTATTTCTTCTTAATAGTGCTCAATACAGTAAGTTAGATGTAGATTGTCAGAGCAGAGTAATGCTTTGTTTTAATGTTGTGGTCTGTGCACAGATCTATTAGCAGATCTACCATGGCCATGCTGCTGTATATTAATCGCATTCCAATCACGGATGTTGTTGAGATCCTCCTGTCATCAACAAATAAATTTAAAGGGGTTGTCCAGGCAAAAATGAACAACCCTTTTAACGTTTAAATCAGCTGGTGGCAGTAAAACAAATTAAAAAAAAATGCATACTCACCTGTCCCCGTTGCTCCGGTGTCCTCCCGCGTGTCCAGGTTCTTATGCTCCAGCGGCTTCTACTGGGTCTCTTCCAGTGTTTAGCTAAAGCTGCTGATTGCCCTCAGCGATCACGTGACTGCTGAGGCCAATCAGCGGCCTCAGTAGGCCTCAGGAAGAGGACCTGTGATGTCACAGGTAGTGACATTGCAGGCCCTTCACTGATTGGCCTCAGCGGTCACATGACCACTGAGGCCATTCAGAGGCTTCAGCTGAATGTCGGAAGACGCCGCCGGAGCAGAAGAACAGGGTCGCACGGGAGGACACCGGAGCAATGGAGACAGGTGAGTATGCATTTTTTTTTTTTTTTTCCCTGCCCCCAGGTGATTTAAACATTAAAAGGGTTGTCCATTTATGCCTGGACAACCCCTTTAACGAATATGCAAAAGTCCAGGTGTGAAATAAGTCATAAGACAACTAAGGCAGTTGTGGTCTGCAATGTAAAGCTGGGTTTAATAGTTTGGGGCAGTTTCAGACTGGCCCACAAGAGTACCAGAGGATTCTCCAGTGAGCCCAGGCTCTAATACAATAATAGTCCAGCAGAAGGCACTGAAATTTGAAGGATCCTATGCTCTATTCCCTTGAGGTTGTTGGAGGGTGGCCCCCAGAATCTGGGGGTCATGATTTACAGTAAGTTATAAAAGATATTCTGTAGATGCTGCACTTCTAAGGATACTGGTCACTATATATTTGAGATGACAAGCTCATCTCAACCTGCTCAAAAATGCTTGGCATAATGGTCAACCTCAGGGTTGCCACACTGATTACATGTCTCATTCAGAATCAAAGGCTCACAGTAACTTGAAACTCATGGGGTCCAATGCAAAATGTGCAAACAATCCTCTTGAATTACTATATGTCCTTTATAATACAGGTCTTATGTGGCAAGGAGCCTGGGTACGACTGCTACCTTTGCATTTTCTATAGCTGTGCCCCTGTCAAGAATATTGTGTTAGGAAAAATTTATGCAGCTTCTTTGAGAATCGGAAAAGACGTTGAAGTTCTTCAGGGATGAAACATTTTTCAGGGATTTCCAATCTCCAAGAAGCCTAGGAATAACTCATCAAGCCAATACAGTATGTCAATGGACTGTCATTTTTGCTTATTATTTTTTTTTGTTGCAGGCTGGTCTTAAAAAATTCCTGGAGTATGTACAACATGGCTCAGCTGAGAAAGTGGCCAGGTTGTTGGACAAAGGCTTGGATCCCAACTATCATGACTCTGAAAGTGGAGGTAAAATTTGGAATAGCTATTTCACATGTACTGTACCCCTCTGACACTAGCCCACCAGGGAATAGAAAATATTGCACTGGTGCACCAGGAAATGGATGCTCATTCAGGTGGTCCTGGATGTTGAGTTAGTAAACTTAAAGGGGCTTCAAGCACCCCTTTCTATATTTCCCAATTTGGACAATAGGGCATCATAAAGGTGGAGGTGGCTCCTATTTGGGATCTTAGCAGCTTCCACACTGGTGAACTTGCATTACACGGTCACCCAATCATTTGAATGGGCAGCATGTATATTTCATCATAGTGCAACTTTCATTACCTGCTTACCAGGTTACGGAAGCCAAAGTCACAGAGTAGTGCTTATCACTAGGATGGCTGCTAAAGAATAAGGTGTTTTATTATGGAGATGGTAAGGAAAGATCTTACTCCTGGAAATGTATGCATACTGTGCAGTATAGGTAGGCAAGCAGATGGCTTAAAGCTGATACAAAAAACCTCAAATCATAGGAATGGCCATACATTAGTAAGCCAGAAGTTAGAGCAGTCACCAAAAAGTATTTAAAATGACTAATTATTGTTACATTAAAACATCTCAAACATCTACAATTTATGGATTTATGTCCTGCTAGTGGTTTTACATTTTGAAATATAGAAATAGCAAAATGTACAAAGGAATGTATATATCAAACTATATATTGTATTGCACATACTGTATGTACAATTACATTAATTGATGCCATGTCTTTCACTATAGAGACACCATTGACCATGGCTGCACAAATGGAAGGAACTGTGGATGTTATCAGGATGCTTTGCCTGGGAGGGGCCCACATTGACTTCCGTGCCCGTGATGGCACCACAGCTCTCCACAAGGCTGTCTGCTCTCGAAATTACAATGCGCTCATGGTAAAAATAAAACATTTGTCACTGTGGGTTATTTCATAACTTTATTTCTACAACTGCAATGATGCCCATAGAATTTGTCACTTGAGATTTATTCCACTTTAGATGCGATCTGTTTATTGCAGTATGTTCCTAAGATGCAAACTAGGCCTCACAGGCACTAGGGCTGGCTTGGATGCCACTGCTGTCTCTGCAGCCCTGCTAGCTATACTGTACTTATAGGCAGTATTATAGGATCTGGGAGAAGAAATGAAGTATCATTGAACTAAAGGTGTCCATTCAGTAAGTTTTAGATCAACATCTACTCTTCCCAACTCCATCATGCACACTCTGCTTAGCCAAATGTGCTTTTTTATTTCAATGGAGAACAGGAAATAAGCAGCTTCAAGATCCCCTTAGCTCAAAGATGCTTGGAGACTCCATAAACATTAAAAGGGTATTCTCATCTTAGCTTTTCATGGCTGAGATGAGAATACCCATATCTCTAGCTGTCATCTGAGGTGGTTGGGGTTAAGCAACCAGCATAGCACAATGAACTACACTTTTTCTGTAATGCCTAAGTTACGCAAACTGTGCTACATTAGCTCATTGTGCTACACTATATTCATAGCTCCAATTTACCTCTATCTGAGTTGCATAAACAGTGTATCACAATGGTATTTGGTTGTTTATGAGACTTGTGGCTGGGACATAAAGCCCATATTTTTCTCTCAGCTGTGACTGACTGAGAAGGGAATACCCCTTTACTGTAAATGGTTGGTCTGTCCAAATGAATTAGTTGTTGTGGGGCAAATTTAATTTAATTTGTTTAAGCACCCCAAAGAGTGCAATGGAGTATTAGATGGCCCATGTAGCACACTAGGGAAAAGGTGCATTTGACTATAAGGCTCTCCCTTTACATTTATATCATTTATTGTCTATTATCTTGAACATGTACAACATGTTGTCTTACTTACTCTGCCTGTGCAAGCAAATCTGAAAATACTGGATCCAATCCCACAAAGCTAAATGGGTTAGGAAATAGTTTAAAATTGCACTCAAGAAAAAAGCTGGAACAGTTTTTTGTTTTTTTTTCTGAATGCATTTTTTTTCTCCCCCCGAAGAGACAAATTCATATATCACATTCTGGACAAATCCGCAATGACATGTGGAGAGAAAGGCACAAAACACACATCTCTCTTAGCCATATCCATAATAACCCTTCATGGCCTAATGATTGATATACAGTAGAGGATCACTGAGGGATGGGGTATTAGGTGTAATCATTAGACTGTAATGCATTCCATCCATTTCTCTGCCTCTCCCTGTCATTTCCACATCAATAAAGACCAATCATATACAGTAAAACTACTTATTGCCCATGTATCAAATCTTTGGAGCATTGCTGTATGCCGTTCACAGGTCATGAAAATACAGATCAGTGAATTTATTTAATGTGTTCCAGTTTTGACAACTGGCCAATTCATTTGTGATCAGTCTATAATGGGTGAATAAATTTGACACTTTTGGGGTTTGCTTACTTTGCATCAGTGGCAAATCCGTTTACCCACTATATTTAATGAGCTGGCAAATTTGTGAAATGGACAGATTAAGTCCAAAGTCCAGACAGGGCTGTCATTAGGATGGATAGCAACCTGTGCAGAGTTCTGTTTAGGTGTTCCCTCATTCATCATAGGTTACAGACTGCATCTCTGTGTCCCTGTTCCCGACTGCATGTATTCGCTTTGCATAGTTGCTGAGCTCTGGTAAGGGCTAGAACAGTGCATTGGTCAGTTTCTCTGTTATCTCTGTACGTAAATTCAGAGGTGACTGTAATTTACAAACAAGCACAATCTTGCTGCTGGACTGTGCTGAAAACCAGGAAGTGGAGGGAAGTGAAAACAGAAAGGCAAATGAAACCCTGAGATAAGACCCCTTTAAGGTCTAATCATATTTTTATCATTGAATTCCAAGAGTCATAACTTTTTTAGTTTTTTTTTTAGATGAGTTGTAGTTTTTACCATTTTGGGGTACACATAGTTTATTGGTATTTTTTATATTTTTTATTTTGGGTGAGGAAAGGGTAAAAAGGGTAACTATTTTCCAGTGACTTGGTGCTCCTGGGCCCCAATGCAAAATCTGTAACAGGGCTCCTATCTAACCTGTGCCCTTTAGAATAGTGGTATATTTTATGAGTCAGCAGACCCTTGGGGTCCCCTCAGGGTCCAGGACCCAGTACTGTTAATGCTGCACCCCCTATAAGTATGCCACTGGTGCCTTCACTTTTCTCTGTCTTTTTAAGCCTGGATTCACATCAGAGTTTGGCTCTCCGTGCAAAATCAGTTTTTGAAACCGTCTCAAAATCTCAAAAACTGATTTAGACCGGGGTCCCACATGGCGTAAACACCACGGAAAAAAATGCAGTTTTTTTTACAGTCACTGTATAGTGGATCGGATTCTAGTGAATCCCATCTTTACAATGCGGGAAGATATGTGCTGCAGACACGCTGCAATTTTCAAAACCGTTGCGGTTTACCTATAGGCATAATTGAAGCAGAAAATCCACAGAGGAAACCCCTGCGTACTTTCTGTGAAAAGCGCTGCGGGAAAAACTGCGATGTTGCAGACACCGATGTAGTTAAAACGCATCCTGCAACTAACTGTCTTGTAAACCGCAAGCCACTTCAGGCCTGCAGTTCACAAGACACCGAGACCGAAGATGTCTTCTTCTAGGCACAGGTGGGCATGATGACGTCACAGCATCTCGCGCTTCCTGCGTTGAGACACAGACGACCTGTGCGTGGACATGGAGGATGTGGCGGCTCCATTCATCAAAGGATCGCAAGTACACACGTGGACAAAATTGTTGGTACTCCTCGTTGAATGAAAGAAAAACCCACAATGGTCACAGAAATAACTTAAAAAAGCCAGACTGGAATTTGCCAAACTACATGTTGACAAGCCACAAAGCTTCTGGGAGAATGTCCTATGGATAGATGAGACAAAAATCGACATTTTTGGCAAGGCACATCACTGTGCCAGTTGGTCACTGTTAGTATTATATTTGTTTTGTATATTTTGTGTACCATATGTAGACCCTCAAATGTAAAGCACCATGGAATTAATGGTGCTATATAAATAAACAATAATAATAATGTTCACCCCCCTGTGCTGAACCCCTAGCTACGTCTCTGCTTAGAACGGTTTGTTTTAAAACCCATTGTTTTCAATGGGTTGTAAAAAACATCTGCAGGTGAGCGTTTGGAGCATTTCCATCTGGTATCCTCTCTTTTGGACAGAGAAAAATGTCAGACTTGCAGGACATTTTCTCCATCCAAAAACTAAGGATACCAGACGGACAGCAACAAACCCATTTTTTTTAACATTGAGGTCTATGGAAGGTGGACACAAACGGATTACCAACGGATAGTAATATGTTTGTGTCCGTTTTGTATGCGTTTTTCCCTCTACAAATGCTCAGAATGAAGAAGGGAAAAAAAAACGGATTTGTCAAAAACGAACACAAACGGATAGTTTGCCAAATAATGGGATTTTTTGATCTGCCAATGGGGGTAGTGTTCTAATTAGGTGGCTCCGCCAAGTAACTAAAGATAGCTGTGTTGGTTCTTTTTTTTGAGGGGGGAAGCGCCTTTCTATAGTTTACCTTAGGCAGACGCGAGGCGAGGTTCACCCCTGGCTCCCTGCCTCCAGTGACTACTAAAGGTAAATTTACATAAGCTGAAGTTCTAAAAAGCTTGTAACTTGACTTTTTAGCAACAGAAAGCTTAGTAAGGGGCACTATGCACCTCTGAACAAAGTATGTGTCACACTGTTCCCGCTGATTATAAAAACAATGTACCCCCTCTTCACTCCTTTAATAAATCTATACCTCACATTGTGCCTTGAATTAAAAAAGCAGTCCATACCATCCCGGTTTAGAAAACTTCTGCTCCTGACCTGCTCCTGTGGAACAGTACGACTTGATGACATTATAGTGTTACCTACACTGCAAAGAAAGAATCGTGGTGCAAGGAACCCAGTCACATTCCATCGCACCTAGTACCAGTGACACTATGTTCTGGAACTTAAACTCAACAGGCTTGGAGAAGCCTCCCTTACAGACTGACGTCTAGTGCATCTGCATAGGTCGTACATAGCAAAGGTCAGCCATATGTCCAAAATTCGGTGCTGATTAATTCCATAACATATAGTTATTAGAGCCAGTGGCGTAACTAGGCCCCGGACCACCCCCCTCCAGCCCCCTTCCACACAAACCACATTCCTGCGCACACTATTATGCGCCATAGTGGCCCCTGCACACAGTATTATGCAGAATAGTGGCCCCTGCACACAGTATTATGCCCCATAGTGGCCCCTGCACACAGTATTATGCCCCATAGTGGCCCCTGCACACAGTATGATGCAGCATAGTGGCCCCTGCACACAGTATTATGCAGCATAGTGGCCCCTGCACACAGTATTATGTCGCATAGTGACCCCTGCACACAGTATTATGCCCCATTGTGGCCCTGCACACAGTATTATGCCCAATTGTGGACCACCCATGAACAATTATTATACTTTGGAGTCTTTTCAGACCCCAGAGTATAATGATCAGAGACCCAGGGGAGGATACAAACATAAAAAAACAATCCTACATACCTCTTCCTCGCTCTGGTGCACTCCGGTGCGCTACTTCAGCCATCTTCAATGTTGGACCAGATCTTGCGTGATCCAGGCCGGCGTTGCAATACATAATGACGTCAGCTGATGTCTGGGACGTCACCAAACAGGCCCCTAGCCTGTGGAGCACCGGAGAGGTGAGTTACAGTGTTTTTTATGTTCCCTTACCTCCACTGAGCCCCCAATCGTTATACTCCGGGGTCTGAAAAGACCCCCGAGTATAATGATAGCAGTGTTTGTGGGGTTCGCGGTAGCGGCTGCCACAGGGCTCCGGGTCCCTTAATGTCCCGGCCAGGCCCTGTGGCAGCCGCTATCGCAGCTACCCCAGTATTTACGCCCCTAATTCATTTCACTTGAAGTGGCCAGAGCACAGACATGCAGCAAAAAAGTTTTGTGGCCTCTTCATTCTCAGGATTGGTGGGGTTTGCAGAGGTTGGATCCCCAACTATCATCATAAAGATAATGAAGATAATGTCATTGATTTAGAAATGGGAAAATCCTTTAAATGCTAACATTTTGTTAGCATGCAGTCACCACTAAGAGGATCTTTTAAAACTACAATATTAGAACAGGTTACACCACTAAAATGACAGTGCTTCAACTAACAGTGCCATTCAAGAGTTCAGTATGAGCAGAGTGCTTCCATAAACAGCACCAGAGAATTGCTCCATAAACAGCAACAGAACTCTTTTAGTTACTGCAAAATGGTTTAAAAGTCTGCGCTGATCGATATAATTTATTGTAACAGGGATCAGAGATCAGATTTTTTGACACAAAGAACCAAAAGTTTATACATTGGATGCAATAACAGAACACTATACGATAAGACCCTAAGCTCCCTCTAGTGGTGGCTAATGCTAGCCAAAATTATTTTGTGTGCTTTTCAGAGAATTTGAAGCGCTCTAGTACCTCATAAAAACAAATCTCAAAAAGATATATTAAGAAATTATTCAGCACCAATATTTAATTTTCTTTATCCATTTGCTTTAAAGAAGAACGTTTACTTAAGTAACAGCTTTTAGTAACAGCTTTTGCAAAGCTATAATGTCATAGCTATAGAGGATGCAGACATTGCATTCACAACGTGGCCTCAACACCTCAAGGACCCATATCCTATTCAGTCATATATGAACAGCAGTATCTTCTGCAGATACATAATAGCACATGCTACAAATAATGGAAGAATACTGTTAAAAAAACAAACAAAAAAAAAAAACATACAGTATATCAGCTGCATTTGGGGATTTAGGCTCTTTATCAAAAAGCAGAATACAGTAAATGAGTATGTGCTGTAATCATATAGATATCACTTTACAGGCTCTGCCCTCGGTCTGTATTTATATATGAACCCCCTGCAATCCACATGTTACTGCATTTCTTGACAATATCACATGACCCCCTCCTGGCACTACATCTTGGATTGCAGCCCAATTCTGCTTATCATTACCAGAGGGTTAATAGCTTTGGGGAGGAGGATCTGCTACCATGGTAACATTTAAGTCATATGAAGCCCTCCTATTTTCTGGTGGAACGTTATAATATAGATTAAGCTGTTCAATTAACAGACAATAGTGTAAGACAAAGTATACCGTAGATTTGTAGCCTCTTCCCTCAAACATTAACTAGTTGCCATAGAAGCAAATAAGAGTGGAACATATTGAGGTCAATAGTAGCAAAGCTACGACACCCCACTGTGGCACACGTGTCTACGAGGAGCTTTAAACCTATCTAAACCTACAGTGAAATCCTTTTTTTAAGTGCATATAAAAGTAGGAAAGCTGAATTTCTCACATGCTGAGTAGAGCTGAATTTGTTACAGCTCATTGTCATATCTCAGTATTACTGAAAACTAATAGTTGTTTCATATTTGGTGGTTACATAGATGAAAAGAGAAAACTTCTAATTCAGCTCTTTACAGCAAAACCTCCCACATTCACTAGGAAGAGATGCAAAATGGACAAACCACTTTCCCACAAGTATGCTAATTGTAGTAAAATAGTAATATTTGTCCCTTAGCATCTCATGCTTTTCAGGGTTTTAAATGACCCATTCACCAAACATATGGGGCCACTCTGGCTGACATTGCCAAGGTGGGCATTCTGGATCACAGAGGTATAGTGTAACATAAATATCCAGATTCCGAGTGCAAAATCTGTCCATTTGTAAGGTAGAGATAGGTGATGCAGCCTTTAATTTGGGGGAATGGAGAGTCAACCATGTAAAGATCGTACCGGACACTTGCCCCAGATAGGATCCCTCTTTTTCACTCTCAGGAAAATGAGGTGCTTTCCTCCTTTGTTTTGCTTCCCTCTGGCATTGTTCACCTAGGAAATAAACATATCCAAGTTATACGAACATCTCACACATCCTAAATTAGATCCTAACAAACATATGTTTATTTCAACTGCACCCCCTACTTTGTAAAGTTCAAAAAAAACACTTAAAGAGGTTGTCACACAAGACAGGAAACTGTAAGATAAATCAGGGAGGAGGGAAGCCCTCACATTTTGCCTGTATGGAGCCCCAAAATTCCTGATGGCAGCCCTGTGTGCTATGGCTGCTCACAGTTCCCTCACTAAAATCTTACGTGTGTGTAGGGTGCTCCATGGCCATGTCATTCCTCATACAGTACTGTGCATTAACTAGCCATGGAGTTATTCGGGCGTTTACCGTGCTGTAAGGGATGATACTCAGCAATGCACAGCACTGGTTGCCGGACCGTAAGCACATACTGTATGCAAGAATTCAGTGAAGGACCCACTGAACAGTTTCTTCTGGTGGGCACTAGGCACTTCAGCAGGACACTGAATGCACACACAACACAAGTCCAAAAAGTTGAATGATTGTTTCTGATACCTCGCAATATTGGGCACTAATGCCCATTTATTGTAACTGTTCTTAAGATTTGATATGACTTTATATAATATACAGTATAGAATATTGCTGGCATTCATGGGCATGGCTATATAGGGTACAGGGATACAGTAGCAGGGGTCCATTTTGACATGTAAAAAGACACCAGTATTATAAATGATCCATGAGAGGTGGGGGGCCCTGTAATAATGGGATTTTTTTTGCACTCACCGTAAAATCCTTTTCTCGTTGTATTCACTGGGGGACACAGCAACATGGGTATAGACCTGGCCACTAGGAGGCTGACACTAGGAGAATGCAAAGCTGTTGGCTCCGCCTCTGGTCTATACTCTTCTCACAGACACTGTGCTAGTCAGTTTGTACCACAGAAGTAGGAGAAAGACACCAAAGAGCACGGAACCAACCAAGACCAACATGTCCTGCATCCGAAAAAAAAGAATCAAAACAGCTCGGGCAGGAACAACAGGAAAAAAGCAAGGGTGGGATCTATGTCCCCCAGTGAATACAACGAGAAAAGGATTTTATGGTGAGTACAAAAAAAATCCAATTTTCTCTCTTATTTCACTGGGGGATACAGCACCATGGGATATCCAAAAGCAGTCCCAGAGGGTGGGAATCATGCGAACAACCCAGCACACAGCCGCCTGCAGAACATCAAGGCCGAACCATGTGTCGGTAGAGGTCACAGAACAGACCTGGGAAAACATTAGAGAAAGTATGAAAGAAGCCCAGGTGGGAGCCTGCTGACTTGGACAGCAGAAAACTGATGCAGATCAGCACAGGAGGCCCCAAAAGTTCTGAGAGAGAGCCGACACATGGAAGGGCAGAGCCCAACCCCAAGTCGATAGGCCTCCTAAATCGCAGACCGGAGTCATTGGGAGATGGAAGCCCAGGAAGCAGGCAGGTCCTAGTGAGGGCCCCCCCCCCCCCGGATGACAACAAAGCATCTGAACCACAGAAAGAGTCAGGGAGAGCCAAATAGACCCAAATGGCCAGGACGACATCCAGGCAGAATGATGGCAAGCTATGCCCTGTAGATGAGAAAGGAGGAAACCACCTTAGGCAGAAGGGCGGAGGCGGACGAAGGATAACCTTGTCCATGTGGAGAACCCAAAGGAAGGCTGCCGGCATGGAGACCCTGCGGATGGAGGCAATGGCCACCAGGAAAGCGACCTTCCAGGCCAACAGGCAAAAGGGGGGAACCCTGCAAAGGATGGAAGGGGGAGCCTGATGCACCGCGAGGGGAGAGCACGCCACTCCCAGTAGGAAAGTCTTCACCTGAGGCCGGAAGGCCAGGGTCTTCAGAAAAAGAACTGAGAGGACACAGACCTGTCCTTCAAGAGAAGAAGACCAAGACCGTGATCCAGACCAGTCTGGAGAAAAACCAGGAACCTGGGAAAAGAAAAGGAGAGCGAATGACAAACAGTACTCTCACCGAAGCAGGCCTAAGACTTCCACAAGCAAAGGTAAAACCTGGTTTACAGGCCTAATGCATTGTCTGGACAACAGGTTCCGAAAACCCATGGCATTGCAGAAACTCGGCTACACCAGCCACACAGTTAAATGCAGCTGAGGCAAGGCAGAGTGGAAAAACGGTCCTTGAGACAGAAGGTTGACCTGTAGAGGAAGAGGCCAAGGAGTGCCTGTCAGCAGGAACATAAGATCTGCGTACCAGGCCCGGCGGGGCCAAGTCGGATGCACCAGGAAGGCCAAAACCCCTTCGGACTCAAGCTTCTTGAAATCCTAAGAAGAAGATAAGGGAAAAGGTGCAGAAGGAAGTCTGACCCGGGAATCACAAGAACAACAGCAGCAATGGCCCGAGGGCCCAGGGACCTGGCCACAAGGCAGGGGAACCTATGACTCAGGAGGGAGACGAAGAGGTCGACACGCCCCACTAGGAGCACAGTCACAGGACAACCTACGGAAGAAGCGACACTTGCCTGGGAACTTTTCCTCGGCTAGGTCGTGAGGCGCTCCGCACACCGAAGAAGGTGGGCGGCTTCTTAGAAATGCCGCATGGCACCAAGAACTCCCCGGAAGGCCCAAGTAAGCGACCATCGTGGAGTTGTCGGCCTGGACTCTGACCGGAAGCCCTAGGAGGAGAGAGATCCAATGAGACAAGGTTCGGAAGATGGCCCACCGTTCCAGAGTTAGATCTGGAGGAGGACTCCGCTTGGACCACAGACCCTGAACTGTCAAGGCACCGAAGAGTGCTCCCCAGCCGGAAGACTGGCGTCAGGGGGACAACCTGCAAAAGGATTTGGATGAATTTGGTCCTCCTGCCTACACTCCTGACACCCTTGGATGCCTGCTGGTTCCTGCTGCTGCTGTACACCCAGAGAGGAACCCTCTGTGAAATGGTTCCAATGCACAATATGGTAGTTGTGGCCTAGCGCACAACTCCCCAAGGTGAGAGTCCTACCTTATTAAGACCTACCATTACTTTTAGTGTCAAACAGTATTACACTATGCACTGCTCCGTGCTGTTTTCTTTTTTTTATTTAACCTCGTCCGGCTGAGTAGGTACAATTGTAACTATTCCGTTTTAAAATTGCAATAACTTTTTTTTCGAAAAGCCGTAGAGGGATGAAATTTCGTGACATCTCTGCACTTTTGGTCCAGAATATATTGGCCAAATTTCAATAAAATATCTCCACCCCCTTCTGAGATAAGGGGTCGAGATATTTTTGCATCCATAACAAGCTGCATAGGTACAAATGTACCCTAATATATTTTGAATGAAGATAATGCAAGGAAAAAAGAATAATATTTTTTTTAATGATAATGCTATTTTATTATTATAAACAAGTAAAAAAAACTGTTCATTTACATTATAAAAAGAAAATGTAAGAAACTTTTTTTATTGATTTTCTTCGCAAGTAATGCATGTTGTCTTTGCTACCGAGTGTTCATCGCAAATGGGTTTCACACAAACCACACAAGACTTTCTAGTCTTACGTTGTTTTCGCCTCAGGTCTCGGCAGACATAGCAACTACCAACAACAGGGGAGGGTCCACGACTACCATGAGGTATTTGAGGGCCAGCTGCTGCTTGCGATGCTACCAGAATGCATCGTCCAAGCACCATTTCTACTGCACCTCGAAGAAAATGGTTTCTCATCATCATTCGGTTTGTACTACGATCTTCAATTGCAGGCATACACAGCTGATTTGCGAGATCTTTCAGGAACTTTCTTCGTTGATCCTTTGTCCTGAAGCTTGGATTGTGTTCTCTGTAGATGATGTAGGATGCTAACCCAGTGACGTCAATCATATTGTAGAAAAATGCCAGAGGCCAACGTAATGTTCGTCGTTTCACAGTGTACTCTCCCAACATTTTATCCATAACATCAACTCCGCCTTTTGTTTTGTTGTAGTATTTTATTATCTCTGGCTTGGCTGCTAGTGTCTCTTCAACTTCTCCCGTAATGTGCATAGATGATAGAAGCACGACTGATTTGTTCTTCTTTGGTACATATGAACAGACTGTTGCATCATGATTGTAGGCAAAATTTGTCGAGTTTACAGGCCTTTCTTTGGCAGGCTGCATGTTGCTAGGTAGGAACCTTTTGTTTTTTCTCACTGTACCAACTAGTGTCATGTTCCAGGAGGTCAATACCTTAGCTAGTTCCATGGTTGTAAAGAAGTTATCGGTGGTGACATTTCTTCCAGAGCCTTTATACGAGCTCACTAGGTCCAATACTGTTCGTTCACCAATGTTTACTTGTCGAGGACCATCAGTTGGTTTCCCAGTGTAGAGCTGACCTTGTAATGGGTAGGCGTTTGACGAGTCACAAGCCCAGAAAATCTTTATGCCATATTTAGCTGGTTTTGAAGGTATATACTGGGTAAATTTAGTATGGCCTCTAAATGGAAATAATTGCTCGTCGACGGTGATACATTTTCTTTTATAATGTAAATGAAAAGTTTTTTAAGTTTTATAAAAAAATAGCATTATCATTAAAAAAAATATTATTCTTTTTTCCCTGCATTATCTTCATTCAAAATATATGAAGGTACAATTGTACCTCTGCAGCCTGTTAACGTTGTAAAATTATGCAGCCTGACGAAGGTTAAGCTAACCTGCAAAAGGAGGGGGGAGGAAAATTTCCCGAGAGAGACCCGGAGAGGCGAGGCGAGCCAACAGGTGAACCCGGAAAGACAGGAGAAACATGCAGACGAGCTGGACACAGACTAGTCCCAGCGGCACAGAAACACCATTGCAAGGGTCTGGGAGGAACTGAGCCAAAGGGAGAACCTCAAAGGCCAATACCATCATGCCTAGGACTCGCAGGCAGAAGTGAAGAGAGCACAAAGGGAACCTTCGAAGGCAGGGCACAAAAAATCCTTGACCAGGAGCGTATCGGGCATTATTCCCCGGAATTCCAGGCGCTGAGAAGGCACGACTCAGGACTTTTACCTGCTGAGGGGCCCAAGGTGATCCACAAACTGGTCATAATGTCCATCCTGGAGGAGGCTTGAACCCGGAGGACATACAGGTACATAATCATAACAACTTCCCTGCCATGGAGGAAAGCCAGAAAGGACACCATCACCTGGGAAAAACTCAGGGAGGAGAGCATTGCGGAAAACGATGGTCGACAGACAGGAAGTCGCCAGTATCCCGGGATGCTCCCACCGACTGCAGGGCTATATGTGGAACCTACAGATACGGACAAACTTGTTGAGCCTCTTCGGGTCCGGGATAGGAAGGAGCTGTCTTTCCTGAAACGGGAAATAATGCCTTGCCACAGCAGAGTGGGGGCGGCCTGGAGAAAAAATTAGAATGGAGGAAAACTCTATGGAGTAGCCGGAATACAGCACCTCTCGGGACAGGGACAGGGAGGAGCTGACAAGACAGGACTCCAGGAAGGAGCGCGCAACTGTACCCTCACTCGAGAGGGCCAAGATCTCAAGCAGAGAAGGGCTTGGAGGAGGTAAAAACCAGGGAGTCTTGGAACAAGATTGTCAAGAAACCTGGATCTTAATAGAGGGATACTCGTGGCATGAGTCACAGGAAGACTGACCTCTGCAACGAGAAGGAGGAGCTGGTGCTAAGATGCCCCTGGTGGAGGAAAGAGCCACTTCTTGCCATAGCCACAGAAGTGAACTAGGCAGAGCCGAAACAAAAAACCAGCCCTGTTATTCCCAAGGGAAGGGACGGGCCACAACCACTTTTCAGAGGCTTGAACGGAAGCAAAGGAACAGCGCAATGCAACAGCATAGGCGGGCGCCTAGGAAAAACGGCGAGCTGCTTCAGGAAAGCATCGCTCAAAAACTGAATGTCCTTGTCCATGCCCCAGGAGGGGGGGGGGGCAACACAGGAGAGACCCCTATGGAGCTGTCTAGCCCAGGAAAAGCAGGTATTGATGCCAGAAGGGACAAAAGAAGGCCACAGGGAGTAGCCAACCGCTACGAAAGGCCACCCTAGCGGTTTTAGCAGAGGGAGAGTCCACCCTCGTGAAAGTAGGTGCACTCGGCGGACCGACCTCGTCAATCCTTGCTGGAGGGCGTCACAACAGAGGTTATGTTGTGCATCTCATCGGGCACCCTCAGAGGATTACAGAGGGAGGCGGAGTCCTCTACCAAAGGCAGGATAGTAGCCTGGGAGGGCTGAACTATCGCGGGGCCCACTGCGGGGGGCATCGACCACATAGAGACATGGTTTGCTGGAGACAGTTTGAGTGAATCCATTGTTCCAACAAGATATGGTCCACACCCCAAGATTGGGGGAAGTCAAGGGATGGCTGGAAGGAGATGTCTTCTGGAGAAGTAGGATCTGGGTCCTCCGAGATCTGTAGAGTCTCTGTGACCGCATGAGAGTGCTCCTGCGTAGCAGCGGATATTTATTTGCCTAGCTGATACTCCGGGTCGGAGTCAGAGACGTAGATGCGTCAGTAGAAACAGACCGTACAGGAGGAGACAGGGTTCCGCTTGTCGGAGTGGAGCCGTGAGCTGTGGCCCTATCCGGGGAGTGCCCAAGAGGAAGGGAAGGAGGACCATGGTCTGTAGGATGATTTCCTGGTCCTTATGCAAGGACGGCACCTTTGGGAATGGGACCATGAGGGCGCCCAGGGAGGGCTCAGAAGTTGCCGACAGAGCAGCGATCTGGGAAGGCGGCTGTTCCAAAGTTTCCACCTCAGACTGGTTAAGTCTGGCAAGGGTGCCATGGCCTGGGTAAAGGAGGCCGCTCCAATCCAGGAGGGTAAAACTGCCAGAGAGGGGCTGGGAGGATACCACACAGCAGAGCTAGGCTTTAATGCTGCATGCGTGCATTCTGCGCAGTGGCTGCTAATCTTCTCTGTATTGTTCCAAGAATATGTGCTGTCAAGCGAGCACTGGAACGCAGAGAGGACTGATGGGCTCAGGCTGGCTGCATAAAAACAATTGATACAGCGGGCACACGTGTAAACGTGGCGGGACCAAGGGCCGAGATGGCTCTATATGGGAGGACATGGAGGAGGAGCCCAAGGGAAAATAGGGGTAACCAAGGGGTTAACCTACCAGACCACGGGAAGCATGTGCTATCGCTGACTGCGGCAGAGTAGGCGCTGCAGAGAGAGATCCAGAGATCCTCAGGGTTAATGTCCCTCCAGGAGCAGAAAAATAGCCTGGGAAAAGAGCAGCAGAAGCTACAAAACAGTTTTTTTTTTTTTTTTCTCTTCTTCTTCTGCCTCTTCCCCTGATTTCCCGCGTTGAGGGACTAGGCAGGGGGAGGGGGACCACCCCCTGGCCAATAGGAAGGCCTGGTTGGAGTTTGGAGGCCAAGAAGGCCGGGGAAGGGGTGGGTCTAATTGCGGCCTAGTGCCCGGCAGAAGCCGGGGACTAAAGTATAATCGCAGCTGGTGGTGGGCACTGCCGGCACGGAGGCGGGCCGAAGGCTCCGGAAGGCCCGGCCGAGGCCTAAAAAAGGTATCGGGGTCCAGGAGAGGGGCACCAACTAAACGAAAAGGCATCCCCCCCGAATGGGAACCGCTCAGGGAGTGGCATGAAAAGATGGCAGATTAAAAGATGGGCTTATTTACTAAAGTGTCCCCCTATTAAGGAAGCCCACCATGACCCCAGGAGGAGGGAGGCTGAGAGAAAGGATCCCTATAGGAGACCCAGAAGAGGAGAGGGAGGGGAAGGAATTCTCATACTCAACCATCTTCCAATATTCACCTGTCTGGTGTCTTCAGTCGGTACTGTAGGACCACGCACGTGGGAGTGGGGCCAACGGTACTCTAGCCACCAATGTGGCGAGTGGGAACTGGGTGATCAGCAAGGCTCTCTTTTGCAGAGCGCTGCGCCCACAGGAGGGTACGACTAATGTGGCGTACACGCTGACAACTCCCTGCACCTGAAAGAAAAGTAAAAATAAAAACGATGTAAGACAGAAAGACCTGAGTCAGGTCATGTCTGCCTCCTACGACACTAGGTTTAAAACTGACTAGCACAGTGTCTATGAGAAGGGTATAGCCCAGAGGCGGAGCCAACAGCTTTGCATTCTCATAGTGTCAACCTCCTAGTGGCCAGGTCTATACCAATGGTGCTGTGTCCCCCAGTGAAATAAGCGAGAACGATTTTTTATTGGGGCCATGGAGCTTCACGTTCTGCCTCTGCTTGTAATTCTGTATATACTGCTCCCTATAAGGTGCTGTTCTGTCCAGCTTGTGTACAGTCCCTGACAAAAGTTCTGTCGCTTATCCATGTTGTGGAATCAAAAGCTTATAACCTGACTTTAAATTCATCCATTGGTTTTAGAAATGACTCATATGAAAGCTGAAACCTTCCCAAATGATTTTTTGGTTAAGAAAATAAATTGGCTTCACTGCTGAAATATTCATCATTTAATGAACACAGAAAGGTCAGATTTTAGCAAGACAAAAGTTTTGTCGCACACATAAAGTAATGTGAAAATCAAACCAATAATTCTGTTCAAAAATAAAGATATGTTTCATAACATTGGTGAATGAAGTTGTGGTGCTATTAGAGCCATATTTAATATTTTGTGTGACTTCCATGAGCTTGAAGGACTGCATCGATGCGTTTCAACAATGATTCATACAATTTATTGATGAAGTCATCAGGAATAGCAAAGAATGCAGTCTTCCATGCCTCCCAGAGTTCATCAAGATTCTTTGGTTTTGTCTGCCAAGCTTCCTCTTTCATCCTACCCCAAACATGCTCAATGATGTTCATGTCTGGTGACTGGGCTGGCCAGTCCTGGAGCACCTTGATCTTCTTTGCCTTGAGGAACTTTAATGTAGAGATGGATGTATGAGATGGAGCACCATCCTGCTGCAAAATTTGACCCCTTTTATGATTGGGAATGTAAGAGGAAGCTAATACTTCTTGATATTTTAGGCTATTGATATTGCCTTCCACCTTGCAAATGTTTCGCACACCCCCATACTGAATGTAACCCCAGACCATGATCTTTCCACCACCAAACTTGACTGTTTTCTGGGTGTATCTTGGATCCATACGGGCTCCAGTAGGTCTCCTGCAGTATTTGCGGCGGCTGTGGTGTAATCCGCCTTCTGCCACTTTTCCAGCGTCTATCCGTTTAGCAGGCTATGGGCCTTGGCAAATGCCACACGTTTTTTTAATTGCCTTTTGTTTAGTGCTGGCTTCTGGGCACTGATTCGACCATGGAGGCCATTTCGAGACAGAATCCTACAAACTGTTCTAGTTGACACAGGGACTTGAGGTGACCAGGCCTGTTGGAGCTCTGCTGCAGTGGAAGAGGGGCTGGCTTTTGATTTTCTAACCAACAAACGTTCCTCCTGAGCAGTTGTCTTGCGGGGTCTGCCGGACCTGGGCTTGTCAAAAACATCTCCAGTCTGTTAAAATCTTTTTTTAATTCTTTGTACTTGACGCAGAGACACATTAAAGGTGCTAGCCACCTCTGCAGTGGATCTGGTCTTCAGCCTCTTGATAATCAAGGCTTTGGTCGCAGGGTTGATTTTTGGCACGTTGTCAGAGGTGAAGTTGCAGTTCAAGTGAAGGTCTGGGGTGCTGAAGTTCTTTTTATACACACCCACTAATTAACCGATCAATTAGTGAGCACAGGTGAGGCTTTAAACTAGGATTGGGTGCATTATATGACAAGGCGACAAAACTTTTGTCTTGCCAAAATCTGACCTTTCTGTGTTCATTAAATGATGAATATTTCAGCAGTGAAGCCAATTTATTTTCTTAACCAAAAAATCATTTGGGAGGGTTTCAGCTTTCATATGAGTCATTTCTAAAACCAATGGATGAATTTAAAAAATCAGGTTATAAGCTTTTGATTCCACAACATGGATAAGCGACAGAACTTCTGTCAGGGTCTGTAAGCTTTCCTTTATCAATAAGTAATATGACGCTAGCAGGCCTGTACAGTGATAAATAATTTATGCTGTGAGTCACTGCTGCATATTTACCATATACAGTATATATAAGAAGATACTGTATAGGTTTTAATCACCTTCCATCCTCCTATATTAACATTGATACTGTAGAATATTATTAATAACATGTGATTTCAATGCCCAGATCATTGACCTCATACGCTCTAATACTTCATAGCGTAGATTGCCATGGGATGTGGTGTGTCAGCAGTTGGGAATTCACATATTGCATCCTTCTACTTTACTGGTTGCTTTGATTTAGACATATTGGTTCCTAGCAATGTTATCTTTCATCTTAATCATGAGGATCTTTTCACATGGAAAATCCTATTTAATGGCCTTGTTCTTATATATGTTATTATAAGTAATCTATTTCACACTTTGCAGTTTTCAAACAGCTCTTTCTATGGTAAAGGTACGTTCAAATGGAGGAATGTGTCACAGATCTGGGAGCAGATTTTGCCCCTCAATCCATTGAAGATTCTGCCCCATATATGCTTCCCATTGTTTTCAATGGGAGGCAGAGATCACAGCAGGATGCAGAAAAAAAATCTACGTCCTTCTCGATCTTGCCAAGGATTCCGTGGCTGATTCAGTAGCGGATTCCATGGCTCAGTACTCCCTGCTGATTAGGCCCATTCATCTGACATTACTTCGGCCAATTTCCGTCATGTAAACCTACTCTTACAACATCATTGGTTGCTTTATGCATAGCATTTTATAATATTATGTTAGGATTTTCATCCATACAGTTCATTGGGGAAAGACTAGCATGAAAAAGTACTAGAATTTTTTTTTTTTTTAAATTTAGATTTTTATTGAGAGAAAATTTTTTGTAATACATAACAGGGAAAGAAATAATACATAGGGATAATAAGGCATCAACAGTATCCATATACATATTGTTGTAGTGATAACACAATTTGGAGGGAGCAAGGGAAAAAGGGAAACAGAAATCAACATCATACCGCTCAGTAAGTTATCTAGAAAAAGGGTTTATAATATACACATCACCACACTACTAAAGCCGTGGAGCAATAGAATATCATGTATGGAAAGAGGGGTTCGGCCTTCTGCAAAGAGGGACTCCCCCACAGCCGACATGATCAGACCAAAGGGCCCACTTCAGGCGAAAGGCAGCATACCTATGGCTTCTACATGCCAACATCTTCTCTAGTGTATAGGCCAAGTTGACGTGCTGTATTAGTTCCGACAGCGTCAAACAGGGTGCATTCTTCCACTGGCGTGCTATCATAGTTCTGGCCGCTAATATAATCTGGCCCAGAACTACTGCCATATCGCCTGGAAAAGACTCAGTATCCAGGAAGCAGAGCTCCAGGCCTGGAGATAACGGGACATTCATGCCTGCCAGACCGGACATCAACTGGAAGACGGCACTCCAGAAAGCGAGCACAGGGGGACACTCCCACCACATATGTATAAGTGTACCTCTTGCACCACAACCTCTCCAACACAAATCTGAGCACAAAGGGTCTATGTGTGTTAGCTGAGTGGGGGTCCTGTACCATCGAAGAGATATCTTGCACGCTGTCTCCCAGTGGGCTGCGCCCCTCGATACGCGCTTAACAAACCTGAACGCTTCATACCACTCCTGGAGAGAGATGCTTCTAGCAAGCTCAATCTCCCAGCGTATCAGACAGAGAGGTTTAACCTGCTCTGAGGGGGTGGAGAGGAGTTTATAGAAAGCTGAGGAACCACCCTTAATAGGGGCCGATGTCTGCCACATCCGGAGGGCCAGTCTAGGAAACACGGGGTCTGAGACATTGTGGGGATGATGGAAATGTCTTATCTGCAGATATTTATAGAAATCCCGCTGTGGGATTTGAAATTCCTCCATCAATGCAGTGAACGATTTCAATTGGGCCCCCCCCCCCCCGAATAACTGCTCGACTCTCTGGAAGCCAGCGTCTGACCAGCGCTTCAAGCTCAGACCGGGCAGGAATGAGGCCAGGTAACGTAATGGCAGGTCCGTCAAAGGAATTAATTCTGCCACCGGGGTGAATGAGGTCAGAAAGCGCCATGCCCAGACAGATGCCTTTATACTTAGATGGGGAATTAGAGTGTTGGAAGGGCAGAATGATTTGGGACGCAAGAGGGAAATCAATGGGAGGCTCATAGAGGACTCCTCAACCTCCAACCAACGGTATCCGGTGACTCCCCCCCACCAGACCCTCAACTGCTCCAAAACAGTTGCAGCATAGTATCTCTTAACATCTGGGACACCTGCTCCCCCTCTAGCCCAAGGTCTAGTCATAACCCGCATGCGTATCCTTGATCTCTTCCCCTCCCAAATGAAATCCAAAATTAGCTTTTGTAGTTTTGTCAGGTAGGAGTTGGGGAGGGGGATAACCACAGTGCGGAACAAATAAAGTATGATGGGGAGCACCATCATCTTCACTATGGCAATCCTACTAGCCCAGGACAACATGGGTTTAGAGTAACCAGCCAGGAGGGAGGACACCTTGGACAGCAATGGTACATAGTTTAAGGAGAAGAGATTAGAGCTTGGGGTCATCAAGGAGATTCCCAGATACGTAATGCTATCTCCCCACCACCTGAACGGGAATTGGGCACTCAGCTCCCTTTTTAGAGATGGGGAAATACCAATTGGTAGCAACTGGGACTTGGCCGGGTTAATCTTATAATAAGAGACTTTACTAAAGGTCTCCAAGGTATCTGTAGTAGCTCGCAAGGATGACCTAGGGTTGGCCAAGGAGAGGATCACATCATCAGCGTATAGGCCAATTTTGTGCTGATGTTGCCCAACTGAAATACCTGTGATATTAACGTTAAGTCTAATGGCCTCAGCCAACGGCTCCATCACTAATGCAAATATGATAGGAGTGAGAGGGCAGCCTTGGCGGATCCCATTGCTGATCTGAAAGGGGTCGGAGAAAAACCCCGAGGATAGAATCCGAGCGGACGGGCAGGAGTAAAGAGCCAGGGTGGCCTTTTTAAAGAAAGATCCCATGCCAAACTTATCCAGTATTCAATCTAGGTAGCCCCAGTGGACCCTGTCAAAGGCCTTTTCTGCATCGAGTGCTAATAAAAGGGATGGTCCTCTATTACGTTCTGCGCTCTGAATTAAGTTAATAAACCTGCGGGTGCCATCCGGGGCCTGTCTACCCATAACAAATCCCACCTGGTCTGGCCCGATTAGCCGGGGCAGGATACGTACCAGACGCTCCGCCAGCACCTTCGCATACAACTTAACATCCACATTCAGTAAAGAAATAGGCCTAAAATTTGCTGGACTAGTAGGGGGCTTGCCTGGTTTGGGGAGGGTAACCACAGTAGCGGCTAACATCTCCTCTGGGAATCTCTGATCCTCCGCAGCTCTCATAAACACTCCCAATAAATGGGGCGACAAAATATCCCTGTATTTTTTATAATAGATACCAGAAAAACCATCAAGACTCGGGGATTTTAATGGCTTCAAGGATGCAACAGCCTTATAGATCTCCGATAGAGATATAGGAGCAGCCAGTAACTGGCGCTGTTCCTCCAAGAGGCGGGGAAGAGAGACAGATTCTAGAAATTTATCGATGTCCGTCAGTGAGGGTTGATGTACCTCGGTATCCTCTTTTAAATTATATAGAGATTTATAGTAGGCCCTGAACTGTTCAGCTATAAGACGGGGATCCGTAATTTTGTCCCCCTGAGCATTAAAAAGATACTCAATACGTGATCTGGGTTGGGCTTGTTTGATTTTCTTTGCCAGAAAAGCACTAGCTCTGTTGTTATGGATATAGGCCTGGCACTGAAATCTCTTAAAGGCAAGGTCCTGTTGATGAGCCATCAGAACTTGCAATTGTAATTGGTATTTTCTAATCTCGTTTGAAAGAGAGGGGGTAGGGCAAAGCTTATTCGCTGCCGACAGCCCAGCTATCTTTTGAAGCAAAGCATCAATATCCTTAGAGCGTTGCTTCTTGGCCCTAGAACAAGCTTGGATAATCACCCCGCGCATAAATGCCTTATGGGCGTTCCACAGGATATAGGGGTCTGAGGCCGTAGGAGCATTGAGTTCAAAAAATTCTTGTAGCGCATTGAGGAGCTGAGCACCATGAGAGGGATGATCAAGGATATATTCGTTTAGACGCCATTGGGAAGGCAGGGCTGTGGCAAACTGCTCGCGGAGGACCAGAGACACCGGGACATGATCCGACCACGTAATCTGACCAATATGAGAGGATACAGTCTGTAACAGGCCCAATTTATCCGCTAAGAAGAAATCTATCCTAGAGTATGAGGAGGAAGGGGAAGAGAAAAAACTGTAGTCTCTCTCGCTACCATGCTGGCATCTCCACACATCATATAACCCCTGATCTAATAAGGAAGGGGTGAGTACAGGAGATTTCCTTTGAGGATTGGACGAGTCTAGAGAGTTATCTATAAGGCAATTGTAATCTCCCCCTTGTGAGAAGGAGCGCTATCGGAAGTCTTTCCTCCCCACCGCGGTTAGGCTGTACAACCAACACCGACCTAAGCGGAGATCACTCCATACAGAGAACTGAAATATCTCTCTGCCTGTTAAATCCCCCCCCCCCCCTCTGCTACATCCTATCTGTCTGTCTGCTATTAATGTAATGCCTCTCACCTTGGAACATTCCTGTACATGTTGTATTTGTATCTGCTTATCTTATCTTATCTTCGCTGCTGTAACACACTGAATTTCCCCATTGTGGGACTATTAAAGGACTATTATTATTATTATTATTATTATTATTAAGATACCAGTGGCAAATGCCCGAATTTTGGGCAAGAGAGGATCTCCAGTACGAGGCCTGAAACCGATTGGGGAGGTACACTGTGACCAAAGTGTATCTCATACTATTAATAGTACTGTACAATTAAGACCGAGATACCGGCCCTGGGGATCCGTTAATACAGACTCCATGCTAAAGGCAACTGAGTCACGGACAGCTATAAGGACTCCCTTGCGTTTGGCCGCACAGGAGGCCTTAAAAATATGAGGAAAGGAGGAGTACGTAAATAGAGGGCTTTTCTCAACATGAAAATGAGTCTCTTGAAGCATGAGCACGTCACATTTCAAACGGCGTGCCTCCCTCCATACCGAGCTTCTTTTGTAAGGGCTATTAAGCCCCTTAACATTTATAGAGGAAATTCGAACAACCATGGTAATGGCCAATAGAGGGATGTTAGACTACACAGATGGGGTGTGTGCCAGCATGGCAAGCGGTCCAGATCTGCACTAAAGATATAGTTAGGTGATGCGCACATATATGAGCTGTGTATGATAAAATAACCAAATTCTACTAAACACAGTAAACTATACAAGAATAAAGAACAAAAAACAAACATCATAGTGCCAAAATGCACTGAATAAGCTGTGGGGGGTGAGAAGTAAGATTCCTTCATCGATCAATTACAAATGTAAAAAACTTATAGAAAAAAGTGATAAGTAGTTCTCCAAGAAAAAGGCTATATAGTTAACATCCTGTGGAGGCACCTGATCTCCCTGGGTGAGGGAGAGTGAGAGTCTTGTAGATCTTTCAGGGTTCTCCAACCATATGCCAGTCCTTGGGTACCCGTGGAGGGCGAGTGGGTCCGCCAGGCCGAGGTTCAGAGTTATCAGAGGTCAGACGCCATCTACGGAGGAGAGACATTCCGTCTTCTACGGAGGGTATAGAATGAGTGACTCCGTTGCGAAAGACCAGAAGTTTGGTGGGGAAGCCCCATTGGTATCGCACGTCGTTCTCTCGAAGTATCTTCGTAACAGGTGTTAAGTTGCATCTCGCTTGCATAGTGGCAGCGGCTAAATCCGGGTACAGAGCAATTGCTGAAAACGGTGCGGGGAGAGTGTTGCATTTACGAGCCTCAGCAAGGATAGCGTCTTTGATATGGTAGAAGTGGACCCTAACAATTGTGTCTCTAGGGGCATCCACAGGGGCTGAACTTGCCTTAGGTATATGGTGAGCCCTGTACAGGGTAAGATCAAGCTCTGAGAGATTTGGAAGGATCTTTTTAAACATTCGTTTGACATAGGCCGGGAAATCAATGGATACAATGTCCTCTGGGATTCCCCGGATCTTAATATTGTTGCGTCTGGAGCGGTCCTCAGAGTCTGTTGCTTTGATCTTTAGCCAGCGCACTTCTGCCTCCAGTGTATTGTGAGCATCCACCAATTCGTTGTGAGCAGTGGAGAATTCCGCCATCTTCTGCTCAAGGTGATCAGTTCTCTCTCCAAGTGCGTCAATATTATGTTGTAGTTTCCCAACCAACGAGGCCACACTTTTGTTAATGCCCAATTGCAATATCACCAGCATGCCTTTCAATGTGTCACAAGTAACTGGGTCAGAGGATGCCGGAAAATCAGAGATGTCAGTGTGACCAATCAGAGAGGTATCATCGGGTGTAGGGGTCTGGGCCCGGCTATTCTTTTTATGTGCAGGACCTTCCTTGGTAGGGGATGAGGCATTGGAGACACTTGGGCCTCTTTTGTTGCCCTCCTGCACAGATTGTGAGGCAGCAAGAGAGGACATGATTGCATTATTCGTGCCCATCAGATCCTGTGGCATAACCGTTGATTTGAGTGGGGAGGGAAGCCGTGCATGAGAGTCCATTTCAGGTGAGGGCTGATGGTCTGAGGCTTGGTGTGCAAAGAATTCAGTGAGTTTCCTGGGCGCCCCAGAGGAGGAAGCCTTCTCTCTGGTCTTCTCCGCAATGTCTCTGGACATTTAGGTGAGCAGATAGAAAATGACAATGTAGAGACTGAACACAGCTGTAACAGGATACGTATACCAGAGATACATCTGTCGCTCCCAGGAGACAGTGGGATCCACTCAGGGCGTTACAGGAGCCCAAGGTAGTATACAGGAAAGCGGTGGGCCGCTGTAGGCGAACTTCTTGCTGATTTATTTAATCATGATGAGGAGCCACATACATGCGGTCAAACAGCAAAGTCCAGCAACGCTAGTATTTACCCGCCAACTCGCCAAAACGGGAGAATATGTGGAATGTTTACTCACGGAAGAGCCGCTCTTTGTCGTTGTTGAGAGTCAGACAGAAGACTGTCGTTGATCCAGAGCAGGGATAGAGGCCCACTCCCGGCCTATACACAGTCAGGGCGGAGCAAGGATGGAGATCAACTCGAGGCCTGTCTCCGCTGACCAGCAGCAGAGGCAGCGGTTCCCCGATTCGTGTCCGCTCCGCGGATCTAAAGTTGCGCGGACTGCTCACCGGGCCGAGATACAGCGGGGGCTCCTCGGTAAGTTGGCAGGGAGGGGTGGGGAGACATCCACCTCTGCTTGATGGACGAGCTCCGGCGTCTCAGGAACCCACCGCGTAGGCCGCAAGATGGTGTCCTCCACTCTGAGCGAGCCCTCAATCCTCCTCTCTGCGTCGTTGCCGGCGCCGCCCCTGAGCCGCCGCTATACCAGATGACCGATCCCGCAGGCTGATAACGCTGTCAGGAGCGGCAGGGTCTCCAAGGGCGTGAGGTAGTGGTTCTGCGGGCCTCCAAGATGGCAGAGCGGCAGTTCAGGCACACAAGAAGGCTCCTGTCAGCAGTGTTGCAGGCAGATCTGGTGCCCAAAGGTCCGTGTGGTCACCACCTCAGGCGTCCACAGCTCTGCCGGTATGTGAAGATGTTCTCCGCGGGTAGCTGCAGTCTGTGGCACAGGGATAACGGGTAGGCCGCGATTCCAAAATGGAGCAGGCAGCGCTGCAGGCCTCACAGCAGAACCTCCAGGATTCTGCCCAGTCACCAAACCAGAGCCTCTAAATATGTACACTGGGGTCTGGGGGAAGACCCCTGAGGCCTCTGGAGTTTGTGGCTTCAAGGATGCGTTAGATCCGCTGTGGATTCAGGTGAGATAGGCCACAGCTCTGTAAAAGCAGGTCTTGTTGCTCTGCTGGCTGGCCACACCCCCCCGAAAAAGTACTAGAATTTTATTTTCTATAGTTCCTGTGTGGCTCAAATGGGATCACAGGTTTAATGAAAAGTTGTCAATATTTATCTATTATAACTCTTGATCTTACGTTCTATTATTTTTTTCTTTTACAGACACTTTTGGATCTTGGTGGTTCTCCAAATTACAAAGATCGTCGAGGTCTTACTCCTCTCTACCATACAGCCATGGTTGGTGGAGACCCCAGGTGCTGTGAGTTACTGCTTTATAACAGAGCATACATTGGCACAGTGGATGAAAATGGCTGGCAAGAAATTCATCAGGTGAAAAGAACCAAATATTCATCAACATACAGTACAGACCAAAAGTTTGGACACACCTTCTCATTCCAAGAGTTTTCTGTATTTTCATGACTATAAAAATTGTAGATTCACACTGAAGGCATCAAAACTATGAATTAACACATGTGGAATTATATACTTAACAAAAAAGTGTGAAACAACTGAAAGTATGTCTTATATTCTAGGTTCTTCAAAGTAGCCACCTTTTGCTTTGATTACTGCTTTGCACACTCTTGGCATTCTCTTGATAAGCTTCAAGAGGTAGTCACCTGAAACGGTTTTCACTTCACAGGTGTGCCCTGTCAGGTTTAATAAGTGGGATTTCTTGCCTTATAAATGGGGTTGGGACCATCGGTTGTGTTGTTCAGAAGTCAGGTGGATACACAGCTGATAGTCCTACTGAATGGAGTGTTAGAATTTGTATTATGGCAAGAAAAAAGCAGCTAAGTAAAGAAAAACGAGTGGCCATCATTACTTTAAGAAATGAAGCTCAGTCAGTCCGAAAAATTGGGAAAACTTTGAAAGTGTCCCCAAGTGCAGTGGCCAAAACCATCAAGTGCTACAAAGAAACTGGCTCACATGAGGACCGCCCCAAGAAAGGAAGACCAAGAGTCACCTCTGCTGCGGAGGATAAGTTTATCCGAGTCACCAGCCTCAGAAATCGCAGGTTAACAGCAGCTCAGATTAGAGACCAGGTCAATGCCACACAGAGTTCTAGCAGCAGACACATCTCTACAACAACTGTTAAGAGGAGACTGTGTGCAGCAGGCCTTCATGGTAAAATAGCTGCTAGGAAACCACTGCTAAGGACAGGCAACAAGCAGAAGAGACTTGTTTGGGCTAAAGAACACAAGGAATGGACATTAGACCTGTGGAAATCTGTGTTTTGGTCTGATGAGTCCAAATTTGAGATCTTTGGTTCCAACCACCGTGTCTTTGTGCGACGCAGAATAGGTGAACGAATGGACTCTACATGCCTGGTTCCCACCATGAAGCATGGAGGAGGAGGTGTGATGGTGTGGGGGTGCTTTGCTGGTGACACTGTTGGGGATTTATTCAAAATTGAAGGAATACTGAACCAGCATGGTTACCACAGCATCTTGCAGCGGCATGCTATTCCATCTGGTTTGCGTTTAGTTGGACCATCATTTATTTTTCAACAGGACAATGACCCCAAACACACCTCCAGACTGTGTAAGGGCTATTTGACCAAGAAGGAGAGTGATGGGGTGCTACGCCAGATGACCTGGCCTCCACAGTCACCAGACCTGAACCCAATCGAGATGGTTTGGGGTGAGCTGGACCGCAGAGTGAAGGCAAAAGGGCCAACAAGTGCTAAGCATCTCTGGGAACTCCTTCAAGACTGTTGGAAGACCATTTCAGGTGACTACCTCTTGAAGCTCATCAAGAGAATGCCAAGAATGTGCAAAGCAGTAATCAAAGCAAAAGGTGGCTACTTTGAAGAACCTAGAATATAAGACATATTTTCAGTTGTTTCACACTTTTTTGTTAAGTATATAATTCCACATGTGTTAATTCATAGTTTTGATGCCTTCAGTGTGAATCTACAATTTTTATAGTCATGAAAATACAGAAAACTCTTGGAATGAGAAGGTGTGTCCAGACTTTTGGTCTGTACTGTATATCTCACAAGAAAGACAAAAAAGTGTCAGGATGGTTGTATGCTGGTGAGACCACATCTAGAAAGCTGTGTGTAGTTTTGGAGACCTCATCCACAAAAAGACATATATAAAATGAACAGGTGCAAAGATGGACTTCAAAAATGGTGGAGGGCCTGGAGCATAAAAAAATGTCTGGAGCATAAATAATTTAATCTGTATAACCTTGAGGAAAAGAAGGGAAGGGGGGAGGGGCATGACTGAAACCTTTAAATATGTTACATGTACAGTATAAATAGGTTCAAGAGGGAAGTGTTAATAAAAAAAAAAAAATTAAAAATTAAGCACAGGAATAAGGGGATACAATCTCAAATTAGTTGGGGGAGACATCAGAAGCAATATCAAGAAATATTATTTCACTGAAAGTAAAGTAGTTGAGGAACCCTACAGTAACTGAAATAAAGCATGCCTATCCTATGATAAAATAATACAAGGCTAGACTAGATGGACCATGTGGTCTGTTTCTGCCGTCAATCTTCTATGTTTCTATGACAATTGCAAAGAGTTAACAATTAAATGGTTGGTGAAATTTTGAGATCTTGATTGGCTCCTATTGTTTATACCATATAGGTTCCCCTGTGGTGAGTAACTAACATAAAAGTGTAGTGACTCATAGCATCCCATAGCAGCATTAGTAGCCATTACCTAGAAACAGATGACTAACCAATATGACAAGAAGTCCAATTCTAATTTTAGAGAAGTCCTCTAGCATAACACTCCCAGCTGGCATCCTCCTCTCTCTCCCCTGCTGCTACTGGCACACGTAGGGTGTGTGTGATTGCTCTTTGGGCTCAGCCCTTCTCCCTGTGCCTGAGCAAAAAAGGTTCTAGTATGCTACACTCACTTTAGATTTGTGCTGTCTTCACTGATACATTGACCCTGTACTTGTTTCTGACTACATTCCTGTCTGAAACTCATGCCTGACCATTGGCTTGAATCTGAACTCTTGTCACTTGTCCTGAGCACTTGCTTGTTCCTAACTCCTAAACTGTTGCCACCTGCTCTGACCATCTGGCTGGGCCTGACCATTCTCTTTTCTGACCCCCTAGTGCTTCACACTGGCTTCTCCTGGCCCACTTGGTCAGCTGCTAACACCAGAACTATCTCAGGGGCAGCGACCTCGCCGTCTACCTGTACAAGGATGAATACTGGGAATGCTACTTAGACAACACCCAGAGGTGTTGCCCAGAGTCAAGCAAGTTTGACATCATAGTGGGTCCACAACCGTCTGACCCTGCTACCTAGAGAACAAATATTTCAGTCATCCTCCCAGCTAAACCCAGATCACAGTCAAACTGTGTGGAAATTGGTGCAAAAAGATCAATTTAACTGCAATGTGTGCTCTTGTAAGCTATACATGTATACAGAGGTGTACTCTTGTAAGCTATACATGTATACAGAGTAGTCCAAAGGTATGGAGACACTGAATAAACGCCATCCTGTGTGTAGCATGTTGCTAAGGGGAAGGGGGCAAATCTGTGAGGGGTGGAGTCCATCACACTGGCCATTTTAAAAGCCACTATTGTGGAACCAAGTCATTTTTTTCAAATGAGGAAGGGTGCATGGAACATATGTATCTAATAGAGAATTTGAGGAGGAATCGAAATCTTAAATGTGATGTATCTTTATTCCTGACACAGTCATTATCTATTTTCTCTTTGCTACAGACACAGATATGGCTGCGAGAGTAACATGTAAGGAGAGGGCAGAGATTGTGCTGATCTCCAGAGAGGTTTACTCAGGTGTCTCCATACCTTTGAAACCCCCTGGTATATTTACAGTAAAGCTGGGTGACTATTAATATAGTTGCAATTATATCTCCCACAGAACTTGTGACTTGTTTCTTGATTGAGATAAGAAATGTAGGGCTGGTCAATTATGGCCCAAATCAAAATCATGATTCATTGAATTATTTACCTCGATTACAATTGATGAGCAATTATTTTAGGACACCCCCCTTTTTCTTTTCCACGCCCCTTATTTATATGCCACTCCATGACAATGAATTTTGGTTTTGGTTATTCACATATCAGCAATCCTGATTGGACAGCAGACAGTTAGTGACATATGCAATTGCAGTGTGAAAAAGGATAGTATGGATGCAAAATAATTGAAATAATTGATGTTAGCAAGTTCAAAACGATTAATTAAGCTGACTGTTGATTTTGGTAATTTTTCAATTAATTGTCCAGTCCTAAATCAGACTAGCTATTCAGTAATCTCGGAAAATTCCTGTAGAAACTGGTAACTTAAGGACTTTTAAAGTGATTCTTTATAAAGGTGATTGCTCTTTAAACAGATTTGCCCCGTTCATTCTATTACTTAATCATTGTAACATGATGGCTGCTGTGCTCTAAATTCTAGATTTATCATAATGAATGTTGATGTGTTTCTTCCTTCCCAGGCCTGCCAGCATGGCCACTCACAACACCTAGAGCATCTTCTCTTCTATGGCGCTGACCCTGCTGCTCAGAACGCTTCAGGCAACACCGCTCTGCATATCTGTGCCCTGTACAACAAGGTTGGTGCTTCTGGGAAATCTCATTCTGCCATATTGCTGTTACGACTGTCCATCAGATCACCCCCAATGTCATTATCTTTCGCTGTCATCTCCTTTCTCTTCTTTATTCCTGTCTGCTTGCACTTGGTGACAGTTCTGTAAATAGTTTTCATGTCCTCCTTCAAACAGCTGGTGCCAATAAATACTGAATTACTGCTTGATGTGGGCAGATTGTAACCCTGGCTACAGTTGTCTGTCACATGCGAACTGACATGATGTTGGCACTGAGGCGAATGCACTGTATGAACTGTGATGGTGATGTTTACATCTTTGTATTTAGAAAAATTATGTGTAAGGGTCGCTGGGTCTGGCAGAATAGCATACTGGATGGCACATAATACTAATTATTAATTACTTAATACATAATAATAATAATCATAATACTGGATTATACATATCCTATGCGGGAACTTCCATTCAGCACTAGAAGTTGAACCTCCACTGCTATTACACCGGTGCACATAGTAGGGCAGATATACTAACAAACATGCACCAGAATAATTTGCACCTAAAGACTGGTGTACAAGCTGTTCAGCTCATTTTGTATGTGTTTTAGACACTTTATAACAGTTTGTGTGCCTCATACGACATGTGGTTGGGACTTGTTGAAAAGTGTGTGTGGCTTAATCCTTTAAGGTTTTCATATTTTGCTTCCCTGCCTTGCAAAATTCATAATTTTTTTATTTTCTGTCAACATAGCTATTTGAGGGTTTATTTATAATGCTTTGATTAGCTTTTATTAACGATTCTGGGGGCTCCATGTGAAAAAACCCACAATTTTATAATTTTTTTGCATTTTGTATGACTTTTTGATTGGTATTTTTTTGGGGAACTGAGTTGTCCAAAATACATTAATTTGTTCATTGCGGTATATTTTTTATGGCATTCACCATATGGTTAAATAACACTATTTATGGATAGTGCAGACTTCTATGGACAAAGGGGCAGTGGCTGGTCCCCAAGGCGAACATTTGACATGTCCCCCCCCCCCCGCACAAACCGCATTACCTATGACCCCCAACCCCCTCCCCGCACAAATCGCATTCCCCATAACTCCATAGCGGCCCCTCCAAACAGTATAATGTCCCATAGCGGCCCCTCCACACAGTATAATGTCCCACCATAGCCCCTGCACACACACTATTATGCCCCACTGTGGCCCCTGCACACACACACTATTATGCCCCATAGTGGCCCCTACACACACTATTATGCACCATAGTGGCCCTTGCACACAGTATTATGCCCCATTGTGGACCACCCATGAACAATTATTATACTTTGGAGTCTTTTCAGACCCCAGAGTATAATGATTGGAGAGCCAGGGGAGGATACAAACATAAAAAACAATGGTACTTACCTCTCCCTGGCTCTGGCGCACTCCCTGCTACTTTCGGCCCTCTTCAATGTTGGACCAGACGTCATGTGAGCCAGGCCAACGTTGTGACACATAATGACGCTGGCCTGGCCTACGTGACGTCTGGAAGGTCACCAAAAGGGCCAGAAGACTGCCAGAGCACAGGAGAGGTAAGTAATGTTGTTTTTATGTTCCTTCACCTCTGACAGTACAGCGCTATGGACAAATACAGAGAGAGGGGGCGTTCCTTACAGGCCAGTGATGACACTGAGCTATGAGGAACGTCCCCCCTGTCCAGGGCTATGAACGAGAACTGTCAGGGAGGGCGTTCCTCACAGCACAGCTGGACTGTCAGGAACACCCTTCTGATGGTGAACGGTGAAACTACGACCGCCGATATCTCCGGCCTCGGGGCACATACCTGGAAAGCCGGCAGTGCACTGAATTCAGCGCGCTGTCGGCTTTCTAGCAGTTTGTAAAACAGCGTATACATGAGGATGTGAAAAGTCCTCTTTAAGATGCTGGAGTTGGAGTATTTTCCAACTCTGGCGACTAGTCCCGGGTCTCGACTGTGTTGTACAGCCAAGACATGGCATTGCAGCACCGTACTATTATGACGCTCAGCGCAATGTAATAGTATGCTGCAGAGCAGGAAGGGATTAATATGCTAAACTGTGAACCAGAACGTGTGCCAAAATGTTGGAAGTTGGTCCACAGTTACAGCCATTGCTCCACACTTTTGTGTCAGAATATTGTCAGAAACTAAGCCAACTAAAAAGTGGTCTAAAGACTAGATGCTGTAAAAGTGCACCAGATTATCAAACAGCATTACACACTTTAGAAAATCTGATGCAGTTTTTTTTTATAACTGTATATTTTATTAAAATGTTAACATCATACATGAAGAAATTAAAAAAGAAAGTGCACATAGAAGAGACAAAAAGCTCAAATACAGTACAAACAGAGACAGAAGTTAGGTGTGTTCAGGGGGAGGGAGCGTATAGGAGGTATCCCTAACATCAAATGGGGGACAAAGCGTATCGATAGGTGCATCCATAAAGTCATCTGCTTGATTGAATTAAGTAGATATCCCATTAAAAGAAAAAAAAAAAAAAAAAACAGCATCAGGGTTCTGCCAGGCCAAGGGGGTAACTGTAGATGGTGGAGAGGTAGCAGTTGCAGTCCAGTTCTTAGCATCTGTTAATAGGCGCTGCTACACTGATTTTATTGCTATTTATTTTATAATATTGATGTCTACTTATGCGGCAATGAGGCCTCTGGGCCTCTGTTTTTATATACCAGTATTCATATATGAATAGGTACCTAGACATCAAATAGGAATAGACACCTAGAAACTTAACTTCATAGCTACAAATTGATGAAGCAATGCAGAGGTGATCATCTTTTTATGGATATGCAAATCAGCCTTAAATGCATTGGAGGCGGGTTCAATTTGCCAGATTTTTCAACAGACAACTGTGCAACAGGCAAAGTTTTAAAATATTATTCACTGTTGAAGGGGAGACATTTGGCAGAAATTTAAGAGGACATGCAGGGCAGTTGTAGCGAAATCAGTTCTGCTTCTTATGCACTTGAGGCTTTTTTACATATTCATAAAAAGATGATTACCTCTGAATTTCTTCATTGGTTTATGGCCCAAAGGTATATTTCTGCTCATATTAAAGGCTCCTACACAGCACTATGATTGGTTTGGGAGGCATTTTAAACCTGACAGAGCCCCTTTAATGGGGTTGTCTGTATTCAATAAATGGGTCCTTTTTTTTTATTTTCCAGATGCAGCTGCACTCTTGTTCATGGGCTATGTATGGTGTGACAAGTTAGCCCCATTCACTTGGATAGGAATGGGCTATAATATCAGACAGACCCTATAGACATAAAGAAAATAGACCCATGTACTAATTAAGGTTGGGTGAATCGGTTCGCAACAAACCAGATTCGTCCCAAATATTCCAAATTGTTCAATTTTTAACAAAACTGAACAATTTGGGATTTGCCACGGACTAACTAAAATGGCCACTGTAACATGATTTGTCGTAAATTAGACGTAAATAGGTGAAGGCCCAAGGGAGGTGTAAAACATTTATAGCCACCTTCCCTCAACTGTTTTGGGCCTTCTGGCAGTGTCCAGTGATCTGTGTCTTCCTCCTCCGGGCACGCTAGCACTCTTCTGTAACGTCAGGCACCCAGGGTCACTACTGAGGCTCTGGCGCTCTTCTGTGACATCACACGCAGGAGGAGGAAGAGAAAGATTTTTATATGCTGCAATGAGGCCCAAAAGAGGTAAGGGAATGTGTGTATAAATCTTTTTTATTTTTTATACCTCCCTTGGGCCTACACCTATTATACTCTGAGTTTTGAAGAGACTCCAGGGTATAATAATTTCACATCCGGTTCTGATCGAACCGAACTAAAGGATTACTTCATCCAAACATGGTCATTTTAAGAGGTTCGCCAATCCTTAGTTCTAGTATTGGAAAAACTCTTTATATCCAGACTGCTGTACTTTTCCCCTCTATAAACAAGAATATAAATCATAGAAGGTAGAGGCATTTTCATGTTTGACTATTTTTTATATTTAGAGAGTCTATATTTCAGTGTACTCAATTAGATAGTTAGTAGTAAAATTGTCTAATACGTTGGACGTTATATTGCTCAAAGGGGAAACTTGCTATGGCAATTTAGTTTATTTTATTTTTTAGAATGGTCCTCCCAATGATATAGTAGACTGACCATAGGTAGTCCTGCTCCTAGGACTATCAACAATCACCAGTAATTTTCAGGGCATCTAGGCAGCAAGTATTCAATTTCGTGTCACCACAGAGAAAATAAAAAATTACACAGTTGTTATTGAAATTAATGGTTTATCCATGTACTACATATACATGGTCCTACAGATACAGGGGGATCCTTGGAGCTGCAGTCTGCTGTGGGGGTTCAGAATTGGGGAGTATTGGAAAATGGGTTTCCGACTCCAGACCTGAGATTTACCTTTGCCTTACCACATCATATGTGTCCAGCCATATAAGATTCATTTACATCAGACTTTGTGCGTTACTGCTATTTTCCGACAGAGCAGGACAACGGAGAGGCAATGTTAGTATGAACCTAGTGTCAATTAAAAATATGTGGTTAAATACAGATCTTGGATATGTATTATTCAAAAATAATTAAAATTTAAATTAAAATGTATACCATTATCTAATTAAGGATATGGTCTAATATTATTTTTCCAAAGAGTTAACTTTACTATAATGAAGCTAATAAGTGAAAATCTAACACAACTCACCCCTTATATACTGCACATAGATAAATAATTATTTGGTTGCTTCAATTATAATTGAAGCAACCAAATGCACATAAAGTAGATCATTTGAAACCGACTAAGGATCAGAGTGCTCTCTGCTGGCCATAAAGATTGCTGTGATAGGTGAACAGTGTACTTATATGTTTAAGTGTTTTTTACTGCACATTATATTTAGTAATGTACTTATTTTATGATATTAACAGTTATGTCACTTAGGATACCGTGGGCAATTCTCAACTACAGTAATAAAGTATGTGACATCCTTTTAGATGTAATTTTCAGTATACTGTATCTCAGAATGTGTCTTAAAAACACCTCTTATTCTGTTCTGTGAATTGTCAACTTCTCTGTGGGAGAAGTTGGTTGTTGGTTGATACTCTTCTATGGTCTGACTTACTCTTGTCAGGAGTTGCCGGGCTTCCCAGGGTGGAACTTACTTAAGGTTCCATACCCATGCTCTTGGAGGACAGCTTGGAAGGAGGAACGGTTGTTGAGTACAGGATATGTTTGAGAGTGACCAACTTGGCAGAGCTTTGTACAGCTTGTGAAGGAAGCCTACTCTTTGCCACAAGAATGCAATCTGGTTCTATGGCCCGTACAACTCAGGACACTCATGGGTAAGAGGACAGGTTCTGTGGTGACTAGCAGTACATCCCCTGCCACAGCAGAAAAGTGCCATTCCTCACCTTGCACACTGGGCCTAACTGCAACTGTTACTGTTAACCCGTTATCTACCTTGCCACTGAAGAAGTGCATACATTGTATAACTGTTATGCACATCAATAAAGAGGATTTCATTGAGTGAAGTGTATGTGTCCTTCATTGCTAGTGTGTTGCTTTGGGTGACCAGCAGGGGGTTGTATCTGGGCAGCAGCTCGGGAGGAGAAGGCGGGGAATGGAGGCGTGTTGGCACAGAAGAGAGTGGTGCCGGCTGTAGCGGAGCAGCTATGTTGCCACCATCAATAGCCCTGGCAATTGATTGCCTAGGGCTGGCTTAAACATTGATAGATGCATATGCAATCTGTAGACTCCGTGTTACAAAGGTTTTGACATACCTGGCACAGTCTTGTGTTCCAGAGAAAAAGAATTCACATTGATACGATGTTACTTCCAGTCTATCATTAGTTAGCTTGGCAGTATATTAGCGTCTGCAAAGTAGCTCAGTGCTTGACATGAAGTTGACAAGTCTTAGCTTCCTGCCATGCAATAAAGACCGCTTTCCTGTGAGAGCAGGAAGGAGCAGCTTGAGTAGCAGAAATGCTGTCCTCAAGCTAAGTGCAGAAACCCTTTGGAGGAAGCCAGGAGGCTGAGAGAAGTAGTACTTGAACTTGTCATGGTGACTATGAAGTTGACAAATTCCTCCAGCTCTCCTCCTGGGATGGTACAATTCTGAGAGGCCTGCAGGGTACCTGATCGTGGTGGTACTGTTTCCAGTTGTGGTCAGCCTTCCTGAGCCTGATGGGAATTGGAGTGCCCATAATGGTTTTGCAGGAATATGACTCAGGAGATATTATGTACGCAGGAACAGGGGAAGTTGCAACTTTACTTGAGGTAGAACACAGGTCATTAGTCTCCAAATATGGAGGCACACTTGAATATCAGTCTGCACGTCCCTAAAATGGCATCAATAAAAATATCAGGTATTCCTACAAAAAATAAGCCATTGCACAAAATGCAAAAAATGGTCTGGTTATCAAGGCCTAAAACAGGCTGGATCACTATAGGGTTAAGAAACTACACTTTATATACAAACTATATACGAGTTATAATATGAAAACATTATACATAGTACAAACTATGTTGATTTTGTATTGCTCCCAGGGGGACGCTGCATAAGTAAGCTTTGGGGTACTTGAAGGTGGTGCATGGGCTCACCACAACCTCTAATGGACTACAATGAAAGTACAAAGTAAGGATATAAATTCAAAGGTTGTAAGACATAAAAAAGTGTTTTTTGTTTTTTTTCAGAGGTGTTGTTTTATGAATTATTAAAATACAGTCTTTCTTAAAGGGAGTCTATCATTTACATTTTCAATTTTTAGCTAAAGCTATATTCATGTAGCCTTTAGAAAGGCTATTGCAGGCATACCTTTTATTTCCTGACTCTTGCCGGCGGTTTTCAGAAAAAGCCTTTTCCTTGTTATGCAAATTAGCTTTACATTTTGGGTGAAAATCACCTTTGGGCCCCGGCCCCACGTTGCAAAAATGCTGCATATTACAGTACCTGCAAAGTGGATGGGATTCTGGCTAATCCCATCCAAATATTGCAGAAGAAAATCTGCAGCGGAAAAGCTGTGATTTCAATAACCTCCGCATTTTTGTAAATCTCAGCATGTGAATAATACCTACAGAAACGCTGGCAATTTCCATATAGGTATAATAGAGACAGAAAGTCCACAGAAGAAAACTCTGCGGACTTTCTGTGAAAAACGCTAAGGAAAAAAAAACATAATTCGTTATCGCCACTGTCTTTTCTGCAGGGTTTTTCAGCTGCGGCACGCTACGTGTGGCCTTAACCTTAATAGGTTTTCTTCTTTCTTTTTTTTTTCTTTTAATGACCTGTCAGTTAGATTCACCAGTGAGACTCCCACACCTACTGAGAATGAGGTTCTCATCCTCAACTATGAACTTCCTTTGCCCTTGAAAGTGAATAGCAATATTAAAAAGTTATGGGCCCCCACATTTAACTGTTTTAGTCTTTACCATTAATTTCTGTAGAAAATGACTGGTAATGTGGGACCAACTCTCATGACAAGAATGGATACTATAACTGTCCTCATGTCCTTGTTAGCATTTCAAAAGTGGATGTGTACCTGCCCTTCATCCTGGTCCACAGCACATATGAAACTAGTATTTTTACTATGGCTTTCCAGTATGCAAGTACACAAAAGCTGCTCTTAAATGGATAGGCATGTGCAAATGTTTGTGCCTTGATCATAGTTCAAATGACAGCATGAAATGTCATTCAGCTGCTTCTAAGGCCAGTGGGGTATTGTCATGTATTAAAAGGGATATTGACTCATGGGACAGAGATACAAGTCATATGAAAAAGTTTGGGCACCCCTATTAATCTTAATCATTTTTAGTTCTAAATATTTGGGTGTTTGCAACAGCCATTTCAATTTGATATATCTAATAACTGATGGACACAGTAATATTTCAGGATTAAAATGAGGTTTATTGTACTAACAGAAAATGTGCAATATGCATTAAACCAAAATTTGACCGGTGCAAAAATTTGGGTACCCTTATCATTTTATTGATTTGAATACTCCTAACTACTTTTTACTGACTTACTGAAGCACAAAATTGGTTTTGTAACCTCACTGAGCTTTGAACTTCATAGCCAGGTGTATCCAATCATGAGAAAAGGTATTTAAGGTGGCAAATTGCAAGTTGTTCTCCTATTTGAATCTCCTCTGAAGAGTGGCATCATGGGCTCCTCAAAACAACTCTCAAATGATCTGAAAACAAAGATTGTTCAACATAGTTGTTCAGGGGAAGGATACAAAAAGTTGTCTCAGAGATTTAACCTGTCAGTTTCCACTGTGAGGAACATAGTAAGGAAATGGAAGACCACAGGGACAGTTCTTGTTAAGCCCAGAAGTGGCAGGCCAAGAAAAATATCAGAAAGGCAGAGAAGAAGAATGGTGAGAACAGTCAAGGACAATCCACAGACCACCTCCAAAGAGCTGCAGCATCATCTTGCTGCAGATGGTGTCACTGTGCATCGGTCAACAATACAGCACATTTTGCATAAGGAGAAGCTGTATGGGAGAGTGATGCGAAAGAAGCTGTTTCTGAAAGCACGCCACAAACAGAGTCGCCTGAGGTATGCAAAAGCACATTTGGACAAGCCAGCTTCATTTTGGAAGAAGGTCCTGTGGACTGATGAAACAAAGATTGAGTTGTTTGGTCATACAAAAAGGCGTTATGCATGACGTCAAAAAAACACAGCATTCCAAGAAAAACACTTGCTACCCACTGTAAAATTTGGTGGAGGTTCCATCATGCTTTGGGGCTGTGTGGCCAATGCCGGCACGGGAATCTTGTTAAAGTTGAGGGTCGCATGGATTCAACTCAGTATCAGCAGATTCTTGAGAATAATGTACAAGAATCAGTGACGAATTTGAAGTTACGACGGGGATGGATATTTCAGCAAGACAATGATCCAAAACACAGCTCCAAATCTACTCAGGCATTCATGCAGAGGAACAATTACAATGTTCTGGAATGGCCATCCCAGTCCCCAGACCTGAATATCATTGAACATCTGTGGGATAATTTGAAGCGGGCTGTCCATGCTCGGCGACCATCAAACTTAACTGAACTGGAATTGTTTTGTAAAGAGGAATGGTCAAAAATACCTTCATCCAGGATCCAGGAACTGATTAAAAGCTACAGGAAGCGACTAGAGGCTGTTATTTTTGCAAAAGGAGGATCTACTAAATATTAATGTCACTTTTCTGTTGAGGTGCCCATACTTTTGCATCGGTCAAATTTTGGTTTAATGCATATTGCACATTTTCTGTTAGTACAATAAACCTCATTTCAATCCTGAAATATTACTGTGTCCATCAGTTATTAGATATATCAAATTGAAATGGCTGTTGCAAACACCCAAATATTTAGAACTAAAAATGATTAAGATTAATAGGGGTGCCCAAACTTTTTCATATGACTGTATAATATTATCACTTTGTAAATGACAAACATGGAATATGCAATTCAGTTCTGGACACCAGTTCATAGAAAGAATATCGTAGAGTTGGAAAAGATGGGTGGAAGGGACACAAAATTGATAAGGGGCATGGAGGACCTCAGTTAAGAGGAGAGGTTAAGGCTAAGGCCCAATGTAGCAAGCTGCAGTCAAAAAACACTGCGAGAAAACTGTGGCGGAAATGCATTGCGTTTTTTCCCGCAACATTTTTCACAGAAAATCAGCTGCTTTCCTCTGCAGATTTTCTGCTTCAATTAGATCTATATGGAAAACGCCAGCGTTTCCGTAAATGTAATCGACATGATGCGATTTCAAAAACGCAACTGTTTTTGAAATCACGGCATGTCTGCTGCGGATATTTTTCTGTAATGTGTGGATGCGAATAGCCAGAAACCTATCCACTTTGCAGGTACTGCCGAACCTGGAATTTTTGCAATATCTGTAACGAAAACCGTAGGGGTCATTATGGGACATAATACTGTGTGAAGGGGCCATTATGGGACTTTATACTGTGTAGAAGGGCCACTATGGAACATTTTACTGTGTGCAGGGGGCACTGTGTCATTATACTGTGTGGATGGGCCACTATGGAACATTATGCTGTGTGGAGGGGATGCTATGAAACATTTTACTGTGTGCAGGGGCCACTGTGGGACATTATACTGTATGGTAGGGCCGCTATGGAACATTCTAACATTCTACTGTGTGGAGGGCCCACTATGGGACATTATACTGTCTGGAGGCCACTAGTGTGTGTAAATGCGGTGTTATACCGTGTGGGGGACAAGAAAGGGGACATTATGTCATCTGGGGAGTGAGGGGGGCGTAAGTCAAAAGTTTGCTATGGGGTCCATTCTTTGCTAGTTACACCCCCTGTTTGTAACTATGTAACCTCTACAGCAGTGATTCCCAATTGCCTCCTAAGCCAATATGGTTGAATAGAATGATGCAGCGGGAAGGCCTTTGCCTCCTGCTCTATTACTCAGGCATCAGCTAGTGATGCCTGCTGAACACCTGCTGCATTGATCTGAAGGAGGAGGATCACAGAGCTCCAGGGACAAAAGATGGGTCAGTATTGTTTTTTTATTTATATAGCACAGCTACAGTGTGGCGCCACTGGGGGATGTTATTAGTTGTCTGGGAGCCACTGGGGCATACCCCCAACTTTCAAAGGATATAAAGAGGGACAGTATGTGCTGCGTGCCGTGGCAAATTTAGCTCCACCCACTTCTATGTTGACTCCGCCCATTCCCATTCATTTTTGTATGTGCCCCCACACATTATAATGCTCCTACAGTCATCCTAACATTATATGCCCCTACATTATAATGTTCCTCTCCTATTGCCCTACAGTATGAAGTCCCCCTCCTGGGGCCCCAGTTTCAACTGGGGAAAACTAGAGGGGGACATTATACCGTGGGTGGTAGTTGGATAGGGACATTAAACTGGGGGCTGCTGGAGGGTGACATTAAATTGGGGGCAACTAGAGGCAGACATGTCCTTCTCTAGCTACCGCCAGGGTTTAATGTCCCCCTCCATCTGTCCCCAGTTTAATGTTCCCCTCCATATGCCCCCAGTTTAATTTCCCCCTTCATCTGCCTCCCAGTTTAATGCCCCTTCATCTGCCACCAGTTTAATATACCCCTTCATCTGTCCCCCAGTTTAATGACCCCCTTCATTTTCACCCAGTTTAATGTTCCCCTTCCATTTGCCCCCAAAGTTTAACATAATAAAACACTGATACTCACCTCTCCTCGCTCCCCCGCTGCTCTGTCTGCAGTCTCTTTCCTCGGATTGTGCAGGTGCGATGTGAGTGACATCATCACATTACGACTACAGCTCCCAGAGCTGGAGCACACAGGGATGTGCTTCACACAGAGTGGTGAGGCAGGAGCTGTCTGCGGATGGCTCCTGCTTCATCATTGTATTTAATCAGACACAGATGAGTTGACACCAGGACATACCTCCCGCTGACCAGGACAGGACCTGGAATCCGGGACTGTCCCGCTGAATCTGGGACGGTTGGGAGGTATGCACTGGTGGGGCATTATCACTTGTCTGGGAGCCACTGGGGACATTATTAGTTGTCAGGGGGCCACTGAGGACATTATTAGTTGTCTGGGGGCCACTGGGGGACATTATTACTTGTCTGGCGGCTACTGGAGAACATTACTACTTGCCTGGGGGACACTAGGGAATATTACTACTTGCCTGGAACAACTAGGGTGCTTTATTAGGAGTCTGGGACCACTAGGAAGCATTATCAGTTGCCTGGGGGCCACTAGGAAGCATTATGAGGTGTCTGGGGGCCAGTGGGGAGCATTATTAGGTTCTGGGGGTAAGTGGGGGACATTATTACTTGTCTGGGAGCCACTGAAGGACATTATTGCTTGTTCAAGGACCACTGAGGACATTATTACTTGTCTAAGGGTCCCTGGGGATATTATTACTTCCCTGGGGGCTACTGAAGAACAGTAGTTCTTGCCTGGGAGCCAGTGGGGAGCATTATTAGGTGTCTGGGGGTCACTGGGAAGCATTATTAGGTTCTGGGGCCACAGGGAACATTATTTGGTGTCTAGGGGCCACTGGGAAGCATTATTATGTGTCTGAGGGCCGCTAAGGGAGCATGTACTGCGTGGTGGGCCACTGGGGAGCATGATACTATGCAGGGCCACTAAGGGAGTTTGGTGATAGTAAAAGGTGAATTTTTGTGTGTGCTCAGTGGAAAGTATAGGATGGTGTAGCTTTGAGGGTACATTCACATGGTGCAGTTGTGATGCAGTTACAACTGCATAAAAACTGAAACAGAAAAATGCTTGCAGTTTTGATGTGGTTCTAGCTGTAATTTCAAAAACTGTCTTAAAATACACATCAAAACTGTACTTTTTTGTCTTTTGGTAAAAATTATCTGGTAGGGGTGCCCCGAGGAAATATTTTTTTTTTTCAGGGGTGCCCTGAGTCTGAAAAGATTAGGAAACACTTCTGTACAGTGAAAATACTTTGCAAGCATTACTTGGTAGAAATCATCATCTCCAAATGTTTCTTGTAGTCAGCTAACAATCTTTGCTATAAATACAGTGTTCCCTATAGTCCTGCAGAAGTTGTGTTACGAAGGCCAGAACTTTTATATTAGACTGTATATGTACTTCTAGTCCACTGCCCAGATATATGTACAGTGGGGGAAAAAAGTATTTAGTCAGCCACCAATTGTACAAGTTCTCCCACTTAAAAAAATGAGAGAGGCTTGTAATTGACATCATAGATAGACCTCAACTATGAGAGACAAAATGAGAAAATAAATCCAGAAAATCACACTGATTTTTTAAGAATTTATTTGCAAATTATGGTGGAAAATACAGTCATATGAAAAAGTTTGGGCACCCCTATTAATCTTAATCATTTTTAGTTCTAAATATTTGGGTGTTTGCAACAGCCATTTCAATTTGATATATCTAATAACTGATGGACACAGTAATATTTCAGGATTAAAATGAGGTTTATTGTACTAACAGAAAATGTGCAATATGCATTAAACCAAAATTTGAGCGGTGCAAAAATTTGGGTACCCTTATCATTTTATTGATTTGAATACTCCTAACTACTTTTTACTGACTTACTGAAGCACAAAATTGGTTTTGTAACCTCACTGAGCTTTGAACTTCATAGCCAGGTGTATCCAATCATGAGAAAAGGTATTTAAGGTGGCAAATTGCAAGTTGTTCTCCTATTTGAATCTCCTCTGAAGAGTGGCATCATGGGCTCCTCAAAACAACTCTCAAATGATCTGAAAACAAAGATTGTTCAACATAGTTGTTCAGGGGAAGGATACAAAAAGTTGTCTCAGAGATTTAACCTGTCAGTTTCCACTGTGAGGAACATAGTAAGGAAATGGAAGACCACAGGGACAGTTCTTGTTAAGCCCAGAAGTGGCAGGCCAAGAAAAATATCAGAAAGGCAGAGAAGAAGAATGGTGAGAACAGTCAAGGACAATCCACAGACCACCTCCAAAGAGCTGCAGCATCATCTTGCTGCAGATGGTGTCACTGTGCATCGGTCAACAATACAGCACATTTTGCATAAGGAGAAGCTGTATGGGAGAGTGATGCGAAAGAAGCTGTTTCTGAAAGCACGCCACAAACAGAGTCGCCTGAGGTATGCAAAAGCACATTTGGACAAGCCAGCTTCATTTTGGAAGAAGGTCCTGTGGACTGATGAAACAAAGATTGAGTTGTTTGGTCATACAAAAAGGCGTTATGCATGACGTCAAAAAAACACAGCATTCCAAGAAAAACACTTGCTACCCACTGTAAAATTTGGTGGAGGTTCCATCATGCTTTGGGGCTGTGTGGCCAATGCCGGCACGGGAATCTTGTTAAAGTTGAGGGTCGCATGGATTCAACTCAGTATCAGCAGATTCTTGAGAATAATGTACAAGAATCAGTGACGAATTTGAAGTTACGACGGGGATGGATATTTCAGCAAGACAATGATCCAAAACACAGCTCCAAATCTACTCAGGCATTCATGCAGAGGAACAATTACAATGTTCTGGAATGGCCATCCCAGTCCCCAGACCTGAATATCATTGAACATCTGTGGGATAATTTGAAGCGGGCTGTCCATGCTCGGCGACCATCAAACTTAACTGAACTGGAATTGTTTTGTAAAGAGGAATGGTCAAAAATACCTTCATCCAGGATCCAGGAACTGATTAAAAGCTACAGGAAGCGACTAGAGGCTGTTATTTTTGCAAAAGGAGGATCTACTAAATATTAATGTCACTTTTCTGTTGAGGTGCCCATACTTTTGCATCGGTCAAATTTTGGTTTAATGCATATTGCACATTTTCTGTTAGTACAATAAACCTCATTTCAATCCTGAAATATTACTGTGTCCATCAGTTATTAGATATATCAAATTGAAATGGCTGTTGCAAACACCCAAATATTTAGAACTAAAAATGATTAAGATTAATAGGGGTGCCCAAACTTTTTCATATGACTGTAAGTATTTGGTCACCTACAAACAAACAAGATTTCTGGCTCTCACAGACCTGTAACTTCTTCTTTAAGAGGCTCCTCTGTCCTCCACTCATTACCTGAAGTAATGGCTCCTGTTTGACATTGTTATCAGTATAAAAGACACCTGTCCACAACCTCAAACAGTCACACTCCAAACTCCACTATGGTGAAGACCAAAGAGCTGTGGAAGGACACCAGAAACAAAATTGTAGGCCTGCACCAGGATGGGAAGACTGAATCTGCAATAGGCAAGCAGCTTGGTGTGAAGAAATCAACTGTGGGAGCAAAAATTAGAAAATGGAAGACATACAAGACCACTGATAATCTCCCTCGATCAGGGGCTCTATGCAAGATCTCACCCCGTGGGGTCAAAATGATCACAAGAACGGTGAGAAAAAATCCCAGAACCACACGGGGGGACCTAGTGAATGACCTGTAGAAAGCTGGGACTAATGTAACAAAGGCTACCGTCAGTAACACACTACGCCGCCAGAGACTCAGATCCTGCAGTGCCAGACATGTCCCCCTGCTTAAGCCAGTACATATCCGGGCCTGTCTGAAGTTTGCCAGAGAGCATTTAGATATTCCAGAAGAGTATTGGGAGAATGTCATATGGTCAGATGAAACCAAAGTAGAACTGTTTGGTAGAAACACAACTTGTCGTGTTTGGAGGAGAGTGAATGCTGAGTTGCATCCAAAGAACACCATACCTACTGTGAAGCATGGGGGTAGCAACATCATGCTTTGGGGTTGTTTCTCTGCAAAGGGACCAGGACGACTGATCCGTGTACATGAAAGAATGAATGGGGCCATGTATCGTGAGATTTTGAGTGCAAACCTCCTTCCATCAGCAAGGCCATTGAAGATGAAACTTGGCTGGGTCTTTCAGCATGACAATGATCCCAAGCACACTGCCAGGGCAACAAAGGAGTGACTTCGTAAGAAGCATTTCAAGGTCCTGCAGTGGCCAAGCCAGTCTCTAGATCTCAACCCCATAGAAAACCTTTGGAGAGAGTTGAAAGTCCGTGTTGCCCAGCGACAGCCCCAAAACATCACTGCTCTAGAGGAGATCTGCATGGAGGAATGGGCCAACATACCAGCAACAGTGTGTGCCAACCTTGTGAAGACTTACAGAAAACGTTTGACCTCTGTCATTGCCAACAAAGGATATATAACAAAGTATTGAGATGAACTTTTATTATTGACCAAATACTTATTTTAAACCATAATTTGCAAATAAATTCTTTAAAAAATCAGACAATGTGATTTTCTGGATTTGTTTTCTCATTTTGTCTCTCATAGTTGAGGTCTACCTATGATGTCAATTACAGGCCTCTCTCATCTTTTTAAGTGGGAGAACTTGCACAATTGGTGGCTGACTAAATACTTTTTTTCCCCACTGTATGTGCTGAAGTTTATCAACCCCATTCATTCTCCACTTTAATTTATCTGTTTAATTCACATTTGCTTGCTATGACAGGCTGCATTTACCTTGTCATTAATCATCATGTCTGCACCTGTACAGAGCTGTGAAAATGAAAATGGCTGTACCCTGCCGTTCTGTACTCATGCTGAATTACTTGTCACTCTTTTCTTTTGCCCCCAGGAGAGCTGTGCTCGAGTATTGCTGTACCGAGGGGCAAGCAAAGATATAAAGAACCACAGTGGACAGACCCCTTTCCAGGTTTGGACAATACACCTTTAATATTACCACTAGTTTTCTTTTCCTTAGTGCTTATTTACTCGGCCAAGCCAATTTCGGGGGTATGTTTCATGGATCTGTGTGAAATCCATTGTTGTCATAAATCCATTCACCTCAATGGATCTGAGAGTAATCCATGAAAAAATATTCATATTTTTTTTCACAGATCACAGACACTTCATGGCCAAGAAACTGTGTTGTGTAAATAAGCACTGTTATGCTAGGGGGTGCAGGGCTTCAGAGTTTGTACGTAGGGGTTCAGAGATTGTGCTAGGACTCTGGACCTTGAAGCCTGAGGATGCCCAGGGTCCATGTGCCCCATGAGGACAACAACACTGGCATATAGTTGCAATAGTTAGGATATAGGACAATTTTGCAGACTTTGCATTGGTGCCCTGAAGATTTAAGTTAGTCTTCTAAACCCCAGAATCGTATTCCACGCATGTTACACACCTTGGAGTCCAGTATAGAGAGCTCTTTGGTGGGGAGCTCACATTTTAAAGTTGTTTAAACTTTTCTTATTCCTGACTGTGACATAGAGGGAATACTGTGGTCACTGACTAATAAAAGAGCAGCTATATATAGATGCAGCAGACTTCAATATTGCAGCTGGCACACTATCATTCTAACGGTAAGTCTACATTATCAGTGTAGAAAACCATGGCATGCTATGTTAATAGCATGGTACATTATGGTGGTAATGTTAATGTTTCATCTCTGTATATAGACTGTGTTCACCCTGAAAGGAAAAAGCCACCTAAATTAATCTTCTGACATGTTACAGTATACACTCACTTAATTCCCTAAACAAAGACTGTGAATCTCTCCCAGACAGTGTTTCTTTGAGATGTCTGTCAATGAATGATGGAAGTTTACAGAACACCTCTGCTGCTTGTTCTGGGAAACCATTGGGGGTTCTAGGTACATTAGGGACATCTTGTAATATGTCTGCATGATAAAGGAGATTTTATATAGAAGTCATAAACTGGTGTGGGCCATTCATGTGCACAAATGTATGATTCAACCAAGAAAACACTGCAGGCTGAGTGAGGATGGAAGTCCAGAGGTGGTGATCCCTTCACTTCCAGGACCATTGCTCTTTCTGTGTTACAGACGTACAATATCTTTGGCCGCATCTAGGACATTTAATCAAATACACTGTAGGAGACTTGGCGAGGAGCAGAGAAATAAAGCTAATATCCTGCAGGAGGTCGAACTGACTCTAAGATTAATTACATCTCCTCAGTTTAAGGCTCCCTGGACTAAATCACTTGGACCTTCTCTGTGTAGCTAACCAACAACCAAGTACAGTAGCCTGTCCCCAGCTGATATTAACATTCATTTCTTATATGGATTGCAAACAGGAATTGTGTGTATTTATTCTTTCATTTCCTTCTCCTTGCTCCTGGCTGTACAGCATGTGCATAATTTAGAATTATTTGTCACAATTCAATGCGCAATCTCATTCGGAATAGCTATCGCTATGTCAGAAGATTTGCAAATGGCCATTAGTACACTGTTGTATCTGCATCACAATTTCTAAATGTTTATGGGTCGCTTTCAGCTTTGATCTTCTCCATCTGTCTTCTTATTTCCTATATGGAAATCTTTTACCCATTGAAATTCCTATTTCTTTTTCAGGTAGCTGTTATTTCAGGAAATTTTGAATTAGGGGAGCTGATCAAGAGTCATCGAGATACTGATGTTGGTGAGTGAATGTCCTCAAGAGCACAGGCGGGGAGAGTTTTATGACAGCATACATGGCTTAGCGATTACTGATATCCTTAGCAGTTAATATTTAGTATCTCTGGAGTGCTATGGTGATTAAGAGGTAATATTGATATTAATATCTATGGTGGCCTAGGATGATAATATCCTGTGAGGTCCACAGTAAGCTAGTAGTTAAGATTTAATACAAATTTCAGCTTCTTTGGGAATATACACACCTTGTGTTGAACTCAATAATAAGTCAGTATGCACTGAGCTCCACCTTGTGAAAGAAAATCAATTGTTATCATTTAAAGGAGTTTTCAGGTAGTTAGATATAATCCTTTGGTTATGTCATCAATATCCTAATATTATTTGATATATTCTCAGGATAGGTCAGCAATATCTGATCTGGGGAAGGGGGGAAGAAGGTCCAACACCTTGTACCACTGACAAACCTTTTGAAGAAGATACCTCTTGCAAAGGCCTCTCCCTCTTCACAGGTTGTGACGTCAAGTTCACCTGTCACATGACCTGTTTACAGCTCAGTCCCATTTAACTGAATAAGACTGAGCTTCCCTAAATTGTCCCAGTTTCATATTCTATATGTGTGTATAAAAAAAATATAAACTTTTTATTCATTTTTTTGTCTTGTAGACAGGTTAATACAAGAACTCCAATGTTATTGATGTCTAAAAGTAGTGCTGATTTCTTAATTGTACTTGGATTTTCAGTGCCCTTCCAGGAATCACCTTCTTATGCCGTCCATCGTAGGGAAGGAGGAAAAGCGCTCTCTGTTCCCCATGTCCTTTTACGTGCCAATAGCGACAACAGCCTGTCACTGCCGGACTGGATGGTCTTCTCCGCTTCCACTGCCAATACTGTCACTCTGCAGGGACAAAAGGCCTCAGGGGGAACTCTAAGAAGCTCCAGTAGCCCGCGAGGGGCTCGAAGTCGATCACCTTCTCGTGGACGCCACACAGAGGAGTCTAAGAAACAACCACGTGGACGGCCCAGGTACACTTCAACAGTGATAATAGCAGTTTTGTATGGTGTGATGTACTGATAAGTCTTTTAAGCACACCTGACATGATGTATATATGTACAGTACTATATTTGTTCCTTATATTGTGGGTCCTATTACAGCTGCTGCCGCTACACATACTTTAATATGCTTTATAATGGGACACAGAATGTAATTTTCTTAGGACATAGTAACAAATAAGTTCACTTTATTTGATCTCACATTACAAACAAAATCTGCCCTCAACTATACTGATATCCTCCTGTGTAGCTGAGAGTCTTTGGGCTCCTCTTAGGCATCAGGCCTCAATTGCAGATGCTAACTGTGAACCCACTATAGCTAGGTTGCCAAGAACGACTCCAAAACTTTGTTTACTTCGTGTGTCTATATACCAGGTCAGAACTTTTTGACAGAATATCAAGATGGCTTTAAGGGGCATTTATAACATATCCACATGATACTACACTAACTGAGGTGGCTCCGTTCATACCTAGGGGAGTTAGAGATAAAACAGAGAAATTTGTCAGGGAACCTTGCTCACTGAAAGGGTTATTCTTAAACAAGTCATATTTGATATAAAAGTACATTGCAAAATATCACTGTCACCCATTGAAAGAAATTACCCAAATTGTAGATGTCACTAGAAAAAGACCAATGAATCCCTCCTTTCCCTATCATTTATTTGAGTACTGTTGCCAATGGATATGTCCTGTAGTCCATCTCAAGGCCACTTTAACCATACGGCAAATGGTGCATCTGCATCAGGCCCTATGTTAGAGGGACCCCCTCAGCCAACCCGAAGTGCTGTCACTCTGTTCTAGATGGCAGGTAGTTGAATACTATGGTGGAGCACAGAGCTTTCACTTCTGTGCTCTACCATTCAGGCTTCTGCTGATTATGTCTGAAGCAGGAAATCTGGAGATATCACTACAGCCGGAGCCTGTAGGCAACTCTGTGGGAGTAAGGTTAGGCGAGTTTAACGTTTTAAAATTTGTATGTGATATATTGATTGGCCATCTTCTTCCAGGTCAAGCATGCTCAGTTTCTCTTGGTCTTCCCTATAGTTGTTTGTTAGTTCAGTGCTACTTAAAGAGGTTGTCTGGACAAAAAAAATAATTTTTAAATAGGCCGGGGGAAGTGAAAAAAATAAAAAAAAAGTGAAGTGAAACTCCTTGCCAGCTGGGATGTCATGGATCCCTTTCGTTGAAGCCAGGTTCACATGACCACTGAGGGCAATCAGTGGCATCAGGAAGATGTCACAGGTAGTGACGTCATGTGCCCTTCGCTGAGGCCATTGATAGGCCTAGGTCATGTGCGGCGGGGACTTCCGCCGGAAGACAACAATGGACTGCCAGGACCGGACCGCACTGGGAGGTACTGGAGCACCGGGGCAAATGTATGATTTTTTTTTTTCACCTCCCCCAACCTATTTAAAATATAATTTTTTTCCCTAGACAACACTTTATCCATGCACATGCCATCCTGATAGAGTATAAGCAATACATTAAAGACAAATGGCCAGTACAGCAGTTTTAAAGAGCACAGTGCAAATTGCACCTGGGAAATGTAGTTTTCTCTAGTGAAACAGTCACATCTTCCATATCCAGGACTACCCACTCTGTCCACTGTAGGCTGACAATGTAATGGATCTATTGGAGTGCAGATCTTGAAAGAGAGGGCACATAAGAGGTGGGTGAAGTCACATTTAATGTGCAGATTAAATATTTGTATGGTCACTAGAGTTTTAAAAAACATTAAATGTTGGAAAAGTCCTTTTAATACTCTCCACCTATCAGACATTTTTGGCATGTCATGTGGATATACCATGAATAACTGAGATGGGAAAACCCCTTTAGGCCCGGGACCCACGTTGCAAAAACGCTGCGATTTGGCTGCGGTGTTAACGCCACAGCAAAAAACATAGTGTTTTACAGTACCTGCAAAGTTGATGGGATTCTGGCTAATCCTATCCATACATTGCAGAAAAATATCCACAGCGGAAATGCTGCGATTTCAAAAACTATTGCATTTGTCATGTCAGTTATACCTATGGAAATGCTGGCGTTGTCCGTATAGGGATAACAGAAGCAAAAAGTCTGCAGAGGAAAACTCTGTGAAATTTCTGCGGCTTTTTCCGCATTGCTTTTTGACTGCAGTTCGCTTAGTGGGGCCTTAGCCTTACGCTGAAGCCACATATTACAGACCCTGCAGGGTGAATGGGATTCTGGCTAATCCTGACCACACATTGCAGAAAAAAAATCTGCAGCGGAAAAGCTGCATTTACAAAAACGTCCGCAGAGAAAAACTATGTGAAAATGCAATGAAAAACACTGCACAAAAGAACGTGATGCTTTTCCGCTACATTTTTTTCTGCAGCATTGTTTTTGCTGCATTTTTTGGGGTCTTAGCCTTAAAATTTAAAGGGGTTGTTTCTTTTTGCCAACCTCTTTTTTTTTTTTTTTAATGAAACCTGCTTTATGATGAGCTGAGAAGGTCCAGCTTTAAAAACTTCCGACTAGCAGCTGCTATCACCAGGCAATGTGCCCAGCAATATATTTCCCCATCAGCCGTCCATGCATTACCAGAGGGTGAGACACTTGTGAGGGTTCCTTGCTCTAGCTCTGCCAATCTGCAAAGTAGAGAATTTTGTTGCTGGCAAGTTTTTAAGGATTATTTTATGATATTTAAAATGTCACATCAGAAAATGTCGTTAATGTAGCATAATGCAGTCTGTAGCTTTACAACACCTGGCAGCCTCACTGGCTCGATCTGCAGTCATCTGAGGTAAGAGGCAGTGCAAAACACGACTTTGTTTCATAGCCAAATCTGAGCTTGAAAGGAAAACAAGGCTTGTTGACCATCTACCTTCATAGGACTCAACTGAAATCAGCTGATGTCATTGTTTCCTAAATCAGTCAATATTGCCCAAATAAGTGATCAGTGCTAGATTTATTAAACCTGTGATAAACCCTCTGCCCTAAGATGTTACGCCACTTTGTACGCCATCCCACTACTGGATTGAGATTTCAACAATTTATTCAACCTTTTTTTTTTTATTTTTAGTTTGATAATCCTGATTAAGGCTAAGGCCCAACGTAGCGGGTCACAGAACAAAGCAATGCGGAAAAAACCGCAGCAGCAACACTTTCTGCTTCCATTATACCAATAGGGAAAAAGCCAGCATTTCAATAGGTATAATTGTAGGTACAATGTTTTTGCTGCGTGTATTTTTTGCAATATGTGGGTGGGATTCACTAGAATCCCATCCACTTTGCAGTGTATTTTTCATAAAACAACACTTCTGTAAAACAACAATTCTATAGGCTCCTTTTATAGAGTCTATTCTGTCTGCCATTCCTCCACTGTTCTTCCTGGAAGAGTGAAGAAATCAGGGGATATCTTTTAGAGGCTAAGATCTCTATCAAATATACTCAGTTAGCCTCTAAAAGGTATCGCCTGATTTCTTCACTCTTCCACTACTTTCTATGGCTAACACGGTACAACATTATACTACTGTTCTTCCTGGAAATGCATCAATACATGAACTTCTGGGTGTTAACATATCCCCTTGTCAGACTGTATCCCTACACAGTTTGAGGGTACGTTCACATGTAGGAATTTGTTGCGGATTTAGGTTCGGATTCTGCCCCGAATCCGTGGCAGATTCTGCCCTGAATCTGCCTCCCATTGTTTTCAATGGGAAGCAGAGATCGCAGAAGGATGCTGAAAAAATCAGCGTGCTGCTCGATCTTGCTGTGGATTCTACGACAAGGGACTTCCTGCTAATTAGGACCATTCATCTGGGCATAATCAGCAGAGGAAATCCACAACAGAATCCCAAATACAGCGACATAAAATGAAGAAGTTCTCTTCATTTTCCGCCAAGTGGATGGACCCTGACACTGTATAGTTGGACATTGTCAGAGTGTGCAGGCCATTCCCTATTGAGAGGAATGATGGTAACAGCTCCACTAAACCCTTATCTTGATTGAACAAATCATATTGTTTCTCTCTACAGAAGATGTCAAAGAACACTTGGGCTACCCAATTAGATTGTTTGTGGATCCTGCTGATGTGGGTTAGATCTGCCCACAATTGCCAACACTGTTACTGAACACAATAGCCTGGATTTTCTGTTATGGTTACAACTAAACACTGGTTTAAATGTGGCATATCTCTGGTGTAATTTAGCACATCTCAGTTTATCTAATTTGAGCTACATTTTTTTTGACTTGAAAGAAGTGGGTGTGGCTTGTCATAAAAAGGGTATTGATTAAATGCACCAAAAATACAATAAAATTGTTTTGTAAAATTCTGTTTCAAATTAAGTCAAACTTAAATGTAGTTTAAATATAGACTACACAGTCTAAAGATACACCAGATTTAACATTCAGCATCGGCCACCTTAATAAATCTTGTGCATTTTCAGACTGCTTGTTTAAAGAGGACCTTTCACGTCCTCATGTATATGCTGTTTTACATACCGCTAGAAAGCCGACAGCACGCTGAATTCAGCGCACTGCCGGATTTCCCGGTATGTACCCCAGGGCTGGAGATATCGGGGGTCGTAGTTTCACGGTTCACCGTCAGAAGGGCGTTCCTGACAGTCTAGCTGCGCTGTGAGGAACGCCCTCCCTGACAGTACTCGTTCATAGACTTGTACTGGGGGGGCGTTCCTCACAGCTCAGCGTCATCGCTGGGCTGTAAGGAACGCCCCCTCTGACAGTACAGCGCTATGGACAAGTACAGAGAGAGGGGACATTCCTTACCGCCCAGTGATGACACTGAGCTGTGAGGAACGCCCCCCCAGTACAGTGCTATGGGACGCGTACTATCAGGGAGGACATTCCTCACACCGCAGCTAGACTGTCAGGAACACCCTTCTGATGGTGAACGGTGAAACTAAGACAGTCGATATCTCCAGCCCCGGGGAACATACCGGAAAGCCGGAAGTGCGCTGAATTCAGCGAGCTGTCGGCTTTCTAGTGGTATGTAAAACAGCATATACATGAGGATGTGAAAGGTCCTCCTTAAGTTTACACTATCTATTAGTAAATCTTGGCATTGTTAAAAAAAAAAGGTTGGCATTCATCAAGTTTTCTCAAGGGGACCTAACCTAATGATGACCTAGCTTGCTTTAATGTAGTTTGACTAAAACAATTATATCTACACCTGGAGTACAGTACAAGAAAGGGAGATTCAGATAAATCCCTTAGAATTTTTAGGGAAATATGGCTTCCATCCATGCTATAGGGAATGCTTATATAGCAACGTCACACAAATAGACTATGGTATACTAAAATGATCTAGCTAGTCTAGTAAATATAGATGCAGAGGAGCTAAGGTTGTAAGATCTTTTTTTGTCTACTATTATTCAATTTGACATTACAAAAAATAGACAAAATCTTGATGTTTTCCCTTCACATGTTCTTAATCAGTTCTAGTGGTTCTGCCAAAGATGCCTCTACTGGCGGGACTGTGAATCACCGCATGAAACGTAAACTGTATTCAGCAGTGCCAGGGCGTACTTTTGTGGTCACCAAACCTTACCAGTCCCAGGGTGAAGGAGAAATCTCTCTCAGCAAAGGAGAAAAGGTCAAAGGTAACATTTTTGCCCTTTAAAATTCTTATTTACCATAACACTTGAAGTATATGTATTTATATACCCAGGCAGTGGTGAACCTAGCCTCTTTGCTGCCTATTGAAAGATGCCCCCACTAAAAAAAAAAAAAATATAAAATTGCGTTTACATGCTGTTAGCGTCACACGCTGTTATTGTCGTACAATAAACATACACAAACTTATGAAACAGTTTTTAAGAAGTCTTATTCCTGTATTACTTCAGTATCAGATCAACAGCACGGTATTAACAATGAAAATAACTTCACACATCTTCTGCTTGGTGGATGGACGAGCCCACATGGCCCCTATTCTCTATAATAGGAGCGCCGCAGATAGCTGAGTACTGGACTTCAGGCATCTTTGGCACTCACATTGAAGTGAATGAGAACCACGCGGGTTCGTTCATCCACCAAGCGACATGCTTATATTCAGCCTGGCTGCAGTCAGGCTGTATTCCAACCCAGTGGGGAAAAAAAAAACAATTCTCAGGCCAGTGGGGGGTCTCAGCTAACTGACCCCCATCAATCAGGTATTTATCCTCTATCATTTAGGTGAATACAGTGCAGTAACATTTTGTGACTTACAGGTGACGTCTCTGACTAATCCTTCGCATTTCCCTTCTCTTCCCTTTGGACCGCTATGACCACTTCTTCCAGCTGTGACTTGTATCTGTAAAGTTTGCAACACAGACATCTTTGGCTCCTCACTTTTACAGGCATCCAACCCACATTGTCCTCACCTACACAAAGCCCCCATCCTGCTGATACCCTAATTATAAAATATATGATATAACCCCCCATAATGAATAATACTCCCAAATGCATCTTTATATTAATAATGTCCGTGTGTACCCTGTATAAATAGTGCCCCTTATTAATAATGCCCAAGTGTTAACTAATTAAAAGGTTTTCCAGGTCATTAATAAACTAATCAGTTGGGCTCAAAAACCCAGGACCCCCACTCATCAGCTGTTTGAATGAACCGTGGTACCTGTGTAAGTGCCGTGACCGCTTCTCTGTTTTCATAGTGTCATTCATCTCATAGTGGCGATGTAATGTAACTACATCCTTGTCCTATACACATCTATGTGACAAGGCTGTAATTACATCACACGGTCACTATAAACAGACAGCGTGTGATATAAACAGGCGCCATAGCCCCCCATATAACTGATCAGAGGAGGGGTCCACTGATCTCTTATTGATAATCTGTCCTAAGGATAGAACATCAATAAAAATGAGCTGGAAAGACCCTTTAATTAAGCCCAAGTGCCACCGTAAAAGGGTTGTCCAGGATAACCACTTTTTTAATATGAGGCTGGGGAAGGTGCTCCGGTGTCTTCCAGCGCGTTCCAGTCCTGCTGCTCCGGCGTTTTCTTCTCCACAGCACTGTGATGTCCCATGAGAGCGACCTCAGCTGTCATGTGCGGTGGAGACTTCTGCCAGAACAAAACACCAGAGCAGCAGAACCAGGCTACGGTGGGAGACATCGGAGCGCAAGGGACAGGTGAGTAGGTGTTTTTTTTTTTACAGTATTACACGGTATTATGGCCCACAGCGGCCCCTGCACACAGTATTATATGGTGTTATGCCCCGCAGCGGCCCCTGCACACGGTATTATGCCCCGCAGCGGCCCCTGTACACGGTATTATGCCCAGCAGCGGCCCCTGCACACGGTATTATGCTCCATAGTGGCCCCTGCACACGGTATTATGCCTCATAGTGGCCCCTGCACTCGATATTATGCTCCATAGTGGCCCCTGCACACGGTATTATGCTCCATAGTGGTCCCTCCACATGGTATTATGCTCCATAGTGGCCCCTACACTCAGTATTATGCCCCATACTGGCCCCTACACACAGTATTATGCCCCGCAGCGACCCCTGCACACGGTATTATGCTCCATAGTTTGCCCTGCACACGGTATTATGTCTCATAGAGGCCCCTGCACTTGGTATTATGCTCCATAGTGGCCCCTGCACATGGTATTATGCTCCATAGTGGCCCCTGCAGTCGATATTATGCTCCATAGTGGCCCCTGCACACAGTATTATGCTCCATAGTGGCCCCTGCACTTGGTATTATACTCCATAGTGGCCCCTGCACACAGTATTCTGCTCCATAGTGGCCCCTGCACACAGTATTCTGCTCCATAGTGACCCACCCATGAACTATTATTATATTCTAAAAAAGACCCCAGAATATAATGATCGGAGACCCAGGTGCTGACAAACATAAAAACCAGTGTTACTTACCTGGGTTCCGATGCACTCCCTGCTTTCGGCCCTCTTCAATGTCGCACAGAATAGTGGCGTCACATAATGATGTCGGCCTAGCTCACATGACGCCTGGGACTTCACCAAAAAAGGCCAAAGCCTGCTGGGAGTAACATCGGATCGCTGTAGAGGTGAGTAACAATGGTTTTTATGTTTATCACCTCCCCTGGGTCCCCGATTATTATACTCCGGGGTCTTTTCATTTTGTTTTTTTTTTTAAGCGGCCTGTCCTGGACTGGTTTACGGTGAATAGAAAGTAAAAAATGCCGCCTCCCAGACAGTAACGGACAGTGCCGCCTGAGGCGGCCGCCTCACTTTGTCTCATTAGCAGTGCACCCCTGTACCCAGGATCTGGTCCTTATACTACATGGGCTAAGATTAATGATGTAACTATCCATATAACGGGGGGGGGGGGGGGCAGAAAACTGGTGCTGTTGGTGGAACCATGTGTGGTTATTGTTTGGGAATTTTTGTATTGCATGGCATCATTAAAATTGAGTCATCCAGTATGTAACACACTCCCTATTACAACTCAACATGACAAGGCCGTGTGCTTGACTGTAAAATATTATGTTTTTCACAGCCGAATGGTGATCCAATATTTGACAAGTTCTATTATTTAATGGATTGGTCGCACAGACTGTTGAAAAAAGGGTTGTGTGAATAGATCCAGTATATTCTAAGTAGCCGTGAAACCCTGTCATCTGAATAATCACTTATATAGTGACCATGTGACATTACTGTAGCTCTACTTCCATTAAAGTGAATGGGAACTGACCTACAATATATGGAGCGACGTTTCGGTCCCAACTAGAATCTTTCTTTGGAATAAAGACACTAGTTATTGGAATCTGTGGAGTGCTGCAGTTTTTCTGGTTTATATACACACGTGGACAAAATTGTTGGTACCCCTTGTTTAATGAAAGAAAAACCCACAATGGTCACAGAAATAACTTGAATCTGACAAAAGTAATAATATATAAAAATTCTATGAAAATGAACAAATGAAAGTCAGATATTGCTTTTCAACCATGCTTCAACAGAATTTTTCAAAAAAGAAAACTCATGAAACAGGCCTGGACAGAAATGATGGTTCCCTTAACTTAATATTTTGTTGCACAACCTTTTGAAGCAATCACTGCAATCAAGCGATTCCTGTAACTGTCAATGAGACTTCTGCACCTCTCAACAGGTATTTTGGCCCACTCCTCATGAGCAACCTGTTCCAGTTGTCTCAGGTTTGAAGGGTGCCTTTTCCAGACGGCATGTTTCAGCTCCTTCCAAAGATGCTCAATAGGATTTAGGTCAGGGCTCATAGAAGGGCACTTCAGAATAGTCCAATATTTTCCTCTTAGCCATTCTTGGGTGTTTTTAGCTGTGTGTTTTGGGTCATTATCCTGTTGCAAGACCCATGACCTGCAACTGAGACCAAGCTTTCTGACACTGGGCAGCACATTTCTCTCTAGAATCCCTTGATAGTCTTGAGATTTCATTGTACCCTGCACAGATTCAAGACACCTTGTGCCAGATGCAGCAAAGCAGACCCAGAACATAACAGAGCCTTCTACATGTTTCACAGTAGGGACAGTGTTCTTTTCAAGATATGCTTCATTTTTCCGTCTGTGAACATAGAGCTGATGTGCCTTGCCAAAAATTTCGATTTTTGACTCATCTGTCCATAGGACATTCTCCCAGAAGCTTTGTGGCTTGTCAACATGTAGTTTGACAAATTCCAGTCTGGCTTTTTTCTGATTTGTTTTCAACAATGGTGTCCTCCTTGGTCGTCTCCCATGAAGTCCACTTTGGCTCAAACAACGACAGATGGTGCGATCTGACACTGATGTTCCTTGAGCTTGAAGTTTAACTTTAATCTCTTTAGACGTTTTTCTGGGCTCTTTTGTTACCATTCGTATTATCCTTCTCTTTGATTTGTCATAAATTTTCCTCCTGCTGCCATGTCCAGGGAGGTTGGCTACAGTCCCATGGATCTTAAATTTCTGAATAATATGTGCAACTGTAGTCACAAGAACATCAAGCTGCTTGGAGATGGTCTTATAACCTTTACCTTTAACATGCTTGTCTATGATTTTCTTTCTAAGATCCTGAGACAACTCTTTCCTTCGCTTCCTCTGGTCCATGTTGAGTGTGGTACTCACCATGTCACCAAACAGCATAATTAGTATCTGAAGCCCTATATACAGGCCCACTGACTGATTACTAGATTGTAGACACCTGTGATGCTAATTATCGGACATACCTTGATTTAACATGTCCTTTTGGTCACATTATTTTCAGGGGTACCATCATTTCTGTCCAGGCTTGTTTCATGAGTTTTCTTTTTTGAAAAATTCTGTTGACGCATGGTTGAAAAGCAATGTCTGACTTTCATTTGTTTATTTTCATAGAATTTTTATATATTATTACTTTTGTCAGATTCAAGTTATTTCTGTGACCATTGTGGGTTTTTCTTTCATTAAACGAGGGGTACCAACAATTTTGTCCACGTGTGTAAGTATTGGAAATGGCCATCTTCCACATGTGCTGTGCTGCCTTGGACTCTATCTATCTATCTATCTATCTATCTATCTATCTATCTATCTTTCTATCTCCATACAGATAATATATTCAATCAATATATCATCATTGCCCACTATATTTATGAGGTCCTCTGATATCATTACTGCCCCCAGTTGCCCACTCATATAAATAATGTCAAAGTGTGCAAAAAAAAATTATGAAAATCATTCTTACCCACCTTTGGTCCCCTGATGCACAAAGCTGTCTTCTAAGGCCCTATGTACATAACCATGTCCATTGTCAGTGTGCCATCCATGTTCTTCACAGCTATCACACTAACCCATTATATTCTATGACCCTATACTTATACTTGCTCATTATCAGTGCCCATGTATGGTGCTGTGAGCCCAGGGAAAAACTTTGTACAGGTCACCAGAAAATTCAGCTAGTTCTAAGCAAACTACATCTGAAAACGGGGAGATGCCCCATGATGCCCTGACACCAGACACCCCCATCGATCAGTTTTTCTCAGTAGCTGATATACAGAAAATGGAGCAGACATCTCTGTTCTCTGTGTAGTGACCAAATCAGATTACTGCAGCTTGGCTCCTATTCTAATAAATGGGACCTTATCTGCAGTAACCTGCATCATTGTCTGTGTTTCAGCTACTCAGGTGATCGGTGGCTGTTTGGGTTTCAGACTCCTACCAATCTGATTTTGATGACCTTTTCCTAGCATAGGTCATCAGTATTTTTAATCCAAAAATGCTTCAAAACAGGGGGTTAGTGAATAAGATAGAGTTTAAGATTTATGCTTTGCAATGATATAATCTCTCTTACTGTATATTTACACGTGGCAGATTTGTTGCAGAAATTTGTGCAACTGAAAATCAGTTCCATTCATTTGAATAAAGATGTTTTGGGGGCAAACACATGGATTTCTGCAAGCTCCATTCAATGAATGGACCAGCTGCAAAAATTTGCTGTGTGTGAATATAGTTACAAAAGCAGAATCACATAATACAGTGTTTTGCGATTACCACTTGACAAGATTTGTCAAATATGGAGATACATACTGTATGTTTGATGTAACAAGTAGAAGTCAAAGGTGTAGTAATGTGTGGATTACTAGATGGTTCTCTAGCAGAATTAGAAATCCCAAAATGTTTTGCTAGTCATTTATCATTTCTAAATTACAAAATGATGTATCTTACATGTCAACACTGCCACCTAATGGTAAGTATATTAACAGTTTTCCATATTAGAGAGCTAGTTGCTGAAATGGGCTACCAAAGAAGCAAAACTGCTATAAGGGAGAATTTAGCATTTCCTAGACTTGAAAAAAATTTACAACATATACTAAATTACTTTCACAGTTTAATTTATTTTCATCATCGCTATTATTATTAATAATAATTATAATAATAATAATAATAATAATAATAATATTGTTATTATTGCCACTATATTTTCGTTCTTCTTGTATCATATTATTATTTATTCTTTATTATTATTGTCATGACGGTTGTCATGACGGTTGTCATGACAGCTGGGAGCCTATTGAAGGCTCCTAGGCTTGTCATTAGTATGGTTCTATTGGTAATAGAAGTCATGGGATTTTTCTATTCACTGCAATACATTAGTATTTCATTGAATAGTATGAGTGATCAGACCCCCTAGGGTTCAAAATAAAAGTAAAATAAAAAAAATAAAAAATTTAAGTATTAAAAATATATTAAAAAAACACAAAAAATATAAAAGTTTAAATCACCCCCCCTTTCCCTAGATCACATATAAAAATAAATAAACAAAAGAAAACATAAACACTTTAAGTGTATCTGCGCTCCAAATTCCCAAACTATTAAAATATTAAAATATTTATCCCATACGGTGAACGGCGTAGTGGGGAAAAAAAAAAATCAAAATGGCCAAATAGCTGTTTTTTTAACTTTTTGCCTCCTATAAAAATGGAATAAAAAGTGAACGCACTATCAGACTTTCCCCAAAATGGTATCAATAAAAACACCATCTTGTCCTGCATAAAAATACACTTTACCCAGCTCCATACACATAAATATAAAAAAGTTACAGGTGTCACAATATGGCAACACAAATTTTTTTTTTCTATTTTGCAAAGTTTTAAATTTTGTAAAATGTATCAAAACATTACAAATACTATATAAATTTGGTATCGCTGTGATTGTACTAACCCGCAGAATACAGGTAACATGTCATTTTTACCACATAGTGAATGCTGTAAAAATTAAACCCATAAGAAATTGGCGCAAATGCATTTTTTTTTTTCCAATTCCATCTCATTCTGAACATTTTCTCCATATTCCTAGTATATTGTACTAGATATTGAATGGTGCCATTACAAAGTACAATTTGTTTCGCAAACAATAAGCCATCATGTGACTCTGTGAACTGAAAAATAAAAAAATTATGGCTCTTGGAATGGGGGGAGGGAAAAACAGAAATGCAAAAACAAAAATTGGCTGTGACATGAAGGGGTTAAAGGGGTTTTCCAGGCCAAAAAAAAAAAAAACATCTTTCAGAAAAGTTCAGTTAGTGCTATTAATAGGTTAATAAGTGCAACAGTGTTTTGAGTGATTTCTGGGGTTTTCTGTGAGCTCCTTGCATCTTCTGCATTTGTTTACATCCTTATCTTCCTGTTCTGTGTTTCCTACAAGTTCCATGATGCCTCACTCCCCTTCCCTCTCTCACACACTCCACCTCCCACTCTCACACACTCTCCCTCCCTTCTAGAGAATGCCGGCTGGAAGAGAATGCCGGCGACTGCACAAGCACAGTTTACTCGTGCGGTGACCAGATGGAAGGTAGCGCTGCAGTTGGGATTGCGGGGTGCAAACAGCGCAGACTTGTCACGGTCTCTGGGCACGAGGGCGCAGCGCTGGTGCTGTCCCACGTTACCACCACTGGTACCGGTGATGAGGGGGCTGCACAAATGTTGGTGGTGATTGTTCCCCCGGGGCGCTTCCCCTATACTGTGCCGACTGGTGGTGTTTGGGGGCGCCCTGATGTTGTCGGTGCAGAGTCAGACACAGAAACGGTTGTAAAGTTGAACTTTTACTTCCATGGGTGTGGAGGCACAAATGCTTAAACAGTTTCTTCAATACAAAACAACGGGGTACGCCTGGTGACACAGCAAAGTCCTGGGGTGCAGGGTAGACTTGATGAAAGGTGTTCCTAGCCCCTTACACTTCAGTGTTACAGCCCTAAGGTGCGTCTGGGCTCCTATTTGGCACATAGGAGGATGCCCACCATGATACTAGTACATAATATTCCCCACTCACGTTATGTGGTCCTGATAGCTCAGAGTTTCGGGGTGCAATAGTCAGGGTGGCGGGATATTCCACAGGTCTGGCCTTGGCCCCTGGATCCTGTGATACTTGCTATGGAGCACGTGTTCCAGAATGTTCTCTCCACAGTCTCAGGCTGACAAGATAATGATGCTTGACTTCCTTCAGGGCGATGGCTAGGCAGACAGGGGACAGGATCTTCTGAATAGCTGGAGTATGTCAGCTCTCCAACCTTCCTGGGCCTGTCTAGGACTTGAGATTCCTGTACTAAACTCACTGCTTTCTTCACAGGACATCACACTTATCTCCTCACCTCCTCCTCCTAACACTCCACACTTCTAACTCCTCACACGCAGGACCTTCCTGCAGGGGTGTTACCATGGGGACCCAGTGATCAGCTGACTCCTCCCCTTTTCCCAGGCGATGTCCTCCCATTGGACATTTGGTTACTATTCAATCCTATGGGAGGTGTAATGCATGTGGGAGGCTCACTAGGTGGCGCTGTGTTGTGTGAGACTCAGGACCCCCTGCTATGTCACACAGGCTATGAAGCAACAGGAAATAATACAATGCACAGAGATCACCCTCAGCCCAGCCATAGCCAGCTCTGGGATGCCACACTCGCGATTGCGCAGGCCGGCATCTCCCCAACCTTTGCATTCCGGCATTTCACTATCCCGGCAGACGTATTAAAGGCAGTGTTTCGTGGAGCCGTGTGTGACGTCACTTCTGAAAGTGACGTCATGGCTCCACTCTGGATCGGAAGGAAGGGAAGACAGGCAAGTATAATGTGCCGGCTTGCCAGTACTGTTGCTCATGCGTGGGGGTGCTGGCACATGGAAAGAACAGGAAGTGGCCTTCAGAGGATAACATGTCGGCCCGGCTCTAGAGGAAATGGTAAGTAGAATGGGGCTGGGGGGGGCAAGGCCTTTTCACTGACGTAACGGGTCAGGATATGGATTACACCGAAGACCAGTTACGTCAGCGGAATGGTAAAAAATGTAATATATGTAGGTCACATGACCTACATATATAACTGACAAAGTATATAATATTTTAAAAAAGGATATATTACAAAGTTGGAGGGGGAGGCAAAGGGGACTTTAATTCCTTTAAGCTTTTGATACATTTGCAGAGCCCCTAAGGTGCTCCTCAAAAAATGTATCAATGGGTATAGTGATCTTTATGGAAACCATCTTTGGGGTCAAAATGAAGTGCACAGCAGATGGTGCAAAATGAGAATTGAAATTTTTTCACACATATGCTATTTCAGTGCCCCCATATGACATATCTAGCTTCCAGCACTGTGAAAAGACAGCTCTCCAGTTATTATGCTCTGTTTCCTAATTTTGGAAATTCCCTTGCAGCCTTAATCTTTTGCCTGGAAATACAAAAAGGTTTTGGAAGTCAAAAAGCGCCATGCGCATTTGAGGCCTAATTCTTGACATTTACACTTCAATATGACCCCATTTTAGAAACTACACCCCTCAAGGAATTTATAAAGGGGTATAGTGAGTATTTTCAGCCTTACCCTATATTCACACAACACTGAATATCGGCCGTGTTTTTTTTTAACCCCTTCCCACTCTGCGCTGCAATATTACGTCATGCTGAACAAATAGTTAACACTCAGCGCCATAATAGTACAGCACTGAAATGTCGGAAGATACTCTGACTCAATAGCGATCACGGCATCCAGGTTGTCCGGGAGCAAGGTCGCCACCGTCCCGTAACCTCTCAGACCCCCGCGAAAAGATTGCGGGTTCCGAGGGGTTGCCATGGCAGCCAGGAAGCCGAGCCATGGCCTCCTGACTGCCTATGCATAGTTCCAATAGGAACTATTTTGCGATGTTCTGCAATACTATGTATGATCTGAGATCCCAGCTTCAAGTCCCGTTATGGGACATGTGAAAAGTGAACAAACACACACATAGTAAAAACACACAAAAATAAATAAACAAATAATAAAAAGTTTAAAAAAAACACACCTTTATATTAAAAAAATATATAATGTAAACAAAAATAAATAAACATGTTAGGTATTCCCATATGCGTATAAGTCCCCACTATCCAAAAATAGCGTTAATTATCTTGTACGGTGAACGCCACAAAAAAAGATATGCCACAATGTGCAAATTAACGTATTTTGGACACTTTGCTTTCACAAAATAAAAAGTGATCAGTCATAAATACTAAACATTGGTACCAATAAAAAATACAGCTTGCCCCGCAAATACAGATCCCTGACACATCTCCGTCAACAGTACAGTAAAAAAGTTATAGTGGTCAGAATTACGGTGACCCCAGGAAAATCATTCATTTTCAAAAAGTGGCGTTTTATTTGTAAAAGCAGTAAAACATAATAAAAACAAATATAAATATGATATTGCCATAATCGTAATGACCCACTAGACAAAGTTGCCGTGTCATTTTTAATGCAGAGTGAACGCCGTAAAAACAAAATGCAAAAAATTATGATAATAATTTGAGTCACACGGCCACATTAATTTCACTGTCTATTTATAGGTGCTATTCACTATTCAGCTCCGATCACAGGTGTTACAGGAGTGTGTTAGCTGTATCATACAGCTGACACACATTCCTAATGACACCTGCTAAGCTCCTGAGAACTTAGTCTGCTCCATGACGTAGTATTATCTAAAAACAAAAAAAATGGTATGCCGAGCAGCACATAGCGTGATACTGTTTGAGGTTGAAAAATGATGGTGCTCAAAAAAAGTTAAAGTGGTTCCCAAGTATACAGAATACACTCGCAGTAGTATTATGTCCTGGTTTGGTAAGGGGTTAAAAGGAGTCTATCAACTCCTCCACAACTAATACCACAGTGTTACAGAACACATGACCAGGGTATTGCCAAGTCGCGCATGCTTCCTCTTCCGAACTTTTATCTGAAATAAATACTCCACACCAATGTTGGATTAAATTGGCCACAGCAGCCATTTTATTAAATAAAATAAATAACCATTTTAAAGTGCAACCAACCAACAATCCCACCAAACACTGTAAATAACCCAACCCGACGACAGAGGTCCTTGAGGCCCAAATCACAAATTTTTACCCCATAATCCCTGAGCACCAGCTGTTACCCCTAGCTGCTCTACATAGGGGCACCTATTTAATTAATCTCCTCAGTGCTCACTTTTCCCTAAGGCCATAAAGCCCTTAATACCCCTTAAACCATAACGAATCCAGCCACAGCCCAAATGGTCTGGGGAGTCCAGCCCCTACCACGGGGCCCTCCCCACCACAACCATTTTCGATATCCCAGCCTCGAGGAACCCCACCGCCACGACGAACGCCGATGACACCTTATCGGCGGGCGTCCCGCCACACCCGCAGAGCCGTCTCAATGCCTTGCTGCAGTGTAAGCCATGGACCGGGGTGGGCTCCCCAGGATACAGCGAAGTCACGAACAAAGGAAGTGACTCCAACTCAATTTAGTAAAAACAAGATTTTACTTAGTGTAGTAACACCCCTTTTACCCAAAAAGAACACTCCCAGATATTTACATACATTCAGCCAGTAAGCTGAGACCCTGGTGTTGTACAGCACGGTGCCCTCTAATGTGCGCCTCCAATATACTCCAAGCTTTTACCTATCTGCAGGCTGCAACTAACCAGCCGCTTCTTACCTTTTTATCACCCTAGTCATAGGAACAATTCAGTGAGTGTGATAGAGGCACCGGCGGTATAACATAAGAGCTTACAAACTTATCAAAATACCCCTATTCCCCCCAAACAAAGTACAACCAAGTAAATATAATAGTAGGTCAGCTTGCAAGCCAAAGAAATATGAAGTGGCATAAAATGTCGCTTCCAGACTTCCTTAGAAGCTCCTCTCTGAGAGTTACAACTCTATAGAATTCTGAGTCCTAGTACTTACTACCGAATAGGTGGATAATTCACCAGTAGAGTGGCCTGTGAAGATGAGTATGCCTAACTAGTCTAACTACAGGTCCTTACTCAGTCCCAAGCAATTTGGCGCCAAAAATGTAATGTGGTGCGTGCACAATTACTTCTCTTACTGACCCGGGTCTGTTGGGTACCTTTAGCCTTTGTTTGGAACAACTGGAAGAGGGGCTCATCCAGAAAACATGCAGTCTCACTGACAGTGCCACTTCTCAGCCTGGTCCTTTATGACAATCTTCTCCTTCAGGATGCTGTCTGGACCAACTCTGGAACAGTCTTTGATTCAGCTCCACTTTGTTGTGTCCTCTGGTCCATTAGGGATCTTACCACATCTGTATCACACTCCATTCCTCCTCCTCCTCCTCAAAGCTCAAAGCACACTCCCAAGATGACTGCCACAGACACTCTGCTCCTCCTTGTAGTTCCACCTCTGCAAAACAGGGTCTCCACATCACTACTCCAGGGAATTACAGTCCTTTCCCATTTCTGAGGTAACAGTGGCCTCTTGTGGTTAAACAACCAAATGTCAGTTTATAAAAAAAAAAAAAAAAAAAAACTTATCTACAGAAACAGGTAGATTCACAACATGTGGGCAGCACGGTGGCTCAGTGGTTAGCACTGCAGCGCTGGAGTCCTGGGTTCGAATCCTGCCAAGGACAACATCTACAAGGAGTTTGTATGTTCTCCCTGTGTTTGCGTGGGTTTTCTCCGGGTACTCCGGTTTCCTCCCACACTCCAAAGACATACTGATAGGGAATGTAGATTGTGAGCCCTATATGGGACAGTGACTGTAAATGTATGTAAAGCGCTGCGGAATATGATGGCGCTATATAAGTAAGCATAATAAATAAATAATAAATGAGGGCTGTTTCCCCATCTTACAGCAGTCCCAAACACCACCTATCTATACCGACGGCGTACAAATGAACCCCATCCCTCCTCCAGAATGCTCCTTCCCCAGACTCCAGATAGGTATGGCGTACCGAGACCGCTCCATTACGTGCCATAAACCTGCCAATAACCCTGTTTACCTTACTACAGGCCTTGTTCACATGCTCCACTGATCGGGCCCCCCTCCACACCTTCCGCGACACCATGTCTGACCATATGGTCACCATTCCCGGAAATATTGCCCATAGCCTCAATAAATCAAATTTAATATCATTAATTAATTTCCTAAAAGGGCGAACTCCCAAATCATTCCCACCAACATGTAGTAACAGGACATCTGGGGGTCTATCAAGTCTCACATAGCGAAGAAACTCAGCGAGTAACTTTCCCCACACCATACCTCTTAACCCCAGCCACCTCAATGTCACCTCTTCCCTAGTTGCGGAACTAGGGAATCCTAGTTGCGGAACTAGGGAATCCTAGTTGCCGCCTGTCTGGATGCGCCGTCGCCCGCAATGGTCCCCAAAACACATATGAATGGTCCATTAGCCACACTAGGCAAGGCCCAGCACCTGTAAAACACCGAACAATAAAAGAACATAAACCAATAGCACACCACCACGTCCAAAGAAAAACCCCTCACCGTTCATCCCCATATAACCACCAACTCTAAAAACCTCTTAATACGCCAAGCCCAACCCTCTAGGGCGGATATAAGACCGGAAACGCACCGATTCCCACCTATCAATGTGCCGTATGACCTCATCCCCCAAACCCCTCCTGGCATCCACCGTCGTTGCACCAATACAGAATGAATGACCACTAAAATGCTCCCCCCCAAGCCCAAAAATTGCAAACAGCGCTGAAACACCCCCACAAATTGGAATCGTGATAAAAACGAACCATCCTCATGGACCAAAAGGGGGCCCACCGCCCTCCCCCTGTCCAACAAATAATTCAATAAGCAGCGAACTGGACACATCCCACACCCAGGCACCGAAAACAAGCGCACCCTACAACCCTGCCCTTCCTGGTCTGTCTTAGAACGCCTCAGCTGGAATTCCACCCTGTCACTGTACAAATCCACGTCCTCCCAAAACAACCCCCCAGGGCGATTCCTAGATCCACTAACTAATTCCCCCACACGGAGGGCCCCGAAAAAACACACGTGCCCAAATCCAGCAACAGTGAAAATGACACTGGCCGACATGAGTCGTTCGCTGTCTTGAAACGGCGCCACCCCTTCACCACCTGACGAACCAAAAAAGTCCCGCAAGCCCCTACTCTTGAAACTGAATGTCAGACCCACCAAACAACTATTCAACCGGGAAACTAACCACCCCGCCTCTCTACAATGCCCCACAAATAACAGCAATGGCATTTCCAAATCCCTGGAATCCACCCCTAACAAGCTCAACCAATCCTCCCACTGCTCCCATGCCCTAACATAAGTAGCCCAAGTACCGTACACCAATGAGGCTTGAATTTAGGTCTCAGCCGCCCGACCGGCACGGTCCACAACTCCGACAGACACCGCATTCCAATCTTGTCCGCCTCCGGTACCAACCGCCTGAAACGGTCCCACTGTAAACGAGAGAGGGCATCTGCAACATCATTCTGAACCCCCGGAACATGTATTACTACAATACAAGCATTCAATTTCAAACATTCCAGGACTAATCGCTGCAATACCCGAACCACTGGCAGGGACGAAGCCGACAACCTATTAATCGCCTGTACCACCCCCAGATTGTCGCAATGGAAACAAATCTTTTTGTTACTGAAGAAGTCCCCCCACACCACCACCGAAACCAGAATGGGGAATAATTCCAATAACTCCAAATTTCTAACTAGCCCATCCTCCACCCATTCCTTCAGCCACAATCCCACGTACCAACACCCTTTAAAATAAGCCCCAAACCCCATGCTCCCAGCCGTGTCAGTAAACAAATCCCAATCAACTGCATTTACCACTTCCCCCCCTAGCTGTCGCCGCCGCCAGGCGACGAGAGAACACCCTCCCCATTGGGATAACCCGGCACGCAAAGTTCATTTTGTCTAAAAGAGACTGCAATTCCCGCAATCGCAGCTTTTTTAGCCGACACACTCTCTGAACCTCAGGCCGTAAGCCCACACAGCTTGTCCTCAGGAAGACGACACTCCATGCGGACTGTATCAATCGTAATGCCCAAAAAACTAAGAACCGTCACCGGACCCTCTATCTTGTCACGTGCTAGAGGAACCTCGAAGTCCGCCGCCACGCGCTCCATCAAATACAACAAAATCGAGCAAACGGAAGAGTCCCTGGGACCGATGCAAAGAAAGTCATCCAAGTAATGAATGACCGAGGCAAACTAGAGACATCTCTGACCACCCATTCTAAAAATGAACTAAACTTTTCAAAATAAGAACACGACAAAGAACATCCCATTGGCAGGCAACAATCCATGAAAAACATGCCCTCCCAAAAACAACCCAACAAATGCAGGCTATCAGGATGCACTGGGAGCAGGCGGAACGCTGCCTCGATGTCCATCTTTGCCAACAACGCCCCCTGGCCAAAACGGCGGACCCAAAAAATCGCATTATCGAACGAGGTGTATTCCACAGCGCACAACTCCGGATCAATCCCATCGTTCACCGAAGACCCTTCAGAGAACGACAGGTGATGAATGAGCCGAAACTTGTTTGGCTCTTTCTTCGGAACAACCCCAAAGGCGAAACCCGCAAGTTCGGCAGGGGAGGTTCCGAAAAAGGGCCCGCCGTATGGCCCAATGCCACCTCTTTCTCCAGCTTGTCCGAGACCACCTCCGGATGCTCCCGTGCCGAACATAAATTCTTTCCCACCCCCAAAACCGCAATTTCGACAAATGGAATCCAAAAACCTATGCTAAACCCCTCAGTCAACAAGGCTGCCGCCGCCCTAACCGGATATCTACTTAGGAACGGCGCCATCTTTTCCAACCGAACTGGAGTCACCCCCTTTCCCAGCCCCCTCCGAACCCTTCTGCTTAGATCGGAAACACCGGTTGGCTCCATGAGTGCCCCCGCAAGAGGAGCACTCATGTTTAAACTTACATTTGGAGCCGAACTTGCATCCCCTTCATGGAACAAAAAGCAGAGTCCCTTCTGTGTAGCGACCGAGTGCCCCGAAGACTCGGAGCCCCTGGTCCCCCCTGGAAAGGACGACCCCGACTGCGCCTGAGACATAATCCTTAGCCACAACCCTATATCCTTATGGTCCCAGCGTATGCTGGATCACACCGCCTTCAGCTGACGAAATTCCGCTGACCCCCGTAAACCCTATACGCCTCCCCGATCGCATCTAGGTAACAGAAAAGCGCCGAACAATTTTCCAGCGCCTTCTCCCCTATCACGCTTGCTGAAATGGCGAACGCTTGAAGCCAATTAGCAAACATCCGGGGAATGAGCCGATACTGCCTCTCCTCCTCCTCCTCCTTCTTCTCCTCCTTCCTAGGCCTGTCCAAATTAAAGCTCTCCAAAGGCAAGAGGGAAAATATATCCACATACTCGCCTTTCCATATGCGATCTCTAACCTCCTGCTTCAAATGGGCCCACAAAGGGCCCTCGAAGCAGACGTAGACCTCTCCTTTTGCCTTGTCGTCCAACCGCGGCGCATCCCCTTTCTCCTCGCTCTGGGTTTGAACTGACACTGATACGCCAGCCACCGGAGAGACCTCCACAACCGACACCGCCGTCAAACTCCCCACCCCCCACGCCAGCACTGGGGACGGCGACCCCCCACCTCCACTACCGACGCCCCTTACCACATCTGCCAAGACATGAACGCCAACAACCCCCTGCCTAGCTCCCCAGGGTTTCCCCCTAAGCCCCCCCCAGGAACAGCTAACAAGGGGCCTACTACGGGAAAGGAAACCTCACCTTGGCGTCTGGGTGCTGTGAAGCCAGCGACCGAAGCATCCTGGTCCTGTCCTCCTGTGGATGGTCCTCCATGTGACTCCACGCTGTCAGCAACATCAGACCCCATGGCCAGGGCCTCCATGAAGCTCCGCTCCCAAAGTGAGAGCACCATGGGCGCCATCCTGGCTCACACCATCGCCGACTCCAGCCGGCCTGCCCATGCTCACTGAAGGAAGCTCCAGCCCCGCTGATCCATGGCTGACTGAAGCTGCGCCGACATCACTCCTCTGCGTTGTACGCTGAGCCGGGTTCCCGCCGCCGCCAGAAGGCTTGACTCCTCAGCTCCTGTCTCCCTTGAGGTACGCGATGGAGGATGGGTATCCCCCTCCCCTGCTGCAGGCCCCGTTGTTGTCTCGGATTCCTCCCGGTCCGGGACGGCCGCTCAGCAGCGTGCTGAGCCGTGGCCTGGACCGGAGGGTCCCGTGAGGGGCTCCTTATTCGGCGCTGGACCCAAGGGGTCTCCTCAGGGCTAAAGTGTGCTGGAGGCCTAGTCCTCCACGGCCTTCTGCCAGAAGGAGAGGGGCGGCGTGCCTCCTCTCCTGATCCCTGGAGCATTCCCTGCAATTGGGACTGCAGCCACTGAGCCCTCTAACTCCCGCTTCAGCCCTGAGCCAACAGTTCCTCCACACCGGACATCATAGGCCGTGAAGCTGAAGCCAGCAGAGGTGTGTGGCTTCTCTCGCACTCTGCTTTACTAAAAGTGGCGGGAATCTTCCTGCTCTTTCTTTAAATACGCCCTTACCCCACCCCCTTCATTGGCCCTTCCCTTCCCATAATATCCTAAGCTTCCCTGTAACTGCCAATTTAACCCCTTAGTGTATGCCCCTGTCTGCACTCCTGGCTAAGTCCTGTCATGTAGGCCTCCCCTTCAGGCTTCGTCTTCGGTCCGGCCTCACTTTACAGTGATAAATAATATACATTTGTTATGTCATTTTTGTAGATTTGGAGAAAAACTACTTTGAAGTCTTACGTAAATAAGGCAGTTGGTGCACTGGGGGCGGGGTTTCAGCCTTGGGATCACTGTTCTTGCTGTTCAAGTAGGATGGGTAATGTTACAGTAGTGGGGGGGGGCTCAACTCTCATTGCATGAGGTGATGCAGGCAAGAGATACAAAAGTGACATACATAACAAAGATATCATGCTTTTCACTGTAATGTGCTCTGTAACATGGTGGTGACAGTTGAATATGCTTGGCGTAGGTGCCATCTTTTTCCACCACCAGCAGCCCTGAAAAGCAGTGGCAGAAGTTTTTTAGTCTACCATTGGGGCTTCCCTGTGGTTTATCACAAAGGAGTGTTCCATGGTATCTCCTTCTTAGAAGAGGACCATTACAACCCTGGAATATTCCCGTTACTGCTATCCTGAGTGATCCAGAGAGTAGCTGTCCTGCATTACAAGTGACTGGCACAGAGTCAATATAAAACAGGCGACAAAACATTAGTTTGAATATTAACCCCTTCCTGCCGGTGACATTTTTCAATTTTTGTTTTTCGTTTTTGACTCCCCCCCCCACTTCCAAACCCAATAACTTTTTTTTATTTTTCCGTTCTCAGAGCCATATGAGGTCTTAATGTTTGTGAGACAATTTTTTTTTTTCATGATGCTACCATTTATTATTCTGTACAATGTACTGGAAAGCTGGAAAAAAATCCAGAATGGGGTGGATTTGAAGAAAAAGTGCTTTTGTGTGACTTTCTTACAGGCTTCGTTTTTACGGCGTTTGCTCTACAGCCAAAATGACATGTCATCATGTATTCTATGTTTTGATACGATTTCGGGGATACCCAATTTATATGGTTTTATTTACATTTTACTTCCGTGTACAGAGATGCATAGGGCGTCTTTTTTTGCGGGGCCAGGTGTACTTTTTAGTTATACCATTTTGGGGAATATCTATTGCTTTGATCACTTTTTATTCAAATTTTTATCAGAGGCAAAACTGTGAAAAAACGGTGATTTGGCACTTTTGATTTTTTTTCCCCGCCACGGCGTTTACCGTAAGTGAAAAATATTTTTATAGATTTGTAGACCGGGCATTTTCAGACACAGGGATACCTAATGTGTATGTATTTCACAGTATTTAACTACTTTTATATGTGTTCTAGGGAAAGGGGGGTGATTTGAACTTTTAATTTTTTTTTTTTTTTTTTGTACTGTTTTTTTATTTTTTATTTTGCATTTATTAGACCCCCAAGGGGTCTTGAACCCCAGGGGGTCTGATCACTAATGCAATACATTGCAAAAAAACAGTGCTTCTATTGTAGGCTACATAGAGTAGCCTGCAATAGAAGTTAATGAAAGACAGGCCTGGGAGCCTTCACAAGACTCCCAGCTGTCATAGCAATGGGACGCCGGACCTGGAGCTTGCTCCGGGTGTCGGCGATCCCCGGCAAAATGGCGGCGGCCGATAAAATGGCGCCTCGGTCAGCTTTGAACGAGGCGCCAGAGGGGTTAATGCCCGCGATCATTGCGGGCACTGATCGCGGGCATTAGCACCGGGTGTCTTTTGTATAATACAGGAAGAACCCGGCGGCTATGGCGGCTGCTCGGGTCCCAAGCGGCCACCATATTTAAGCACCCGGTATCCACCGCACTATTACGGCGGATGTCGGGAAAGGGTTAAATTTTGGTGCTTTGGAGTCTTCTTTATTCCTTGGTAACAACCTTACTTTTTCACCACAATTTGAACAGCTTTATAGCTGTTTTTTATTGTCTTTGTCTCTTATGACTGTTATGTTGCTATGGTTATGTTTAGATAGATATGGAGTAGGTGATAGTTTGTCTTTCTAGTGGTGGCAGTATCATACCATTCATGAAGAGGTCACCACTGAGGTCTGTGATTGGCTGCAGAGGTCATTTGTCACAAGCAGGATGTCACTGGTGATGTCATCCAGGATCCTGTAAACAGAAGACTGAACCTGCCACCACTGACTGGAGAGAAATGAGTAATGTTTTTAATGTCATTAGCAGCACTGTTAAATCTAAAAAAACTAAACCAAACAACCCCGTTAAGCTGGTATTTTTCCTCGGGCATGTGACCCTTGTTCTTTCCTTGTAATCCAGGCCCAGCAACCTAATGACAATTATTTGGGTGGTGGGTGGACATCTTCTATTTCTTCAGTGCAGTTCTGGTTCTTCTATTGTGATCAGCACTTTCATTCAGCTACCCCACTGAAGTACATGAGTTGAGCCTCACCTTAACCAAAAACTTTGAGAAGCAAAATGTACTGTAATTCATGTTGTCACATACTATATTCCTGATAATTCCTGAATGCAGATGATAGTTTATTTGGTAGTACTTACATACCTCAAATAGTGTTTAACAGAAAACTTATTTATGTATTTATTTCTTAGTTTTGAGTGTGGGAGAAGGAGGATTCTGGGAAGGAAACGCCAGAGGTCGCACCGGCTGGTTCCCTTCAGACTGTGTGGAAGAAATTCCAACAAAACCCCAGGAAGGAAAACAAGGTATAGCCATGACCAATTCTTCTCAGCAGGTGGTTCCTTGTTTGATTTATTAGAGATGATCTAATTATTTTTAAACACATGTTGGACTAGACCTTATGCATAATTTTTTATCAATCAAAATGGCTGACAATCAGTTTAAAGAGATAACTTAAATGTCTATTAATCATGGCCAAAAATATCAATGTTTGGAATGATCAGCTGCTTTTGGCCAATCACCAGCCAGCTTATGCAGGTTCACTGTTTTTTTTTAAATAAACTAAACCTGGCAGTTTATTTTTTAAAGTGGTTGTGAAGGACTTCGAAAACATTGCTGCCTTCTTCTTCTCCGGAAGTGGCCTCATGTCCTTTGGTCACATGGCAATGTCACATCTCCATCCCATTAAAATGAATGGGACAAAACTGGAGCATGGCCAAGTGACCAGCGGACATGATGTCACTTCTTGAGAAGAAAGCAGCTATGTTTTTGAAGTTCTGCACAATCCACGTTAAGATTGATGGTAGCATTGTTCTTTTGAATAGTCCCACCATCTATCCAATGACTGTATCACAGCCATCCAAGATCTAATCTGTATGGCCAAATGTAGACCTTAGAATGGAATGACCCTTGAGAGAAATAGGGTGATATTCATATGAGGATTAAAACCAATTGGTGGTTGTAGAGTTCATCTAACAAATGCTACCCATAGTAGAGAGTATAGGTTAGCTTATCAAATAAGGCTCAGCCTCCTCTGGCTGTGACATACCAAAGCCCCCCTCTGCATCCAAAGGAGAGTCTTCTTCCTCCTCCTCTTCTAGTCTAGGAGTCCCAGGTTCTTTGAAGACCCTGACCCAGTTCTTCATCCTCTTTGATGGTGACGAAGAGGTGAAAACTGTTCTTCTTTTCAATCCCTTGTTGGATGAGTATGTTTCCTGTAAGATATATCATGACATCACTGATGCTGCAATTGTTCCTTCTGACAAATTTGGTAGCCTCCTCAAAGGGCTTCAGAAGGCGGGACTCTACCCTCATGAGCCTCCACTGATGGATCTCAAAATAACACATTGTCCCTGTGGTGTGTTGTATGCAATAATCATTCATCGTCTTCTGCTGCTCACATGTTTGGCTTCCTAATATGTATTATGCTACTTACAACCATCATACTTTTCAGTGCAGCACTTCTCACAGTCGTCACTTTAAGTTGATATGCCTACAGCTAAAGCTTTGGCTGGGTCTGCAGGCAGTCAGAGGTCTGAGATACTGAGCTGAACAAACCAGACAGCTGCCTTAGGCCCCTTGCAGACAACCGTGGCATATAGGTGTTTTTCCCGGATAACAAACTGACCCATTAATTTCTATCGGCCCAAGCACGTGTCTGTGCATTATACAGATCAGTTTGCGGACCAACAGTCCGGGCCACAAAACTCAGGACAGGTCCTATTCCAGTCCGGTTTTGTGGCCATGCTTCCACGGCTCCTATTCATTGAATCATTCAGTGTCATCCGTGTGCCACCCGTGCATTGGCCGTGCCATTCAATCACAGCCAGTGGCAAGCACACGGTTGTGTGCAATTAGCCTTTTTCTCCAAGCCTGAGTAGTTTAGCAGGATGTTTAAACTTTGCTTGAGGTTGCTCAGATCCCTGCTACTGATTGTAGTTAGGTTTGTGTTCTCAGAAGTGTTCATACTGATTCCCTAGTTACTGATTTAGTCTTGTTTTCCTGGTTAATCGTTTTCTTACTGATTTGGCTTGGTCTGTGAACTACTCGACTCGATCTTGGCTTGGACATGTTTATTCTTCTGTTACTTATTTGGATACTACTGTGTTCTCCTGGTTTTGACCCTGTTTGTTTGTTTACTCTCTACTGTAGGTTAGCTGGGGTGCTGGGGTTGTCAGCAGTGCCTTAGACTCTACCAGTGGAACAGTGTAGGATTTTAGTTAGTTTGTTTTGCTTGATATCTGATCTGCCAGTTCCTGCAGTGTATTTGGAAACTGCTTAAACAGCAATTCCATTACCGGGAATTGCTTAAAGAGGACCTTTCATGTCCTCATGCATATACGTTTTTATATACCGCTAGAAAGCCAACAGTGCGCTGAATTCAGCACACTGTTGGCTTTCTCGTTATGTGCCCCGGGGCTGAAGATATATCGGTGCCGTTAGTTTCGGTACTGATATATCCCCACAGTCAGAAGGGTGTTCCTCACAGCTCAGCGTCATCACTGGTTGGTAATGCTCCCTCTGACAGTACAGGGACATGATTGAGTATTGTTGACTTTCCAGCGGTATATAAAACCGCATATGCATGAGGACATGAAAGGTCCTTTTTAAAGAGTTGTCCTGTTATAGACACTTATTCCCTATGCACAGGACAGGGGATAAGAGTCTGATCGCTGGGGACCAGGAGGATGGCACATAAGAATGGCTAAAATGCACAGACACTTTTTTGGCTATGAGCAGCACCTACTTTAAGCCACTATATATGTTAATAAGATATGTTAATATATATGTTTATAAAGTGGTGCACCACCACATTTAGCACATGAGCCATGCTGGGACAATGTGCTATTCTATGCAACTGTAGTGCAGCCACTGCTCAGCTGTAGTTGGTAGGTTCCGGCATTCTGTTCAGGGCTCTTGTGATGTCACACACCCCATGGTTCACTGCTGAGGCCTATGATTGGGCCTTAGCGGTCACATGGGGTGTTCTGATGTAATAGCACTGGGTCAGTGCGTCATAGTGTCAACGTGCCCCAATGATGTCACAAGTGGCCTGAAGAGGACGCGAGGTGACTGCAGGATAACTCCGGATGCCTCTCGATGCCTAAGAGAGGTGAGGCAAGTTGAGTATAATTGTTTGTTATTTTTCCTTAAAGACAATAGCACTGGTACCACACACTCAAATACAATTGTGGTGCTAGCAAAAAGGGTTCTCCAACCCAAATCCAAGGAAAAATATATTTGCTGCACACACAGGTGAACTAGTGTTCAAAAAAGGCAATCATTTATTGATACAGAATTTGTGACAAAAATTGATGCTTCATAACAGAATTAGATACAGTACATACAGCTGAAAGCTGTCACTGTAGGCCGCGGTCCGCGGAACCGCGGCTTACACTGACTGCAGAGTGTGACCTCTACCCCGATGCAGGCACGATGACGTCATTCATCAGCACCTGCGAACAGAAGAAGAAGGAGGACGCTCTTCGTGGGACTGGGTAAGTAACGTAAACTACTGTGTGGGGGCTACTGTGGAGCATATACTACTGTATGGGGGGGACACTGAAGCATCTAATACTGTATGGGGGACACTGAAACATCTAATACCGTGTGGGGGACACTGAAACATCTAATACTGTATGGGGGACAAAGATGCTTCAGTGTCCCCCACACAGTATTAGATGCTTCAGTGTCCCCCATACAGTATTAGATGCTTCAGTGTCCCCCACACAGTATTAGATGCTTCAGTGTCCCCCACACAGTATTAGATGCTCCACAGTTTCCCCCATACAGTAGTATATGCTTCAGTGTCCCCCCATACAGTATTAGATGCTTCACTGTCCCCCACACTGTATTAGATGCTTCAGTGTCCCCCCATACAGTATTAGATGCTTCAGTGTCCCCCCATACAGTATTAGGTGCTTCAGTGTCCCCCACACAGTATTAGATGCTTCACAGTGTCCCCCCCATACAGTATTAGATTCTTCAGTGTCCCCCACACAGTATTAGATGCTTCATATACTGTATGTGGGACACTGAAACATCTAATACTGTGTGGGGGACACTGTGGAGCATATACTACTGTGTGGGGGCCCACTGTGGAGCATATACTACTGTGTGGGGGGGCCAAAGTGGAGCATATAATACTGTGTGGGGGCCACTGTGAAGCATATAATACTGAGTGGGGCCCCTCTGGAGCATATAATACTGTCTGGGGGCCACTGTGGAGCGCATTGTATTGTCTGGGGGCCACTTTGGAGCACATTGTACTGTATGGGGGCCCTTCACTGTTTATATCACACAGTATCTCTTTTATAGCAGACATGTGATATTATTACAGGCTGTAATAACATTGCACGGTCAATATAAAACAGATCCTGGTTAATTTAAGGTTAAATTGCCATTTTGGCACTTTGCGATAATTTAGTGGGTTTTGGGATGCAGTTTGGGCACTCGGTCTCTAAAAGGTTCGCCATCACTGGTATAGGGTATCAAAAATAGCGTAATAAATTATCGGGACATGCAGAATAATAAATTAAATCGGATTGTCATAACACATAATGGTTACAGCAACAATAGAACAGGGGATATCATATAGGGAAAATTAAAAGGGAGGAAGAAAGCCATACTAGAGTTAAAACACTAAGAGGGTAGCAACAAGATAACTAGAGAGGAAGGGGAAAGTAGTAAAAGACATTAAGGCAAAAAATAAGAAATAAAACATAAAATAAGATAAGATAAAGAGTAAGAGATAGCTACATAACTGGTGCAAAAATCGGTATAAGTACCTTATCACTCAGTAAGTATAGGGAAAACAGCTCTAGCTCAGTGAGGTTGGATGGAGAGCGTTTGTGAACAGCAGTTTTCAACTCTTTCCACAGATTCTCAATTGGATTCAGGTCTGGACTTTGACTTGGCCATTCTAACACCTGGATACGTTTATTTGTGAACCATTCCATTGTAGATTTTGCTTTATGTTTGGGATCATTGTCTTGTTGGAAGATAAATCTCCGTCCCAGTCTCAGGTCTTTTGCAGACTCCAACAGGTTTTCTTCCAGAATGGTCCTGTATTTGGCTCCATCCATCTTCCCATCAATTTTAACCAACTTCCTTGTCCCTGCTGAAGAAAACCAGGCCCAAACCATGATGCTGCCACCACCATGTTTGACAGTGGGGATGGTGTGTTCAGGGTGATGAGCTGTGTTGCTTTTACGCCAAACATATCGTTTTGCATTGTGGCCAAAAAGTTCGATTTTGGTTTCATCTGACCAGAGCACCTTTACAAGTTTGGTGTGTCTCCCAGGTGGCTTGTGGCAAACGTTAAACGAAACTTTTTATGGATATCTTTGCGAAATGGCTTTCTTCTTGCCAATCTTCCATAAAGGCCAGATTTGTGCAGTGTACCCTGATTGTTTTCCTATGGACAGACTCTCCCACCTCAGCTGTAGATCTCTGCAGTTCATCCAGAGTGATCATGGGCCTCTTGGCTGCATCTCTGATCAGTCTTTTCCTTGTTTGAGATGAAAGTTTAGAGGGACGGCCGGGTCTTGTTAGATTTGCAGTGGTCTGATACTCTTTCCATTTCAATATGATCGCTTGCACAGTGCTCCTTGGGATGTTTAAAGTTTGGGAAATCTTTTTTTATCCAAATCCGGCTTTAAACTTCTCCACAACAGTATCACGGACTTGCCTGGTGTGTTCCTTGGTCTTCATGATGCTCTCTGCGCTTTAAACAGAACCCTGAGACTATCACAGAGCAGGTGCATTTATACAGAGACTTGATTACACACAGGTGGATTATATTTATCATCATCAGTCATTTAGGACAACATTGGATCATTCAGAGATCCTCACTGAACTTCTGGAGTGAGTTTGCTGCACTGAAAGTAAAGGGGCCGAATACTATTGCACGCCCCACTTTTCATTTTTTTATTTTTTACAAAAGTTTAAAATAACCAATAAATTTCGTTCCACTTCACAATTATGTCCCACTTGTTGTTGATTCTTAACCAAAAAATTAAAATTTTATATCCTTTGAAGCCTGAAATGTGGCAAAAGGTTGAAAAGTTCAAGGGGGCCGAATACTTTCGCAAGGCACTGTAATTAGTTAAGAGTCCAGCTGTTTGTAATTTAGTCTCAGTATAAATACACCTGTTCTGTGAAGGCCTCAGTGGTTTATTATAGAGCACTAGTGAACAAACAGCATCATGAAGACCAAGGAACTCACCAGACAGGTCAGAGATAAAGTTGTGGAGAAGTTTAAAGCAGGGTTAGGTTATAAAAACATATCCCAAGGAGCACTGCTCAATCCATCATCCAAAAATTGAAAAAGTATACTACAACTGCAAACTTACTTACTGACATCCAACTAAATTGACAGATTGAACAAGGAGATTACTGGTCAGAGAAGCAGCCAAGAGGCCCATGGTCACTCTGGAGGAGCTGCAGAAATCCACAGCTCAGGTGAGAGAATCTGTCCACAGGAGAACTATAAGTCGTGCACTCCACAAATCTGGCCTTTATGGAAGAGTGGCAAAAAGAAAACCATTGTTGAAAGAAAGACATAAGAAGTGCAGTTTGCCACAAGCCATATAGGGGACACAGCAAACATGTGGAAGAAGGTGCTATGGTCAGAGTCCAAAGTTGAACTTTTTGGCTTAAATGCAAAGCGCTATGTGTGGTGGAAAAGTAACACTGCTCATCACCATGAACACATCAGGGTCGACAGGGACAGGGAGCTAAATACAGGGCAATCCTGGAAGAAAACCTGTTGGAGGCTGCAAAAGACACGGAAGGAGATTCACCTTCCAGCAAGATAATCACCCTAAACATACAGCCAGAGCTACAGTGGAATGGTTTAGATCAAAGAATATTCATGTGTTAGAATGGTCCAGTCAAAGTCCAGACCTAAATCCCATTGCGCATCTGTGGCAAGACATGAAAATTGCTGTTCACAAACATTCTCCATCCAATCTGGCTGAGCTTGAGCTATTTTGCAAAGAAGAATGGGCAAAAATCTCAGTCTCTAGATGTGCAAACCTGGTAGAGACATACTCCAAAAGACTTTCAGCTATAAATGCACCAAAAGGTGGCTCTACAAAGTATTGATATAGGGAAGTGAATACTTTTGCTTGTCGCACTTTTCAGATTTTTGTTTGATTAAAATTTTGAAAACCATGTATCATTTTTTGTTCCACTTCACAATTATCTGCTACTTTGTGTTGGTCTATGACTTAAAATCTCAATAAAATACATTTAAGTTTGTGGTTGTAAGGTAACAAAATGTGAAAAAGTTCAAGGGGTATGAATATTTTTGCACAGCACTGTATATCATGATACTTGGCCTATACCAGTGGCTCTCAAGACTCGGTATGCGTACCCTAGGGTTAGGCACTGCAGGCGTGGGATGTATGTACTGGTACCGCAATAAAAAAAAACAAAAACGATAACTAGCTCGCTCCCTAGTCTCTGGCAATGCTTCCTTGGTTGCTATGGAACTGCAGCATGTGAGCTCATAAAACCACCCTCCTATTCAGGATTATAGAGGTTGCCAGCCTTTACTTGCAGTCCTCTTTTCATTAGTTGAATAGAGCAGCTGACTACTGCTGACCCAGGCTCTGTGTGTGTTAGGTGGTGCTTTAGTTCTAATGATCTAAAGAAGACTGCAAGCAAAGACTGCCAGCCTTAAAAAGGGGTGGTCCAGGTTTAAGGTCCTGATTAGTGGTTGTCAGGCAGCTCCCACTGACTTAAATGAGCACTGAGCGGAAGGGACTCTGCACAGCTGATTGGTGTGGGGACCACCCATCAGGAATATATGGCCAAAAGAATAGGACATAAAGACCTTAATCCCAGACAACCCCTTTAATTAATGATGTTAATTGCTCCTCTGGCTGAGGCACTGGTCAGAAACTGCAATGACAATTCTAGACTGCAGAATCAGTGCAATTTCCGAGGCTAAAAAGGCTGTAGGACCTGTGATGACATCATACTCACATGAAGCACAGGTTCTTCTGCCAGAGAGATCAACTTCTGAAGTCTGAAGCAACATTGAGGTTAGTGCCTGCAGAACACTCCCATCCCCAGCATCTCCTGTTACCTGATGGGAAGGGTGTACAAACTTCTACCAGTGGGAGAGGGTTGGGAAAGGGCTAAATGTACAGTGTCAGATGTCAAAGTCAAACATCATATTAATGGAAATTTCAGGCAAGTTTTAAACTTCTGACACCTAAGGCTGGGTTCTCACCAGCGCTTGAAATCCATTTGGAGTTTCCTTCCCCGAACCTGCTTAAAAAATGCAGAGAGAAAAGTCCTGCAAGCAGCGCTTTTCTCTCAGCATTTTTCGCCCTTTTCGGGCGGAAATCTGGCTGACCACATTATAGTCTATGGGGTCCACGGGTAACTGCTTTTTTAAGCGGATTAGGTTTCCGTTCGCTTAAACGGAAACCCGTACAGAAACCCGAACGCAGGTGTGAACCTAGCGTAACTCAATTGGTTTCTGACTGGCATCATTCCTCATACTCACTATGAGTATAAGATACATTGTAACTGCAACAGTCAGAGTTCAAAAGCCAGGTAAAAAGCACATACAATATCTTATACCTATAAAAACTGGGATATTATGGTTGAGCACTGCAAGTAAGGGTGTATCAAGAAAATATTTGCAAAGAGAATGCTTGTGAATAAAAACACACGTTTTATTGGTTCCACACCAGACGTACAACAATAGGCTATGTGTTTCGACGCTGTCCTAGCGTCTTCATCAGGCCATAAAATATAGCAGAGTCCAGGGCAGGAGGGGAACCAAATATGTGCAGGGGTGCTTCCGGCCATATAATTAGTATATGGCATCTGGGTTTGGGTGTCAGACTCTGACCTGTCTGATACTTGATAATATATCATCAGTATCAAAAATCTTCAGATCCTAGAAAACCCTTTTGCAGAGGAACTTTCATCACTGCTCTTTGCATCATTTAATAGTTGGAATTTTTTTTCTCTATCACCCACCATTCTTGAGCAAACAATGCTGTTAGTTTTGGTGCCTGATGTACTATTTAGATTATGTACTATCAGGAGGGCAGTGTCAGGCAGAAGCAGACAAGGGGTGTGACTCTGGGCTATAACTCTGTCCACCTATGATTGAAGCTCTGAATCACTCTGACACTTCCCTTCTGAGGTTACAGAGCTTAAATAGCACATCAGGCACCAAAACTAACAGTGCTAGTTGCTCAGGAATGGTGGTGGCTAGAGAGAAAATTTCCAACTGTGCTTGAATCAGTGGAGCAGCACCTATTAATAGGTTATAAGATCTAGAATGTGATGGAGGTATTGAACTCAACTAAAAAAAGGTTCCTTATAGTGGTGAAGAGTAAAATTGCAAGACTAATACATACACAGAGGCAACTAAGCACATAAATGGTAGAATAAATCAGTTTCACTGGGTTGTGGTATAACATGTGTTCATCCACCCAGCAGAATCTTCAGATGTGATTGCTTTGAATTGATAAAAAGACTGTATAAGCAACAGAGTTAAAACCTATTTAAAAACAAGCATGATCAATACACGCTGGGTACATTTGCTGATACTCTGGATTATATCATACTAAATTTAGGGATGATTAATGCCACTAAATTGGTGTAAATGATCATAAATATGATGAGGACAGTGTCCCTGCCAATGCAACTCCCCTCCCATGCCCCTTTTAGGAAAGAGAATTTTTGGTGCAGAGACCCGATTTGTACATACCTTATATGCCAGAAAACTGGAGGACAAGCTATGATAAATCTTCCCCAATGTATCTACTTCAAGGATCCACTAGATTTCTTTGTTTCAAAATTCTCTCTCTGTCCCTCCCCCCACTCCAAGTGGTGGGGCATGGTCAATAACTCTAAACCCAAGTTGACTGACATTATTTTATATACGATAAAGTGCTTAGGTACTGATATACTGATAATCCTGCTTTACCGTTTCTATCTAAAGCTGCACTCATTTGTCATCTCTCCAACACAATACAGGCCACAAGAGCACTGTGTAACTTAATTAACAAAACTAGATCTACTTATATATATCTGTTATGAATCTTATACTTTTTACCTGTAAGTGGGTGTGTGAAATATTATTTCAGTGACTAAAGTCCAAACAAAGGAAATTTCTATTTATCAGTGATATTTCCTCAAATATGTCTGCAGCAGAGTTTTCCTATTCGCTATGTCTGATTTAACTAGAAGATCCTTTAAAGTCTTACCATGTCTGTAAACTATCACTTTGGTGTTACCTATATTGGTGCTTTTTGTTAATAAACCCCAGTCTTTACGTAAAATATTATTAATCTGCCCATTCAACCTGATGTAGGAGGATACATATGGAATCCAGTAATCCCTAAAAGGTGTGTAGTGTTGTCCTATCCTGATTGATTATTAGCTATTCCTTGTTACTGTCTGCACAGTTGTGTAAGTTACTACATTGCCAATCATGAAGAATAGCCAATAATCAGTCATTTATTTACTGAAGTGAAAATAACAAGTTGCCCCAACCTGGGCCTCAGCTACAAAGGTTTCATATAACACCACTGATAATAATCTGTCTATCAGCAGACAATTGAGCAAATGCTCATTTATTGGCTTATTGTATCTTCTATGTAAAATAAAATATGCAGAATTATCAACAGCACATTGCTTTGTATAATCTCTGTAGATGTAGAGATATCCCCCCCCCCCCCCGTGTCCTTTGTATTGGCCTGTGTAAATGGCTGTTGCAAACAAGTTCCGATCAACGTGTTATATGATCCATCATTCCTCGTCATTATGACAGGCAGGCCATGTAAATCACCCTTAATTAACTAGGCTGGAGATCAGTTAAGTTCGGTGACATCCATATGTTTATTGAGTACTGGTAGCAGCTATGAAGCAGCAGAGTCAGTCATCAGACTTGCAACTTTTATCTAGTGTGGACTGAGTGCATGCGAAGAGCAGCAAAGTTTCTTGTCCCTGCAACTCTCACCACAACTATATCTTATATGTGCATGCAACATTAATTAGATTTTTTGAAGCGAATACATCAATAAGAAAGCAGTGGTAGAAAAATGTTACAGGTAATATGCAAGTTGCCTGACTGCAGCTACTGGCTCAATTTGGCTGGGCCTAAGTGTATGTGAATTGCATACACTATACGGCAATTACCAATAGATCAGACACAGAATGGAAAAAAAAAAATCACCATTTCTATGGTGGTCTGTATTGTACAGTACATATGACACAGCAGAGACAGGCAGACCTGAAATTGCCTGTGTCTCTTGATGGCTTACAGAGAAGCTGAAGGGAATGTGATTTGAAGTCATTACACCTCCATGCTCTATTATTGGACCACTTTGGCAAAGAGAGGCTAAGGGTACATATTGTACATAGCACACAAGTACAGAATATTGTGGGGTTTGCCTTAGATTCCCCTTATCTAACATAAAAATATCATACAGCTCTGCTGCAACCTGGTGGTCTTTGAGAGGAACTCCACATCTAGCATGAATCTCTCCTTATGTTTACAATTGATGCCATGACCTCCAGTGCTCATGATGACAAAGGGATTTTCAGTACAATACAGGGTAGGTCTATAGAGATAATACTTGTAGAAAGATAAGAGATGACTGGGCACAATGCCAACTAACTAATTAGTGGATTTGCCATTCTGCTTCTTACACATGATCGTGGCTCTGTAATGAATTAACCCAGCCAGTCATTGAGGGTGACTATGAAACATTCTATGTATGATGCAGGCTAGAATAATGGAGGTGACCTAAAAGACACTTGCACAGTAGTGTGAAGAAGTATCCTATAATCGGCAAATAAATTCCATTATGTAGCCTAGTGGAACAGAAAAATGGAAGTACATAAAATACAGTATAGGGAAAATGCAGTTCACCTCTGTCTCTACTGACTTATTGTATTATTTGGCAAGATTTCCACGCTGGTAACTGGGTTCTGACACATGAAATCCCATTCATACAACTGTCTTGGTGTTTAACGTGGCAAACATTTTAAAGAGTTTGTCCACTGAGGAAGCATTTTTGCCAAAAGCCATAGAATGTTTTAAATAGAGAAAACATTTTTCACCCACATATTCCCTGCGTATTCCACTTTACCGCTTCCCAGGTATTCTACCAGTTTCTACTTTCTGCAGTGTTTCTTCTAACCCTTGTCAGCTGCTGAGTGGAGCAGTTGGGGTTTTGGAAAATGTCCCATCTATGGGGAAGTGACCAGAAAACCTAACATTGGAACATTCATGCATCTCCCAAAAAGCCAATATAATGTAGTTAATTGGCATAAAAGTATTGACCCACAGGTAAACTTCATGGTGCTTTTACTGCACAGTGAACCACGAAAAATCACAATCCAAAAACAGTGGTGGAATTGAATTTGTTTTTCCACAATGGTAATAATAAACATTTCTCAATACATTAAATGGGACAACAATTAGTGGCATTAAAAAATACAACCCATCCTGATAAAACAAGCCCTCATACAGCTATGTTGTTGGATAAATAACAAAATGTAATATAGTACATCACACTGATACTCATATGCATCACCAGAGATTGCAGATATTGTAGATGTTACCAGCAGTCCTATGTAACAGCATAGATGACACAGTGATTTCTCTCTGAGTATAGTTACTATAGTAGATATCATCTGCAGTTTTATGTAACAACTCCAATAACGCAGGGATAACTTTCCGAGTACAGATAAAGTAGCAGATGTTACCTGCAGTCCTATGAAATACTTCAGGGACTAGGAAGTAGAGACTGGGGAGGGATCTGGGAAGTGTCAGAACAGTAACAGTACAGTGAATTAAAGAAGTAAATATTGCATCTTTTATTTTTAACCCAGTTCAAGCCTTTTGTCATTTTTTTTTCCTGCTAGACAACCCCAAGAAACCCTGAACCAACTAGTGACTTAACTGCAAAACCCAATGTGCGGATAATATATCACAGTCAGCCAAAAATCATGGACATCCACAATATTTTTATGCAGACATATGCCTCATATAGGACTTTATAAAATAAAAATGGCTGTGTCTTCACTTACTTGCCTCCTTCTGCCAATGATCAAATCTGTGTAATCAAAGTCTATAGGAAGGGGAGGGGGGAGGAAGAGGGGCACTCCTTAGGGCAGAGAAACCACTCTGAACTATAAAGACACCTCTGCACTATACAGAGACAGTTCACTTCCATATTCCTGATAACCCATCATAGTTGGGTTTTCAGCAATTACTATACAGCCTTCTCCTGATTAATTTAAAGGGGTATTCCCATCTCAAGGATCCTATCTATACTGCTAGCTTATGCAAACTGAAGACTTTTCCTAAATATATTGCTTTAGAAATGCTGTTTTGTTTGCCTGCTATGTGAAATTATTCCTCCCATTGTGTACATAACTACGGACCTGTGTGGTAGGACAAGTGATGTCTCTCACTTCTTTCACTGTTATCTACAGCTCTGCGGGCAGGACAATCAGTTCAGCTAATTGCAGTTTGCTGATAAAGCCGTGTCTGTTAAGCCCAGTTCACATCTGCGTTCGGGTTTCCGTTTGGGGAGTCCACTTGGGGATCCCCCCGAACAGAAACCTATACGCTTATAAAAGTGGTTTACCTGGGAAACCCACAGACCCCATAGACTATAATAGGGTCTGTGTGGTTTCTGCTCGGTTTCCGCACGAAGCAAGCAGCACTTTCCTCTTTGCATGCTTCTGCATGTTTCGTGCGGAAACAGAGCAGAAACCACACGGACCCCATTATAGTCTATGGGGTCCGCAGGTTTCCTAGGTAAACCACTTTTTGATGCATATAGATTTCCATTTGGGGGGTCCCCAAGCAGACTCCCCCGAACGGAAACCCGAACGCAGATGTGAACCGGGCCTTATCTCTCTATGTAAACACACAGATAACACTTCTAGAAGATGTGCATATTATTTGATCAGCATTTATGTTAGATTTCTAGTAATTATAATAAGTATTTGTGACACTTCATAGTGTCCTGTTCAGCAAGCTGGGAGGAGGGGAGGGGTACAGGGAATGAGAAGAGGAGACATCAGGCAAAGCTGCTGAAACAGGGAGATGGGAAAACCCCTTTATAGAGGTTAATTGATGATCTGTTGTTAGGATAGGTCCTCAGCTGAAGATCCGAAGGGTCTGACTTCCCTGTGGATCAGTTGTTTGAAGTGGCACTTCCTGAGAGCTTCTACCATTTCACAGTCCATATGACATTGTGTTCATTGGCCTGTTTACAGCACAGTCCCATTCAAGTGAATGGGGTGAACTGCAAAACCAAATGGAGTCACTACTCAAATGTACGACACTGTGCTTGGTAAGTAGTGAAGAGGTTATAGAGCTCACTCCAGTTGTCTGACCCCCCCCCCCCAGTTTTTACTTAGTGACCTATCCTAAAGATAGGTCATTAGTTATTAAGCCTGGAAACCCCTTTAATTTTGTCGGTGGCCTCATATCTCTCTTTTCCTCGTTCTCTTCCTCCTTCTACCCATAGACCTCATTGCAAACTGTACACTGCTTATGTTGGTTTTAAGTATGGAATTACTAAGTGCGAAAGAGGTCAGAAATAAAAACAGAAGGTAACAGTTAAGGACACAGACACTTTTCTTTAATAACATATACTGCAAAGTTTGTTCCCTTCACTTGCATTATTGATTTATGAAAAATAAATAAAAGTTTACTTATGCTTTAAGGATCTTGAAGTTCCCCAGGAAGAAAAACTTTTTATCAGTCCCCCCAAGCTTAAAGAGGACCTTTCATGTCCTCAGACACATGCGGTTTTATATACCACTAGAAAGCTGACAGTGCGCAGAATTCAGAGCAATGTTGGCTTTCCCATTATGTGCCCCGGGGCTGGAGATATCGGTGCCATTAGTTTCGACACCGATCTCAGCCCACTGTCAGAAGTGCGTTCGTGACAGTCTAGCTGGGCTGTGAGGAACACCCCCCCTGACTGTACTCGTCCATAGACTTGTACTGGGGGGATGTTCCTCACAGCTCAGTGTCATCGCTGAATTCAGCGCACTGTCAACTTTCTAGCGGTATATAAAACCGCATGTGCCTGAGGACATGAAAGGTCCTCTTTAAACAAGTACTGCGTTACAACCCAAATGTTACATTATGCAGATTTCATCTTATCAAAATCTAAGCTAAATTATATTATATTATATTTGAGGAAGTTATTTAAATTATTACTTATTCCTTTGGCAATGAATGTTGAGCATTTATCTTAGTATTATTATATATTGTTTCCTTTTTTTCACCTTTTACATTTATATCTTATCAACCAAACAATGTGGTTAAAATCCCAAATATTATTATTTTATGTATTCTTTTTTACTGTCTTTGTGCCAGAGAGCCGGAGTGACAAAGCCAAGCGTTTGTTCAGACACTACACGGTTGGATCGTACGACAGCTTTGATGCTCCCAGGTAAGAAATTCCTGCTCTTCTTTATGCTGTGTTCCATCTGTCTGCAGACATTGTACAGGCAAGCTGTGTCTTCAAGGACGTTTGCAGGTGTGATTATAACATGGACTGTTGCCAGTTACTCCACAGAGGTGACTTGGAAACTGAGAAAGCAAGAAATATGAAATGTAAGACACCAAAGTGCAGAATCATTAGTTACCAAAGATCTCACTATTTACATCTTTCTATACTAACAAGCATTTGGCTGTCTAGATTTATACGTTGTCTAGCTGTAGATACTCATTTTTTGTGCAGAGCAGCAGTGCAGAATAGTAAACTCACAGGTAGAGGTCTATTAGGTTATAGATTATAACAGTTGCCATAGAAAACTGATGTATTATATAATGCACATTTTTTTACTGGGCAAAATTTTTAGACAGACTGAAAAAATGTTGCAAAGTAAGTATGCTTTCTAAAATAAGACTCTTTGCTCTAATTTACACTGAAAATAGTTCTTAATGACATTGGCTGTATGTTTGGGGTCTTTGTCTGCATTATCATGGTCTCTCCCAGGCAAAGATTTCAAAGCAGAATGGCATTTCAAGAGGTGCTATTAAAGCACTTTTGAAGAAGCACCAAGAAACCGGCAACGTTGAGGACCACAGAAGCAATGGTCGGCCAAGGAAACTTAATGTAACAGATGAATAACACATCCTGCTTACTTTCCTTTGAATTCGGAAGATGTCTAGCAGTGCTATCAGCTCAGAGCTGGCAGAAACCAGTGTGACCAAAGTACACCCATCTACTGCTCAGAGAAACCTTGCCTGAAGTGGTCTTCATGAAAGAATTGTAACAAAAAGTCATACTTTAAACATGGAAACAAGGCCAAACAACTATACACAAAAACTGGGGTACAGAATAATGGCAGCAGGTGCTTGGGACTAATCAGTCAAATCTTAAATATTTGGCACTCTGTTTACGAAGGGCTGGAGAATGGTACAATAATAAGTGTCTAAAGACAACTGTGAAGCATGTTGGGAGTTACTTGCAAGTTTGGGGCTGCATTTCAGCAAATGGAGTTGGGATTTGGTCAGGATTACTGGTGTTCTCAATGCTAAGAAATACATGCAGATACTTATTCATCATGCAATACTATCAATGAGACATCTGGTTGGCTACATATGTATTCTGCAGCAGGACAACAACCTGAAACATACAGCCAATGTCTTTAAGAGCTATCTTCAGTGTAAAGAAGAACAAGGAGTCCTGGAAGTGATGATATGGCCCCCACAGAGCCCTGATCTCAACATCTTCCAGTCTGTCAGGGATTACATGAAGAGACAGAAGGTACTGAGCAAGGCTATATGTGCAGATGATCTGGGTTTAGTTCTCCGAGATGTTTTGAACAACCTCCTTGCCAAATTTCTTCAAAAAACATCTACATTTGTTCATAGAAGAATTAATACTGTTTTGAAGACAGAGGGTGGTCACAACAAATATTGATAAGACTTAGGCCCAGTTCACATCTGTGGATCCCATAGCCTATAATGGGGTCCATGTGGTTTCCACATGTATCATGCGAAGAGGAAAGTGCTGCTTCCCCGAACGGAAACCTGAACGCAGATGTGAACCGGGTCTTAGATTTCCCTTTTGTTTTTTCACTTTGCATTTTGTGAATAAAGAGAAATAAACTATTAACACTTCTATCTTGAAAACATTCCTACTTTGCAGCATTTTTCCACACTTTCCTTGAACTTTTGCACACGGTACTGTATGCCATATACAAGTGCATCTCGATAAATAAGAATATCATCAAAAAGTTATTTTTTTTTAGTAATTCAGTTGAAAAAGTGAAACACATATATTATATTGAGTCATTACAAACAGAGTCAACTTTTATGTGTTTATTGTGTTGCGTTTATTTATGTTAATGTTGATGATTATGGCTTACAGCCAAGGAAAACCCAAAAGTCATTATCTAAGAAAATTTGAATATTATATAAGACCAACTGTAAAAAAATTATTTAACACAGAAATGTTGGCCAAATGAAAAGTATGTACAGTAAATGCACTGAATACTTGGTTAGAGCTCCTTTCGCATGAATGACTGCATCAATGAGGCGTGGCATGGAGGCAATCAGCCTGTGGCACTGCAGAGGTGTTATGGAAGCCCAGGTTGCTTTGATAGCAGCCTTCAGCTCGTCTGCATTGTTGGGTCTGGTGTCTCTCATGTTCCTCTTGACAATATCCCATAGATACTTTATGGTGTTAAGGTCAGGCGAGTTTGCTGGCCAATCAAGCACAGTGATACTGTGGTTGTTAAACCAGGTATTGGTACTTTTGGCAGTGTGGACAGGTGCCAAGTCCCGTTGGAAAATGAAAATTCTATCTCCAAAAAGTTTGTCGGCAGAGGGAAGCATGAAGTGCTCTAGAATTTCCTGGTAGATGGCTGCACTGACTTTGGTCTTGATAAAACACAGTGGACCTACACCAGCAGATGACATGGCTCCCCAAACCATCACCGATGGTGGAAACTTCACACTAGACCTCAAGCAGCTTGGATTGTGGCCTCTCCACTCTTCCTCCAGACTCTGGGACCTTGATTTCCAAATGAAATGCAAAATTTACTTTCATCTGAAAACAACACCTTTGACCACTAAGCAACAGTCCAGTTCTTTCTCTCCTTGGCCCAGGTAAGACGCTTCTGGCGTTGTCTACTGGTCTTGAGTGGCTTGACACATGTAATACGACACTTGTAGCCCATGTCCTGGATATGTCTGTGTGTGGTGGCTCTTCAGGCACTGACTCCAGCAGCAGTCCACTCCTTGTGAATCTCACCCAAATTTTTGAATGGCCTTTTCTTAACAACCCTATCAAGGCTGCGGTTATCCTGGTTGCTTGTACACCTTTTTCTACCACACTTTTTCCTTTCACTCAACTTTCCATTAATATGCTTTGATACAGCACTATGTGAACAGCCAGCTTCTTTATTAATGACCTTTTGTGGCTTACCCTCCTTGTGGAGTGTGTCAATGACTGTCTTCTGGACATCTGTCAAGTCAGCAGTCTTTCCCATGATTGTGTCGCCAACTGAACCAGACTAAGGGACCTTTGTAAATGCTTAGGAAGCCTTTGCAGCTGTTTTGGGTTAATTATTCTAATTTTCTGAGATAATGACTTTTGGGGTTTCCTTGGAAGTAAGCCATAATCATCAACATTAACATAAACACTTGAAAAAGTTCACTCTGTTTGCAATGACTCAATATAATATATGTGTTTCACATTTTCAATTGAATTACTAAAAAAAAAAAAAATTACTTTTTGATGATATTCTAATTTATTGAGATGCACTTGTATATCTTTATGGATACTCTCATAGCTGCATGTAATGTCCTGGAATGCTCAGCAGAGGGCACACTTGTTTATGCAAAGCTTCAATTTATAATAATATAGTAATCTAGTTTTGTTTATAAAAAAAATGTTTCAGTAAAATGAACATACAGCATAGTCAAAACATAGTTTTCCCTTTTGAAAGAGGGAAAATGCTTAGGACAGGTCATCAATATCAGATTGGTGAGGGTCCAACACTTGGGACTCCCACAGATCAGCTGTTTGAAGACACCACAGCATTTGGGTAAGAGATACAGCCTCTTCACTGAAGTTACAGCAATGTACATTGTATAGTGGTTATGCTTGTTATTGCAAATCAGACCCATTCACTGCAGGCTGTATTATGTAACTGATGAGTATGCCATCATCCACACAGGAAAACATAATTTGTCATAATACGGTATATAATAAGTCTGGGTTGCATTTAGTTAAGTCCATGCTTTTTTTGATTACAGAATGAATTTTGTACTACCAAATGTACTGTCTACACATAGTGACCCATAACTTAGAAATTCTGCTTTAAATATCAGGTGGTAGTTTATGTTGTAAGGCAGTACATCTAAAGTACAATTATTTGACCACCTGTGTTGTAAAACTTTTCAAGAAAAGTTATCTGATCAGAAAAAATACAATACATTTCAGTCATGGTCCAGGACATACACTTAACCCCTTCACGCAAAATCACGCAGCTGTTAACACTTCACGCGACTACAGCATCTAAAGTGCACAGGCGCCATGGGCGCCGCCATCTTTACTCGATTGCCGTCCTCCAGAACATCATTGGAGGGTGGCGATCGGTTGTCACGACAGCCGGGAGCCTATCGAAGGCTCCCAGGCTTGTCATTAGTATGACGGTATTACACGCTACCATAGGCAGCATGTAATAGAAGTCAAGGGATTTTACTATTCACTACTATTCACATTAGTATTGCAGTGAATAGTATAAGCAATCAGACCCCCTAGGGTTCAAGGTCCCTAGTGGGTCTGAAAATAAAAGTAAAAGTAAAAATAAAAAAAAGTTTTTTAAAGTATAAAAAAACCACAAAAAATATAAAAGTTTAAATGACCCCCCTTTCCCTAGATCACATATAAAAATAAATAAACAAAAGTAAACATAGCAAACACTTTAGGGATCCTCGTGCTCCAGAATGCCCATACTATTAAAATATTTATCCCATACAGTGAACGGCGTAGTGGGGAAAAGAATCAAAATGGCCACATGGCCGTTTTTTCAACTTTTTGCCTCCTATAAAAAATTGAATAACAAGTGATCAAACTATCAGACCTTCCCCCAAATGGTATCAGTAAAAATGTCATCTTGTCCCGCATAAAAAGATGCCTTACCCAGTTCCATACACATAAATATAAAAAAGTTACAGTTGTTACAATATGGCAACACAAAATTTTTTTTCTATTTTGCAAAGTTTTTAATTTTTTAAAAGGTATCAAAACATTACAAATACTATACAAATTTGGTATCATCTTGATTTCACTGACCCACAGAATACAGCTAGCATGTCATTTTTACCACATATTGAATGCCGTTAAAATTAAACCCATAAGAAATTGGCGCAAATGCGTTTTTTTTTTTTTTACAATTTTATCTCATTTAAAAAAATTTTCCATCTTCCCAGTACATTGTACAATATATTGAATGGTGCCATTACAAAGTACAATTTGTTTCTCAAACAATAAGCCATCATGTGACTCTGTGAACTGAAAAATGAAAAAAATATGGCTCTTGGAATGGGGGGAGGGAAAAACAAAAATACAAAAATGAAAATTGGCAGAGGCATGAAGGGGTTAATAAGAGCCTTTAACCATTTCACACAGGTTCCATCTCTCAGTAGGTACTGGTTCTGGTGCAGTGAGAATCCTTTCTGTAGCCCACACCATTCCTGACCAATCATTGCTGTTTGTTGGAAGACCTGATATACTATTTAGACTCTCCACTGTCAAGTCAGTGATCCTGGAGCAGACGGTCTAGAACTGACATAGAGAACCTACATAGGGGAAAAAAAGTATTTAGTCAGCCACCAATTGTGCAAGTTCTCCCACTTAAAAAGATGAGAGAGGCCTGTAATTGACATCATAGGTAGACCTCAACTATGAGAGACAAAATGAGAAAACATATCTAGAAAATCACATTGTCTGATTTTTTAAGAATTTATTTGCAAATTATGGTGGAAAATAAGTATTTGATCACCTACAAACAAGCAAGATTTCTGGTTCTCACAGACCTGTAACTTCTTCTTAAAGAGGCTCCTCTGTCCTCCACTCATTACCTGTAGTAATGGCACCTGTTTGAAATTGTTATCAGCATAAAAGACACCTGTCCACAACCTCAAACAGTCACACTCCAAACTCCACTATGGTGAAGACCAAAGAGCTGTGGAAGGACACCAGAAACAAAATTGTAGATCTGCACCAGGCTGGGAAGACTGAATCTGCAATAGGCAAGCAGCTTGGTGTGAAGAAATCAACTGTGGGAGCAATAATTAGAAAATGGAAGACATACAAGTCCACTGATAACCTCCCTCGATCAGGGGCTCCACGCAAGATTTCACCCCGTGGGTTCAAAATGATCATAAGAACGGTGAGCAAAAATCCCAGAACCACACAGGGGGACCTAGTGAATGACCTGCAGAAATCTGGGACTAACGTAACAAAGTCTAAAGTCAGTAACACACTATGCCGCCGACTCAGATCCTGCAGTGCCAGATGTGTCCCCCTGCTTAAGCCAGTACATATCTGAAGTTTGTTAGAGAGCATTTGGATGTTTCAGAAGGGTATTGGGAGAATGTCATATGGTCAGATGAAACCAAAGTAGAACTGTTTGGCAGAAACACAACTCGTCGTGTTTGGAGGAGAGTGAATGCTGAGTTGCATCCAAAGAACACCATACCTACTGTGAAGCATGGAGGTGGCAACATCATGCTTTGGGGCTGATTCTCTACAAAGGGACCAGGACGACTGATCTGTGCACATGAAAGAATGAATGGGGCCATGTATTGTGAGATTTTGAACGCAAACCTCCTTCCATCAGCAAGGGCATTGAAGATGAAATTTGGCTGGGTCTTTCAGCATGACAATGATCCCAAGCACACCGCCAGGGCAACGAAGGAGTAACTTCGTAAGAAGCATTTCAAGGTCCTGGAGTGGCCTAGCCAGTCTCCAGATCTCAACCCCATAGAAAACCTGTGGAGAGAGTTGAAAGTCTGTGTTGCCTAGCATCAGCCCCAAAACATCACTGCTCTAGAGGAGATCTGCATGGAGGAATGGACCAACATACCAGCAACAGTGTGTGCCAACCTTGTGAAGACTTACATAAAACGTTTGACCTCTGTCATTGCCAACAAAGATGAAAGTTTAGAGGGACGAACGGGTCTTGGTAGATTTGCAGTGGTCTGATACTCCTTCCATTTCAATATGATTGCTTGCACATTGCTCCTTGGGATGTTTAAAGTTTGGGAAATCTTTTTGTATCCAAATCTGGCTTTAAACTTCTCCATAACAGTATTAACAGTGTCAGGCCCTGCTCACACGGTGGAATTTGCTGCTGATTTTGCGGTGGATTTTGCCCTTAAATCATCAGCAGATTCCTTCCTCATTCTGCCTCCCATTGAAAACAATTGGAGCAGGACGCTGGAAAAAAAAGGGTCCTGCTTGACCTTGCCATGAATTCTGTAGCTGATTAGACTCATTTGGGCCTAATCAGCGGTGGAAAGCCGCAACGGAATATTGATACTCTACACTGTGAGCCCTTAACGACCTTGAACGTACTATTACATCCTGGGCGCTAGGTACTTCACGCAACAGGGCGTAATACTACGCCCGAGGCCGGCCGCCTGCTCACTATCTGAGCGGGCGGCATCGGAACCGGGTGTTAGCTGTAGCTGACAGCTAACACCCTGCTCCATAACCTCCTGTCGGAACTGAGACCCGATCGGAGGTTTTAACCCCTTGGATGCTGCGGTCAAGCATGACTGCGGCATCCAAGGGGTTCCGCCATCTTGCCGCCCCCCCCCCCCCCCCCCCCCGCGGCGAGATCGGGGGGTGCCGATATCTATAATCTGCAGCCCGGGGTCTGCCCAGTGACCCCAGGCTGCCTGGAGACCCCACTACCTGGTTGATCCTGCCGAGACCTGCGGAAATCAGCGCTATGCGTTTCCATAGCGATGACTTCCTGTATAGACTGCAAGACACTTGTATGCTCATGTCTTGCAGTCTATAGTACTGAGCCAGAGATCACAGCATCTCTGGCTCAGGTGTCCTAATGGGACACATGAAAAAGTTAAAAAAAAGTGAAAAAAAAATAAAGTATATGAAAAAAATTAATAAAAGAATAAAGCCCCCCAAAATTCCCTTTTCCTATATAAAATGAATTATATAAAAAATAAACCTAAAAATTAATAAAAACAATACATATTTGGTATCGCCGTGTCCGTAACAACCTGTACAATAAAACTGAAACCATACTTAACGTACACGGTGAACGTCGGGAAAAAAAAAAAAGGAAAAAAAAATGCAGGAAGTAATGATTTTTCGCCATCTCACCTTACAAAATATGCCATAAAAAGTGATCAAAAGTCATATGTGCCCCAAAACTGTACCAATAAAAAGCACAGATTGTCCCGCAAAAAAAAAAAGCCCTAAACCAACTCTGTAAACTGAAAAATAAAAATGCTACGCATCTCAGAAGATGGCGATGCAAAAAAAATTGATTTATGTCCCCAAATGGGTCTTTGTTCTGCAAAATTAGTATCGCATAAAAAACAGTATAAATGAGGTATTGCCGTAATTGTACCGACCCGCAGAATAAAGGTAACATGTTACTTACGCTCTATGCTGCATGGAGAAAAATTTAAAAGGTAAAACGCAGTGCCAGAATTGATGGGGTTGTTTTTTAATCCACCAAGAAAGAATTAATAAAATTTATTTAATAAGTTGTAGGCACCTAAGAATGATGTCATTACAAAATACATCTCATACCGCAAACAACAAGCCCTCATATGGCCACATCACCAGAAAAATAAAAGAAAATATAGCTCGTACAATGTAAAGACAAAAACACCAAAAATCGCCAAATCATTAGAACAAAACTGGCTGAGTCAGGAAGGGAATGTATAAGCTGTGCGAGCGTATGTTAGGGTACAAACCAGATTTAGAGCTTACGAGGGATAATAAACCAGAAGTGACCCCCAGAGTGACCCCTCCAATAATTAGAGCTACTGGGGAAATAGTAGGGAATTTAGTGTACCCAATGTACTCCGCACAGCTTACATATTCACTTTTCCCCATCCGCTGTGCAGTCACATCTGGGATACTAATGCTCACTACACCCCTTGATAAATTCATTCCCTAGGGGTTTCCACTTTACTGGTACTTTAGAGGCTCTGCAAACATGACATGGCATCCAGATCCCAAACATCTGAATCTGCGCTCCAAAAGCCACATAGCGCTCCTTCCCTTTTGCGCCCTGCTGTGTGCCCAAACTGTAGTTTATACCCACATGTATGACACTGGTGTACCCAGGATAATGTACTTAATATCATATGTAGGTATAAACTGCTGTTTGGGCACAGCCGGGCACAGAAGGGAAGGAGCGCTATTTGGTGTTTGGAGCACAGACTTGAACGGTTTGGTTTTTGGGCACCATGACATTTTTGGAGAGCTGAAATGCCAGTATGGTTGTAACGTCTCTGCCTGTTCGGGTCTCGGCGCCACCCTCCGCTCGTACGCTGTGGCGAAGGAGGCGTGTTCGGTTTGATTCCTTGCGTAGGTTTCTAGTTGCTCAGTCTGAACATGGTCCTAGTTCCCTTGCTGTGTAAAGCCACACCCATGTTCTGAGCATTGTTTCTCTTTGGACTGCATAGAGTTAATCTCTTCCTGGCCTGAGTGATTGACAGCCTGTGTACCTATCAGGTCCGGGGGCTGTCCCAGACTTTCTATAAAGAGGTTGTCAGCCCTCACATGGTCGCCGGTTATTGTGCTGTCTTTGCCTGCTCTCCTTGTGATATACCTTACTACTTTGTTACCTGATTCTCTGACCCTTTGACTTGCCTTTTGACCATTCTCTTAGATTTTGACTTTGTACTGCTTTGCTCGTTTGTTACTGACCCCTTGGCTTCCTGACCTCTCTTTTGTCGTTTGTTTTGTCTTGTTCTGTTCTTTGTGTCACTTACCTAGTGTAGGATTTGTCTTCTAGTTGTCCTTTTACCGTTTAGGGTAACTGTGGCAATAGGAAGAGACAGTGGCTGGGGTGAGATTAAGGCTCACTTGTCTCTGTCCTTCCTCCCAGACCCCTGCAGTAGTGTCAGGGTGTTGCTACGGTTGGCAAGACCCTTATAACGGTGGAATCCCCTGACATGTCACACGATTTTTGGAAGCTACACCCCTGAAGGAATTTATCCAGGGGTATAGTGAGCATTTAATTAATAGTGTTGCTATAATTTATTATCCATAAATGAATACGCAGCTGATGGTGAAAGGTGAAAATGACAATTTTTCCAGGAATACATCATTTCAGTGCGTAATATGTTGTGCCCGGCTTGTATCAGAGATGAACGCTTTAAAAGCTGTTGTGCCCGGGATCCCCGCTCAACAGTTTTTGGAGTGTGTGTCTGTGCAGACATAAGCTGGGCACAACATATCGGGCACTGAAATGGCGTATCTATGGAAAAATTTTATTTTTAACTTTTCATTATCAGCTGTGCATTCATTTCTGGAAAATAAAAGAATGCAACACTTAAGGGTTAATAATGTTCACTACCCCACTTGATAAATTCCTTGAAGGGTATAGTTTCCAAAATAGGGTGACATGTCTGGGATTACACTTTACTGGCAATTCATGGGCTCTGAAAAAGTGACATGGTGTCCAAAAAGCAAACTGTGCTCCAAAAACCAAAACAGCGCTCTTTCTCTTCTGTGCCCGGCTGTGCCCAAACAGTAGTTAATACCCACATATGGCATTAAGTATGTTGTCCTGGGTACACCAGTGTCATACATGTGGGCATAAACTGCCATTTGGGCACACAGCAGGGCGCAGATTTGAAGGAGCGCTATGTGCTTTTGGAGCGCATATTTAGATTGTTGTTTTTTGGACGCCATGTCACATTTGCAGAGACCCTAAAATTGCCCCTACAAAATGGGGGTCACGTCTTGGGGAATTCCAATTTACTGGCACCTCCAGGGCTCTTCAAAAATAACATGGTGACCAGAAAGCTCCTTCCCTTCTGAGCCCTGCTGTGTGCCCAAGCAGCAGTTTATACCCATAATTTTTTTGTCCCCGGGATAGCCCACTTAATAGTTTTAGGAGTTCATGTCTCTGATGCCACAAAGTGGCCGCAACATATTAGGCACTGAAATTGGATATTTCTTTAAAAACTTTAATTTTCACTTTGTACATTAATTTTTGGGAAGCATTTTTAGGCTCAAAATGATAATACCCCTTGATACATTCCTTGAGGGGTGTAGTTTCTAAAATGGGGTCACTTTTGAGAGGTTTCCATTGTATTGGTACTTTAGGAGCTCTGCAAATGGCACTCAAAAACTATTCCAGCCACATCTGCCCTCCAAAAGCCAAACAGCGCTCTTTCCATTCTGAGCCCCACCATGTACCCAAACAGCAGATTATAATCACATATGGGGCATTTCTGTGTTCATAAGAAATTGTGTAACAAACTCTGGGGTGTTTTTTCTTCTTTAACCACTTGCAAAAATTAAAAATATGTCACTAAATGGACGGTTTATTGGAAAAAAGTAATTTTTCATTTTTTACGTCCCAAAGTCAATAAAATCTGTGAAACAGCTGTGAGGTCAAAATGCTCACTATACACCTAGATAAATTCTATGAGGGGTGTAGTTTCCAAAATGGGGTCACTTTTTGGTGGTTTGTATTGTATTGGTACTTTAGGGGCTCTGCGAATGCGACATGGCACCCAAAAACTATTTCAGCAAAATCTGCCCTCCAAAAGCTAAATAGCGCTCTTTCCATTTTGAGCCCTGCCATGTACCCATGCAGCAGATTACAACCACATATGGGGCATTTCTGTGTTCAGGAGAAATTGTGTAACGAACTTTGGGGAGCTTTTTCTCCTTTGTCCTCTTGTGAAAATGAAAAATTTGGGGCTAAATTGACGGTTTATTGGAAAAAAAAGTAATTTTTCATTTTAATGTCCCAATGTTAATAAAATCTGTGAATCAGCTGTAGCATCAAAATGCTCACTATACCCCTTGATATATTCTGTGAGGGGTGTAGTTTCCAAAATGGGGTCACTTTTAGGGAGTTTTCACTGTATTGGTACTTTGGGGGCTCTGCAAATGCGACATGGTACCTGAAAACTATTCCAGCAAAATCTGCTCTCCAAAAGCCAAATAGCGCTCTTTCCATTCTGAGTCCTGCCATGTACCCATACAGCAGAATACGACCACATATGGGGTATTGCCGTGTTCAGGAGCAATTATTTTGCAAACTGTGGCTTGCTTTTTCTCCTTTAACCCCTTATGAAAATGAAAACTTTGGGGATAAAGTGACATTTTAGTAATTTTTCATTTATACATCCCAGTGTTAGTAAAATCTGTGAAATGGCTGTAAGGTTAAAATGCTCACTATACCCCTTGATGAGTTCTGTGAGGGGTGTAGTTTCCAAAATGGGGTAACTTTTGGGTGGTTTCCTTTGTATTGGTACTCTAGGGGCTCTGCAAATGAGACATGGCACCTGAAAACTATTCCAGCAAAATCTGCTTTTCAGACGCCCAGTGTCACTCCTTCCCTTCCGTGCGCTGCCATTTGCCCAAACATCAGTTTACACCCACATGTGGGGTATTTCCGTGCTTGGGAGAAATTGCATAACAAACTGTGAGATGCATTTTCTCCTTTAACCCTTTATGAATGTGTTAATTTTAGGGCTAAATTAAGGAATTAGTGGAAAAAATTAAATGTCTAAATTTCACCTCCATATTGTTTTAATTCCAGTGAAATGCTTAAAGGGTTAACAAACTTCCCAAATGCTGTTTTGAATTATTTGATGGATGCAGTTTTGAAAATGGGGTGATTTATGGGGGTTTCTAATATATAGGCCTTTATAATCCTCTTTAGAACTGAAGTGGTCCCTAAAAAATTAGTTTGGGAAATTTTCTTGTAAATCTGCAAAATCGCTGTTACACTTGTAAGCCTTCTAACATCAAAAATAAATTTCAGGACGATTAAAAGATGATGCCGATATATAGCAGAGATATGGTAGATAATATGTATTAATGTATTTGGGTGGTATGACTATCTGTCTGAAAAGCAGAGCATTTCACATTTTGAAAATTGCGATTTTTTTTTCCCAAATTTCCATCAAACTTCCTATTTTTTTTATAAATAAATACAAAAATATTCATTAGTGTTTACCACTAACATGAAGTACAATGTGTCACGAAAAAACAATCTCAACATTACTTGTGTAAGTTAAGACGTCTCAAAGTTATTGCCATATAAAGTGACACATGTCAGTTTTGAAAAACGAGGCCTGGTCTTTAACGCACTTTTGGGCTGGGTCCTTAAGGGGTTAAGTGGGAAAACTTCCACAATTGGTGGCTGACTAAATACTTTTTTTCCCCACTGTGACTAGCATATTGTGTGCTGAACCTAACAGCATCAATTGCTCAGGAATAGTAAGGGTTAGAGAAAAAAAATCCAGCTACAGTAGAGTCGGGGTGGGGGGGGGTGGCACCTTGAGGGAGACAAAAAGTTCAAGCTCTCTGATAACAGGAAGTGCTTGATAAATAATAGAATTCTAACTTCATACAACTACCACTAGGGGAGAGGGGTAACAGCATATGGATTAATGGAACAAGCATTTATTTATTTATTTATTATGCTTACTTGTATTGCGCCATCATATTCCGCAGCGCTTTACAGACAGACATTGTCAGTCACTGTCCCATATAGGGCTCACAATCTACATTCCCTATCAGTATGTCTTTGGAGTGTGGGAGGAAACCGGAGTACGTGAAGGAAACCCACAGAAACACAGGGAAAACATACAAACTCCTTGCAGATGTTGTCCTTGGCAGGATTTGAATCCAGAACTCTAGTGCTGCAAGGCTGCAGTGCTAACCACTTAGCCACCATGCTGCCCACGATTTAACTAAATGGACCCTGTATAAATTTGTATACATTGAGCTCATCCTATTGGAAGCTGCCAAGGGCCACTATACCCATAGGGCCAACGGTGCACTGCTCCAACTCCAAATTCATCTGTTTCATCTAAGTGCAGATGAGTTGAGTACAGTGGTGATGCAGGTAGCTGTCCGTTACCATTTGGCCCCTGTCTCTGTTCTGTACATTGCACCTGTGGCTCCCTCAAGGGACTGGCCAGAGACAAAAGAGAACAGAAGAATGGGAAAAGGTATTAGCTTTGTTTTCTTTATTTGTTTGATCCATTGTACTGGGAGCAACTGGAGGAGTACAATGTATACTGAAGGGGACAAAAATCTTTGAGGGCAACTGGAGGGGGACAATATATACCGAGGGGGACAAGAAACTGTGTGGGCAACTGAAAGGGGACAATATGTGCTGTGTGGGCACCTGGATGTGGACAAGAAACTGGGTGCAGCTGATGAGGGACAATATATACTGAGGGGGACAAGAAACTGTGGTAGCAACTGGAGGGGGACAACATATACTGTGGGGGACAAGAAGCTTTGAGGACAATATATACTGTGCGGACAACTGGAGGTGGACATGAAACTGTAGAGGGACATGAAACTGGGGGAACAGGAGGGGGATAGTCTACTGTGGGTGCGACAGAAGGGGGACGTTATGATATAATGTCTAGGGGGCCACTTAGGGGGACAGGTTAATGGCTGAGGGGCCACTTGGGGGGCACAGGTTAATATCTGAGGGGCCATAGGGGTGTGCAGGTTAATATCTGAGGGGTCATTATATTATGTGGGGCAACTGCAGGGGCATTTGACTGTGTGATGGGTCACTGAGGGGCAATATATTGGGGCTACTAAGGAGGCATTATACTATGTGGAGTCACTGAGGGGACATTATAATTTGGATGAGCCAGGTATGTCTAAATGATGGTGATGGGGTGGCCCACTTATGAAACCTTTGCACTGGGCCCACCAATGTGTTAAAATGGCCCTGAAGCTGCCCATAGTCAATTTAAAAGTGTCATTGCTTGTAGAGGAAGCAGTTCAGTACTTAGCCACGTGGCCATAATGGTAGGGACTGTCATATGTCCTGCCTCTATTGATAATGGGTCAAATACATGTCTTATATAGAAAATTGGAATATATCAATGTTAACTCGAATTCATGTTTATGGTATGAAACTTCACCATAAAAGGATAAAATACTTAAAAACGAGCATAAAAGTCCTATTTACTGCAAATGTAAGAAAATCTTTCAATATGTTGACATATAATTTGAGTCTTTGATGTATTTCTAATCCCATGTTATGATCTTGTGAGTTTTTTTCATCAGTTTCTTGTTTCCAGGGCTCTGATGAAGCACAGTTTTTCTAAAGCATAGAATAATCAGACACCTACTGTGATGCATTAATAGACTCACTTATACTGAGCCCCTAAGGAGGAGGCTGCAGAAAATCTGATGAAACTAGAGGTTAATTTAAAGAATGTGGGTAGAAATGGAGGTGTCAGATCTACTGTATAGCCCTGCCTGCAGTATCACACTTACAGTATATATGCAGTTATCTGTAGCTGGTAAACTCAGATTTCCAGATACTTATTTAAAAAGAAAAAAGAAAAGCATGTCATTTCTGAGAAATCCTTTAGGTGGCAGCTCTAATCGAATGAAGCCGGCCTGCAACTAGAATACATGTAAGTTGCTTTACAGCATCAGGTCAATGACTTACCATGTGAACATGCGGCATTGGCAGAATGGCAACACTACAATACCTAGAAAACCTGCCTATTTCTAAAACAGTGTGTAAGAGGTGAACCACCACTTTCCAGAATTTGACATCTCTAACCTGTTCTCAGTGATATAATATTCTATCTAAACCCTCCCATCTGCCAGATATGCACCTTTAGAGGGGGAGGATGGGCATCTTCCCTGAACATACCTGCTTCAATTGCAACTCACCAAACCACACATTGGGGCAGATTTATTATGCCTTGGTTTCTTCTGGTTTGTGCCACCCACGCCACTTTCATGGGAAGGTGTGTGGTGTGGGCAATGTGCTAGATTTATTATCATTTTAGCCATATTACTGGTCTAAATGGTGCCTGAAATCTACGGCTGCTGCTAGTTGGCATAGATTTCAGTATGCAGTGGAGGGTGTTATGAAGAGGCTTGAGTGGCATTGAATGCGCCATTCTTCAAAAATCTACCTCACTGTCACTGATCTTGTGAGATATGGCAACCCCTTTGGCGTTGAGTATGTCACTTCATCCAACAGCATTTTGTCAACTGTGTACCATATGATGCACTTTAGCGCCTATTTGGTTGGTTTAACCCAATAAAATACAAGTGTGATAAGGGGTCCCAAAACCTTCTCCACTTTATTTTGACCACAGCTTGAAAATCTGTACTCCAGACATTAATCGCCCCAGGCTACTCCCTTTAAGTTGTTTTTGGAGTAATTGACCATTCTCATCCAGATGGACTAGGTGGAAGTTTCTATCCTTAACGTCTTTAAAGAAAGAGTTCCACATTTCTTAACCACCTGGGAGAGCTTTGTTGTCATTTTGCCTGCTAGGATACAAATTCAAATTAAGGCACACTTTCAATTCACTAGTTTGTACATTACACAAGAGCTACTTGGTGACATACCTATTTACCCGAAAGTTAACGTCTTTCTCCTGGAGCAGGTGTAGATTTGCATACTGAAAAGCGAAACTGTCAGGTAAATTTAATTTCCTATTGCATCTGAAAGCAGGATATGATAAAGGGGTTGAGCCTAATAATATATTGGTGTATGTGATTCAGATCATAATTAAAAGGCACAGTAAATCCTTACATGGCTTCTAGGCAACAAAGTAAATACTGATCACCCCACCCAAACACAGTCATTGACAGCTTTCACTGTATCAGTTTGTCAACAGACAAAGCCTTCAATCAGCCTGTGTGCACAGAGTTACCAGGACTCTCCCTACCTCTTTTAAGAGTCCTATCAGGATTTACTCTTCTTTTTACTTGGAAATTCTGCTTTAAATCATATAAACCCATTAGGACAAATTTATGAAGATTGGTATTACTCACGCCAACCTTAATAGCCCTGGACCCGGTGGGGGGTGCGCCTCATATATGACGAGGCACATGCCTCCTCATAAATGAGGTACACCCTCCTCCAGGTTGTGCGTCTTTCGGAAAATTTACACCAGCTCGTAGCTGGAGTACATTTCCCCTATTATTTATGCCAGATCTCTGGCATAAATAATGGAAAATCTGGTAGGGGAATGGTCCCGCTGCCTGCATACCTTTTTAGGAAAGTGGAAAAGGTGGCACAGATCTTAAAAAGTCACAATGTTTTTGTACAAAATCACATTTTGCATAAAAAAATTGTGACCTTTTGTGCCTTGTACGACAGAAAACTGGCAAACAAGCCATAGTAGAGCTGGGCCATTGTATCTACACATAGAACAGAACTAAGTTTCTCTCCATCTATTGTATGCAGATGTCCAACCAACTCCTAAAACATGAACTTTTATACTTTTTATTAGAAACATTATTTATTAATGGTCTCATATAACAGTATAAATGGCCTCATACAACATACTTGGTCTCCACTCTGAGGCCTGTAAGGGACAGATGCTACTGTTAATTAATTAATTAACCTTTCCACAACTACTCAAATAGTATCCTGCCGCCATCTCTTGGGCAATTTGACAATGAAGTTCATGAATATGTGAGTCCATGGTCTCCTAGGAGTGTGTAAACTGACCAAATGGTAAAGTCCTTGGTGTCTTATTTTGCACAAATGTCACTCTTCCGAATAAAGCTCTCCACATCTTAGCTCATAGCTGATCACCAAACGGGTCGAGAAAAGACTAAGTTTTTTAGGAAAAAAAAAAGTTTAGTGGGACTCCCTGGAGGCACCTGAGATTGAGCCTGCCACAGCAAGTCAGAAATATCTACATCAATTCAGCCATTATTTCACTAGGTGGAATGATCGGAGATGGTGCAGTCTCCATATTCTGCTGTAATAAAATGTGACAAAGGGGCACTAGCTTTAGGGTTTTTGTAACATGGACAGATGATAATGACAGAATCAAATCTACAAAAAAATAGGGTCATTTTAGTCTGTCTAAGGTTAAAGGGAGTCTATCACCAGAAAAGTCTCTATTGAACTACAGTGCTGGCCAAAAGTATTGGCACCCCTGCAATTCTGTCAGATAATACTCAATTTCTTCCAGAAAATGATTGCAATCACAAATGCTTTGGTAATAATATCTTCATTTAATTTGTCTTCAATGGAAAACCACAAAAAGAATTGTCAAAAAGCCAAATTGGATATAATTCCACACCAAACATAAAAAAGGGGGTGGACAAAAGTATTGGCACCCTTTGAAAAATCAGGTGATGCTTCTCTAATTTGTGTAATTAACAGCACCTGTTACTTCCCTGTGGCACATAACAGGTGGTGGCAATAACTAAATCACACTTGCAGCCAGTTGAAATGGATTAAAGTTGACTCAACCTCTGTCCTGTGTCCTTGTGTGTACCACATTGAGCATGGAGAAAAGAAAGAAGACCAAAGAACTGTCTGAGGACTTGAGAAGCAAAATTGTGAGGAAGCATGAGCAATCTCAAGGCTACAAGTCCATCTCCAAAGACCTGAATGTTCCTGTGTCTACCGTGCGCAGTGTCATCAAGAAGTTTAAAGCCCATGGCACTGTGGCTAACCTCCCTAGATGTGGACGGAAAAGAAAAATTGACGAGAGATTTCAACGAAAGATTGTGCGGATGGTGGCTAAAGAACCTCGACTAACATCCAAACAAGTTCTAGCTGCCCTGCAGTCCGAGGGTACAACAGTGTCAACCCGTACTATCCGTCGGCGTCTGAATGAAAAGGGACTCTATGGTAGGATACCCAGGAAGACCCCACTTCTGACCCAGAGACATAAAAAAGCCAGGCTGGAGTTTGCCAAAACTTACCTGAGAAAGCCAAAAACTTTTTGGAAGAATGTTCTCTGGTCAGATGAGACAAAAGTAGAACTTTTTGGGAAAAGGCATCAACATAGAGTTTACAGGAAAAAAAAAGAGGCCTTCAAAGAAAAGAACATGGTCCCTACAGTCAAACATAGTGGAGGTTCCCTGATGTTTTGGGGTTGCTTTGCTGCCTCTGGCACTGGACTGCTTGACCGTGTGCATGGCATTATGAAGTCTGAAGACTACCAACAAATTTTGCAGCATAATGTAGGGTCCAGTGTGAGAAAGCTGGGTCTCCCTCAGAGGTCATGGGTCTTCCAGCAGGACAATGACCCAAAACACACTTCAAAAAGCACTAGAAAATGGTTTGAGAGAAAGCACTGGAGACTTCTAAAGTGGCCAGCAATGAGTCCAGACCTGAATCCCATAGAACACCTGTGGAGAGATCTCAAAATGGCAGTTTGGAGAAGGCACCCTTCAAATCTCAGGGACCTGGAGAAATTTGCCAAAGAAGAATGGTCTAAAATTCCAGCAGAGCATTGTAAGAAACTCATTGATGGTTACCGGAAGCGGTTGTTCGCAGTTATTTTGTCTAAAGGTTGTGCTACCAAGTATTAGGCTGAGGGTGCCAATACTTTTGTCCGGCCCATTTTTGGAGTTTTGTGTAAAATGATCAATGATTTGACTTTTTTTTCATTCTCTTTTGTGTTTTTTCATTGCAAGCAAAATAAATGAAGATATTATTACCAAAGCATTTGTGATTGCAATCATTTTTTGGAAGAAATTGAGTATTATCTGACAGAATTGCAGGGGTGCCAATACTTTTGGCCAGCACTGTATAAGCACAGTCTGATAGCTAGGATTTATGTAAATAAAACAAGCAGTGAACAAGGAGCAGAAAAAAGTGCTTTTTTCATGTGAACTCTGATTGTCTAACTGTGCTTTCTGGTGACAGACTCCCTTTAACTCCTTAAAGGGAGTCTGTTAGCTCCAAAAACTTTATTAAACCAGCCCCAGTACCTTATAGTGTTCAGAGCTGTGAGCACATTGCTATAATTTGTTTGTAGAATGACTAATTAATTTTGACAAAAAGCTGCTTTTTATTACTATGCAAATGAGCTAAAAGTGCATCTGGGGAGTGTTCTGGGGTGACTGAGCATTGCAGCAAGATCTTCCACTTGCTTGGGAGGAGGAGGAGGAAAGCTCTAATTATGCCAGTGTTGCTGAGAAGGGTATTGAGCAAGAGGAAGATCTTGCTGTGATGCTCAACCGCCCCAAAACATATCCCTGATGTATTCTTATCTTATTAGCATAAGTATACAAAGCAGTTTTTTTGGTCAAATTGCCATTCTACAAACAAATTATAGCACTGTGCTCACTATAAGGTACTGGGGCAGGTTTGAGAACGTTTTTGGTGCTGACAGTCACCCTTTAAAGACATGGACAGTTTTCAGTACAGACCCCATAAAGACATAGACCCATTTTTCAATCTGAAATGTGTCGGTTTAGGCTGAGGCTCCACATTACGTAAACACATCTTTTGCTGAGTTTTTTTAAGCCAAAGCCAAGAGTTCTTCTCCCTTCTGCTCAATCCACTAGTGAATTTGGCTCAAAAAAAGCAGCAAAATCTCAAACAAAAAAAGCTGCGTTTCTGCAACATGGGCCCTCAGCCTTAAATGGTAATAACTTTGGAATTCTTTAACTCAAGGGCGGGAGTTAAGGGTGACAGGGTTGCACAGGGTCAATCTCCTGCACCCATCCTTGGTTCCCTTTGTGTTTCGATAAATTGTGGCCCTAAAGGTGGGGTATGACACCTTTCATCTGGAACGGGTAAGAGCGTTCCAATTATTTTCCAATTTTTAGACCATTCAATTATTGGGGTTAATTATATTTTAGATGAGTATTAAATGTTAAGTTTTATTTGTCATATAATTGTGGATCTTTGCTTGCTTGTTTTACTGGAATTGAAAACAAAGGATTTTGACATATTGGAACTGCTGGGTGAGCGTGGTGCCTTCCTTTCTCCACTTTTTCCTGTGGTATTAGATTTGGTCTGTCTTTTCTATATTAATCTCTATATTCAAAGCTGAGTTTATGGATATAGAAAGAGCTCCCTTACAGTTTATGTATTGCATAAACTGTAGCTTATCTGCTCCTTGAGGCAAAAATTTAAAATGTGCCCCCCCTTACCCAGTTGGAATGTTCCCTCCACTAGGATACATAAGAAAAATAAGCTTCCTGCTTGATGTTCCTGTGGATTCTGCAGCTGATAGTGCCCTCCCCTCCCACAGGTAATAGTCACCCCCCCCCGCCCGCATAAGTAACGTTATTAACTGTGTAAGGACATTAGTGTCCCCCATATAAGTAATGTTATTACCTGTGTGGGGAAACTATTACTGAATAAGTGCCCTAATAGTGCCCCCCACTGCTAATAGCCCGCCTTCCCACACAGGTAATGATATTAACTGTGGGGTCGGGTATTATAACTGTAATAGTGCCCTATAATGCCCCGCCCAGGTAATAGTCTCCCTCACACACACACAGGTAATGTTGTTAACTTTGGGGGGCATTATTACTGTAATAGTACCCCCCACGGTTAATAACATTGCAGCGCCCCCACAGGTAATAGTCCCCCCTCCTCCCACATACTGTTACTATAATTACATTATGCTCACTAATGCAGCTGCCAGGACCTGTTCTGGCACACAGGATGCGTGCATCTTCTATTCTGCTCCCAGGTCCAGCAGCACCATAGCAAAGATTCTGGGAGCAGAATAGAAGATGAACAAATCCTGTGTGCAAAAACAGGTCTTGGGAGCTACATTAGGGATCTGCTGGTGTAGACTACAGAGGTCCCCAATGATAATTGATCCATGGCCCGATACTGGTTTGCGGCCTGGTTATTGCTTTAAGATACACCACAGAATTAATGGTGCTGCATAAATAAATAATAATAATAATAATAATAATTGCACTGGATAAAGCCCCGCTCTGAGACATAACATTTTTTTCTGTCAGTGGAGTAGGTTGAGGGCTTATTTTTGCAATTGTGTATCCATCGCGGTTGTAAAACCCTTTATATGTAATGGTCACGATTAACTGCGGCATCAAAGGGATTAACAACCACAAGTGAAGTTCTCTCTCATTGCTATGAGAGCCTCATTTTGATTCTCATAAGAATGTAGAGAGACCTCCTGTCCAAACATGTGAAGCTGTGTCAAACACCAATAAGAAGATAATATTTACTACAATTTATATCATGTGCTTCTCTTTCAGGCCAGAGAGTTCTACTTTGATGAGAAAAGTGAGAAAAGAAAGTTTACAACTTTCACAGAAGTTTTTAAACTAGGCTTGATCTCCAGATAAACAGTTTGGTCAGTTGTTTTAGGGAGATCTGCAGGGGTTGGAACAGAATTGCCTTGTAAGTTTTTGTGTAAGTAACCAGATGTGGGCAGCATGCATCAGAGAATTTAAAGTCTGAACCTGGGCACCCAATAGCTGTAAAGGATTACAGTCCAACATGATATGCTTCTAGTTGTAGTTAGTGATAATGAAATAATGTTGACAGGACTCAAAGCTGTGGAAACGACAGTGAATAATGGTTGTTCTGATGTCTGTTTTTTGAACAGACGTCACACTGAAGCATTGAATTCAATGTGTGTGAATGGAGGCTATTTACATGACTGTTATCTTGTTGGTCTGCTGTAACGGACCATCCAAATATAGGTCATGTGCTATTTTGGTCTGTTTTCCCGAACTCTTCCATACACTCAAATGTATGGGGGATCCGTGAAAACGGCTGCCCCTCGGGTGTAGGACGGCCATGAAGAATGGACGGTTTTCATGGCCTTTTTGCACCTTGGTTGTGTGAATGTAGCCTAAGAAGTATTAGTATTGTGATGGTAATCAGATGATGGAGCAAACTGATGAACTGTACAGACAACAGCTGACCCTGTCCCTAGCTTTCCTATGTACTGATCCTGACGCTAGACACCATTGACCCTTAGGCAATAAGCACATGATCAAGATTAAAGGGGTTTTCCCATCTCCTTGTTTTAGCAGCTTTGCTTACAGTCTCCTCTTCTCACTTCCTGTATCCTTCAAGCTAGTGGGCAGCTTTGACTGTTTGATGAACGGGACACAATGGAGTATCACAATATAGATTTGCTTTTATCATGAGACATTATTTATTATGACTACTAGAAATATTATATAAATGCAGATCAAATATTATGCACAGTAAATGTATATTACATTACACAGGTTGGTATAGAACACTTACTATGCTGCTACAGAATGGACTCAGTGTTATCTTTGTGTTTACATATAAAGATAACAGACATGGCAGAGACTTTATCACCGAACTGCAATTAGCTGAACTGATTGTCCTGCAGGCAGAGCTGTACATAACAGTGAGAGCACTCATTTCCCCCAGAGAGCAGTGACTCCGGTCATCTGTCCTACTTATCACAAAGGCCGTGCTCCATGGAAATGCTGTGTAAACAATGGGAGGAATAATTTCACATAGCAGGCAAACAAAGCAACATTGCTAAAGCAATGTATTTAGGAAAACTTTGATGGGAATTTTCCTTTTAAATGGAACGGAGAGCACATGGATGACATCCGTGTGCTGCCCATGCCTCCACGACCCTATTCACTGAAGTCAGTGAGAATGGGCCACAAAATGGGCAGGAATAGGATTTAGGATTAATATTATTAATATTGTTATACAGTGGAGACCTGGTGCTAATGCCGCAATCAGTGCCTGCCATTTTTGTTTTGGGTTGAAACGTATTGAAGGTTGGCATTCATCTGTTTTACAGGCTGCCCTTTACCTAGAACACATATAAAAGTAAAAAATACAGTAAAACACATACTCATTAGGTATCCCTGTGTCTGAAAACGCCCGGTCCACAAACGTATAAAAATATTTTTCCCATACAGTAAACCCCATAGTGGGGAAAAAAATCAAAAGCACCAAACCAACGTTTTTTTTTTTTGCTGTTTCGCCTCCCAATAAAATTTGTATAAAAAGTGATCAAAGCAATAGACTTCCCAGTACACATTTCAGAATATTAAGTGGTACCATTACAAAGTACAAAACAAATTAAGCAGATCTGAATACAACTAGAGAAGGAACAGATTCCTACAAGTATATTGGAAACAAACCATAGAGCACAACAACAAAACACTGGAATAAAACAACACAGTGCTAGGAGCACACCTGGACTGGAAAAAAAACCCTGAAATCATGTAGAGGATTAGTGGAATAAAACATGCCTAGCATTCTCTGATTCCCATCAGAAGTCATGCGATTCACTGAAGGCTCAGGTGTGAGGCAGTTTCCCACAACTATCCCAACAACAAACTAATAAGTAGGAGATCATGAAGCAGATGGAGAACTCCTGCTCTTTGTTACATAACATTGATAGTCCAGGAGTTTTTGTCCAATGGGATAACGGTCAGGTGTTTTTGTTAGTTTTTTGGAGAGGAAATCCTCAAACTATTGGTATTAAGGTTGAAACCCAGCCAGAAGAGAAATTGTATAGAACAGGAATTGTTGAGGTCCGCCCTTTTCCTTACCTGAGATATATTAAAGACACTTATTGTCACCCTGATTCACTCTTGACTTGACTACTGTAACTTTTTACTAATCGGTCTTCCCCTTACTAAACTCTCTTCTCTACAATCTATTCTGAAAGGAACGGCCAGACTCATTATCAGTCTACACTCTACAGCGATGCCTCCAGTCTGTGTCATTCACTACATTGGCTGCCTATTCAATACAGAATACAATATAAACTTATGACCCTCATCGACAAGGCTCTCCATAATGCTGCACCTCCCTACATTTCCTCCCTCATCTCTGTTTATCACCCAACCCGTGCTCTCCATTCACTCAATGAGCTAAGACTAACATCCTCTATTATCAGAACCTCCCACTCCCGTATCCAAGACTTCTCCCGAGTTGTACCACTTCTCTGGAATGCTTTACCCCAGACAATCAGATTAACACTCAATTTCTACAGCTTCAAGTGCAAACGAAAGACACATCTTTTCAGATAGGCCTATCACAATTCCTAATGTAAACCCTTTTGCAGTTAGAATCCCTAGAACAAACCCTCCTCTGTTCATGCTCCCGCATTACCCCACAGGATATGATGCCGTTTCAGACTGTAATTTTATATGTCCCAGCACCATCTGCACGTTAAAGGACACGACTGGTGACAGCTTATACAGCCTTATATATGTGTAATGACAGTAACTTCTATCACAGAAATGTCTGGACCACTGTATAAGCAATGCTACCTCCAATGCCGCCCCTGCTACCTCTTGTGTCACCCCCTCTATCTCATAGATTTTTAAGCTCTTGCGAGCAGGGCCCTCAGTCCCATTGTGTGAATTGACTATTTCTTTGTAATGTATCTTTTTTGTCTGTACTTAAACCCTACAATTTGTAAAGAGCTGCGGATTATGTTGGCGCTATATAAATAAAATGTATTATTATTATTATAATGGTAGACTCAGCAGAAAGCCCTGGACAATCTGGCCAGGTCACAACACATGTAGAATGTTGTCTAATCCAGGACAATGCCAACGCACAGAACAACTGTTTATTTCAGGTTTGGGTGATTTGGACCAAAGATTTGTTTTAGGTTGAATAAGTTTGTTGTAAGTCAAGTTCAGTTTAAATTGGCTTAAAACATAGTGTATTACATTGGCAGGGCTCCCAGGACTATATTTAGCTCTCTAATGCAAAACCAGCTGAAGTAATGAAGTAATGTCTGAACTGATATGTATGTGAATGGGAAAATGGATGGTAAGCAGAGGATACAAACTGATAGTTTAACCAAACACTGCGCTGACACTTGCTATTATGCTTTTAACATTTATATTGGAAAAAAACAATGGTTTTATGCACAATTTGATTTTTGGAGGGGTTATCAGTGCAAAAGTCTTGCTATTTTGAAGAAAAATTTGTGGAAGTGTGACTGGTTGAAAAGTGATGAGGAAGAAGTGGCTTTCCAAAATAAAGCTACTAACCTCCACTTATGGAAGCAGAATGCCATATCAACATAGTGTTTGTATTGGAAGAGGTAATGGAAAATTTTACTCAATGTCTGTGAGTGTGCCTGGCCTGTCAGCTGAAAAAGCTGGAATATCTTCTGAAATGGAAAGGATTCTCTGCTTACGAGAACAGCACTTGAGGACCAGAAGAAAACTGGGACTGTCTTGCAAGTTATACCTTATTTTGAGCAAGTTCCAGAGCTGTGTAGTGTTGGAGGATTTACACAATTTCAAAACATTTGTGCTACACTGTCAGTGTGCCTGGCCTGTCAGTTGAAAAAGCTGGAATATCTTCTGAAATGGAAAGATTTCTCTAGTAAAAACAATACTTGCAAGCTCGAGGATAACTTGGACTGTCCTGACCGTTATCCCATTGGACAATGACAAGTACAGAATTTCAAGGAAAGCAAATAAGAGTCAGGCGCCTACCCAGTTGTGAAATATCAAGCGCCACCTCTGCATCCAAAGGAAAGTCTTCCTCTCCCTATGCTAGGAGTCTGAGGTCCTCCACCACCACGATCCAGACCCAGTTCTTCATCCTCCTCCAGACCTCCAGTTCCTCTTGAACCACCTCAGGGCAGTTACAGTGACCAGAAAGTAGAAGTTCATCCCTCATTGCATGACTGTGTTTCCTGAAAGATATATAGATTAAATGGATAACATAATTGATGCTGTAGTTGACTCTGCTGCTGACACATTTCACACCTGAAACAAAAGGCGTGGAAGCAATGGCTTTCCTTGGTGAACTAGGGGGCAGGAAGTTATCCAGTGTATGGCATGGATGACTGAAATTAAAATGGAGAACAGTTTTCATCTAAGCAAAGTTGCTTCAGAAAAAGATGCCCAGGCATTTCCGGGCGTAACAAACAATACTGCTTCATCAGATCAGACATATGAACCTTTTTTTTTTTGGTGGGGGATAATCCTTTTATGCTATGTCAAATTATTATGTGTTTCCGGGTGTAACAAATAATACCCCTTCATCAGACATGTGAACAACATGGCAGTACTGTGCTAGTTTAAATATCCATCTCAGTTAGAGATAATTGAGGGTGTGGTTAACATGCGTACAATTAACAGGTGAAATAGATAAGACAATTTTATGACAACAACAATTCACAATCATAAATAATTAAAAGTTCATATTTAAATAAATAGACCCAATATTCTTTAAAACATACATTTGGTAAATATTTTTGTATACAGGTACCCATATATCCTAACAGACAGTAATTGCATCAGTAAATAGATAATGAATAAAAAGTTTTCAAATTCATTCAGTCATACACAGAATATATTAGTATATAGTGCGATACCTCTCAGATAGAAACGCCATAGGGAGGAACAACTTATGGGGGTGGTATCGTAAACATGATATCAGGGGACAACAGTAGATGTCCTTTTCCCAAGTTTACTCCCATTGGCAGGAGTCAAACAAGTGTGGACGCCAGCCGCTGTGTGTTTCATGGTACACCTATCATGCATGTGCACCATTGTTCAGTGGTGCGCATGCGGAGTTGAACTGTATTGTGTCAGCCATAGTGGAGTGGTGCTATGAGCGATAAGAAAAATGTATAAGCTGGAATGCACGGGCTGAGTTTTAATGCATTCAGAAGGAAAAGTAACATTGTACCAGCAATAAATAGAGTTAACATTGTGTTCAATATAAAAATACGTAGCAAAAATATGGCAAAAAATGTTACCAACAAAGGAGAATAAATAATTCATAGACAAATAAATAAATATAGGGGGAATTATATATACATAAGATAAATTAAATATAAATGGCATATAAAATCTCAAATGAAAAGTTAATTGGAATTTTAGAATAAACTTTATGGATATTAATTAATTAATTAATTAAATAAAAATAAATAAATCTGGTATCTCAAAAATCTAGATATGTATATAGTATTATTGATTAAATTAATATTGATAGCAGGAGAAGGGTATATGTGGAGGGGAAAAAATAATAATTTTACCTGAAAAATTGTTATTATATGAATATTGTTATTGTTAAATTAAATAAAATTCATATTTTTATGGAAAAATAGACTGAAAAATGATTGGATGATTAAATAAGTAAGAAGGGACTTAATAAATACATGATTATTAGTGGTTCCATAAAGTGGAGGACAAATATACATAAAACTATTGTATAAAACTATATGTAAAAAAAAACAAAAAAAACTTGATATCCATATATAAAAATATAAACAGAGGAATAAATAAATGTCTGTGTAACTCATATATTATCATAAAATGATCATGGAAATAAATAAATGGGCCAGTTTATATACATAAGAGCATAAAAACTGAAATACAAATACTGTATTCCATTAAATGAGCAAACAGATAGACATAAAAAGGTACAGAGTAATAAGTGAGAGGGACGAATCAATACGTATATACTGTATTTCTTTGGACTATAAGATGCATCGGACCATAAGACACAGCTAGGTTTTAGAAGAGGAAAATAGGAAAAAAAAAATTTTGAAGCAATAAATGTGATAAAATATTTAATAACATAAATAACATATGGGAGTTGTAGTTTTGCAACAGCTACAAAGCCATGATTTTTGTTTTTTTTGACTTCCCGCCTTCCAGACCCCATAACTTTTTTATTGTACTGTTCTTCATAATGGTACTATTTATTATTCTGTGCAATGTACTGGGAAGCTGGAAAAAAATTCAGAATGGGGTAGCATTGGAGAAAAAGTGCATTTGAGCGACTTACGTACAGGCTTTGTTTTTATGGCATTCACTGTGCAGCCACAGTGACATGTCTGATCTGTATTCTATGTTTCGGTATGATTCTGGGGATTACCAAACTTGCGAAAGTATTCGGCCCCCTTGAACTTTTCAACCTTTTGCCACATTTCAGGCTTCAAACATAAGGATATAAAATTTTAATTTTTTGGTGACGAATCAACAACAAATGGGACACAATCGTGAAGTGGAACGAAATTTATTGGATATTTTAAACTTTTGTAAAAAATAAAAAACTGAAAAGTGGGCCGTGCCAAATTATTCGGCCCCCTTAAGTTAATACTTTGTAGCGCCACCTTTTGCTGCGATTACAGCTGCAAGTCGCTTGGGGTATGTCTCTATAAGTTTTGCACATTGAGAGACTGAAATTCTTGCCCATTCTTCCTTGGAAAACAGCTCGAGCTCAGTGAGGTTGGATGTAGAGCGTTTGTGAATAGCAGTTTTCAGCTCTTTCCACAGATTCTCGATTGGATTCAGGTCTGGACTTTGACTTGGCCATTCTAACACCTGGATACTTTTATTTGTGAACCATTCCATTGTAGATTTTGCTTTATGTTTGGGATCATTGTCTTGTTGGAAGATAAATCTCCGTCCCAGTCTCAGGTCTTTTGCAGACTCCAACAGGTTTTCTTCCAGAATGGTCCTGTGTTTCGCTCCATCCATCTTCCCATCAGTTTTAACCATCTTCCCTGTCCCTGCTGAAGAAAAGCAGGCTCAAACCATGATGCTGCCACCACCATGTTTGACAGTGGGGATGGTGTGTTCAGGGTGATGAGCAGGTGCATTAATAAGGAGACTTGATTACACACAGGTGGATTATATTTATCATCATCAGTCATTTAGGACAACATTGGATCATTCAGAGATCCTCACTGAACTTCTGGAGTGAGTTTGCTGCACTGAAAGTAAAGGGGCCAAATAATATTGCACGCCCCACTTTTCAGTTTTTTTATTTTTTAAAAAAGTTTAAAATAATCAATACATTTCATTCCACTTCACAATTGTGTGCCACTTGTTGTTGATTCACCAAAAAATAAAAATTTTATATCCTTATGTTTGAAGCCTGAAATGTGGCAAAAGGTTGAAAAGTTCAAGGGGGCCGAATACTTTCGCAAGGCTCTGTTACTGTGGGGAAAAAAAAGTATTTAGTCAGCCGCAAATTGTGCAAGTTCTCCCACTTAAAAAGATGAGGCCGGCCTGTAATTGACATCATAGGTAGGCCTCAACTATGAGAGACAAAATGAGAAAACAAATACAGAAAATAACATTGTCTAATTTTTAAAGAATTTATTTGCAAATTATGGTGGAAAATAAGTATTTGGTCAATAACAAAAGTTCATCTCAGTACTTTGTTATATATCCTTTGTTGGCAATGACAGAGGTCAAACGTTTTCACAATGTTGGCACACACTGTTGCTGGTATGTTGGCCTATTCCTCCATGCATATCTCCTCTAGAGCAGTGATGGTTTGGGGCTGTCGCTGGAAAACACGGACTTTCAACTCCCTCCAAAGGTTTTCTATGGGGTTGAGATCAGGAGACTGGCTAGGCCACTCCAGGACCTTGAAATGCTTCTTACGAAGCCACTCCTTCGTTGCCCTGCCAGTGTGCTTGGGATCATTGTCATGCTGAATGACCCAGCCACGTTTCATCTTCAATGCCCCAAAGCATGATGTTGCCACCCCAATGCTTCACAGTAGGTATGGTGTTCTTTGGATGCAACTCAGCATTCACTCTCCTCCAAACACGACGAGTTGTGTTTCTACCAAACAGTTCTACTTTGGTTTCATCTGACCATATGACATTCTCCCATTACTCTTCTGGAACATCCAGATGCTCTCTAGCAAACTTCAGACGGGCCCAGATATGTACTGGCTTAAGCAGGGGGACACGTCTGGCACTGCAGGATCTGAGTCCCTGGCGGCGTAGTGTGTTACTGACAGTAGCCTTTCTTACGTTTGTCCCAGCTTTCTGCAGGTTATTCACTAGGTCCCCCCCGTGTGGTTCTGGGATTTTTGCTCACCATACTTGTGATCATTTTGACCCCACGAGGTGAGATCTTGCATAGAGCCATGATCGAGGGAGATTGTCTTGTATCAGTGGTCTTGTATGTCTTCCATTTTCTAATTATTGCTCCCACAGTTGATTTCTTCAAACCAAGCTGCTTGCCTATTGCACACTCAGTCTTCCCAGCCTGGTGCAGGTCTACAATTTAGTTTCTGGTGTCCTTCCACAGCTCTTTGGTCTTCACCTTAGTGGAGTTTGGAGTGTGACTGTTTGAGGTTGTGGACAGGAGTCTTTTATACTGATAACAACTTCAAACAGGTGCCATTACTACAGGTAATGAGTGGAGGACAGAGGAGCCTCTTAAAGAAGAAGTTACAGGTCTGTGAGAGCCAGAAATCTTGCTTGTTTGTAGGTGATGTCAATTACAGGCCTCTCTCATCTTTTTAACTAGGAGAACTTGCACAATTGGTGGCTGACTAAATACTTTTTCCCCCCTGTATATAGTTTTTTTTATGCATTTTAACCCCTTAAGAAAAATCCAAAACTTTGCAAAAACAAAAGGTTTTTCTTAAAGTTGTCATATTTTAACACCCGTAACTTTTTATATTTCTGTTTACGGGGATGAATAGGGCGTCTTTTTTTGCACGGCCAGCTGTACTTTTAATTAAAATTTTTATCACAGACGAAACAGCAAAAAAAACCAGCGGTTTGGCACTGATTTTTTTTTTCTCGCTACGACGTTCACCCTGCAGTAAAAATATTTTTATAAGTTTGTAGACCAGGCACTTTCAAACACAGGTGATTAGTACTTTTATTTTTTTTTTATTTTTTTTTTTTTTTTATATCTTTTACAACTTTTTAAATTTTTTTTAAAAATATTTTATTAGCCTCCCTAAGGGGCTTGAACCAGCAATTATTTGATTGCAAGTCCTATAGACTGCAATTCAACTGTATAGCAGTCTATGGGAGTTTCAATAAATTACTATTGAGGTTGGTCATAGTAATGTAGTGATAGTAATATTCCTATGATAAGCCTGAGAGCCTTCATAAGGCTCCCGGCTGTCAGAAGAACAGGTTGGCTCCCGTGATCTCGCCGCGCAGGAGCTGGCCTGCAAAGTGAAAGGTACAGGGCCGGTGGAGACTGGCCCCAGGGCAATTTTAATATTTTGGGGGAGGGATTACAGATAGTAATGCCCGCGATCAGAGTGGACACTACAGCGGAGACCCGGTATCTATGGCAGGATCTTTAAAGCCCTGGAATCTGCCGTAATAGTACGGCAGATGTTGGGAAGGGGTTCGCACTGCCAGGACACTCTCTCCTCCCAGCCCAGGGCCCACATCGTCGCCCCACTCCTGCCGCTGTTGTCTTCCTGCAGCAGCGACCCTGCTCCTCCGCCCCTGCTCCCCACATTCGGACTATGTTCGGACTATAAGATGCACCCCCCATTTTCCTCCCAATTTTGGGGGAAAAAAGTGCGTCTTATATTACGAAAATATGGTATATATAAATATTCCACATAGCCTATATACCTAGATTTAGACAAAGAGTGGGGAGAGGGCAAGTCCACACATGCTCCTATTATTGTCAGCTTAGTATTTACATGGAGGTATATAATGAGAACAATAATGTGTATAGTACTCAAAGAAGTTGGATTTTGAATCTGGTATACTCTCCAAAATGATTATGTTAATTCTAGGTGATAATTTCTGTTGCTTCGTTTAAGCCAAGGGATGACAAAGAATTGATCTTATAGATCCAGTACATTTCCCTTCTGCGTAGTTTTTCAAGCCCGGTGTGAACTCTATCAGGAACACATTCTATTATTGTTACTTTAAAGTGCACAAACTTGCAGTTGTGGGCTACAGAGGTGTGTCTACAGATACTGTGTTTAAAAGGGTTGTCCAGGCAAAAATGGACCAATAAATTATGTTTTAAATCGGGGGCGGATAAAAAAAAATAAAAAAAATTCATACTCACCATGCTCCGTTGCCTTCCAGCATGGTCCAATCTTTCTGGTACATTGTTATTTTCAGCAGTCTCAGCAAAGGGCACGTGACGTCACTACCTGTCTCTTCCTGAGGCCGCTGATTGGCCTCAGCTGTCACGTGACTGCTGAGGCCAATCAGTGGCTTTAGCGGAAGGGATCCAGGATGTCACAGCTGGTGAGCAGTTTCATTTTGAGAAGACAACCAAGCAGAAGGATTGGATGCACGCTGGGAGGACTCCAGAGCACTGGGGAGAGGTGAGAATGATTTTTGTTTTTCACCTCCCCAGGCCTATTTCAAGTATAAAAAAATTGCCTGAACAACCTCTTTAACGTAAACCTTAGACACTTTAGACCTGTGTTTGTTTAACCAAATATGGAAAGGAAGTGTAGTGCGGCCTACATATTGTAGGCCCCAAGTGCATTCCAGGAGGTAAATTACATAGTCCGATTCACAAATGAAAGCTCCTGGAATGACAAACTTCTCTACTGTGGTGTGTCTCTGAAAGTGAGTAGCTCCATGACAAATGGAGAGAAAGCACTTACATCTAGATTTGCCACTCCTAGAATTTCCCTTGTTGGTGTTGTACATCCAGAGAGGGGCAGAGTCTACTCAGTGCTACAATATTCTTAATAGTTCTGACCCGCCTGTATGTAATATTTGGGGTCGAGGGAATAAATTTTCCCAGAACAGGATAATTCAGAAGTGTGTACCAATGATTTCTAAGAATATTTCTGACCAAGTTATGTTTGTGGTTGTATGTAGTTTTGGGGCTAGACATTCTGCTTGTGATAGTGCACTAGTCTGTTCAACAGCAGTTTGTATGACTTTTTAGGGTATTTTTCTCATAGAAACGTTTTGACATAATTTGGCTCTGTGCTTTATAGTCAGAGTTCCAGGTGCAATTCCTCCTCATCCACTTAAATTGACTGAAGGAAACATTACGTTTCCACTTTTTATAGTTGTCACTCATGAAATCTAGCAGGCTGTTACTGTCTACATTTTTAAAAAAGGTTTTTGTGGGTACAGTTAGACCTATTACACTCAAAATTAGATCTAAGTACTCCATCTGAGACTTGGACACTTTCCCTGTAAATTTTAACTCCCCGTCGTTCGAATTAAGATGTGAAATTAACTCATTTAACTCAGACACAGAACTTTTCCAAATAAATAACAAGTCATCGATGTATCTGGTGTACATAATAATATGGGTTGGGCACTTTGGTGGTTGGTAAATGAGTAGATCTTTAAATCTGCCCATATATAAGTTGGCGAAGCTGGGTGCAAATTTTGTACCCATGGCAGTACCTCTACACTGTTTGTATAGGACCCCTTCAAGAGGAAACACATTATGCTGTAATATGAATAATATGCTAGAAAGCACTGTGGAAAGGTGAGTGTGAATTTTTTAATTTTTTTTTTACTGCCCCCCTTCGATATAAAGCTTAAATGGGTTGCCAATTTTGCCTGGCAAAAGGCTAGTTGGTAAATTACATGTTAAAGAAGCAGAGGAAGAAGTGGTGGAGGAACACAAAGAACCCTTACTCTGATGAGTTAAAAAAGTGATCAAAACTTCGTATTTAGTCTCAGGAAGTACAACAACCCTGCAGCTTCTGGTGGTGCAGCTAAGACCAAAAGTAGTGTTGCTGTTGCCAGATACTTTCTTGTTGTTATTATTTGCAGTGGTGGATGGTGTGAGAATAGCATGCCCTGCTTTTTTCCAGTCATTTTACTACACTGCTTATACAGTGGGGGGAAAAAGTATTTAGTCAGCTACAAACTGTGCAAGTTCTCCCACTTAAAAAGATGAGAGAGGCCTGTAATTGACATCATAGGTAGACCTCAACTATGAGAGACATATATATAAAGTATTGCAGTCTGTGCTAATATAAAAAAAAAAAAACTCAGTTATTTAAAGCTAACTTTTCCTGAAATACTTGTTTGTAACAAAACAACCAAAACAAAAATAAAGATATACACACAATTTCAGAATTGTTGCAATCACTATAATTAAGCAGTGTAATTAAGCAATGTACAGTAAAAAAATGACTGGAAAAAAGGGGACAGGCAAATGGATGGGGAGGAGGAGACACTAATAATTAATAATAACACTAAGAATGTGGATGGTAAAAGCATCACTACTTCTGGTCTTGACAGCTCTGCAGTGTTGTACCTCCTGAGAATAAAGATATTTTTGAAAGCAGTGAACTACAAATATTGAGTGAGGGTTCTGTGTGTTCCTCCTCAACATGTAATTTACCATGCTGTCTTTCTGTACTGTCAACCATGTTTTCTTCACTGATACAGATTTCATTTTCTTGTTGTCATGTGGCATCTGCTGAGAAATATTCCTCATAGCCCGTCTTCCTTTTTTGCCTCATCTTGATGAGTTGGATGAGAATTACCATTTTTTTTGATGTAGAAAAGGTAGAGGTGGAAGACATGAGTGTTGATGGAGATAGTAGTGACAGGGACAGAGTGTGTACTATCGGTTGTAGGACTGGTAGAGGCACTAGGGGGAAATCATTTAGAAATTGTGAGGGCATAGAGGAATCCCATTACCATGATGAATCACAAAAAGTGGGGAAGATGATGACATTACTGAATCTGATGATGATTCTATAACCTGCCAACTGGAATAGGGTGGTGTCAGCTGCAATAGTAAGAATTCCACCTGACGTGCAGCCCCAACATCCAAAAAACCTGCCTGGAGTAGATCTAAGGCAAGCTCAGGTGGTGGTGGAAGAGGCAAACACGTTTCTACTGCTGCTGGTTTTGGCAGCAGCAGCTATGTGCAGTAATCTCCCCAATTTTTTTTTGTGCATTACCAAATGACAAATCTATTGTAAAATGCAAGATCCGCAAGTAGATAATTAGCCATGGGCATGCAGCACACCTGTAAGAACTAGAACGTCTGTACTCACATGACAGGGTGTCACCAGCATATTTGGCAAGTGGCACCAAGTGACCAAAACCGTTCTATTCCTTCTCTCCATGATCATCTTTGTAGGCAGGTGACATCCACACCTAGCACATGGTCATTGACATTATCATTTTTTGTTATCATTTTCATCTGCTTTTCCCCTTCTTCCTCCTCCTCCACTCCAACGTGAGTCATCATCCATAAAGGAATATGTGTCTAGTAAACTGCAATAAGCACACAGTCATCTAGCTGGTCTGAAACTTTAACTCCCACCTGTCAAAGTTACTGGTGGTGCAGTCGCTGCTGTGCCACTAAGTTGAATACACTGCATTTGCCAAATGATGGCAGTTTGAATGGAGAATGCCTAGCCACCATTATGTCTCGAGGAAATTTGTCCCTGCTTGATATCGTCATGTGGGCCTATTCTTGTAAATGTCTATGTGGGGAATGGTCTACACTACCATCAATACGTGGAGCAGCCCTTATGGACAGAGACAATACATAGATATCATGGCCCACTAAGTCAATGTTTTGAGCGTTAATGCCCACAGTCTAGAAATGCAGCAAGGTCTGGTGCTTTCTAGTAGTACTACTGACATCACCTCATGGGTGCAGCACAGGTACAGTTTTAACACCAGGTGGGACCCATCCATCTCCTCAATTTCCTCCACACTGGACCATTTTCCACCCCCAACTTCACCAGGGCAAGACATTGCTTACTCTCCCCTCCCTCATTTCATGTTTGTAAGGTGACCGCACATTAAGTGGCACTGTTGCATATGCTGGAGTGTCAATTTGAGCAGCAATATACATATATAGTCTCTACCTATAACTTTTGGGAGATAGTCCAGTTTTTTCAGCAGCCAAGCCAGGCACGTGCTGATAGTGTGATCCTAATTTTTCGGGAAAATTTTTTAGGATAATCCAGGTTCTTTTCTGCCTCCGAAGTGTTGTTTTCAGTGTCAGAATCCTTTACATTTCAGAAGATATTCTAACTTTTTCAGACGGCAGGCCAGGCACACTGATTTGTCTTTCAATTAACAAGCCTATAGCACTTACAAGTCATCAAAACGGGCTAATTTTTCTGCAAAACCATTGCCATTTTGAAATATAGCCACCATGTGTGTCTAAAAAGCCATGGACAAGCAGCCTTCCTCAATAAGAGGGTCATTTCTGGAGAGTTTTAAATGTTAAAATGCATATAAAGAGTGTCAACGCATTGTATTTTTAAACTTGGAGTTTGTATCTCCTGCCTGCCATCCCTTGTTACATAGACATACATGTCACTTTCACTTTGACATAACCTCTGCTGTGTTTGCCATAGAGAGATAGAAATTGCATAAATAGGTTCCTAGGAGCCCTTACAGTGTTCTACTCTATGTTTTAAGCAATTTAAAGAGGTTCACTCTACTCGTGACCAAGGGCCTATGTACCATTGAATTGCAATTGCTAAGGGACCCCTGGTGAGAAAGTGCCTTGTCTAGGTTGTTCACATACTTATTTTAAGGTCAATGTTGTCTTTATAACATATCTACCAGTTAATTAGAATAATAGTAGTTGCCATGGCTTCGATTTTTGTTTTTGTCTCCCCACCTTCCAAACCCCATAACTTTGTTATTTTTCTATTTACAGAGCCATATGAGTTCTTAATGTTTGCTGGACAAATTGTACTTTTTAATGGTACAATTTAATATTCTGTACAATGTACTGGGAAGCTGGAAAAAAATTCAGAGTGGGGTGGAATTGGAAAAAACTGCATTTGTGTGACTTTCTTACAGACTTTGTTTTTACGGTGTTCACTCTGCAGCCAAAATGAGATAATGAGATTATTGACTGTATTCTATGGCTTTGTCTGATTGAAGGGATACCAAATTCACTTAGATTTTTTTTTTTTTACGTTGTAACCCTTTAAAAAATCCAAAACATCGCAGTCATATATTGACACCCGTAACTTTTTTTATATTTCCATGTACAGGGATACATGAAGTGTCTTTTTTTTTTTTTGCAGGGCCAGATGTACTTTTTAGTTGTACCATTTTGGGGAATGTCTGATGTTTTGATCGCTTTTTATTAAAATTTTTATCAGAGGTAAAATGGCGATAAAATGGCGGTTTGGCTCTTTTGATTTTTTTTTTCCCACTACAGCGTTCGCTGCATGGGAAAAATATTTTTATACAGTCATATGAAAAAGTTTGGGCACCCCTATTAATCTTAATCATTTTTAGTTCTAAATATTTGGGTGTTTGCAACAGCCATTTCAATTTGATATATCTAATAACTGATGGACACAGTAATATTTCAGGATCAAAATGAGGTTTATTGTACTAACAGAAAATGTGCAATATGCATTAAACCAAAATTTGACCGGTGCAAAAGTATGGGCACCTCAACAGAAAAGTGACATTAATATTTAGTAGATCCTCCTTTTGCAAAAATAACAGCCTCTAGTCGCTTCCTGTAGCTTTTAATCAGTTCCTGGATCCTGGATGAAGGTATTTTTGACCATTCCTCTTTACAAAACAATTCCAGTTCAGTTAAGTTTGATGGTCGCCGAACATGGACAGCCCCCTTCAAATTATCCCACAGATGTTCAATGATATTCAGGTCTGGGGACTGGGATGGCCATTCCAGAACATTGTAATTGTTCCTCTGCATGAATGCCTGAGTAGATTTGGAGCAGTGTTTTGGATCATTGTCTTGCTGAAATATCCATCCCCGGCGTAACTTCAAATTCGTCACTGATTCTTGTACATTATTCTCAAGAATCTGCTGATACTGAGTTGAATCCATGCGACCCTCAACTTTAACAAGATTCCCGGTGCCGGCATTGGCCACACAGCCCCAAAGCATGATGGAACCTCCACCAAATTTTACAGTGGGTAGCAAGTGTTTTTCTTGGAATGCTGTGTTTTTTTGACGCCATGCATAACGCCTTTTTGTATGACCAAACAACTCAATCTTTGTTTCATCAGTCCACAGGACCTTCTTCCAAAATGAAGCTGGCTTGTCCAAATGTGCTTTTGCATACCTCAGGCGACTCTGTTTGTGGCGTGCTTTCAGAAACGGCTTCTTTCGCATCACTCTCCCATACAGCTTCTCCTTGTGCAAAGTGTGCTGTATTGTTGACCGATGCACAGTGACACCATCTGCAGCAAGATGATGCTGCAGCTCTTTGGAGGTGGTCTGTGGATTGTCCTTGACTGTTCTCACCATTCTTCTTCTCTGCCTTTCTGATATTTTTCTTGGCCTGCCACTTCTGGGCTTAACAAGAACTGTCCCTGTGGTCTTCCATTTCCTTACTATGTTCCTCACAGTGGAAACTGACAGGTTAAATCTCTGAGACAACTTTGTGTATCCTTCCCCTGAACAACTATGTTGAACAATCTTTGTTTTCAGATCATTTGAGAGTTGTTTTGAGGAGCCCGTGATGCCACTCTTCAGAGGAGATTCAAATAGGAGAACAACTTGCAATTGGCCACCTTAAATACCTTTTCTCATGATTTGGATACACCTGGCTATGAAGTTCAAAGCTCAGTGAGGTTACAAAACCAATTTTGTGCTTCAGTAAGTCAGTAAAAAGTAGTTAGGAGTATTCAAATCAATAAAATGATAAGGGTACCCAAATTTTTGCATCGGTCAAATTTTGGTTTAATGCATATTGCACATTTTCTGTTAGTACAATAAACCTCATTTCAATCCTGAAATATTACTGTGTCCATCAGTTATTAGATATATCAAATTTAAATGGCTGTTGCAAACACCCAAATATTTAGAACTAAAAATGATTAAGATTAATAGGGGTGCCCAAACTTTTTCATATGACTGTATGTATGTAGACCAGGCATTTTCGGGATGTATAGGGTATATTCACATGGAGTTTTTTGCAGGCTGATTTTGAGGCCCATTTAAATCAATGGGAGACGTGATGCGTTATTTCTACGCGGTTTTTGATGTGTTTTTACAAAGGGAAGTTTCAAGGTCCATACAGTGTGCTGGAGCAAAAAAATGCAGCAAAAACTGAGACAAAAACCGCAACAAAAAACGCACCATGCAAAACAACTAAACAACTAATTTCGGAAGCAGATTTTTTCAGCCTGCAAAAAACTCTGTATGAACATACCCTAATATGTTTATGTTTGTTTATTTACTTTAATTTCAAATCTAGGGAAAGGGGGGTGATTTGAATTTTTAGTTTTGTATTCTATTTTTTTTTTTTTTAATATTTTTTAAAACTTAAAAAAAAAATGTTTTTTTTAACTCTTTTATTAATCCCCCCAGGGGGCTTGAACCTGTAATTATTTGATTGCATATTCCATAGACTGCAATACAACTGTCACTATATAACTATTGAGGCTGGTCATAGACGGCTATAGGTTATCATAGTAACAGGATTGCTCCTGCGACCTTGCCATGTGGGAGCTGTCCTGCCACCATCTTTAAAGACATGACATCCACCGTAAGGGGAGGGGTTAAAGAGAACCTTTTACCACCCTCATTAATTCAATTTCTTAGCATCAGTTAATTTGCGCTGCTCCACTGATTCCATCACAGTTGATAATGTTTCTCTTGCCCCAACTTGTTCCCAAGCAACAAGTGTAGCTAGTTTTGGTATCTGAAGTGCTATTTAAGCTCTGTAATGTCATGCAGGAGGTGTGATTCAGAGCTCCATTCATAGGCAGCCAGTGTCAGAGATCAGTATCACACAGGGTCGGACTGGCCCACCGGGGAAGCGGTGAATCCACCAGTGGGCCCCGAGCCTCGACTATTAGTCCTCATGTCATGGGGGCCCGATCGGGATCCTGACCATCCCGATCGGGCCCCTGACCAGTGGCGTAACGATCGCGGTCGCAGGAGGTGCGGCCGGGCTCGGCAGGGTATGGTGCCTGTGGCCAGCTGGAGATGGCCGGGGCCCCGGACCACTATGATAGCGGTCGGGGAAAGCCTGGTTCCCCGACCGCTATACATACTGTTATTGGAAAGGGACCCTGGCATATTGCAGGCTCCTTTCCAATAGATGGCAGGGCAGGGCACCCAAGAGGAGGTGACTGAAAACAATAAATAGATATTCTCAACTCTCCTGGGCACAGCGTTCTCTCCGGCGCTCCTCCGTCATGTGACTGAGGCCTGTGATTAGGCCCCAGCGGTCACATGGGGCGCGGCCGCGTAATGACGTCAGTGCGCCCCCACGTGACCGCTGAGGCCCAATCACAGGCCTCAGCAGCGACGTCGGAAAAGGGCCTGAAGACGCTGAAGACGACAGGATGGAGCGAGGATGCCAAGGAAAGGTAAGGCAAGGTGAGTATGAATGTTTGTAATTTTTAATCACTTCCCCTGGGCCTCCGATTATTATACTCTGGGGTCTGAGGAGACCCCACAGTATAATAATAGCACCGAAGCGGAGGGGGGCTAAGGGGCGCATATAATACTGGGTGGGGGCCACTGTGGAGCTTATAATACTGTGTGGGGGCCACTGTGGAGCTTATAATACTGGGTGGGGGCCACTGTGGAGCTTATAATACTGGGTGGGGGCCACTGTGGAGCTTATAATACTGTGTGGGGGCCACTGTGGAGCTTATAATACTTGGTGGGGGCCACTGTGGAGCTTATAATACTGGGTGGGGGCCACTGTGGAGCTTATAATACTGGGTGGGGGCCACTGTGGAGCTTATACTCCATACCGTGGCTCCTTCATTTTTTTTTTTAATTACGCCGGGGCAGGTGAAAAAAACAAAACAAAAAAAACAAAAACAAACTTTCTTTCCTGTCCCCAGTGTCTCACAGCACGGTTCGGTCCTGCAGTTCTGTTGTTTTCTTCCAGCTGAAGTTCCCCCTGCACATGACTACCTGTGACGTTAGGTGACCCCTGAGGCCAATCAGCGGCCTAAGGGAAGGGACCTGGGACGTCACAGCCAGTGAGGAATTCCGGCAAAAAGAAGACAGCGGAGCTGCAGGACCGGACCGTGCTGGGAGGACACCGGAGCACCAGGGATAGGTATGTTTAGTATGTTTTTTTTTTTTGGGAGGGGGGATAGGGGGGTTCACCTCCCCAGGACTAATTATAAAAAAGAAAAAAATTATACTGGACAACCTCTTTAAAGTTGTGGCGCATTAGGGGGGTATATTAAAGGGGTTGTCCAGGCATAATTTGTTATGGTTTATCCTCAGGATAGGCCATAGATACCTGATCTGTAGGGGGCTGACCCCAGACCGATCAGCTGTACGGAGCCACTTCTGGTGCCCGTCCTGTACACAATACAGGGCCAGAAGCAGAAAGCTCTGTCCACTGTATAGGGGCCGGGCACCTTCATTGTATCTCAGCACTTATTAAAGTCAGTAGGAGCTGAGCTGCAGTGAAGGCGCCAGGCTGCTATACAGCGGATGGAACTTTCTGCTTCCGGCCCTGTGTTGTGTACAGAACGGGCTCCGGAAGTGGCTCCGAACAGCTGATGGGGCCATGTGTCAGCCCTCTACCGATCAGGTATTTATGGCCTATCCTGAGCATAGGCCATAAAAAAGATTAACCTTGGACAACCCTTTTAATATACCCCACACAGTTTAATGTCCCCCCCCTCAGGATGTTAGCCCCCATCACTGCTCCCACACAATATAATGACCCCATCACTGTTCTCCATACAGTATGGGGGACCAGTGAAGAGGCCACTATGTGGGGGGACCAGTGAAGTGACCATAGAAAAATTTGGTCCAGACAACCCCTTAAAAGAGGTTGTCCATAAACTGGAGCGACCACTGTGGCAGCCGCCAGGGAGGTGTAAAATTAAGAAAATTAAAAAAAAAAAGCATACTCACATGTCCCCAGCACCCTGTTGTCCCCTGCCTGTGTCAGTTCGGTCTCATGGCAGCATCTCATTTCTGGAAATCCTGTACCTAATTGGTCTTAGCGGTCACATGAGGTGCAGGACTCCCAGCAAGGAGTCGCCGGCATGAGACTGAATGGACACTGGCAGCGGACAACGGAGCGCCCCGGGGACAGGTGAGTATGCTTTTTAATTTACTTATTTTTTACTTTACACCTCCCACCAGCTACATGGGTTGCTCAAATTCCTGGACAACCTCTTTAAAGGATTTATCCATCTTTCTAATATTGATGGCCTGTCCTTAGGATAGGCCATCAATATTACATCTGCGATGATACAACAGCCAGGACCTCTGCAGATCAGCTTTTCCAGGACAGTGCGGCTACAGGTAAAGCTAACGCTTTTCACTTGCCATACAAGGTGTAGCTGTAGGTTTAGGTAGTGCAGTGGTACACATGGTATAGTGGGTGAGCAGCATGGCTCCCGGCATGTTATTACCTTTAGCCGCCCTGTCTCGGTACCGCTGATCTGCAGGGGTCCTGATGGTGGGCCCCTAGAAACAATTCCACTGGTGGGCCCTAGACATCCCAGTCCGACACTGGTATCACACCACTTGCCTACTCCTGCCTGACACCGCCCTTCTGACAGTACAAAGCTCGGAACTCTATGGGGGCTAGAGAAAAAAATTCCAGCTGTGCCAGAATCAGTGGAGCAACACCTATTAATTGATGCAAAGAGCTGAACTTGTTGGAAGTGGTCCTCTTTAATCTAGGCTGTGTTGTCACAACATACAATGTTACAGCAGATCCTGATTTTCAGTTATATTAGTTATTTAGTCTTTGGTTGTATTCAGTCTGTCCTATCTATCTCTGAGAATAAACCAAAAGTCGGGATCTCCATATCTAAGACACTGCTGAAAATAAAATGCAAAGTGGAACTTCTTTGACAAGTCCATCCTTGAATCTTGATCTACAGCAATGTCTTTCTGAGATGGTTTTCAATTTTTATAGCCTATATTGTCCCCTTCTAAGAAAATACCACCCTCTAGAAGATTATTTTGTACTGCAGTTGGTTGGCTCAAAAAGGTTTCAATTTCATTAATTATATATGGTGATCATTGCAACAACTGGGGAGGCATAGACTGAAGAATACAATGCTCTCTGTTTGATAAATACAAAGACAGGTTTAGCAATTACTGGTACACCAATCTCAATTGTAACTTTACATTTTGATCTCACATTTAAAAGGGTTGTCTGGGGATAAGGTTTTTATGCCCTTTCCTTAGGATAGGCCATAAGTACCTGACGAAAATTTAGTCTCCTGTATACTGTCCAGGTGCTGGTACAGCAACTCAGCTCCTGCTAAAGTCAGCTGGCCCCCCCACTGATCAGATATTTTTGGCTTTTCCAAGTGCAGTGGGCCAGAGTCACTAAGGATCTGTATTGCGGTTTGAAAACTCTCCCATATTGCTTTGCACTTGAGCCTCATTTGCATATTTTTAGGAAGTGGTACATCTATTGAAGTATCTAAATGTATAAAGGTGATCAGCATAATGTCACCTACACTGTACTGTGGCTAGTTTAATATCAAGTTTCCTGTTGGTAGACCCCCTTTAAGTAGACAACTAACATCTACGATGCCATTTTGACAGATTCTTTTTTGATTTAGGTCATCCTCCCCCATAACAGATATCTGAAGCATAAGGCTGTTCACTAGGGTTAAAATTCTGAGCAGCGTCTATCAACACTGTTCAAAAACGAGAAGATTTATCGTTAGGTTATGACCCAATTAGGAGAATACAGGTTGATGAAGACCAGAGGCAGCCTAGCAAAAACATAGAGAACTGTTTATGGTGGCATTTCAATCTATGAGTGCAATTTGACCTACATAACATTTTTTGAGTGAGGACTTGAATATTTTATCACCTTCTATCATAAAAAGGACCATGTCTACCGCAGCCCTCTGCTTTATATTTTAATACAGGAGGAAATCATTCTGACTCAGAGCAAGTAATTTATGTAAAATTTATGTAAAAATGGGTAATCATTTCAGGAACATAAGCTGAAATACTTAATTGTAACTTTTTTAGTACTGTATGTGGTGGCTGTGAGGAGGGGGCTTGAGTCTTCTGTAATCCTATGCTCCCTGCTTCTTTTGTGGGGGTTGAGACATTGTACTTTTAGCTACTTTTTCCGCTGTGCTCCTGCGTGGATACAAACATGCAGTCAGCACGTGCACTATGGATGAGAGCCAATTTTTTTTGCCGGGGTGGGGGATGCTTGCAGACTCTGGGGGTGGCTCAAGCAGGTGAGGCGGAGGTGTGAGTATATTTCAGGTTTAACCCATTTGCAGTAATAAATAAAAATAAATGGTTGTTCTAATGTGACCTTTTCATCAACTTTTTTTAAAATCATTCTCTTTGTGTTCCTTTCTGTCATTCATTTTGTGAATGCATGGAATAACGTCCTAAACAGGTTGTCTGGCCTAGAAAACATATTTTTATTTTTATAGAATATGGATTCATAGAATTTTGAACTAACAAAGGGACTATTTAACCCTGACATCCACTGTACTATATTGTGTCTATAAAGCAGACATCCGTCAGCAATACTGCGATCAGAGCCTGCTCTGATTGTGGGAATTACCCCTTTAGATGCCTTGGTCAAATGTGATGAGGCATCTATTTACTGGTGCAGCATGGGAGATGCACCAAATGCCTCATTTGCATAAGACTTCCAAGTTGTTTTTTGTCTAATCTACAAAAGTGAAATACATAGCAAAGGTATATTATTTATCACTGTAATGTGCTCTGCAGTTGGCAGCACAGTGGTGCCAGTTGAGTGTGCTTGGGGGAGCTGATAGACTCCCTTAAATAAAATAAAACACATACACATTAGGTATTCCCGGCTTCAAAAATGCGCAAACTCCAAACTTATAAAAATAATTTCTCCATATGGTGAATGCCATTTCGCCTCCCAAAACAATTTGAATATAAAGTGATCAAAACATCAGACATTGCCCTAAATGACATAAATAAAAAGTACATCTGGCACCACAAAAAAGACTCCTTATAATAATAATAATAATCATCCTTTAATAGTCCCACCATGGGGAAATTCAGTGTGTTACAGCAGCAAAGATAAGCAATACAAATACAATATATACAAAACATTCCGAGGTAGCGGTATTACAGTGATAGTAGACAGACAGATAGAAAGGTACAGGTAAAAAAAATAGCAGAGATATTTTAGTTCTCTGTATGGACTGATCTCCGCTTAGGTCGGTGTTGGTTGTACAGCCTAACCACAGCAGTGAGGAAATACTTGCGATATCACTCCTTCTCACACTTAGGGTGAAGCAGTCAGTCACTGACAGTACTGCCCAGTGCTATCACGGTCTCATGCATGGGATGGGAGTTATTCCCCTGCATGGAGCTCACCACAGACAGTATCCTTCTGTCACCCACCACCTTCACAAGGTCCAGGGGACTCCCAAGGACAGAGCTGGCCCTTCTAATCAGCTTTTCGAGTCTATTTCTATCCCTGGTTGATATGCTGCTCTCCCAGCAGGCCACTCCGAACAGGATGGCTGATGCCACTACTGAGTTGTAAAAAGTCCTAAGAAGTTCCCCCTTGACTCCAAAGGTTCTCAGCCTCCTAAGTAGGTAGAGCCTGCTGTGGCCCTTCCTATACAGGACATCTATGTGTTCTACCCAGTCCAGCTTATTATTGAGAAGCACACCCAGGTACTTATAGGTGTTGACAATTTCAATGCCCATCCCCTGGATGTCCACTGGTTTAGGAGGGTATCTGCATTTACAAAAGTCCGCCCCCATCTCCTTGGTCTTTCCAGCATTAATCCTAAGGTGGTTCCGCTGGCACCAGTCCACAAAATCCAGGTTCAGTTTTCTGTACTCCCTGTCATCTTCGTCTGTGATGAGGCCTACTATTGCAGAGTCATCAGAATACTTCTGTAGGTAGCAGCTAGATGAGTTGCACCTAAAATCTGCAGTGTACAGTGTGAAGAGGAAAGGGGCAAGAACTGTACCCTGAGGTGCCCCTGTATTAAAGATCACAGTATTTTACACACAGTCCCGAGCTCTCACATACTGAGGTCGATTTGTGAGGTAGTCTAGGATCCAATTGGAGAGGTGGTGGTCCACTCCAACAAGGGCCAGATTGTCTCTCAGTAGCCCTGGTTGTTTGGTGTTAAAAGCAATGGAGAAATCAAAGAAAATTATTCTCACAGTTTTCCCTGGTTTCTCCGCGTGAGAAAGAGCCCTGTGCAGAAGGTGGATGATGGCATCATCCACCCCAATGTCCAGTCTATAAGCAAACTGGAGAGGGTCCAAAGCAGGGCTCACTAGAGGGCGGAGATGTGTGAGAACCAATCTCTATAAGATCTTCATCAGGTGGGATGCCAATGCTATGGGTCTGTAGTCGTTAAGGTCCATAGGATGAAGTGTCTTTGGAACCGGTACCACACAAGAAGATTTCCACAGTTTGGGTACTATTTTCAGCCTCAGGCTCATATTAAACATATATGTAATAATACTAGACAGCTGGTCCCCGCAAGTCTTAATTAGCCTTGCACTGATGCCATCTGGCCCTGCGGCTTTCCCAGCCTTGATCTTTTTCAGCTCCTTTCCCACCTGGGCACGTGTGAAGGTCAGACTGTGGTCACATAATGACTGATTGCTGGATTTACTGGTCTGGTGTGAAATAGCAGCAGGTGGTGGGGTCAGTGTGGGAGAGGGGATTGAATGACAGCTTCCAGTACATCAAATGGAATATTAAATGGAACCATTATGAAGTACAATTTTTTTATGCAAAAATCAAGCCTTCGTATGGCTTTGTGAACGGAAAAATAAAAAAGTTATGGTTTTTGGAAGGTGAAGAGTTAAAAAAGCAAAAATAGAAAAGTGGTTGCAGCAGGAAAGCGTTTACAAGTAAATTCATCTTGTGTATCTCTCCTGTTTATCTGTTTTCATTAAAATAAAGGATATAGTCAGGTTCTCTTATTATTGGTTATTTTGCTTCTTTTCCTCATTGGCAGTTAAGTTTGTAATTATTCTGTTGCTACTTTATTTACTTACTATATAAAAATCATCTTTTTGGTCAGCTTGTGTTGGGCTTGTGATTTTATACAGTACTGCAGCCAATATGAACTTGCAGAGCTGCAGTTTAAAGCATAGAAGAAGGGCAGAACAGCAGTCTGAGTCCCTTTTGAGACACACAAGGCATGTTTAAGACAACCCTTGACTCCATTACATAATGCAGCTAAGCTGTTGTCACTTGTATATGAAGCAGTGGCAAAAAGCAGATAATAACCTTACATTGCCGACCTGAAAACTATATTGTAATATAAATCTATGTTTAATGCTGCTGATTGGTCGAATTGGCAGAGTAAAGTCTATAGTGTATAGTCACCTTTAGGCTTCATTTTAGCATCCATATTAAGGTTGTGGCCTCACGTTGCGCAAACACCGCGATTTGACGAAAACCGCAGCATTTTACATTACCTGCAAAGTGGATGGGATTCTGGCTTATCTCATCCACATATTGCAGAAAAATATCCGCAGCACACATGCTGCGATTTCAAATACCTTTGCGTCTTTGTAAATCTCGGTATGTCACTTATACCTACGGAAACGCTGGCGTTTTCCATATAGGCATAATAGGGACAGAAAGTCCGCAGAGGAAAACTCTGCGGACTTTCTGTGAAAAACAATGCGGGAAAAAATGCATGGCTCTCTATGTGGGGCCTTATCCTAAAGGAGTAAAATATGCAACCATAAAGCATGGATCTATGAAATTGAACTTAGATTACCATAAGCGTATAATGTTTATTTCTGGGTATATTCCTCATTAAAATCTCTAGCCACTGTCAGAGAGACCTTTACTAAGCGCTGCTATCTAGAAATAGCAAGAAGTTCATTTGGTCCTGTGCTGTCCTAGCAAGGGCGATCAGATACTTCGTACAAGCACATCAGGGAGATCCTTCTGGGCTCAGATTCCAGGCTATTGAACTGGTCCGTCCGCCGAGAAGAGGAGGGGACTGAGACAATTTAATTTTACAAATGAAATTGCAGTGGATTTTTAAGTTGAAATCTATCCAACCATCTGTGCTTAATAAACAATTATGGTAGATTTCTCATGCTTTATTTAGCCTTGTTTTGGTGTGGCAGTATATTTCTATACATATGCTGCTATGATTTTCGCATACATCCACACATCATGTTATATGATGTATGGGGATAGAGCCCTGCATTCAGTATATCTTTTAGTACCTGTGGTTTCATTATTGTCACAGGCTGCTATATCCCTTTAAATATGCTCTGGTTGCTTATTGATCACTAGTATAATTTATTATTTATTATTTTTTATTTGTAGATTTACAAATAAAGTCCCAAGTGGACCCCCCGAACGGAAACCCGAACGCAGATGTGAACCTAGCCTTAGAGACTTTATTTTTATTTATATTTTACATTAAAAGTTACATTTTATTTCATTATTTTTCTGACTTTATATTCAGTGAGCACGTAGCAAGGACAATCAGCTACGCGCTGTTCACATCTGTGTCAGAGGCTCCTTTTGCAGCTTCCTTTACCTGATGCAAAAATACTAGGTTGTCCAGGCCAAATTTTATATTTTAAATAGGCCGGGGGAGGTAAAAAAAAAAAAAAAAAAAATCATACTCCCCTGTCCTAGTTCTCCGGAGTCCTCCCAGCACGGTCCAGGCCTTCTGTTGGGCTGTCTTCTCAAAGTGCTCGCCAGTTGAGATGTTCCGGATCCCTTCCACTGACGCTGCTCATTGGCCTAAACAGGCTCAGGAAGAGACCATGGGACATCACAGGTAGTGACATTACGTGCCCTTCGTATACCCTATGTAGTGGTTGCAGCTCTGCTCTCTAAATGGCACAGTTTGGCTATCACATAGTGTATGGAGTCATCTATTTGTGGCTCTGTACACTGTGCAGATATCAACTGATTGGTAGAGGTGCTGCTCAGACCCCCTTTTATCTCATATTGAGGACCTATCCTAATGCTACCAGTATGTAGTCTTTGGCAACCTATTTAAGAATATGATGAGAACTGATTAAAGGGGTGTGGTTATATGTACGGGTGAGGTTCATTTATGTGATTGACCCTGTAATCATCCCTATTTGCTGTTCATAGAGTAGAAGGGGTTGAACAGCCTCCAAAAATACAGTCTCCATGACATGAATGTACAGAATCCCAGAGAGCTACTGCTTTTATTGTTTGGCTCTTGTGCCTCTGGGTTATCTTGGTATGTCCTATCTTCTATGTTCTGTGTTCTGTGTCTTGTATATACATGGTTATGCTATGCAGCTTATCCCATTGTTTTCCCCTGTAGTTCCCCCTGTGTTTCAAACCTCCTCCCTTGGTACAGCTCTGGCTTATCACAGCTGGGCGGGGTCTGAGGAGACTTTTGTCTCCTGGACAACCGTTGGAGCTCAGTCTAAGCCTAGTGTGCAGTAGTGGCAGTTTGCAGAGGAGTCAGTGCAAGCCAGCACTGAAACTGAGCTTCAACGGCTTTCCATTCAGCCCCTAGGAGGAAGATACAGTGCAAGGCTCATCTAGAGACAGCCCTGAGCGAGGGAGTTCAGCTGTCAGGAGTTTGGACTTTGTGCCAGGAGGAGCAGTGGAGTACCGTGACAGGAGGAGTTGGCTCAGCACTTTATCCAAGGTAACCAGATCTCTGTTAGGACTACCCTTCACTACAGCTTCCAGTGTCTACCGCTGGGAGAGGCGGATGAGAAGAGTTATAGTTGGAGTTGGAGTGGAGATTAACCTTAGAGTCTTAAAGGGGTTATCCGGGCAAAATAATTATTTTTAAAAAAGGTCTGTTAGTGCTATCAATGGGTTAAATAGTGCACCCAAATACCTTTAGCAGTGTTTTGACTGATTTCTGGCTTTCTATGGGAGCTTCTGATATCCTATGCATTTGTTTATTCTATTGCGAAGGAAGCGACTCCCAGCCCAAGAACAGGAAGTGAGCGTTGGTGAGTATGAGGGGGGACTGGGGGGGGGGGGAGAGAGAGGAGTACTGGTGGCCTCCCGTCTCCAGAAACAGCAAAACAGAACGTCACCATGAAATCAGAAAATGTGCCTGGGGTAAATGTGCCTGGGGTAAATATACATTTTTTTTAAAGGGAGTAAATTATAAGTTAGGCGGGGGGGAGGGGGGTTAGCTTAGTGGTAAAGTTTTAATTTATCCCGGGCAGCCCCTTTAACATCCCTGGGCACCTTCCTAAGACCAAGGCTGGGGAGTTAGACACTGGAGAACTACAACCCTCATTCTGAAAGCTGCTTGTTACCTGTTCAGTTGCTGAGTAAAGCGTTATCCTGTTTCACTGCACATCTGGCTGCCTGAGTCTTTCCTGCTTTACCATTAGGGCACTTCCGACTTCCATCACACCAGCTCAGAGTAGAGAGGTCTCCTCTCAAACTGGAAGCGTCCCGGGGAAAACTACTACCACCATCATCAGGTAGTGCTGCAGGACCCCCCTCAGTGGTGTCCGGCCTAGAAGCGGAGCTGGGGAGCATGGTTGAGTGTGCTTGGCCTAGCTGGTGGCACATCATGCCACTACTACTCCCGTCCTCCGGTTCTCCCTCCATCTGGGTTGCGGCATACCAAGATAATATAAGTAGAAATTTTTAATCACCTTGTCTCTCACCTTTTTCACCCAGGTGTAGGAGAATTTTACATTTACAATAAGAAAGATAAGTATTTAAAACGTCATAACAGTGTAGTTACTGCTTCTCCAGAGACTAGTACTTTTCTGTTTGGTGTAGGAAAGTTCCCTATACTTGTACAATACCACGTTATTTGATGTTATTCAGAGTTGGCACCCCGCTATGAGCCAGCTGCCTCGATAATCATGGTTGTGAATATTTGTGCACAAAAATTTGTATTGTGACTACTGGAATAAATAGCCACACAGCCACTTAGGTATTATGCAAATAATGGAAGCATCAGATATGGAAACGATACTGGACTTGTGGTAGCTGACTAACTGCATGGCATAAGAAATCTAATTTTACTATTATTACTATTTAGCTTTACTGTATTGTATATTTGGCACTGTATGCAATAACTTTACATAGCAGAGAGAATACTTTCTCCTAGATCAAGTGTTCCCAAATAAGTCTTCTCTAGAAATCTGTACTGTAAATATAAGAACAGGTGGGATATGTCTCTTTCATAGTGCAGGTTGAGTTACTGGAGAGGTGTCCCATTCAAAAGTATGGTATATAGCTGAAATGCCCATAACCACCGCTAAAAAAGACCGCAAGAGAGCATTTCAGCTCCCATATAAACCAACCTTTTCCAGTGAAGTACCCCCTAACGAAGAAACAGTCCCAACCAAGTACCCCCAAAGTAGCGATCTCTTAAATGAATTATAATAATTATGTAATGGCCCCCACCTGTAACATCATTCCTGTACATGTTGTATTTGTATTTGTATCTGCTTATCTTTGCTGCTGTAACACACTGAATTTCCCCATTGTGGGACTATTAAAGGACTATTATTATTATTATTATTATTATTATTAATGGCCCCCGCAGAGCCCCTACACCCTGTGATGTCTATATTACAGGCTGCACAGCATGCAAGTCCCCTCTGCCCAGGACAAACTCCTGCACATGGTCGTGTGGGCCATTCTTACTTTAGCAGCACAATGAGCATGTGCATTAGTACTGATGGAGGCGCTCATTGAAGTTACTAGTGCCCCAGGAGCAAGTGGTAAGCTGCATTCACTTCTCTGCTCCCCACTTCATCTCTGCTCCGGGCACCAAGTGCTAACATCATAGCAGGCCCCGGTACAAAGAGAAAGTGGGGAGCAGAGAGGTGAGTGATGAATGCAGCTTACCACTTGCTTCTGGGGTGCCAGTAACTGCAATCAGAGCCTCCATCGGTACTGATGGATGTGCTCATTGTGCTTTTAAAGTAAGGAGGGCCATGGGCATCTGTTCTGGGCAGGGGGGACCTGCATGCAGCGCAGCATGTAATATAGACCACTGATTCTTAGCCAAGGTGCATACCCCTGAAGACTGCGGGGCGTACTCCCTGGGGTACACATATGGCAGGTTGAGAACCACTGATATAAGCCATTCTGGGAGTTGGGGTCTCATAAATGACAAATGACGAACATTTTTAATGTGCTTTTCTCACCTAGGGTCTCAAACGCAGGGAGCTTTGTATAGTAGGGGAGTTTGTGGATGTCATACAGGTGCTCAACAGATCTCATATTGATGACCTATTCTGTGGATAGGTCATCAGTATGAAAATTTGATTTGGGGCCAGAAATCCCCTTTAAGGATTGGATATCAATTTTATAAAAGTGGATAACCTTTTTAAACTCTCCAACTATACAGTACATAAAATAATTTTTAAAGGGTTGCGCTAAGATTTACAAATGGTGGGCATTTGTATCATCATTGTGTTGAAACTTGCTATTATATGTTAGAGAGAATGCATACCTTCCAACACTATAGGTTTCTTTCAGTGTCTGCCACAGATGCCCCTATCATGGGTCCAGTGATGTTCACGTGCTATTGTTATGTGATGACACAGCCGGGAGTTCCCGATGCGCCGTCATCGTAGAGAGCGTGGTTATGGAGCCTTAATAATGAGTGCTGCCAATGACAGCTCTCAGTTGGATCTCGCCACTGCATGACAGGGTAGAGCTATACATCTTTACAGTTGTTGAAAGCCGATCTTCTCTGCAAAATAGTAAGTCTATGTTACTTGGGGGGGTACATTTTATTTTACTTTTCATATGGTGGTGAATTAGTGCATATTCAGACTAATTCTGTACATATGGACTCAACTACACACCTAGTGTAGTGATGTTAACTTAAGAGTGGGGTGGAGGTTCACAATTTTTGGCACCATGTGAGTGCATACATTGAGGCCATTGATTGCTATGATCGAGTATTGAACCCTTCCATGTTATTCATTAGTTGTAGATCCCCTGATGAGCACCCTCAAGTAGGGTCGAAACACGTCAGGGGGAGCAATATTAGGGCTAATTAAGGAACAGCTTTGGTACTGCCCTTGTCAGGACGGAAGTCTTGTATTTGGGGCTTAACGGTTGAAATAGGGTTGTTGATTACTCTACCCTATGTGTTGAATTCCGTGATTCCTTGGTGAGACATTAGTCTTCCCCCTTGAACATTTTGATCAATCATATGGTAAGACGGTTCCTTTTTTACATTTATATATTTTTTTTGATTTTGTCAATTGTGTTTTTTATGTTTAGTAAAAGTTATATTTTAGAGACTGATAGGATAGGATTTATTTTGCTGTTGTGCTTTATATATGAGCTCCTGATGGTTACAAAATGTATTACCCTTTTGTAGATTTTTATCATGGATCCCACCATTAGTACTTGTTGCAACTCCCACCTGCCTGCCACAAATGCTGATATCAGTGCATACTACAGATGCTCCCATAGTGCCAGTAAGATGCCCCATAGTGTTAGCCACAGAAGTATCTCATTCCAGCCCACAATTAACAACTGCACTGGAATTCTCTTCCTTGGTTCCGATGCCAATTACTGTGAAGAGCTCCCCATGCAAGAACCTGGGGAAATATTATTCTGATCACATGGTGACATTACAGTGGAACCTACGTAAAATCCATTGTAGATTCCTTGATACTGATGAAGCCACTGTTATGGGGAACAGGAGAGAACCTCTTATACGCCCAATGGCAAGCACCCTTTCTTTTTTCTGTCCTAAGAGCAACAGCATATTGGGATTGGTAGCCGCCTAAATGAGGATGGTTGGTAACTTGGTACTTGGGGTGCAGGAAATATGGACCTCTTCCCTTCTCTCTGTGATGACTTTTCTCCTGACTATTGTGCTTATGAGAAATACAGTGCTTCCAATCACTTTATAGTATGCTAGTTCTACCCCATACTTTATGAAATATTTCATACATTATACTGAATAGTTTTGATGCATAGCTCTAATTTTAAGCCACATGTTAGTGGCTAATATACTGAATTTATCAATAATGTACCTGGCATATATATAAATATTGGGCACCTAGGTTCAAAGCAGTGTGAAAGACAGGTAACTGTTGCATTGCCTAAAAGACTGCCTGTGCCAGTAATGGGCTGAGAAAGGGAGCAGCTTTTAATTACACTCTCCATTGCTCTTGCATGAAATCTATTGATGGCAGCAAACCATGGGCCCTGCTTTGCTTTACACTCTAGAAGTAAAGCTTATTGTTAACCTCATCTGTTCCAAAACCCTTCAGCACTTTGGAGGGCAATTGTATTGTATCCCTCTGTGTTACATACTGTGCACAAAAAGTAAAGAGACATTGATTTTTGACAACTTTGGTTAACTAAACAATTGCTTCCTGCACTTGCTGGTGTTTATGCCACTTAAGTGCCAGAAATAGGGAAGTTACTGACTCATTTTTAGGGTGACTTCTGCACATAGGTTAGTTAATCATAAGGATCATGTCCATTGGGAACATATACATCCTTATATAAATATAGAGTTAATAAATGGATTCACCAAAGGTTTATGAAGGTCACCATATTGAAATAGCTTCTAGCCAGGTCACCTATGCTATTAGGATGTCGACAAACCCTCCTGCCATTGCTCTGAAGGAAAAAGGAAGTTTCATTTTTCCTTTTACTTATGGATTTAGCTATGGGGGGTGCAGATGTATCACTCAAATCTGGGCCCTAAAGCCCCTAAGGTTCCTGTGTCACATATGAAGGCACAGATATTATAAATAATAAATGGCAGGTTAGGGGGCCTATTACAATTTTTGCTGAATATACTCTAGATTAACAGACTCAGTAGTGGACCACAATTTGAAGCAGCCAACAGAACTAAGCATATGTTCATTATATTAGCAGAGTAATAGTAGTAGTGTTGAACTAGGGTGCCCAGGGTCCACCAGTAAAATTTATTCTGGGGGCCTACTATACAGCTACATGCAAATATTACCTGATGTTTGAAAATTCAACATAAATTTATTTTTCAATAGTAGCTTGCTGCCTAGCATCAGGGTTTCACCTTTTTCAACTGTGGGCCAGTCCGAGCCTGAGAAGATTTTTGTCAGGGACATATATGGTTATAACCAGATTTGGTGGCCAAAGGGTTGGAGTAGGTAACTAGTAATTATATTGTGCAGGGGCTCAGAAACTACAAGCTAAGTGTATGTGTTACTGTGATACTCTGATGATACATACATGTTCATCAGCACAGGAGAACACATGAGATGGCAGCTAATGTCCAGCATTTGCACTTAACAGTTAAACCCTATGAGAGCCTGAAGGACAATAGTTTCATTTTTTGTCTTACAATTTCTACCATACAGACCTCTTAGAATTAGAGTGACTACAGAGTCATGGAGCTCTGCAACTTTATGTCCATCTTTGTGACTATATTAAACATATAATCCGCTACACCACAGTGATGCAAAGGACCTCTTATAGGACCTAATAGACAGCACCATCACATAAACTACCCTCATGTGTTACAGTAGTTCAGGTCATGTAGTGCAGCTTCCCACAAGACTTAAGCGTCAAAGCATCACAATTTAAATTCCCAAATTTTAGCAGGACCATTTTTTGTTAATCAATTAACACTTAACATGCAATTCTTGCTGGATAGTCAATATGAATGCAGAATATGAAATCATAGAAACAATAGAGGTGTTCATGAAATCCTATCTGTTGTCTGAGAAAGAATAATCCACATCCTTTATTACTGAATCCTGTACACTTAAAGGGATTGTCTTAAATAAGAAATAAAGGTCACAGAAACATCTTCACTCTGGTACATGGGTTGTGTTGTGTATTACAGCTCAACCATATTTAAGTGAATAGGTCACAGCTCAAGGACAGAGATGGATCTGTGGATTTCTGTAAAAAAAAAAAAATCAGAATTCTATCAGTTTGCTTAGTATAATGTAAACAGGAGTATAGGATGTACACAATCATAAGTCATGAAAGGTCCTCTGCCAATGAGAGGTACAGTGCAGTATGAGACAGTAAAGTACTACCATTGCTTCTTATGTAAGTGAAGGGTTTAACATCTCATTATATGAGTGCACAAATTTGATACATACCTTCTGCGTGCTTTAAGTCAAACAATTCCCAGAATTCCTCAGTGAAGGCAGCATTGCTAAAGAAAATCGTCTGCACACATTGATGCAATATGAAAATGCTTTTAACATGAAAATGGCTCCCCTGATACATATCTAATCTCATTCAACACTCTTTACCTCTTCCTTACTCAACACCACAAGTAAAGAGCTGAATGTTACTAGCCGCCTCATCATCTCCATTCATAAGTCTGCAGGGCATTCTATTGTAAAGTAGTCAGCTATGAGGAGATAGTGGTGTGAGATAGCCCGTGTATACAGTGTAGAATATTATGCTCTAATTCAGCCACTGAAGTACAGACTATGACAGTGAGAAGAATGTCTCACAGTGCAATGGGAGAATGGAGTGGGACATCTAAACTATACAAGGGAGTTTGTATGCACTTGAAATCCTTAAAGCGACATTGATTGAGTATCTTTGGGATATACTATGTTTAACTGATGAGGATCTGATCTCTGTTTCCTCACACGATTGAAGAAGTGTGATGCTAGGAAAACTCTTTGTCTCTTGATGACTTTTTTTTAATCAAAGGATATAATGGTTAGTCAGGTGGTCTATAAAAACAGCAGAGCTGGGCCAATAGTGTATAACAATTTCCTAGTGCTACTTCTACTTCTTTCTTTCAGTTAGCAGGGGTGATTATACTCTGATTAGTCAAAGTAAACCCCTGGGCAAGACAATTGTGGTGACAATGATGAAATAGAGAATATTTTTGCATAGAATGGACACAGATATTGTGAGGAAGTATGACAGGTAGTATGGCTCCCCTGTTTCATGGTTGGCCCAGTATGTTCAATGTCCAACAATGCTTTCCCCAACAAAACTGAGCTGTGTCAAACAGGCATTGCATTTTCCAGTCATCTGGTAGTCAGACCCCTATGATGGGACATTAGTCCTGAACAAGAAAACAATGAAAGCAAGAAAACGATGTCAGGACAATGAAATGAAGAAGAGATAGTAGGCGCAAAAGTCAGGAAGCTGAAGTATTGTAACAAGTAAAGGCAAAGATAGTACGGTTTTCCTGTTTCTTCTTGTAAATTATCCACTCAAACAAACAATACACAGGAGAAAAAAAAAAAAAATGTAATGGTCATCTTTATTAAATTCAAAAATGCTAAAAAACATACAATTTGTAATATAAATCCATATTACCAATAGAAGACATAAGGTCCCAGATCAATTCATACTTTGAATGCATGAGTGAGTCCAATTATATAAGTAATCCCCAACTATAGTATATAACCAGTCAGAAGGAAGACTTATACCCATAAATAATATCAAAGTATGCTATATGATAATAAATATACAAGGCAAATAAGTACACATACATAAATATAAAGGATATATAAAATACAGATTAAAATAACAAACCAAACCCCAACACGTGTTTCACCCATGTTTGGGTTTGGTTCAAGTTATTTTGGTCTGTATATTTTATATATCCTTTATATTTATATATGTGTACTTATTTCCCTTTCATATAAGTGATTTTTGGATTTTTATATTTTTCTCCTGTGTATTATTTGTTGCATATGAAGTGTAAATAAGCCCAATTCACTTGACTAGCGGAGTTCCTGTAAATCATGTAGACCCAGGTACTATGGTCTCCCTGTTAGTCTGCAGATTAAATAGGCACATAGTACTGTTTCCTGGTTTCTCCCTGTAACTAATGAATGTAACTCCCTGTAACTTTCTCTTTCTGTGGTGAGTCACGCTGGTACCTCTGGGATTACAATTTTCATGCAACAGAAATTGCTGTCTCTAAGGGTTCCTCACTGTGGCCTTGAGTAGCCTCTCCTTCCCATGATGTCTATATGTCGGCCATATTACATAATCTGCTTTATAGCCACAAATCCAATTTTGACTGCTGGTCTAATGACCCTAACTAGCTGCAGCATCGATCCCTATGGTGTCGCTGGTTTGAGTCATAAGACCTGTGCTCATCGATCCCTTGACACCCCTGTTCTGATGCTTGACTATTAAGAAATGGTTGCTCAGCCTATCACTGGTCGCAGTGGTGACCCACTGTGGCTAGTGATAACTGTAGATGAATAGTTATATCTTGGGTGTCCAGAGGAACTAGTAAGTATCTGGCAGGAGACTTGGAAACCCTGGAACAGGAGTTCTGGGTGATCATTGCATTGAGTATTGTGAAGTTTTTCTACATAATTTGACAGTACCAGAGGTACGGTATATGTCACAGTTCTATTGCTTGTTGTACATAAATAGTTAGTACAGTGCTGTGTATGATGTACATAGATGCATCTGCCTGGCAGCAAGGTGTCCCAGAAGTAGAGAAAATCTGCCCTGCCAGGAAATATTGGCATTGGCAATTATGAGATACACAGATGAGCCCTGACAAACTACATGGGAATAACTGTTGTAGACAGTAGAAGAAAAAAACATTGACCCTTCTGAAGTTTGGAATAATGCTAGTCAAACTTCCCTTATATATCTAAACAGTCATTGTAATAGGTTTTGCTACAAAACCTCCAAATATCAACAACTCTCATCTGGACAGGTAAAAGTGCAGGTACATAGGCAGTGTGCCAAAATATCAATTTTTATCTGGAAAATACACAGGCTCCCATTTGCTGAATTGCTAGAAAAGGCTTTCAATTAGTTAGAATGCAGACATCATTGTGAGCTCTGAGACCAGGATCTTAAAGGTCACTCATGCAGCATTAGTTGAAAAAGTGAGTCAAGCTCTGTACTCTGTACGCTGTCATACGATGCTACAAGTGCCTTTAAAGCACAGGACATCAGAGAGTTAAGATCATATTCAAGTAATCATATAATATATGTATAATCACAGCAGTGGGGGCAATTAAATATACCCCTCAATCTGGGTCAAATCTGTCCAGCTGCGAGCTTGCTTTTCTCCATATACTCCTACATATAGATAAGGAAACACCATAAGAGCCCATACAGATGGCAATGTTTCCCATACATGTGCTGTCCGAGTATAATAGGGCCCATTCAGACAACCTAATGGCATCTGATTTCAACGGGCGTGATGCAGTCTGCATATAGTGGACTGACAACAAACCGATTGAAATAAACATGGCAATATATACTTTCATGTGGACCCTTAGTCCCCATGAATAAAGGTAGGGCATGACTAATTCTGATCCATTTTCCTGGGTCAGAAAAGGACATTCAATGTGCTGTCAGAGATTTAATAAGACTGCACACTGAAGCTTCTTGGCACTGCATCAGTTTTTTAATCCTCTGTGGTTCCTGGAGGCACTATGTAGGACAGAAACGTCAGGCATCTGAAAGGACCATTACGGACAGCACACGGACTTAACACTGACGCAATAAATTGAACGGGCATATTCACATGTCTGATTTTTTGCACCTATCATCCCCTGTATCCTATGCAGAGAAAATCAAAGCATGCATTACTTTGGTCAGAGTCTTACAGTATACTCACCTATTGAGGTCTGTGGGTCAGTGAAAAAAAAATGGAGAGACCAAAGATGCCATCCACGCGCAGTTCATTTGTCATGAATTGGACAAATCGGGCACTGGACAAATCACAGTGAAGGCCGGAGAAGGTGTACCAGAAAAAAAAAAAAACAAATCATACTCACCTGTCCCCAGTGCTCAAGTATCTGCCGCTGCTGTCTGTTTGCCCACACACTGGACTTTCACTGCCTGAAGTTTCATGCCCCATGTGACCCATGAGGCCAATCAGTGGCATCAGTGGTCTCTGGAAAGTATCTGATGACCTCACTCACATATGTATCCAGGCCCTTCCTGTGGCTTGCACGTGGGGTGCAAGGACTTCTGGCGCAGAAGCCCCACAGGTGAGTTTAATTATTTTTTTTTTTATGTTAGACCTGTCTCCTCTATGATTTGTACAATTCCTGGACAACCCCTTTAAGTAGAAGGAATCTGTATATTACTGTATTTTTGTATAAGAAATTTACATCAGCTTTTGTTCATGTAAAACGAGGTCTAACTTGAAGTTCATGAATCGCATTGCAAGAGCTATAGTGGGCCCACCACCTCACTGCAAAAAGTGGAAGCTTGGCCAAGCTGTGAAAAGCACTAAAGAGTAACACTGGCTTCCCAATAGAACCTGCATTAACACCAATGTAATAGTGGTGTCAATCTAGTTCTTTAATTCCCTGTGTGTATATAACAAACAGGCATTTCCTCCCCAAGAAACTAATTCCAAGGGCTGACTGTCATAGATCACCCCCCCTATAAAATTACTCTCTCTCTATTCTCTGACAACACTTAGAAATGTTCTGCGACAATATGTGCATCATAAAACATTTTGTCTGCTATTATTCTAATTATATATCGTTATATCTTTTTTTTTTTTTGCTTATATGTCACTTGTAAGGGAGTCCAAATTCTATGTAATTCTATCTCCTGCCCTGAAAGTTTGCAATAGTATATCCCTTTATGTAAAATACAGTACATGTAAGCTAAATCATTACACGCAGTTAGGTTTCAGTGATTCTCTGTATACTGCAGAGCCACATGTAGTCATAGCTTTCTGTCCTTCTTGTCAGGAAAGGAACAGAAGTATGGCACTATAGCTGAGATCATTGCTTTTGACTGGGGCCCTACATTGTGAATACGCAACGTCTTGGCCGCGGTGGAAACGGCACGGCAAAAAATACTGTGTATTACTGTACCTGCAAAGTGGATTGCAGAAAAATATCGGAAGCGGAAATGCTGCGATTTCAAAAACCGTTGCATTTTTGTAAATTGCAGCATGCCAATTATACCTACAGAACCACTGGCGTTTTCCGTATAGGTATAATAGAAGCAGTAAGTCCGCAGAAGAAAACTCTGCAGAATTTCTGTAAAAAACGCTGCTGAAAAAACTTCTTTGCGTCTCCTTCGGGCTCTTTTCTGCAGTGTTTTTCGGCTACGGTGCTCTTTCCTTTTACAAGGAAAGTAAGGAGGTACTATATTGCCAGAGGGGAAGGAGACTGATTCCACTCAAAACCTGCCCTCAGAAGCCGAGATTAGCAGCATTAAGAGGAACACAATATCATGAACAGATTCTTTTTATGCTAATAACACTGGAACGAGTAGAAAAAATACTTGGTATAATAAACCCTTTAATCACTTTATAATGAAACATTCTGCAGCTTTTGTGTATCAATTCTCTGTGGGTTTCAACATCTCTGCATGTATTCATTGATGGGAACTTTCATTGTTTACTTCTAGGGACTGAAAATCTGTTCTATCCATGTGATGCTCACAGAGCTGCAGGGCTCATTAAAGTTACAGTACAGCTATCATCACATGACCAGGGCAAGTTCAACCTCTACAGGAGAGTTCCTACTCAGTGACAACAAGCAGAGGCCATGAAGTACATTGTTGAGAAACAAAGTACAGTATGTTAAAAGTTAAGTAATTTTTCAATATACAATGACAACTTTATTTCCTTACGGTGGTTGTGCAGGATTAATGGAAATAAGCTGCAACATGGCCATGCGACCAACTGATGTGATGTCGCTTCAAATTTTTTTAGACATCATTCGGTAATTATGTAATAGATAAAATGAAAAAAATTATGGATGCATAGAGGCAAAAATGAAAACATAAACATGTTTATTAGGGCCTAACAAACCCAGTCAATAAGGGATAAGTCATTTTACTAAAACTTTCCCTTATCTGTCCTATATTTCTCAATGATTCCTAGGTGTCCATAGACAATGGGCTCCATTTCCACCTTGAAAAGGCCATAACTGCTTTCTGATGCCTGCTCTTTGTAGGAACTACATTGATAATTCTCATGACTGTCTGATTGGCGCACCAGTGACTTATAAGATCAATGAAGGATATTCTTTATTACTCACTTTCAAGTATCAGATGGTGAGCAGGAAGTGCTATATTGTTCAGACACAGAACCCTCTACAGTCTATGACTTCCTCTTGCTACTCCGTGAAGGCCCATATATTACTTTCAATAAAGTATATCAGTTTTTGATGACAAAGGTCAAATCTTTAGCATATTTAGCTTCACCAAAACAATCACAGGCACTAACACAGGCAGATAAGTTAGAGTGGGGGAGCCAACTTTGCAGAATAATGCAGATTTACGCTGTTCAGGGTTTGTGGCAACTGCTTGTGCTATCCTGGCTGCCATAAATAGTTGTCACCCAGCATCTGCAACAGTCTGAAATTATTGATGCTAAACATCACCTAGGTCTAGTAGTCCCAGTTCTCTGATGTGGCTCACAAAACATGCTGGGGATTGTACTTCTAAAACATCTGGGATGCCCCCAGGTTGCTTACCTTAGCCATAGAAGCAATGGCATGTTAAATGTCAACGGTATTTAAATCTGTAGTCCTTTCCCATGCATTGCAGCGGGAAGGTTTTCAGCCTTTCCTGTTCCGCCTATTCAATCAAGTTCTAACAATCGTCCCTTACTGTGCTATTGTCTATTTCCCAAGTCTTTCTCTATATGTATTTTCTTGGATATTTTTCCTGTGCTCTGCATTGAGCTGCAGTAGTAGCAGCAGACCTAGCTGACTTTTTTTTTTTTTTTCCTAACGTTTTCACCTGCCAACAGCAGGTTGTACTCATGTACATTACAGGCCTGCAAGGGTTAAAAGACCCTACTATCTTAAAGCAAGCTGTTAGCTTTCAGTACCATGAACAGTTCCCTTGCTCGCTTCCTCTCTCTGGTTTGATTGAACAGTCTACCAATGACTACAGTCTTAGCCACTGCTGCCCTGCTCACAGGCACACGGAGGCAATGATGTGAGTATCTTACACTGGGTCTTGGCTAGGCTAGCGTACAGACGGCTGCGCTGCTGCTATACCATCACAGGCGCACTGCCTCTCTCTCTCTCTCGCTCTCTCTTTCTCTCTCTCTCTGTCTCTCTATATCAGCGAGGCTTTTTAGAATGAGGTTGAGCTCTGCTGTAATTCTGAGGTTCGGAGAAGCATCATGGCTTTGTCAGATGGCAGGATGCAACCCTCCCTCTCCTCCAGCTGGCCTGCCTTGGGCCCCCGAAGGAGAAGTGTCTGGTATATTTACAGGTAAAGAGGATCTCTCTTTCAAACCGGTAAAAATGCCTCTTGTCGCCCTTCTCTCCTCCTTTCACAGTACTGTTTTATATGCATTATTGGTGGGTGGGTGTGTGCGTGTGTGTGTGTGTGTATGTATGGGGGGAGAGAGGGGGCTTTAAACCCCCCTCCCTTTCCCTAGACACACACTCTGATGATGCTGCCTCTTCCGCGGAGGGCCTAGCATTGCCTTTAACTTCCATTCATTTCTTATTCATTCACACAATTCATTCATCTTTCTTTCTCTCTCTGCTGCTACACACATTCCGCCCCCTCTTCCCCACCCCCATTCACCCATGTGTGTGTATATATATGTGAGTGTGTATGCTGTCTTGCTCCATTCCTGTTTATCGAGGCTGCTATGGCTTTCGTCTGTCTCTCTATTCAAGAGGGAATGAGGTAGGGGGGAGGGGGCTTGGCTGAATTTCTAGTGCCTGCGTAATTAACCCCATTCTCAAATTTTACCCCCTTTTTTCTTCATTGGCATACTTGGGAGGAGGGGTCACTTTAAGACGATGCATCCATTGTGCAAGGATTGTGTATGCTTAGAATGGTCTTTCTGTGTGTATCTCTTGTCCTGTGGTTAACCCTCACTAGGCCAGAGGCATTGCTCTGCAGTGGAGGAAAAAAAAGACACCTATGTATCTTTGATGGCAAATTGCTGTTTAAAATGGAGTAAGTCATGGCTCCCTTAAGTCTATGTGCAATCCAGGATGACAGCATCCACTGCATACATACAGCCTATAGCGTATATATGTATAATATATAGAATGCACAGAAAACCTGCCAAAGCTGCAATGCATTGTGTTTCAGACAATCACAAGAGCGTTGTGCAGCACCTGTCAGTGGATCATATTAAACCAATATCAATTTCTAAGGAATTTAAAATGCAATAATAAATTTTGATACATGCAAATAATAAATATATATACTTTCAATATTAATTTGTTATAGCAGCTTTAGAGTTAAATAACATGATATGTAAAGTTTTCACTTGGGCCTACCGCAGCTGTAATAGGCCATTATAATACTTTTGTTGTGCATATGGTATTGTTACAATCATAATGCTGTACGTAGCACTGCATACCTATATACAGGTTCCCTTAGTTCAGAATGCATTTCCAATGGGCCAAATGCTCACATAAAAGTGGTATTAAAACTTGGGGGAATTTTCTTTATGCTGTCCAATGTTCTATACGCTCTTGCTATAGAGTGCTGTGCTGTTGTATATGTTGTATAGAATCTCTGTGCCTGTTTTGCTGAATTGCATAAACAAATATGGTGGAAATATGGGCTTAAGAAAGGAAACAATTCAGTTTTAGTTTTTCTCAGAACCTGCAGTATCATAGTTTTCTTAATAAATAGTGAAGTGTTATGTCCTATAGTGTTATTGTAGGGTGTATGGGCATTGCTGGTGCCTGTGACCACTGAACTCATGGCTTTAACCTTGGTATTGTAAAACTACTAGGGTCATGTGGAAAATGTAGAAGTGTTGCACATAAAGTATGTCTACTAAGTTGTTGACTGCCACTTGCTTTGTGGAATTACAATACTCAATACTTTAAGCAGTAAATTTGTTATAAATCTGATCACAATACCTTATAGAGGTGATTCTACAGTTTCCACATATTCCTCTGGTATTCAGCGTTGTTGCTCCATTTTCATGTAAATTGTTGTTTTATTCATATGTTAGAGGGAAATGTACATTATCTGGGAATCTAGAGCTGAGACCAAAGTTCAGGTAAACTAAGACACACCCCAAAGCATTTTCCTCCTCATTTACTTATGAACAAAACAACAAATAACATGAAAATGGGGCTCCAAATTTGAATAGCAGAGACATATTTGGAAACTGTAGAATCACCTTTACAAGGTACTGTGATTAGGTTTACTGCTGACAGACTCCCTTTAAAGGGGATGATCACCCTTGAACACCTTGCTATATGTACAATACAGTAAGATAAGCAACTTAATACAAACAGTACATTACTTAACTTATACTGAGTTACAGCATATGCTACACTCCAGAGCCGCATTCACTAATCTGTTGGTTGTTACTTTGAAAGTTTCACCAGTTAAGTTTCTTGCCATGCCTAACCCTCACAGGTTAGCTGAGCTCCTGTAATACAATGGAATGGTTTATTGCTCCTACATCAGGTTGCTGTATAGAGTTTAGTGTAAAGACAGCACTTCCTAGGATGAAAATTACCAGAACAAACACTGAGCAAACGCTGAGCTAGCAGGGAATGCTGGGAGATTTCAGACCTGAAGTCTGCTGAATGCAAGATAAGTAATGTAATCTGCCTATGA